>CM071957.1:20297500-21497500 GCA_036784905.1 Acrossocheilus fasciatus | reverse complement strand
ACACGGAACTGACTTGAGCTGAATAATGACACTTGCCTTCAGAACAGCTGCTTACAGCTGATATTGTATTTCTTTCATAATTGAAGAACTTATTTTAATACTGTTATTTTCTTGTTTATTACCGTGAAGCTGCTTTGAAACTAATTCTGTTGTATAAATAATTGCGACTTAACTAAACAATGATATCAAACAGTTGAAGTTTATGGATTTGTTTTTAGGGTTGGGTATTGATACAGATTCCATTCACCAGCTATTGATTCGATTCTGTTTTTGAATTGATTTGATTATTATTCATCCATCCATAATCAATTTTGCTTACATTTGAAGGAAATTCTTTCTGTTAATGCTGTTAATCACACTTCAGAATTTCAGATTGATTCAAATCGGTAAGTCGCATGTTTGAACTATTCATTGAAAGAATGATTCATAAGATTCATTTGTTTCAGGAATGGCATACTAGTCATGCTGTATGGTTTTTCATTGAAATGAACATGATCATTTCAGGTTTAAGATTCATTTGTTCACTGTACTACTCATCTGAGTTTGTTTTAGTATTACTTTTTGGTACACAATCTTTTTGTTTTACATTCAGTATGGATGCAAATTTACATTTATAACTCAGGTATATACTTTTTTTTTTTTTGCTGAGGAACTTAAGATTAAGCAATGGCAGCATAAATTCAGCAGTATTTGAAGTATTGATACTTCAAGATTGATCTGTCCTTCCCTACTGTATCTAGATTACTTCAGGTTCTCGTCTGTGCTTTCTTGTGCAGCTCAGTGCATACAGGTTTCTTCTCCCTCTGTAAGTTTTCCTGCTCTCTCATCTCTGTATTTCCTCTGGTAGGTCCTGAGGGATGAACCCTTGTTCCTATACATTATTTTTTATATAAAGTACTCTTGGGACCTAGCAGCATAAACACACATGCACACACACACACACACATACACATACACACACACATACATAGGTTCACTCTTCTGGTAATGTGTTTCCGTGTGATGTCTCTAGCGCATCTGCCCCGGGCCTTTCATTTTCAACCAGTCCATCACATTGGTTCCGGTCCATCCAAAAGATAGATGCCTGGTGTGGGCTTTAAAATAGAATAATGTATACATAATTCATGTGGTGCCAACCCTAGAGCCTCTCATTAAACTTTACACAGCAAATGGGGAAGACAGCCACATATTAAATGTTTCTCCTCACTCACAGATGTCCCCGCATAATGATATCTGAGAAATGGAGGAAATTTGAGATGGAAGTGTCCTGATTTAAAAATTGCAATACACCAATATACTGTACTGAGACTGAAATCTGAAACACTGATTGCTGTTTTGTAGCTCCTGTATTTTAGAAAACCCCTTTATGGATTTGGACACACTTAGCATTCAATGTAAAATAGATGGAAAAAAAGTGATAAACGTACAGTGAATGATTCATTGGGGCATGTTATTCCAAATATATGCATTTTTTTCTGCTGACATATTTACATTTAGATCCATGGTGGTACAAAAAGGCCACTTTATATGATTACCCCTTACATTGCTTTTTGTTGAAAATCGTAAAATTTTTAAAAGCAAAACAGATTCATGTTGATGTTCTTTTTTAATATATTTAAGCTATATAATTGCAACATCGCTGCCTTTTGTCGCAATAAAGACTAAAGCTTTAAACTCTTTATGTATGTGAACCTTTTAAAAGTTTGGGTTTGATAAGATTTTTAAATGTTTTTGAAAGAAGTATAATGCAGCTATAACTCCAGGCTTCAGTGTCACATGATCCTTCAGAAAGCATTCTAATATACTGATCTGGTGCTCAATAAACATTTCTTATTATTAACAATAAAAACAGTTGTGCTGCACAGTTCTCTTGTGATACATTTTTTCAAGACTCTTCGAGTAAAACATTCAAAAGTACAACATTGATTTGGAATAGACATGTTTTGTAACATTATAAATGTCTGCTTTCACCTTGCTGAATAAAAGTAATATATTCTTTGAAATATTAATAGTTAAATCATTTCTTTTGAACACTAGTGTATATATATATCGCAAAACATCCTATAATTACAGTCTCAACCTACAGTAAGTGGAAACTATTACATAACCTCAAGAAAAAGGAGTGAAGAAAAAATTGTGCCAGATTTTAAAGCAAGTTATCTGACATCGCAACGAGCATTACTTCATACAGGAAAGTGAGTCTGTAATAGAAACATCAAACGAAGTGAACTTCCGTGAACTCCAGTGCCCCAGCAGGCGCTCCATTTTTGGTAATTAAAAATGGATTCATAAGCTGGGAACCCTGCAGAATCTCTGTATGATGTGCTACTGTATCAAGTGCCGCATATCATCCATTGCAAGACGAGTCTGTGAATGCAAACCACAGTGATTTGTAGTATATTCTACCACTTTTTGCAAGCAGCAGAGAAACTGGTTCTTACTGAGATGTTAAAGAATGTTCAAAAGGTGTTCGTAGGGTGTGAAAGAGTTGCAGAGGAGCCATCAGTGCAATAACACCAGTACTTCTAAATTGGGTAGGTAGTCTAAGAAACGCTTCCATGAAGATCTTGCATTTCCAAGAAATCCAATCAGGAGTTCTTATCAGCTCTTTTAGGGGGTTATGAGAGCAAGAGACTAGACCCCCGAGACAGAAACTAATAGCATCACCATGTCTGAGATTACCTCCCAATCCTAAATACCTGAATTTTACACTAAACACCTCCAGCACTCGGACTCACAACATTATAGACAAACCGTGATCTATACAAACACAATCTTCTCTCCGTAATACTGTAAAGTCTATGCATTACATCTTTTGCAGTGCTCTTGAATTTCCCTCAAACTTCATCAGTATTCCCGCCAGTTTCCTCCCCGCTGCTCTGCCATTCATTTCCCCCCACGTCCGCAGTTGCCACTCACAGGCACTTATCTGCCTTAGCCAGGGTTGGATAATATGTTCTTGTGTAGTCCCAACAGGGCTCCGGTGCCATGCAGGATTACCCAGGTGTGCCGGTTTGCTGGCAGAGAGCCATGCAAGAAAAGAGGAGTCTAAACAATCCAGAGAGCTGATGAAAAAGAGCCGTCACAGCAGGAAATATGAGCTCTCTGCATGCAGGCACTGGAAAGCTAGACTGAGCGGTCTACCACACACATGCAAGCATGGGGGATTTCTATCAATTACAGCTTGTCACAAGCCGATCTCGTAATTTGCATTACAGTAACGTTTGCCTAACTATATATTCAAACAGACATGCAGGGAATACGGCCTCCCCACATATACTTCTCATCTGCAGACTCTATCTCATATAAACAAACATAAAAAGAGTAGAGTCCTGGGCTAGTTATCACACTTGTCTAACTCAAGTGAAAATTTGTAAGAGTAGGTTTATTTTTGAATGTCAGTTTCTGTATAAACACATACCTTAAAGTCTTGGCAACAGAAAAAGCTATTGAATGTTTTCAATATTATTCCTCAGAAAAAAAAAGATACCATTTATTTAAGGTGTGTTGGCCTTTTGTGATAGTTAATGAATTGTATAAAATGACAAAATATGGTAACATTTTACAATAAGGTCTCATTAGTTAGCTTTAGTTAATGCATTAACTAAAATTATCTAATAATGAGCAATACATTTGTTACAGCATTTACAGTAACGTTTGCCTAAATATATATTCAAACAGACATGCAGGGAATACGGCCTCCCCACATAAACTTCTCATCTGCAGACTCTATCTCATATAAACAAACATAAAAAGAGTAGAGTCCTGGGCTAGTTATCACACTTGTCTTACTCAAGTGAAAATTTGTAAGAGTAGGTTTATTTTTGAATGTCAATTTCTGTATAAACACATACCTTAAAGTCTTGGCAACAGAAAAAGCTATTGAATGTTTTCAGTATTATTCCTCAGAAAAAAGATACAATTCATTTAAGGTTTGTTGGCCTTTTGTGATAGTTAATGAATTGTATAAAATGACAAAATATGGTAACATTTTACAATAAGGTCTCATTAGTTAGCTTTAGTTAATGCATTAACTAAACTTATCTAATAATGAGAAATACATTTGTTACAGCATTTATTAATCTTTGAACATGTTAAATGCAACTGTTCATTTTAGCTCAGGCTACATTTTACTACACTACATTTTAAAACTGTATTTGTAAATGTTGAAATAAAATGAATTAGGATTAATGAATGCTTCAGAAATAATTGTTTTAATTTCCATATGTATGTTTAAATTTTGGTTTGCATGAAATAATAGATATGAATATTAATTTATTTATTTTTTTAATTATTTCATTATTTTTCTTTTTTGAAAAAGTCAAAATATATTTAACCAAATAGCCCTTGTGACAACTAGCCCCAGTCTCTTTTACATATACCTTAGCACGCTATGCTTTCCTTACAGGGGCTGTATCAATGTTGAATATTACGTAGTATTTTGACTGCTTCATCATTGATGATGGTATTGTGTTTTTGATCACATTTGTTGTAGTTGGTATGCTAAAATGCACCATCTCGTCAACCTTCAGACAGCACATATCAATATGCTCCTTGCACGTTGCTTTTGTGTTAATGTCAAGCAGGCTGCAGACATCCATGATCAATAGGGAAATCAATATCTAAATGCTGCGCTAACCATTAGGTAGCCAGAGATGTTTGTAATGTTGTTGATGATCCAATACTTGTTTTTCTGTCATACATTTGCTAGAAGGCAATTTACGCTTCCAACATGATTCCAATAATCATTTCAAACCAAAAAAAAAAAAAAAAAAAGAGAAAAATATCTCTAAAATTGTAGTTGTATTTCCAGCATTTGCACTGTAGCTACTGAGCATCAGCAGTGTTTCTCCTCTCTCCTCTGATAACTGGAGCATCTAGAGCATGTAGTATGCTGATAGCTGTATAGCTGTAAAGAATGAAGAGAAATAGGCTAATAGTGCAGTAAGGCCTCTGTATTGATCCAGGGTAGATAGAAAGCATGTACTTGGATGCATCTGTGTGGCCTATTAATGAAAAAGAGTCAGGGAAAGGTAAAGTGTGTGCATTTTTATTTTTGCTTAAGAGATGCAGAGAAACGTTTGTGATGAGAGCAGGATGATGACACATCTAACAGTTTAGATTGTTTTTCATTAAATGGGTAGTTCAAACAAAAATTACAATTCTTTCATTTACTCAACAATCTTTTGGATCATAAAAGAAGATATCTTAATCTCTGTTTTTTTTTGTTTGTTTGTTTTTTTTGTTAATACAGTAAAAATTAGGTTGACTACCCTTTGAAGACATTATTTACTGGTTGATAAAGCCTTTGTTCCCTTGGGGACAATTGACTGGTCCCCACACTGTAGGTGTTGCACAATTATAATAAATCATTTCAGCTTGGCTCATGAATATTCATTATATGGCTTCCGGTAATTAATATTAAATCGGACAAGTAATGCTTTGCTCAAAAAAAAAAAAAAAAAAAAAAAAAAAAAAAAATTGTTTTTTTCACGAACAATTCAAATTGCGAAGTAAAAAAAAATGGAATAGTATTTTCTTGTAAAACACTCCAATACTGCCTTTTTTACAGTATACCTGAGTAATGGTTATGGTAGTAATAGTTATGCAAGACATTATGGTAGAAATAGTCTAAATGTCAACTCAACTGTTTGGAAAAAAGCTTCTTTCAGAGAGCTCTCAGAATTCATCAAAAATATCTTAATTTGTGTTCTAAAGATGAACGGAGGTCTTACGGGTTTGGAACGACATGAGGGTGAGTAATTAATGAAAGAATTTTCATTTTTGGGTGAACTAACCCTTTAAAATGGCCATTTTATTTAGCTGGCTACACTTTTGAGCTTACTAATGGCAAGCAAAATAACATTTTATTATTATTTATCAAAAAATAAGTAGTGCGAACTTAGAAATGTCTAAAAGGAGATCATGTTTGTAGCATCTCTACTTGTGGGGATGTTTTGTCCAACACCAAACCAGATTTGAAATTTATGCTACTCTAAGCTGGTCTTCTCAGTAGGCACTTGCATATATAATATACACGTTCTTTGAATATGCACATACACACTGACATTAATAAAGGAGTGAAACCAAATCAGTGAGAAACACTTCATCATCATGTGCCTAATCATCTGCTAATAGCCACTATTATATAGTTGGTCCAGACCCCATGTTAGCTTGGCCCTGGAGCAATTACAATGCACATCATCATATCTGAATATAGTATTAGCTTTAGCTCGCCATATCCCAACCCCATCAACCAATGCCTCACGTTCTCCTTCCTCTCATTCTATTCCTCTGTGAAATCTTGTCCATCAGCACACAGAATTAACACGCTGTAATAGTCAAAGTATATCCATTTATAAGATTAAACACTTAAATCTATTAACCTTGATTATAACTGCAGAAACTCAGGGACAGGAAGAGAGAGGGAGAGAGAGTCAGCATGGAAACAACATTGCAGTCATAGGTCAAAAATATCTCTTGGCTTCTTGGAAATATTACTTATTCATTTAGCTGTGGCACAAACAGAAATAACAAGATGTTTTACTTTTAGCCTCTCCAAAGTCTTTTCAGTGTGTTTGTTTTATTTACTTTGCTCATAAATGAGTCTTACTAATTTGGCGCTCACAGTGCAATTATAAATAAAGCTGGAACCTACATGCATAAGAGACATAAACCGATCCTCTTTAGCAGAATGGCTAACTTTCTCTGTATTTATTGTATTTTATGTGGGTTTTTATATTAAAAAGTATACTGCTCTTTATTGACGTTTGTAGCTGAACCAAAATTACTAGTTGCTTGTAGAGGAACAATTTTTTATTGGTTGTTCATAAGTTAATTGGAAAGCTAGAAAAATGTTCTTAAAGGATAGCCAGACCATGTTTACAGACATAAGCCTGAAATTTCCTGCCAAATCCAACCTGAAATCTACAGTCATTATTGTAGGCTTACCGTATTGACATACGCATGCAGTTTTGTTCACAATATTTTTATGTAATCCTTAATAATTATTTTTTAAACTTCAAATTTAGGTAGACTTCCTCTGTAGTGTACTGTGAAGTATTTAAGATCCGTTGTGTCTTCCTGTACGTCCTATATTTCTTATTTGACATCTGTTCAGTGTCAACATTGGGTTCTGTAAATGGATCATTTCATGTCGCTGCTCATAAATTTACCTGCTTGTTGTATTGTGCCTCCATCTGAAGGGTGAAATGTGTTGAGAAGGTTCAGCTCCATCTGACCTCTTTTGATTTGGCCAAGAAGGCCATAGCTACTGTTTCACAAAGGCCTGAGGGAATCGATAGCAATAGGTCTTTTAGAACATTGCAGCTGTCCAGGGATCAGACTGAGACATGTTCCTATTCATCTTGATCTGATAGCCGATCACAGTCTACTTCCCTTCAGCACTCAGGGCTTCAGACTGGAATTTTCAGGCTTTATCTGCATGTCAGTTGAGTTTAGTAAAGGGCAAGTGAATATGTGTAATGATGTTTGATTTGGTATAGTGTTTCTATACATATCTTTCCCTAACACTTCTGACACTGCATTCAGACAGACATATTGGAATATAAACAAGTGTTTACATGAGGAGTCTTGTACAAAGATTGTACAGTCTTTGAACAGCAGATGGAGCCCCACAAACTGAAGGTTTCAAGGGAAGATAAACAAGACAGTCTTTAAGGTATGAGAACTTCTTTCCAGCTCTTGTGGAGAATTTCATTTCAGGAGATGTTTGAAAGGGCTGTAAGGAAAATGACTAATAGCTTAACACAGCTTTTCTTGAGCGATATTATATATATTATAATTATATTATAAGACATTTATTACACTACTGTTTGTAGCCAGTGATATTTTGTTAATGCCTTTGAATGAGCGCTCACCGAGGCTGCATTTATTTGATCAAAAGTAAAATAAACAGTGAAACTGAGAAATATTATTATAATATAAAATAATTGCTTAATATATTTTAAAATGTCGTTTATTCCTGTGATGTTCTTCTTATTAACATTTCTGCTGCTTAATATTTATCAGTTTAGTGCATCCTTACTGAATAAAAGTATTGATATACAAAAGAGAGCTGTTACGTGTGGTGGTGTCCAAGGAGTACGAGGAGGCGACGGTTACAAAAAGGTAGCTTCTTTAATGACGATAAGTAAATCAGGAAATAAACACACATCACATTATTAGTTAACTTAACTTAGTTCACTTAACTTAACTCAATCACGGACAAACATCAAGGGAAAACTGAAGGCTTTTAAAGGAACAGGAACAAAAGAGCAAACAACATAATGAAACTCAGGTGGGGACAATCAAACGATAATTAACTAATGAGGACAGGAACTAAACCAAATAAGGAGAATGAGGGCTAGGACAGACAGACATGTAACAGTATCTCCCCCTCCCGGTAGGCGCGTCCCGCGCCGTAAAAGTTCCAACCGGGAGGGGGGGTGGGCGTCCTGGATGCCGGAGCAGGACGGAGACACAGGGCACAGAGGAGGCATCCAGGGCGGATCAGGAGGTTCCGGCGGCCATGGCAGGTCAGGGGACTCCGAGGGCCATGGCGGATCAGGGGACTCCGGCGGCCTTGGAGGATCAGGGGACTCCGGCGGCCTTGGAGGATCAGGGGACTCCGGCGGCCTTGGAGGATCAGGGGACTCCGGCGGCCTTGGAGGATCAGGGGATTCCGGCGGCCTTGGAGGATCAGGGGATTCCGGCGGCCTTGGAGGATCAGGGGATTCCGGCGGCCTTGGAGGATCAGGGGATTCCGGCGGCCTTGGAGGATCAGGGGATTCCGGCGGCCTTGGAGGATCAGGGGATTCCGGCGGCCTTGGAGGATCAGGGGATTCCGGCGGCCTTGGAGGATCAGGGGATTCCGGCGGCCTTGGAGGATCAGGGGATTCCGGCGGCCTTGGAGGATCAGGGGATTCCGGCGGCCTTGGAGGATCCACCTCCGATCCCTCGGCCCCTGCCCCCGCCTCGGTCTCTACGGCCGGAGCCCTACTACCCCCCCCCAAAATTTTCTTGGGGAAGTTAACGGTGTTACCGGGCAGACAGTCAGGGGTAGCGGACTCTTGCAGCATGGATTCAAAGGGGCGCTCGGACAGCGCGGACTCTTGGGGGCGCTCGGACAGCGCGGACTCTTGGGGGCGCTCGGACAGCGCGGACTCTTGGGGGCGCTCGGACAGCGCGGACTCTTGGGGGCGCTCGGACAGCGCGGACTCTTGGGGGCGCTCGGACAGCGCGGACTCTTGGGGGCGCTCGGACAGCGCGGACTCTTGGGGGCGCTCGGACAGCGCGGACTCTTGGGGGCGCTCGGACAGCGCGGGTTCAGGACGGCGCTCTTGCGGCGCGGGTTCAGGACGGCGCTCTTGCGGCGCGGGTTCAGGACGGCGCTCTTGCGGCGCGGGTTCAGGACGGCGCTCTTGCGGCGCGGGTTCAGGACGGCGCTCTTGCGGCGCGGAGACAGGGAGGCGCCTTCTTGGCGCAGGCACTGGGCGGCGCTCTTGCAGTGCGGAGACAGGGAGGCGCCTTCTTGGCGCAGGCACTGGGCGGCGCTCTTGCAGCGCGGGCTCTGGTGTGCGCTCTTGCAGCGCGGATTCTGAGGGGCGCTCTTGCAGCGCGGAGACAGGGAGGTGCCCTCTTGGCGCAGGCACTGGACGGCGCTCTTTCAGCGCGGAGCTGGATGGGACCAGCGGAGGCGAAGGTGAGCTGGGCGGGACCAGCGGAGGCGAAGGTGAGCTGGGCGGGACCAGCGGAGGCGAAGGTGAGCTGGGCGGGACCAGCGGAGGCGAAGGTGAGCTGGGCGGGACCAGCGGAGGCGAAGGTGAGCTGGGCGGGACCAGCGGAGGCGAAGGTGAGCTGGGCGGGACCAGCGGAGGCGAAGGTGAGCTGGGCGGGACCAGCGGAGGCGAAGGTGAGCTGGGCGGGACCAGCGGAGGCGAAGGTGAGCTGGACGGGACCAGCGGAGGCGAAGGTGAGCTGGACGGGACCAGCGAAGGCAAAGGTGAGCTGGACGGGACCAGCGAAGGCAAAGGTGGGCTTCCACGAGGGGTTGGCTCTGGTGGGTAAGTCATTCCCTCATACTCCACCAGAATATCACAGGGGACATAAGCTTCTGTCGATGGGCTTGCCACACTCCTCGGCGGTGGGTTGGCCGCACTCTCTCTCGGCGGCGGGTTGGCCGCACTCTCTCTCGGCGGCGGGTTGGCCGCACTCTCTCTCGGCGGCGGGTTGGCCGCACTCTCTCTCGGCGGCGGGTTGGCCGCACTCTCTCTCGGCGGCGGGTTGGCCGCACTCTCTCTCGGCGGCGGGTTGGCCGCACTCTCTCTCGGCGGCGGGTTGGCCGCACTCTCTCTCGGCGGCGGGTTGGCCGCACTCTCTCTCGGCGGCGGGTTGGCCGCTCTCTCTCTCGGCGGCGGGTTGGCCGCTTTCTCTCTCGGCGACGGGTTGGCCGCTTTCTCTCTCGGCGGCGGGTTGGCCGCTCTCTCTCGCGGCGGGTTGGCCGCACTCTCACTTGGCGGCTTTGCCGCTCTCTCTGGCGGCGGATTTGCCGTGGCCGCGGACGGCGGTTGGAATCCGTGGGTCGCTGGCGAGTTGGTTCCGACTCGGGCCCGGACACTTCCCAGACACCGGAAAATGGCCATTCTCCAACAACATCCCGTGGTGTCTGGGAGGTCCACAGGAAGGTGGTAAGTGGCCCCGAGCCGGAACATCTCGATGATGGCGGAATCCTTCAGCGTAGTTTTCTCCGCGAGCTTACAGAACCGGCTCGCGAACTCGAAGAAGGGGAGATCCAGGAGGGTTAGGGCGGCGACCGCTTCCACGAAGTCCATAACTGTTTTTGGGTCCGTGATTCTGTTACGTGTGGTGGTGTCCAAGGAGTACGAGGAGGCGACGGTTACAAAAAGGTAGCTTCTTTAATGACGATAAGTAAATCAGGAAATAAACACACATCACATTATTAGTTAACTTAACTTAGTTCACTTAACTTAACTCAATCACGGACAAACATCAAGGGAAAACTGAAGGCTTTTAAAGGAACAGGAACAAAAGAGCAAACAACATAATGAAACTCAGGTGGGGACAATCAAACGATAATTAACTAATGAGGACAGGAACTAAACCAAATAAGGAGAATGAGGGCTAGGACAGACAGACATGTAACAAGAGCTCGAGAGAATTTACATTTGTAGAAATGCTGCAGTTGTGTAAAGTCCCGAACACCTTTTCTAAAGTATTAGATGAGGAAATGTGGCAATGAGCTAATTTCTAGGCGACATCACCAGTCACACGACATGAAGTCAGTATGTGATTTCACTTGGCCTTGAAGGAGTATGACTAACCAAGTTTGTGTCACCTACCTTGAAATGTTCTGTATTAGTTCTTGTAATTTGTAATTCAGTGACGAAATGGTTTGCTAATTTGGATGACAAAAATGCTGACAGAGTTAATAGATAAGATTTTCTACTGAGGGTTACTTTCTGTAATGATGACACTATCCATCAATTAGGATGTTAATCATCTTGTTTTTTTTTGGGTAAAGCTTTCTAAATACACATGACACATCGGCAGGCTGGTCAGAGGAACGTGCAGGAACTATAATCTGTAGACTGCAAGTCTCACAAAAGCTCTTTATATGTGACATCACCGGGTTTTCCAGAAGGCAAAAGTAGATTAGTTTCCACCTCTCAACTTCACCTATTCACCTGTAGTGCACTCTGGGAGCACCAGAATTCATTTTAGATATGCTGATGCTAAAATGCTTCCTGGAAGTCAGTAATGACATCATGGTTTTCCGGACTGAGCTGAATGACATCATTTTTAGTGTGACCTCAACTGGGTAACCTAAATTCACATTCACAGATGACAATAAATCTATCGAGCGATAAAGTGCTGATACAGTGTCATAAATGATTCATACCAGCATAAAAAGATTGAGCACATCTGTAATCCTGATTTCTTAGAGATGGTTTTTAAAGGTTAATAGGTGTAATTCACAGCATTGTATCTGAGTTATTCATGAAAGCTGCTGTTCTGAGGATTTGCCGTGTGAAGAATGTAACTGGATTATGCTTTTTATTTATTGCAAGTTACATTTTAAGCAGTTGGGGAAAAGTTCAAAATATTGATTTCAGAGTGTTACAGCATTTGATTTGTGAGTGAAATGATAAAAACTTTAAATTCGTCTCCCACATTTTCAATCTGATCTTTATTGAAAAAGATTTCAGCCTTGACAATAATAAGAAATGTTTCTTATGTAGCAAATCAGTGTATTAGAATGATATCTGAAAAAACAATGTGACACTTAAGACTGGAGAAATGGCTGCTGAAAATTTGGCTTTGATATCACAGGACATTACATTTTAAATGATATAAAAATAGAAAACAGTTATTTTAGTAGTAATATTTCACAATACTACTGTTTTGTATTTTGGATCAAATGAAGGCTCGAAGAGCATAACTTACTGTTATGCATAATAAAAACCAGAAAGACCATATACAGTTGTGTGAAAAAGTTTTTGCCCCCTTCGTTATTTATTTTTATTTTTTTGCATATTTGCCACACTTGAATGATTCAGATCATCAAACTAATTTTTATATTACACAAAGATAACCCAACTAAATAAAAAATGCAGTTTTGAAATAATTTCATTTATTAAGGGGAAAAAAA
Organism: Acrossocheilus fasciatus; assembly: GCA_036784905.1. Classification (NCBI taxonomy): domain Eukaryota; kingdom Metazoa; phylum Chordata; class Actinopteri; order Cypriniformes; family Cyprinidae; genus Acrossocheilus; species Acrossocheilus fasciatus. The sequence continues at coordinate 21,484,830 of CM071957.1, read as the reverse complement.
AGCTGTCCAAACCTGCCTGGCCCTACGTGAAAAAGTAATCTAATAACTGGTTGTGCTACCCTTTGCAGCAACAACTACAATCAAGCGTTTGCGATAACTGGCAATGAGTCTTTCACATCTTTGCAGAATTGTTTTAATTCAGCCACATTGGGGGATTTTAGAACATGAAAGGACTGTTTAAGGTCATGCCACAGCATTTCAATCGGATTTAAGTCCGGACTTTGACTTGGCCACTCCAAATCCTTAATTTTGTCTTGTCTTGAGCTTGAGGTCACAAACTGATGGCCAGATATTCTCCATCAGGATTTTCTGATAGAGTGCAGAATTTATGGTTTTATCAATTATGGCAAGTCGTCCAGGTCCTGAAGCTGCAAAGCAGCCTCAGACCATCACACTACCACCACCATGTTTGACTGTAGGTATTATGTTCTTTTTATGAAATGCTGTGTTGGTTTTACGCCAGATGTAACAGGACACGCACCTTCCAAAAAGTTCAACTTTTGTCTCATCAGTCCACAGAATATTTGCCCAAAAGTCTTGGGGATAATCAAGATATTTTTTGGCGAATGTGAGACGAGCCTGTGTGTACTTTTTGGTCAGCAGTGGCTTTTGCCTTGGAATTCTCCCATGGATGCTGTTTTTGCCCAGTCTCTTTCTTATTGTTGAATCATGAACACTGACCTTAATTGAGGCAAGTGAGGCCTGCAGTTCTTTAGATGTAGTTCTGGGTTCTTTTATGACCTCCTGGATGAGTCGTCGTTGTGCTCTTGGAGTAATTTTGGTAGGGCGACCACTCCTGGGAAGGTTCACCACTGTTACAAGTTTTCTCCATTTGTGGATAATGGCTCTGACCGTAGTTCGCTAGAGTCCCAAAGCCTTAGAAATGGCTTTATAACTACCTGGTCTCATGGCATTTACGTACCTGGGTGCACTTTTTAGTGTGACATGAAATACGTACCAATAAGTACATATCACTGAAGTTTACAAAATAAATGAACACTTTCACACAAATTTACAGAGTTGCGATTAATAAAGCGTAATTTTCGAACAATTACTTGAATAATATCATGCTATGACTTCAAAACAATATTAATATGCTGGGAGATTTGAAAACTGATGCTTTTGAACATTAGCATCGCACACATCCAGCTTCATATCTATGGGTTTTCATAGATAATAAGTTTGTTCGGTAGCTTACGGAGTACGGAGATGGACTTAGGCGATGAGAAGCACCGGTTCGAATCCTGTGTAACTACGGTTCGACAAAGCAGTTAAAATCTGCGTAAAAGGAAGTTCAAATGGCACAGTTGCGTCAACTAATACATTTTATTTCAGTTTTCAGTTTTGCATTTGTTAACACTATCGGGTAGGTTTAGGGCTGGATTTGGTGTAGGGCATATTTCCTACACGATAGAGCATTAACCTTTAGCGACAGTCCCCGGATATTTGAATTCTGAACCACCGCAATACGTATCTGAAGTAACGTAATAAAAAAACAGCAATACGTACCAATATCTACGTTAATAAAAACGTGCCAGGGTTCACATATTGAACCTGTGTTTTAACGCCACTCAGTGGACATTTCTATTTGAAACTGCGGCGAAACGTGCAGCAAGGTACGTAAAACGGTGTCGCACAAAAAGTGCGCAGAGGTACGTATTTTTATGAGACCAGGTTGCTTTATAACCCTTTCCAGGCTGATACAACTGTTTAGTTTCTCATATGTTCTTGAATTTCTTTAGATTGTGGCATGATGTGTTGCTCTTTAAGCATGCTTCACTTTGTCAGACAGGTTCTTAAGTGATTTCTTGATTCAACAGGTCTGACAGTAATTTTTTGGCTAGTGAAATTTAACTCAGCTTTCTAAAATAAGGTGGTTAATCACAATTCTTTCATGATTTAACAGGAGGGGGCAATTAATTTTTCACGTAAGGCCAGGTAGGCTTGGACAGCTTTTTTCCCTTAATAAATGAAATCATCATTTAGAAACTGCATTTTGGATTTACTTGCGTTATCTTTGTGTAATATAAAAATTAGTTTGATGATCTGAATCTTTTAAGGGGTGACAAATATGCAAAAAAAAAAAAAAAAAAAAGCAGGAAGGGGGCAAAACCCCTTTCACGGCACTGTGCGTTTGAATGGTAGTGCATATTACAAGAAATAAAATTAGTTACTTTATTTTATTTTTTTCTGTGGCAGAAACAGGCTTCTGATGTTTGAACCTTACTGTATATTTGCCCATCTTTTCTCTCCAATCATTGACCATTCTATCAAACTAATAAATACTTTATTCCATCACCTCCTTAGGCTCATCACAAATGTAGTTTTAATCCTAGTTGAGATGAAATAGAGAGAGAAATCTGTCAGTTGAATCTGTATTCCTGTCTCCATCCTCAGGCTCATCGCTGACTGGCGACTGAGCCGAGAGATCCAGGGGCGGCTGCCGTCTGTCTGAGAGTGGCAGGGATGAGATGGTTTTTGCCATATCAATGAGCTTTAGCTATTGAGTGAATCCTCAGTCAGCCATGCTAAGAAAGGGAATGACAGCCCCAACAGGTGCGACAAAATCCCATGTGTGATTGTACTGTAAAATATATTTAGAAATGTCTCTAGTGACTTGCACAAAAAAAAGGACCAGAATCCATGAGCTGCTCGATATTTCAACTACTGTGATAGTGTTACAATTTAATGTCAAAATTGAGCCGTTTTAGAGTGTCTTTTTTATGTATATATATTTTTTCCCTGAAAGTAAATAACTGGCATCAATTTGATCAGTAAGGTATAATATGATTTGATTTTTGTGTGTGACTTTCTGTTCTTTCTCCATTTGTTTCTCTAGTATGTGCACACAGAGGCAATCAGAGAGAGCACATTCACTTTGAAATATCGAGTAACTTTCCTTTTGGTTTCTGTCTTTGTACCAGCCATTATGCAGGATGCCATTACGATTGGATACATAGATGGATTGATTTTAATAACTCAGCTACTTAGCAGTGGATTGAAATGTAGCCACTGGCCCTCATAAAAGCAATGCATCAAACAGACAAGCCTATCACAGGCTACACTTGAGATCCGTCCAGTGTGATTAATTGTAATTAATTGTTTTACTTAGTGAAGTGTTGTGTGCCGACTCATTTATCTTACTTACTGCAAATTGCATTGCTCAAGTTTGCAGCCGATAGAACTATGGCTGTTTTTGCATTTCCCTAACTGACCGATTTTGTAACCGTTTCTTAAACGGGACAGTATCTAGTAACAATACTGTTTTGTTTCAGATCATTGCGTTGTTTCTATTTTATGTGAAAACATAAATGAGATTTATAAGATTTATAGTGATAACAAATAATTGGATGAGATAATGGGACATTACATTATAACCATCAATTAGCCCTTTGTCTTTTTCATGCATTCACAGTCAAGTAAGTTGATATATTTACAGTCATTTTTAAGGGTCATCATCTCTGTTATACAACTAGATTGTTATTTTATGTCAAATATGAATTCTGTTCAAATAATTGCATAATTTCAAGGTCCTCAAACTGTGCCTCTAAACCAGTACAACCTCCTCAATGCTTAAACCATAAAGTTTTATATCTTTTTTTTTATATACACGTTGCTCATCAGCATTCAGAACCACACAATACCAACAGCTGCTGCAATCAAAGATATATTATAGCCTGTAATAAAACTTGAAAATGGCAGATTAAGTGGTATTTTATACAGCCTCATTAATTTGAAAAAGGTCAGCGGGAAATTTATTTATTTGAAGAAATATGAGGAGACACGTTTTATTAGTGACAAAGGTGGTAGGGAGCAACAGTAACTGGCATTTGTGCTTGTCTGACATGCATCATGTTGAGTGAGCCGAGAGCACATTTTATTGGTTTCTGTCGCTGGTCTGCACGCCCTGTACCGCTGGTTTGTGCGGTATCCGGTGAATGAAAGGTGACCATTAAACCTTCAGCAGAATGTCCGTATGTGTCATTGCTGAGAGTGAAATTATAATATGCAGTGGTTTTGTGTTTGAGAAAAGCATAGTTCCTTAGTGACATTAATCAAATGCCTTTCCACAATAGTTCTTAGAAAGTGTTATAATTGCACCATTCAAAGATGTTTTTTATTCAAAAATGATCATGTTTGCCAAATAGATGACAGCAAGCCATGTTAATACAATTTTTAGGTCATTAGGAAGCACTCGTTTGGTGCGCACTATGGTTCAAATGGCATCATTCACACTTATTCAAATGCACCACACTAACAGAGCAATCGCGCCAGAGTTTGTTTTAATCTAACCAAACCTGCCAAGTGTGAACGAGCCTTCAGTAATCTTGTGTTTGTGTGAATTGAATGGTCTTCATGTGACTCAGGAGGACTGGCAGAGATGCGGCTAGTTGACAGTCACTGGAGAGATGACTGGAGAACAGGTTATGACAGCTCTCACTCCGGATCATCCTGTGATGTTGATGCCATGCCGATGCATGCTGGAAGTTCACGCTTTTGTGGCAAACTATTTGTGACACTTGCTTTATGAGGAAACATTTCATGACAGTGTGGCTGCCTTCTAAGAATCACCTTAAAAACAACAAGTACTGCATCTCTGTGTAGATGTGATCTTAGTTAATGCTAAATGATATAGGCAAGGTTTTTTTTCTGTCTCGGGATGAGACATGGATTTGGAGCCTTGGGTCTCTGGAACGTCACTGTTAATTAATGTTGATTATGTGATCACGCATGTCCTGCAGAAGCTCATGCAGATGCCTTAATTAATCAGAGTCAAAATGCAAATGTCTGTTCCTTTTGGAAAACCTGAACTTAAGCGCTTGTTGCTTTAGTCCTTGCTCTGCACTAACATACATTGGTGTTTTGTCTGAAAAAGAAATCAACTGAAGTACAGAAATAAAACAGAACGCCTGGCTATCATTCTTCTACCATTCAGAAGTTTGGGGTGTAATTTTTTCTTTTCTTAAATTTGAAAGTTTCTTACATGTTCACTAAGGCTGCATTTGTTTGATCAAAAATGCAAGTAAAATCATTAATAAAATAAAATCAATAAAACGAGTAGCATTTCAAATCACTGTGAATAGATATTTCAAAAGAACAGCATTGAATAGAAATCTTTCGTAATATTATAAATGATTTACTATCACTTTTTATTAAGTTAATGCATCCTTGCTGAATAAAAGTATTCATTTCTTTAAAAACATATACACAGTACGGTACGGAATATACACTGTCCTCCAAAAGTTTGAAAACTATGTTAGGAAAAAGTGGGGTTTTGGACAAGCTCAGCATAAATCTTGATCATTATTCTTGGAATAAATGCATTAAAATAATTTAAATCCATTACAACATAATGATTTTCTTTTTGCTCACATAATAATGGTAATATATCCATGTTACAGTCAGACATGGCCCTTTGGCAGCTGTGATGCCTGATTACTGAATTAAACTTGGCCCAGGTTTCTGTTTTAAAGATTATTGAGTCAGCACAACTTTATAGCTTTATTGATTGATTGCCAGTAAACCTTAGTACTCAATAGACCAATTAGAACGTAGTTTGATTTATAAATATCTTTTTTTATTCAATAAAATATGTTCTCATAATTTGTGTTGTCCCTTATATAAAGCCATCAGAAAATAGTAAGAATTTATGCTGATGAATTCATATGCTGTCCAAAACCCCACTTCGCCTAGAGCTTTTCCAAACTTTTGGAGCACACTGTATATTATTGCATTGGAAGCAGTCCACTCTATCCAAGTGACCTGGACACTCTATACAGCTGCTGAGAAAATAGTTTGTTTTAAATGGACGAGAACTTGCTGTGACGTGTTTAGGCCATGCAAATCAGACTTGCGTCCTCATTAACTGAGCAGCACATACAACTGGATGGACTGACAGAATCACATGCTGGTTTGGTTGCAGGATTTTCTGGAGCATGTTAAAGCAGTTTATGATTCTATGATGTCATATTTCTGTTAGGTGGTGTCACCTCAGTGATTCATCGTGGTTGCAATTATCGGTTGCTTCACGCAAGCTTAGGTTGCTTGTGTCATCTGGGATGTCCACGTTTCATGAAGTTATGTAGCGAATCTGAGAATGCCGAGGAATAAGCCTGATGCTTCATGGCATTTTGGGGAAAAAAGTGACTACTTCCTTCACTGGAAAAAGCGAGATGCAAATATATACGCTAACCACATGCTGAAGCCAATAAGACTTGGTTGGCTTGGCAGGGAGTTTAGAATGAATGTTTAATCTCTTTGCATAGTTTTAAGAGAGATTTAGGATGGATTCTGGATTTGGCTAAGCATTTAACCAGGTCGTGACTCATAGTTTCAAACAGAGACATTGCTGAGCTCTTTTATTAATTCCTTCTCTATGTCTGGCCCAACTTCTGTTACTGTGTGCTTTTCTTATACATTCATGAATATTTAACCTAAAATCTTGATGCTGTTAAAACGGCCATTGGCACATGATGCGATAGCTACTCATGTGCATTAAGTATCCAGATGTGGGTACACCTGTTCTGGCACACTGTGTGTCCCTGAGGCCTGTGAGGACAAGATGAGTGTAAATGTGTGTCGTCTTCCATAGAGCAAATGGAATGGGCAGACACGCGCACAGTCTCTCTCTCTCTCTCTCCTCACAGTCTGACACCTCTGCAGGGGCCGGGCCCTGAAAATTGGCTTATTGAATTACAGCTTCTTCACAGTCGTCTCTCTGCTCCTCTTCCCTGTGCCCCTGATCCATCAAAGATTGTCACTGCAGCCGTTCATCTTAGTATGCTTAAATAAAGAGTCATTCTATAAAACGGGCACGTTTTCCATTTTGTGAAGGTGATGTTTAAAGTAAAGATTTTAAACTTTCTTTCAGAATGAGAATGTCTTTAAGTGGTAATAAATTGCAAGCTTTATTAATCTCAGGTTATATTAATTAAACGCATGTTGTGATATTTTGAACTTGTTATATATGTAGCCACCTGGTCAGATAAATACCTGTCTATTTTGATGGGTTGAATTTGTTATAAAAGATTTTTTTAAAAATTTGACAGTAAAGCTGCTGAACTTGCTCTATGCAGATTCAAATGATGTAATATTATCTTTATTATGTCATTTAAGAATAACTTATTATTTATCTAATTATTTTGGGTAAATAATTGTTGTGAAGTGGGTAAACAGATACATTATAACATTTTAATGAAAAATTAATTTAATAATATAATAAATAGTCATTTATTTTAATATAATAATCACAAAGGTTTTTTTAAATGTTTACATTTCTATTATAATATTATAATATATAATACAATATATTACAATATTATATTATATATCATTAATTAAATTTAGATGTGTTATTTTATCTATGTATTATTTCTATAATGATTCTCTTTCTTTCTCTAAACTGTTGTTTTAAATGACACAATAAAGACGTCTTCAGCATTTATTTTTGTTTATTCACTTATATATATATATATATATATATATATATATATATATATATAATATAAAATATCAACATCGTCTATATCAATTTTCATAAGCTGTCGCTGAAATAATAGGTTCAGGTCTCTTTTTCTCTCTCTGTTCATTTAGTGTTTTATATCACAGCCTATTTTTGAACTATAGCTGTACATTCACTCTCATTTTCCTTCATATGCTCTTAATAATTCACTCTTTATTCTCCCCTCTTGCACTCTCCCTTTGTCTCTCTCTCTCTCCGAAGTTAATTTTCAAATCAGTAGCTAAATCAATCCCCATCAGGTCACTCAGGGTCACTTCCGTCTGCCGAAATTCTGAAAGAAGAGCACAAATAGACAGTCATCAGAGCCTGTCTCATGCTCTACGTGAGAGATATTGCCCCCGTCTACAAATGAGATTAAAAATTATTCAAAGCTCATTTCAAAGGGCATTCTATAAATCGTGTTCCACCACCTACCTGTGTTCTCCGGCAGGAGCGGAGCACAGAATGCATCCTTGGTTTGAGCTGAGTATATAAATCAATAGGTCTTCTCCCAACGGGGGTTACATAAATAACCTGGAACACTGCCTCTGCTTGTTAAGGCAGGAAATGATGGCAATGACAGATCGATGGCATGGTGTAGAATGCCAAAGTGCCTGACTGTGCCGTCTTTCATATAATCTTTCACCTTGTGGGGGGAATGTGATTATGATGTCCCGTTATCTTTGCCTATTGGATTGAAGGGTTGTGTTTATGTGTTATACAGTATATTTGGGCCAGAAATTGGATTTAACTATGTCATCTTGTATTTATGTATACTGAAGTTGTTGTTTAGGAGTATCTAGTTGACTAAGAATGACTAATACTCACATGGAGCTGACTATGTGATTGAGTTACCTATTGTGACATCACCCTCAGGCTCTCCGACAGGTCTCTGAAGAAACTGCCGTTTAGCGCCACTAGACTTGATCCCCAGTCACATTTAATGGTGGCAATTGCATTTGACACGGTGATCACAGTCTCTGGTGATTGTTTTACCTTGTTATATATCCAAAAAGCTGTTTGTAGATCAATGTTCATTCACTTGAGTGAGGATTGGTGCTGTTCTTGAGCTCAAGCGGCGTGAATATGCCCAGTTTCAGCTCTCATTTGCAGAAGCATTGACCCACGCCTTCGCTGCGCAATCAGGTCCCCGGCTGCCCATTAGAATAAATCACTCCTGAACAGAGGAGCTTAACGCCTCATCAGGAGCTGAATTTCACTGCCCGGAAGAAAGTGGTTATCACCCTTTCTCCTTTATAGCAAATAGGGAAAGGACACTCTTGCTGCAACTCTTTACATCAGTTCAGTTTGATTTTTTTAAAAATTCATTTATTTATTTTTAGTTCAGTAAGATTTAGTGAAGACTATTTACATGTACACAGCAGAATTCAGACACTTCAGACAAAAATATTTAAACATGGAATATGTATTCAGTACCATTCAAAAGTCTCTTATGCACCAAAGCTGCATTTACTTGATCAAAAAATACAGTAAAAAAAAAACAGTAATATTGTGAAATATTTTTTTACAGCTTAAAATAACTATCTATTCTCTATTGTTCTCTATTTTAATATATGTTGTAGCATAATTTATTCATGTGATGAAAGCTGAATTTTTATCGGCCATTACTGCAGTCCTCAGTGTCACATCATCCTTCAGAAATCTTTCTAATATGCTGATTTGCTGCTCAAGGAACATTAATTATATACAATTCTATATAAAGCTCAAAAGGACATCATTTATTTGAAAAATAATGCTTTTGTGATTACATTTTTTTTTTTTTTTAATTGGTTTGGTGCTATTTTCAAAACTCTTAGAACAAAACTTTTAACTGGTCACACTTGTAACACCACTAGTCATTCTTTCAAAACCTGATCTCCTGATTTCATTGTAGTTGTGCATATTTTCATTCCACATAATCACTGTTTTAAAACACAAGTTCATTGTGATATGTATTGAGAATATTTGAATTAATCACCAAAACACAACAGTATGATCTTTCAATTTAGTACTTTTAACAATCAGTTCATTCAAGAGCAAACAATGCAAGATTCATGTTTCAAATCACCTTCGTTGCTGAAGTAATTACAGTAATAAAGGCAACAATTGTCATGTTAGAAAATACACTTAAATTATCTAACTTGCATATCTCACATAAAATCTATAATATTTTGTAAAAGCATTTATCCAGTGTGTTATCAAAAGGTGTGATGAAGGTATGACATAGCCATAATGTTTTGTGCTAGAACAGAGTTTACTGTAAATGCAGTAAATTTCTTCACTGTGCCATATGACTGAATCTATATTCTAGCTGAATTTTTCAGATGAAGGGTGAGTTATAGTAATGTGCAGTCTTTACCATGGTAATGCTTCAATATATAGTATCACATGGTACAATGCATGTAAAATGCTGTATTTGATGCCATCTGTCTCCCTTCTTCTGATACATCTCTGATCAGTTCCTCTCCCTTGTGTCCTGCTGTATGTTCACAAATAGCAAAACACACAGTTTCACAAATGAGGACATCCTCAAAGGGAGGATTTAGGTAATTTTGTCAAGTTTTGCTTACTTCTGGATACCAATTTGTCCCCAAAAATTGTTTACTGTAACGTAAGTAGGTACACACATGCACATGCACATGCACACGCACGCACACACACACACACACACACACACACACACACACACACACACACACACACACACACACACACACACACACACACACACACACACACACACACACACACACACACACACACACACACACACACACACACACACACACACACACACACACACACAGGTTTTCCTATCATTATGGTGACATTCCATACACTGTAAGAAAAAAAAAAAAAAGTTGAGCCAACTTAAAATTTTAAGGCAACCAGCTTCAGCAGATTTTAAGTTTATACAACAAAAATTTTAGAATCTCCCACAAAAATAATTTGAGCAAACTCAAAAATCTGCTGAAGCTGGTAAAAAAAATTTTTTTTAAGTTCGCTCAGCTTTTTTTTTTTTTTTTACAGTGTAGGAGTAATGGGTTTTATATCGTCTCCCCCTACACTAACCCTACTCCTAAACCTACCCTTGGACCCAAAAAAGGACAATGATTTCAGATATTGCCATCTTTGTGGGGACATTTTGTCCCCATAAAATAGGATTTACCTAAACCACACACACACACGCACGCACGCACGCACACACACACATACACACACACACACACCTTAGATAAATCACTTTTAGTGTAAAAATAATTCAGTGCATTTGGTTATCGCTAATTTGAAATCACATTCTATAGAAACTAAATATCTATTGAATCTATAGATGCACCAAATGATTCACTGATTAACCATTAAGATGAATTAGATTAAATAATAGACAAATGTATTAAACTGAATGAGAAGTCATGCTAATGAAAAGTTTGATAGTACTAACTTTATGAAAGGCAGTTACTGTGAATGAAACAGTTATATAGATGAAACACTTATTTTGTGTAGTGAAAAGGATATTTTTTGATTGTGTGTTGTACTAACACAATTGAAAATATGCTGAAATGTTTGAAAAAAGTGCACTTTTGATGATCTGTTGTGATATTAGTACTAAGAGGTTTGTAAATTTGTCAATTGCTTGTGAAACTTGTGCCAAAGCAATTAAAAAAACTGTAATTATAAATAATTATAAATATCTTTATAAATTTCACGTTTTACTTTTTACTGTCTGACTACAAGTATTAATAAATCATTTTTAAAAAATTGCAGACCATTTTTTAAAATTATTTATTTATTTTGTATTTACTTATGGATGAAAAAGCAAATATTTTCACTATGGCTTGGAAAAAGTTTTTCAGAAAAAACAAAAACAAAAGCAATTCTTTGGAAAAAATATTAACTGCTGACAGGTCTGGAATGACATAAGGATTAGTAAAGTATTTTATTTACATTTTCATGTTTGTCATTTTTCATTTTTTGGATCTATTTAAGGAACAACAGTATTTAACAATAACCATTAAAAAACAGCATTATTTACAGCCCAAATTTTTGTTTTGACCTTGCCATCAAAAGAAAGCATAAACAGGACACCACATCTGGACAACAGGATCTAGCATCATTACAAAAGGAGTTATGACTGCTTCTCTCTTATCCATCCCAAGAGCCTGAAGACCCACATGGCCTATTGATCTACTGCTGTCATTGTACACCCTGAACGGCATTATCACCAGCGTAACAGCTCTTCCTTCATCTCCACATCTTCTCATGCGGCGATGCTTGCCAGTTCATAAATAACAATTATACTGATAATAAAACCAATATTTATTTTCCATATTCAAATGTAAGCTCAGAGGCGATGTTTTATGCCTGTGATGGGGACACGAAGGCCACCTTCATTAATGTAGCGTGCTGATGGATAGGTTGTGGAAGACGGCACACGCAGGGAGATGCGTTAAATGTCATGCAGCGGAACATGGGCTCCTCGCTCTCAGAACCCACAGAGTGGAGAGCAGTAGAGAGGAGGAACTGACCTTTACAGCACATTCAAACCCACTGAAAAAGAAATACAGGAGGCTTTTGAAGCTGTGAGGGTGTTCAGTGTGTTCTAGGTTTGGAAGTTGAAAGTTTCTGGATGTGTGGTTGAATAGTACACTTAAAAATAAAGTGCAATGGTATCAATAAATGCCCCCCCCCCCTCCCCTCCAAAAAAGAAGGCATTTTTCACCTGTATATTAATAATGCACTCTAAAAAAATGGTGCTATATAGCACTAAAAGTGGTTCTTGGCTTGTAATCATAGGGGAACCACTTTAGGTGCTATATAGCACCATATCTTTAAAGGTGCTATACAGAACCTTCGTCAAATGATGCTATGTAGAACCATAAGAGGTGCCATCTTGCATTGTATTTCTTCAACAAAAATGGTGCTAAACAGCACCAACAGAGGTTCTTTGGCTCATAAAGAACCTTTAAAGAGGCTTAACCGGTTCTTTGTATGGCAGTGGTGCTATACAGCACCTTAATCACCCCAAAGAACCGCTGAAGAACCATACAAGAGCTTAACAGGTTCTGTATATGGTAGCGGTGCTATAAAGCTCCTCAGTCATGCCAAAGAACTGCTGAAGAACCACTGAAGAACCAAGATTTGGTGCTATACAGCACCGAAAGTGGTTCCCCTATGATTACGAGCCAAAGAACCACTTTTAGTGCTATATAGCACCTTTTTTTTTTAGAGTGTGGAAAGAAATGAAAAATGAAAAAAAAAAAAAAAAAGTTTCAGAAAATATTTTGACAACATAAAATATGAGATATTCTAATTAAACATATTTATTAATGTTAGAAGATTAGATGTACAATACCAACTAAAATTTGATCAAATTTGATTGTAAAAACATAAAAGGGTTTTTTGAACATCCTGAAAAGAAATAATGGTTTCCACAAAAATATTAAGCAGCACAACTATTTTTAATATTGATAATAAAGTGTGCTTTAGCACCAAAGCAGCATATTAGAATGATTTCAGAAGGATCATGTGACACTGAAGACTGGAGTAATGGCTGCAGAAAATTCAGCTTTGCAATTAAAGCAATAAATTACATTTTAAAATATATTGAAATAGAAAACTTAAAATTAAATTGTCATATTTCACATCATTACGGTCACACTCTGTGTCAGAAGGAATGACGGCAACGTAGACCAAGGAACAGTCTTTAATATTATCCAAACACAGGGTAAATCCACACAAGGAATGGCTGATGACACACAAACATGACGACTGAGACCCGACGAAGACAGACAGCACAGACTGGGACTTAAATGCATGGGTAAACGAGGATAATTAACACGACACCTGAACCAAATGACATGATCAAACAAGGGAGAACTGGGTCACGGGGAGCACATACAAAAACATATACAAAGAGTCCAGAGGCGTGACAATTACCAATTACCACCGAGCATAAGAGACTTAATGAATTATTCCAAACTTATGACCATGTGTGTGTGTGTGTGTGTGTATACGTATGTATTTATTTGTCTGTATGCATTAAAAAATTATACACAGCGCATACATGTATCTTTCTCTGTCTCTCTCTTTCTCGATATATACAGTATGTGTGTATGTATGTATGTATGTATGTGAAGTGTCTGATTTTTTTTATGTTAAATATTGGGTGTAGCCATCTGTATTTCTTTGGACCCACACTTTATTATAAAGCATAACTCACTCTCCCCATATATCTCACCCACAGCCGGTATTTGCCCCTTAAACCTACAGTCTAATCAAACAAGTTCAGTATCACACTGTACCAGCACACTGACAAACAGCCCCCAAACCCACCATCACAGCTCCTCTAGAATAACAAATATAATGCAATCCGTAACTCAGAGCATGTGGGGGGATGAGTTTCAGGCAGGAAAATAATTTTCAGATGCAATATGGGTGAGTTAGGGAGACTTGTGAGCTTCTATTATATCTCTCAGGGTGAATAATGCATTCAGAATCACTTTCAAATTTATTATCTCAAAGGCAAGCCTCTATCCAGCGAGCCGGTGTCCGTTATCATTCATAATCCCTGCGTTTGTTACGCTTTGCTTGTGGCTTTGCTTCTTAGATCACCAATTAGTAGCGGCCTTATGGGGGTCAATCTGAAAAGACGACAGCTGCACATCCTTCTCTCAGTGGAAATCTTTAGCTCGCTTTCTGCTCATATGGCTGAGATGATCTACACTAGAAGCTGAGAGAATTTTATTTACATGCAGTTGACCCATGAGAGTTTATTCGTGCAGGTTTGATTCAGTGCATGATGTGTGATTAATAATTTTCTATATAGGAACAGAAATCTCAGTGGTAGTATAAATTAGTGATTTATTTTGAACCTGGAATAAAATAAGGTTTTAAACAGCTTTGGCCACTTTAATAAATATTCTAGTCTTGATTCCGTCACAGAGTGTAGTAGCTGGTAGTTAACTCGAAATTAACCGCATGATTTGTCTGGATGCCTTAGAAGAATCACTGAGAGGAGAAATGTTCAACATGAAAAGCTTGATAATTATTTTGATTGAGACTGCACAGTGCCTTTGATATCTGCATGTTTTTCATAAAGACACTCGTATCTGAGAATCAGTTAATTGTGACTGGAAGGTGTGTTAGGAAGGTCAGAATAGGTTTGTGCTAAGTAATTTATTTCTGTTTTAATTATTCAGTCTGAAATGCAAATATTGGTAAGATCTAAAAGCCGTAATTGGCTCTGATGTTTAATTCAGTAGAAAGGCATAACAACTAGAAAAGTGATACTTTGTTCATTTAGACTTATTGCAATCAATCTCCTGACTGGATTCTAGCTGTCAGTAAGGGAACTTGTTTGTCTGCTTATTAGCATACCTTCTACTGTAAACTTTTCCTCAACTGAAACTCTTCCTACACATATTAATTGCCCTAACAAAGTTTTATTTCAAAGTGGCATCATTATTACAGCCTTCAAGGGAAGTCAAAAATATCCTAACTGAGTTACATGCACATGAATGACCAAAACAAATTTGTATTTACTGGCAAAAAAACTCGCCAAGAGCTGAAGTTGGAAGCGACGTGCCCACATGACATACAGCCATAGAAATGCTTTGTGAATCAGTCCATCTAGGGGCGAAAACCCAAGATTCTAAGGAGGTCTATGAATGAGTGAGAATTTGTTATACATGGTAGACTTATGACAGATATGAAAAGCTTGATAATTGTTTTGGATTGAGACTGCACAGTGCCTTCGGTATCTGCATGTTTTTCTTGAAGACACTCAAATCTGAGAATCAGTTAATTGTGACTGGAAGGTGTGTTTGGAAAGGTCAGAAAGGCTTGTGCTTATAAAGTAGCCTAATTTATTTCTATTTTAGTTTATAGTTGACTAATATAAAGCTAATTATTTGCCTGTAACTTTACAATAAGGTTTTATATATAAATATGATCAACATTTGTATTATTATCAACAAAGTTTGTGGTTGGTAAGATGTTTTTAAAAGAAGTCTTATATGTGCCCACCGAGGCTGACTTTATCTGTAAAAAAAAAAAAAAAAAAAATTTTATGAAATATTAAAATAATAAATTTTCTTTTAAAATAAAAACAATATTGTGAAATATTACAAATTAATTTGTAATAAAAAAATTCAATTTTAATATATTATAAAATGTAATGTTATCCCTGTGATGCAAAGCAGAATTTTCTTCATCATTAGTCCTTTTTTTATTATAAAATATTATATAATAATATTAGTTAAATATTATAAAAAAAATAATATTAGTTAACGTCACTTTATATATATATATATATATATATATATATATATATACAGTATATATATATATATATATATATATATATATATATATATATATATATATATGCAAATGAATGAGTTAACAATGTAAAATTGTATATTTATAAATAAATTGCTGTAAAAATGGTTGTTCATGTTTATTTCATGATACTTAATGCATTGAACACATTGAAGCTTATTGTAAAATGTTGCTAATTAATTAAGACATTGCATAAATTAATTGTATAAGTTGTCGTAAAGTGCTTATCTACAGGTACAACAGATCAAAATACGTTTTTGCAGCTGTTCTTTGTGAATTTTTTTATTTTGGCAACTTTCATATTTATTTTAGACTTGAGTGTGTCGTAATAACATCTGCCCAACTCGGTCATAGGAGCTTCCAGCATGCGCTTGAAGGCAGCATATGCCATCTTCAGCTGTAGATGAGGCTAAAAGCATCTTGTAAAGTCCTCAGAGATTTGTTTAGCCGAACACATCCTGATGGAATATGAAGCCACAGACGGGCGCTGGAGTCTGAGGCGTGGATGACTCATTCTTCTATTATCTGTATAGATCATGATGCAGGCTTACATCATTAGGCCTATTAACATTACGCTAAGAGGCACACTCAAATCCCCAGTATCTGAACTGCTTCACTGTGCTTTGTTACATTTTAGCACCGAAACACTGTTGCAGTTTACAAACTATATTCCAGTGCTGTTTTATCATCCCAGTGTATTTTAGCATCTAACGAAACAGTCACGTAATCACATTATGCACCTGTGTGGATGATGCAATCTCACCACAGACGACCACATTAGACAGCTAGAACTGTTATACAATATTTATTCGGGCACACTGTAATTCTGGAAAGCTAAAAGGCACACTGGAGAGATCCTAATAGAAAATGGGACTCAAAATGCAATTACTGCGCTGATGATGTTTATCTGGCCCGTTTTTTTTTTGCTGGTTTCTCCGCTATAGACTAATTACCTTGTGTGTGATGTTATTTATGAATTCATAATCTTTTTCTGTGTGGAGAGCATAATAGATCACATCACACCACACTGCCAAGTCTCTGACACTTGCACTGTTAATTACCAGCCTCATTTGCATATACAAAATGAAACCATTTAGAAAATAGTACTTTGTAGCAGGACGTGCAAATTTGGAAAAGCGAATTGTGTTGTTTTCATTGCCTAATTTCATATAAAATTGGTTCATTTCATGTGAAATTATGCTATAAATCAAAGCAAAGTCTAAACTACTTTTCATGTGTTGCCATAAAAAGCTAAGAGAGGATATTTGCTCCTTTCGAAACTTTAATATTCAGCTGCACCTCTGCTAGCGCCGCCGGTCATATTGAAAGAGACTTTTAGTTGTTTTTATTCCACCATGAGCTTCATCAAACAAAAACGAAAAGAAAGAAAAAGGAAAATGAATTTTGGAGCTCCTCCCTAGAGTTGAAGCTCTTGCTGTGCTCCATGCATGCTAATAAAGGTGTGGGAGGGAAATGGGGGTTCTCAGAAAATACAAGATTGGATGTATTCCCCAGGAAGCCACGTGGAGGTTCATTACTTTTGTATGGCTCCTGTTTTCTGGTTTATCTTCAAATAGATTCCGTTTAAGATTGATTAAGGATGACACTAATGTATGGTGTGCTATTTTCTCTCTTTTAGCAGCTGAAATGTACACAGAGCTGGAATAAAAGTAATAAATTGCCCAGCAGAAATATATTGACATTGTATAGAGCAGACCCCCAAGCGCAGGAGGATAAAAGCGAATCCATGCGTATCAATAATATGATGTGACAGCTGCAACATTAAATGATTTTAAAGCCATGAAATTTTGCATCTTAAGGGGTACTGAAACAATCTCTCTCGCTCTCTTTTTCCACCTCCACACATGGGAGAACCCCAAAGGAGGGTGTGGAGAGTAAACACTCTGAAGTGAGTGTTTTATGTGTTTTCACACTCTCCTTTTAACCCAATCTAGGGTCTAATTGCTAACAGAAACCATTCCTCTGACTGTAAATGTCCATTTGGTCAAAATGAAAAACACACAAGATACACTTCTGCTTATATGATTTTGTGCAGCCCCTCCCAGTCTCAAGCCTTTGTTTCTAGTTTGAGTGCCCTGGGGTCTGATGAGGTAACATGGACGCCTTGACATCCCCACTGTACCAGTCGTACTGTACTAATGAGGAGCCCCCCTTCACCCCACCTTGCGCTTCCTCAGAGAGCCTAGGGAAGCGGGGGGCGGGCGGGGGGTGGGCCGGGGAGTCTCCCATCAGCTCAGGTTTCAGGTTGCAGCACCTCGTATCACCTCCAGCCTCCTCCTCCTCTGTGTGTGTGGGTAGAGTCGCTTCAGGTGCGGCTAATTATTCCTGTCATCTCCGAGGCCTGTCTTACTGTACCAGACAAAATAAGAAAGCTTGGCTTTTGCAAATCCACTCCCAAAAGCAGCTTAACTCATCTTTCTGAGACTTGTAAATTATTCATTCTCCAAGGTTAATGAAAATATGCTAATGAGGATGAATCCGTGGTGAAAGAAATGATAAAATTGTAAAGACATGCCCGTCCTAAATAATTAGAATGAGTACTGGCTTTAATTATGTTTGAAAAACAATTGAAAATGCAGCTAAGATAAAAAAAAAAAGAACATACAGTAGATCTTTATGTTGTATATAATAACAAAGGTGTTTTAAAAGGGTTTATTTATAGGAATTCTGATATGCAGCAGCTGTTTAAGTATGTGCACTAAGCTCTTGTTCAACAGTGACCAAATTACAAGTAAGTGACATGAAGCAATTTTCAATTTTCAATTTTTTTTTTTTTTTTTTTGCTGTCTGGATCTCTTCACTTATTCAGAAATTCATATAAACAGTGACTTAAATACACCTCTTATATGGCAAACATGTTTTTAATTTATTAATTAATATTTAATTTTACCGATATAGGCTGAATTATGAAGACTCAATAAAAAGGTCAAATTCTTAAAAATAATACTTTGAGTTGTTTGGAATATAATGTAATGTAATATAATATAATTATATAATATATTATATAATATAAATTAATAGAATAAAAATAATTTTGGAGTTTTATTATATTAAATTCGTTTTTAAATTTTTGTTAAAATTTTCACATTTTATTTTATTATTTGTAGCCATGTGTTAAAATTAATGATATTATAATGATAATTTTATTACAAGAAAGTATTTAATGTTTTGTTAAAATGTTCATATATTTTATTTTAATGTTGAAATTAATGAATCATGATATTTGAATCTGTTTTCTAATACATTAATAGAGATTGATTATTTATGTTTTAAGTATGATCTCAATACATATTTTATATTAATATATATACTTTTTCAATAATGAGTAAGTTGTGCACACATATTTATGTACATATTCACGCATTTAAGATTTCAAAATTCAATTACATTTCTAAGAACTTTTTTACATAGATTTTTTCCTTTTCCTACTGTTATTTATCTTTGACCCTTCTATTAACTGTCTCAAACCTACTGCGGTACTGCTAGTGTTCCAATATTAGCATGCTGTAAATGATTAAAGAGATTATGAATGGGGAACAAAGAAATAGAGAGGAGAGAGAGAGAGAGAGAAAAATAAAGGAGCCAAATGATTGCGGTTCTCTGAAGTCCTGGCCCTGACCTCTGAATATAAGGTTGACTGTATGTTTACAAAGAGAGCGATGGACGGCTGTCAGAGCTCTGTGAGTTAGAGTGAGTGTGAAGAGGGCATAAGCAGTGATTCAGACCACAATCCATCACAGAGCTGTCACTCAACCTTCCCTCCCGCCCCTCGCTCTGGCCCACTTACACCTTAAGACCAGTACTCACTCTTTTCTTTTTTTCTCACATTCTGTCTTCCCTTTCTCATTTCCTAGCTTTCCTAGCCTCTTCATCTCCATCACTCTTCTCTCATGTCCCCCAGTGTCTTTCTGCTTCTGTCATTCAGTTAGGGTTTTTGGTCAAGGGTCAGTTTCCTGCCCTAGTGAATAGAACAGAAACAGTAATGTTACTGGGCTTTACTTCTAAACATATTCTGAACACTTAAGAGCCTACAAACAGTTTCTCTGTGGTCAGGTCATCTAGATGTGCTTTGTAATTTTAATTCTAAATCTAACCTGTGTGTTTTTCTCATAAAAATGAGGGAACAGATTACCTACCGTTTTCTAGTTAACTCAGAGGTCTTCTGAAAAGTCTCATGCTGAATGCCAGTGACTGGTATATTATTTTTAACTTCTTACTCATTTATTTTGACCTTTCACCTTTGTTGAATTTTGTAACTAAAGCTAAATTTCTCCATGTGCTGACTGGGGCACCTTCATTATGGATTTAAACCTTTTTTTGCCAACTTTCTGTGTTAAATAACAGTTCATGATTCAAGTACTGCTGGTTTCCCAATTAAATCAATAATGAGAGTATGATCATGAACCACTCAAAACGGCTTCACAGAGATGTAGAAACAGCACCACATGTGATTAACTGAATTAATTTGTTCATTTAATTATGTACGTGACTCTTCAAAAGTTTGGGGCCAGTAATATTATTTTAAAAGAAATTAATACTTCAGTATGGACATAATTGATCAAAAGTGAGATCAAAGACATTTATAATGTTGCAAAAGATTTCTATTTTAAATAAATTCTGTCCTTTGAATTCTATAGACCTGAGCATTTTCTAAAATATGTATATATATATATATATATATATATATATATATATATATATATATATATATTAAGTATATTGTATAAATTTAAATTTCATTCAGCAAGTGTAAATTACATTCAGTAACGGAAATCACAAACTCTCTGTTGAGAGTTTAAAAAACTAACTCATCCAGATAGGGCTAAAATAAATTCTGCTTTATTGTTTTGAGTGTTTTATTTTAAGGTGTCCTTGTTACGCATGTTACGTATACTTACTATTGTAATAACAATAAATTATGCATAATTACATGCAAGTAACATGAAGCCAAGCCCTAATCCTAACCCTAACCATACAGTAAGTAAATGTAATTAATTAATGTTACTGAATAAATGTATAATTACACTGTAACAAGGACAACTTAAAATAAAGTGCAACTGTTTTATGTATTATATGGAAGGTACAATGTAATATATGTTTGTAGAGCATACACATGTTAACACAATGAGAATCTAAGCTATTGTAAAATATCTCAAACCTACTGGAATCCTGGTTGGCTTTTTCATGAACTCCTCCAATGCTGGATCAGATGTCTGTTTAAATGGCCTGCTGGTGTAAAAAATAAGGCATCACAACAGAAAGTGCACATAACGGACCTTATTAATCTAAATAAAAATAATCTTGTGGCTTGTTTCCAACACTGGAACAATTTATCAATGACAAAAGAAGGAATATACTGTATAAGTAACCTGTGGTAACCTTAAATGCAGATTTGAGTGTGGAGGCAATGTAGGGGCAATTCCATTTATTTTAACACTGTATCAAATAAACAAGCTTTACAAGAACTTATATCTTTAAATAAAACCAGACGGCAGTGTAATGCTTGAACAATTTAATTCACTGAACAAAAGGTTGACAAAGGTTTCAACAACAAGTGTCTGAACAAGAACAACTGATCAGCTGTAAAAGGCAATTTCACTGTGTTGGTGAAAACATGGTGTTATCTGTTTTATTTATTTTTACATTTGGCTACCAAATCTTCTACTGCTCTTCTCTCATGCCCCTGACTAAACAACGTAAAATATTTATTTTAGAATAGATATTTAATGATTCTCTTAATTAACACACAGATTCGGTGAGAAAAATCATGGCTATGGTTATTTTTTCCTGGTCTCCTCCGTTTGCCAATTACTATGCGTGCCATAGATAAAACGCTTGAGTATAAAGAAGCGTCAAATTAAAATATTTTCTGTGTACCATCAATTAAATTAACTGAGCCTATGGGACGTTATTGATTTTAAGCCACTAATATTAGTGCAAGAATAGATATATATAATTAAATAAAAAAGAAGTCCTAGCAGAACAGAACCACATTCATGACAGATAATTGGATTCGTACTCAGCAGATCTGATCTGGCTCCCTACATCTGCACGACTAAGAGCACATTTTATGGACCAATTTGATAAGGTTTCCATCTGTTTATATGTTTTATTGATACAAGTACAGAAAAAGAGGTAGACTAAAGCCACAGGGCTACTGCAATACAGCAGACAAACAGAAAATGGAGCCGGTGTCATGGATTCTGCCTGGAACTCAAAATAGCGTGAAATGTCAAGAACCCTCTTGCAGCAGGCAGATATAATTGATGTTTTATGACATTTACAGATGCGTTAGGCAGAGAACTCAAGCATGGTGCTGCTTTAAATGTATGCTAGTTGACATGCCACACAAACTGGCGTGAGAGAAGAGCATGATTAATGCAATATCAACAGCCTGTAGAGGCCCAGTCTGCCACTAAAAGCCTTTACTACAGTACACTCGCTTACCTTTGTGGTAACTGAGACTATATAAATGTAGGGGAAATTAAGGATAAACAGTGACAGGCTTTTATTATTTATTTATATATTTTTTTTTTGCAGATGTGTGTTAAGCCAGACCTAAAACGATCCTCTGGGAGAAGTGTGGCGAGCAACGGAATCGTGGTATATTACCAGTTGATCTCTATTGTTAATTTACTTTTTTGTGTTTGGATTTCTCGTAAAAAATAATAATAATAATAATTGTATTATATATTATATGTTAAGATGCCGTTTGATCTGATTTAATATTCATATAAAATCAAATGGTATTTAAACTTAAAATAGTTCTAAAAGTTATTTGAATTTAATGGATAATTATTTTTTATTTATTTATTTGACTTGATTAAATCTTTATGTAAAATCAAATGCTATTTAGATTTTTCTTATTGAACTTAAAAATAGATATAACAATCTTATTTTGATCAAATCTGATTTTTGTTTTTCATGGGTAAAATCTTGGTCTTATTTTCTATGATTTTATTTTTAAGCTGTAATTATTTAAAACTGTATATTATATATATTTTTTCTTGTATTTGATAGACAACATTATCTTTTTATTTAAGTTAAAACAAATCAGAAATAACATCTTTAAACCTATAATTATTGCAAAAATAAAAAATGAAATGAAACAGGACAGTACCCTTTATATAATCATTGAATCTTTTCACAGAAAAAGTGAAAGGAAGCACAGCTCATGCTGAATACCTGTGACTCGATGTAATTTTTTTTAACTACTAAATCTATTTTTAAGTTAAATTATTATTTATTTAACTTAAAAATAGATATAACAATCTTATATTGATAAAATATGATTTTGTGTCATTGATAAAATCTTTATCTTGCTTTCTATGATTTTATTTTCTAAATAATATTAGAATAATTATTTAATATATTATATGTTTTTCATTTTATAGACAACATTACCTTTTCATTTAGGTTAAACTAAGTTATAAATAATGTCTTATTTGTAATTTTTGCAAAAATAAAAAATGAAACAGCACAGTACCCTTATATATATATATAATCGTTGAATTTGTTCACAGCAAACGTGAAAGGAAGCACGATCCTGTTACACCAAACCGAAAACAATCTTAGGACAGATTTATGGGTCTAAAAGACTACACACTTACCCTGACCTCTTCAATTTCAGGGCGTAACTTGAAAAGTAGATCATTTACTGTGACTGGAGGACTGGCGAAAAGATGTAACAGAGCAATGGGCGAATAAGCGGCATTCTAAAGCCAAGCGTTATTGCTAAGGGGCCCAGGAAGGCTGTCTCTTTCACATGCTAATGTCTGCATTTCACGCACGTAGCGAGGGTGCAGACGCGGCGGTGCAGCTGTCTGCTGTTTTATCAGCTCTCTCAGTGGGTCCCTAATGAATATTCTTCTCTCTGGCAGTGTGCATGAGCTCAGTAATCAGGTTAAGAAGCCTAGCACTTAGCAGGGCTTCTGAAGCTTCATCATTACCAAACCATGACCCTGCCCAGGTTCCATATCCTACTGCAGAAGAGTTGGCAAAGCTGCGTAATGGCCAAGAGAGAGCAAAAAATTGGTTGAAAGGCTCTGTTGAAGTCAGAACAGCTGCTCCCTGGGTTTTGTTTTGGTATCTTTTGAGTATCTTCATGCTTCCTGCAGATAACTGGATAATTTAATACCATTGTTGGTTCTGGGAAATAAGCAATGCAAAAGCAAACAGAGCATGGAAGTTAAAAAACAAAGAAAGCAAGTATCCTCTGGAAAGGCCAAGATTTTCAGCCCACGTTATATGAATGTTTGGAGTGAATTATTGGTGAATTAATTGCCCCGCCGTGTACCTTTTGTTATTTTCCAATTAGTTTATATCTTCCAATCTGCAGTGAGCGAAAGCTTGGAGTCGTTGGGTGATGTCAGACTATTATGAAGAAGACAGTCCCCCCAAAAAAGCAGATAATCTGCACAATGGCTTCTGTGAAGGGCACTTAATTAAGTCAACACAAATCATTAACGCATTTTCACTGAGGCTCAAATGTGAGAATTAAAGATAATGTAGACAGCAACCGCATATTAATTCCACTTAAAATGATGTTTAAAATATAAAGTATATATAATATAATATGTTAAACAGTACATTATACATAATATTTTAAGCATTCTATTATACATGATATTTTAAACATTAATTCAGAAAATGTTAATTTGCTGTTCCATCACTTTCCAGAACATTTTCATTTACTGTTCCTTGGAGGTGGAATGATTTCCAGCCAAATCCCTGTCAATATTCAAGAAGAAGAGAAAAAATATTCTATGCTTTCACTATTTCCCATATCCCTCCCTGTTCTAGCTTGTAACATTCTGGGTGATTTGGACAATTATATAATTGAAAAATGTGCAGCACTCACTCTTGAAGAGAGTTTCGGCCATTATCAAGGCCTTCATCAGACCTAGTTTTCATCTCTTCAAGAGTGAGTGCTGCACCTTTTTCAATAGATTTTTGGTTGCACCTCCTCTTTTGTTGATAGAGCACCTCTTTTTAGTAACTTTTGTATATGATTTGGTAAATTATAAAATTATATTATATTATATTATATTATATTATATTATATTATATTATATTATATTATATTATATTATATTATATTATATTATATTATACTATATTATATTATATTATATTATATTATATTATATTATATTATATTATATTATATTGTTTACATTTACATTTAATTATTTAGCAGACACTTTTATCCAAAGTGACTTACAAATGAGGACAATTTTTAGCAATCAAAATCAACAAAAGAGCAATGATATGCAAGTGCTATAACAAGTCTCAGTTAGCTTAACATAGCAAGTTTTTTTTTAAAATTATATAATAAATAAAAAGAAAACAGATAGAATAGAAAAGGAATAGAGCAAGCTAGTGTTAGAGGCCTTTTTTGCTTTTGTTAACTGTATAATATATACAAAGAAAACAGATAGAATACAAAAAGATTAGAAAATCTAGGGTTAGTTTTTGTTGGTTTGTTTTCTGAAGAAAACAAACAGTAAATTAATAGAGTGCAATTCTAACAGGGACAATTTTTTTTTTTTTTTTTTTTTTAAGAATATAATTAGAATAGAGAGTGCTAGAGTTAGAGGGTCAAATAAAGATGGCCTTTTTGGGATGGCACAATAAAGCAACGTTCACTTGCAGAACGCAAGTTTCTAGAGGGGACATAAGTCTAAGTCTGAACAATGCCTTGACTTTTATGCGAGCAGTTAAGACAGTAGTCAGTGCAAATTGATAAACAGAGGTGTGACGTGCATTCTTTTTGGCTCATTAAAAATGTATCTTGCTGCCGAGCAATTATATTATATTATATTATATTATATTATATTATATTATATTATATTATATTATATTATATTATATTATATTATATTATATTATATTAGATTAGATTAGATTAGATTAGATTAGATATAGTGCTGTCAAATGATTAATCGTGATTAATCGCATCCAAAATAAAAGTTTTTGTTTACATAATATATATATATATATATATATATATATATATATATATATGTACTATGTATATTTACACACACACATGCATGTATATATATTTCAGAAAAAATGTTATGTTTATATATTAAATATATTTATTTATAATATAAATTATATAAATATAACTAGACATGTAAATATTTTCAAAATATATGCTGTATGTGTGTGTATTTATATATACATAATAAATATACACAGAACATACACATATTATGCAAACAAAAACCTTTATTTTGTATGCGATTAATTGTGATTAATCGCTTGACAGAACTAATTATATTATATTATATTATATTATATTATATTATATTATATTATATTATATTATATTATATTATATTATATTATATTATATTATATTATATTATTATATTGTAATATATTATATTATATTTGCACCTTATGTAATGTTTTATGAAGCTGCCTTTAGATATTAGGTGTACACTGTAAAAAATAATTGTAATTTTAACTGTAAAATTTTGTAAAAACGCTACGGAGAAAAAAAAAACTATTAATAGGTTAACAGTAAGTTCCCCTACTATATACAGGGAAAAACTGTAAAAGATCTAACCAGACTTTTCATGTAATTTTACAGTGAAATGCTGTTAATTGTACAGTTTTTAGAAGTAAAAAAGAACAAATCAATGTATAATTTACAGTCAAAAACTGTAAACTGATATTCCCAGAATTCCGTGCGTGACACTCCACGTTTGAATGTCCACAGGCTTTATGTTATCTTCTGTTGTTTAATGAAAGTTTATTGCATTATTTAAGTAACATGTGTGTTACCACGATGGTGTTTTGTGTTTGCATGAATGACTATATATTAGTACATACTTCTGCCTGTGGCGAAGCTACTGGTGATGATCTTTGATTCTTCATGTGGCTTTCTTTTTTACCATCTGCATTATTATGGTGGTTGTCAGTTTGTTAAAGGTACAAAACAGATTTTAATAGCAGTGTGCGTTGTTGAATTTACTGGTTTACATTCAAATTTTCTTGTTTGTAAATTAAAGTTTTATACTGTAAAATTTACAGTTTTTGGTCGTAAATATGTTTACAGTTTTTCTGTATTTTTTACAGAATTATTCTGGCAACCACAGCTGCCAAAATTATTTTGTAAAAACTACAGAATTTTTTTTACAGTGTAGAGTTGAAGTAGATACACTAATAAACACAAGTCCGGGCTGATTTATTGCTTATTCCACTGCATGAAAAATATAAGTTAAAATGAACATCTCTGTTGCTGGAAAACACAAACAATGCACACTTGCAGCAATCGACTTTGGCACGAAAGCGCAGGCCATAAAGCTGTTTTCTGCCCCATAGTTTTAAGTGCTCCCAGCAAGTAGCTTTTAAAATAGGTCAGTGGCCTGTTGTCTTGTGCAACAGCGAGTTCTCCCTGAGCTCTGCGCTATCTGGAGTAGCTGGAAACGGGTGTTTCTGCTTTCCTCTGCAAATCGATACCTCCACGGCAACTCGCTCTCTCTATGTCTGAGCGATTAAGTCCTGCAGGAACAGGAATCCGGCTCTATCTTGCTGAAAGCTGCCTGCCACTCAACTCCAGTGGGCAGATAAGTTCTCACATCAGGGAAAGAAACCTGGGAGGCATTGGGAGAGAGAGGGAATGGGTTTTACACACTTTTACAGGGTGATAAAGAGAGAGAGAGCGGTAGTAGAATTTACTTTCTGACAATGTGATAGAGTGAACTTTTCACTCATTTTCAGGGCCATCAACCAGACAAATTCATATTTATGTGCGAGAAGACGAAGAAAACGTTCTCGAGCTGACAACAAAACAGTGTGGACGAGCTCCTCGGAGTGTCCCAGTAAACAAACTGTCTGTAGCTAGACAAGCCGTCTGGAGGGACAAACAAACAAACAGAGGGATTACAGCGTGCAAGATTAATGCCTCTTTTGTTTAATGAACTCCTCATGAACCTAATTACTGCAGGGATGCTGAGTATGAAAAAATGATGTCTGATGAGACTGACTTTGACTTATTTGGAATGATAGCTTACAGACACCCAGCATGCAGGGTGGGCTTGTGTACAGATGGAGGGAGGTGGGATGGATGGCTAGAAAGTTAGGAGAGGTAATCAGTGTTCTTAGTTGTTGATGTTGTTTGCTTTCTGAAAATGACCTGTTTTGAATCTGTGATCTGAATTTCTAGGCTACGTCGATGTTTTTCGGATCCTGTGGGATAAAGCAGCATGTGGTCCTGGTGATTTGAGTCCTGTAAAACCGCCCCGGGTATATTGAAACATCTGTCAGCATAGATCTGGACAATGGGAGGTAGATCAAATCCTCATAATTTTATGTTGTCAAATTTCCAGTGTGCTGATTGTGGTTCCCGTCCTGTTTGATTGTTTTGGTACACTCAGGGTCATGTGATCAAGCTGTGCTTTGAACACTGTGACCCAAACACCAGTAGTGTTTTGATTTGTAATTCTCTGCTAAATGTATGAATGCAGATACATCCCAAGCTCGATTTCATGAGTTGCATTATAAGCTTTGACACAAGGGGCGCTATAACAGACATTATTCTTATTATCTGTCTTCTTCTTCAGTCAGTTCAATAACTCTGATCCTCTTGTGTGCTGAGGGTTGTTTCAGCCACAGTGACACAAAATCTGTGTTAAGTATGTACAACTCACACTTTTAATGTGTGCAATTGCATATTGGTGTAGAGAAGTGCTTCTCAACTTCCCAAAAATAGGTCACAGGTCTGTTCTGATAGGGCTGGTCATAGGCAGCAGGGGAAAATTACAGTGTTAAATGCAAATAATAACATTGAAATGCCTAATTTTGCATTTTGGCTAATCAAATCTTAAAAGGATTGTTCAGCTGAAATTTGAATCTGAGATCCATCGTGGTTACCATTGACTTTCATTGTACGAACAAAAGAAAGGCATGTCTCAAAATATCTTTTATGGTCCTCAAAAGAACAGGTTTGAAACAACACAAGAGTGCGTAAAATGATGACAGAATTTTTATTTTCGGCTGAACTATCCTCTTAAGGCCATGTGCCAGGATGGACAGGTTTTGTAACAAACCATGAAAAAAAAAGTCTAATTTTATTAATTTCAGTTTATGTAGATTTCAGTCTACATTTTAGTTTTTAGAGCTGCTAAAGATGTGCTAGGTTGTATCATTTAAAATTGTTTAACGACATTAAATTTCATTGCACAGTCTGATGGTATTCATATCTAGTGAAACTTTAATGTTTAAAGCAGACAGTTTGTAAATATTTTATGTTTTATAATTAGTGCTTTCAAACGATTAATTGCATCCAAAATAAAAGTTTTTATTTACATAATATATCTGTGTATATTTATTATGTGTACATGTATATAAATACATACACATACAGTATATATTTTGTATATGTATTTACATGTATATATTTATATTCACAGCATATATATTATATATAAATATATTCAATATATAGACGTAACATATTTTTGTAAATATATACATTTATGGGTGTGTATTTATATATACATAATAAATATGCACTGTACACAGACATATATTATGTAAACAAAAACTTTTATTTTGGAATGCGATTAATCGCGATTAATCGTTTGACAGCCCTATTTATAATATATCTTGTCTATACCAATACACTATCTAAAACATTTTGGTTTTAGTTAGTTTTAGAGTCATGTTTCAGAGATTGTTTGAGATTTTATTTTATTTATTTATTTATTTATTTTTACTTTACATTTTTAGTTTTCATTAACAATAGTACCATGAGTTAAGAACATGAAATCACACATTTCAGACATTTCAGACATTTCAACATGCTATGTTGGGTTGCCACTCGATGTGCAAAGTTAAATCTGTGTCCTTATTCAAAACCAGTTGAGAACGACTGGCGTAGCGTTTATTTCTGGCCTTATTCAAAATCAGAGCCTCAATCATCACAATTTATGTAACAGACAAACATTTGCACCATCAATAATAATCAGCTGCCAAACTGTCTGTAATTTCTTTTCATCAGCACACACACACAGACTTTAAACTTGAATCCTAAACTAAATTTGTTTTGACCATCTGGCTGTAGTAGGAAGAGGACATTCAGACAGGAGTCCCAAGAAAAGTTTACACCTCACTTTTTTGGGCTAATGAAAAGAGTCCAGTCATACGTCTGCATAGCAGTGGCTAAAGCGAGACCCCTCAGCCCACATTGCCCTGGTCTCCATGGCAATGAGGCCTCCTGACCCGCCTGTCAGCATTGCTAATGGCCATTGTTGTGAGCCATGACCTGTGAGCTTCTCATGAGCAGATGGAGGGTTTGACCCCCACCCAGCCTTAGTGCTGCTCCGTCACCCACGCACCCTCCCCTCTATCAGCTGCCCTGCTCCCAAAGAAACAGCATGACAAAGCAGGGGACGGGAGAGAGGTGAGGGGGGAGCGCAGTGCAGGCGTCACTGTGGAAACTTGGAGTGGAGGGTGTGCATGATGTGTGTGTGTTTGTATGGGCCCCTGCAGGCTCGAGCAGCAGCAGGGCACACTCCCATCTACAGGCGGGGGCCAAGGGGCCACGGACAGAGTGAGGGGCTACATACCAGCTGAGTTGGAGCCTGTGCTTTAAACTGCATATTTCAAAGACATCTAAACATGCAGTGTTTAGAGATAAACATGCAACATATACAAACGTTGTTTAAAAATTAATGCGATAAATGATGCCCCCTAAGGGCTGGATCATACAAGTGTGTTTTTGCATTCTGTTTTATAATGGTTTTACTATGTAAACATGAGCCAGATAGACATATTTTGACCACTGTGATCTTTTCCAGTGTTTTAAAACACTATGTAAAGTTAAAAGAAGTTCAACTTTAAAAAACAAAACAAAAAAAAAACAAAAAAAACATGATTTGTTCAACAGAATTAAACAGTATGCAGGGGCCTGGAGATGTGTTTTGAAACTTGTCGCTATCTTAAAAATGCAAAGATGACTTCAGTCTGCATGTGTACATAGTCCAACAATTTAAAAACTTTAGACTCTGTTATAAAATGCATTATTTACCTGGTAAAAATGGAAAAACTTGATTACAAAATAGATGTGGACTGTAGGCCAGTTTTAGGATTATTTAATGGTATTGAAATAAAGGTACATAGACTTTCCGTTCAATGATTTTAACTACCTTTGAATAATCCTCATTTGGTGGCTTTTCTACTGTTGAAACATTTGGGTTCAGTAAGATTTAAAAAAAAAAAAAAAAAAAAAAAAAACGTTTCTGAAAGGCATATTCTAACCAAGGCTGCATTTATTGGATCAAAAATACAGTAATACTGTGAAATATTTATACAAAGTGTTTTCTATTTTAATATTTTAATTCTAAAATGTAATTTATTCCTGTGATGGCAAAGCTGAATTTTCACAAGTCATTACTCCAGTCTTCAGTGTCACATGATCCTTCAGAAATCATTATGCTGGTTTGGTGCTTAAGAAATATTTCTTATTAATGTATGCTGTTTAATATTTTTGTAGAAACTGTGGTACATCTATTTGAAATATAAATCTTTTGCCACATTTAAAATCTCCACTGTGACTTTTGATCAATTTAATTTAAACTTAGAACACTGGTGTATACGTGATTAATTGTGATTCATTTAATTAATTAATTGGAATGTGATGTTATTAATTCACATTTCTAATTGATTCACACCCTAGTATGAACATGGTCTTTCAGCAAACCTGTACAAACTCTTGCTTTTTCTCTTTCTCCCACACAAACACACACACACACACACTCAGAGTGTGTGATGAATAACAGCTATAGAGCGTAGAGGTGGCGGGGTTATAGGGGAGAGCAGCAGTGCTTCAGCATTCACTCTGTGGGAGTCAAGATTCAAATCCCCACAGTAGGACTCACTGCAGAGCAAAGCTGATTCAATGCATTACCAATTCAGCTGATTCAACCTTATTCCACCCCAACACAATACATGCTCCTCAGTCCACCGCCTTCTGCCGCACCGGTCTGCAGGAAAGCACAATCTGTGCTTGTGCTGCGAGACCGAGATGGTTTGCTGGAAAATATTTAATGGCTGCATCTGCGGTTAAGAAAGGTATATTTATAGATAACCGAATTGGAAGTTTGTGCCTGGCTGTAAAAAGTGTCTCAGCAGTTCTCTGTGTCCAAGGCAACACACGCTTCAAGAATAATAATATAATATTGTGATGTTCCTGAAAAACTCATGGGAGGTAATCAAGCAGAAATGTAATATCTTCAGCAATTTTAAAAATATAGATTTTGCATTCTAGTTGTTACAGTATATAAGTAGCAATTGTGCTTGTTTAAACAATAAGCAGAAATGGCCCTGGCCTTTTTTTAAAGGGATAGTTCACCCAAAATGAAACTTTCTCTCATATGTACTCATCCTAATGCTCTTCCAGAAGGCGTGCTGTTTTTTGTTCTGTGGAACACAAAAGGGGCAATTTCCCATCGGTTTCATCCTCTTTCACAATCACAGTTTATAGTGACCACAACTCCAAGCTCCAAATAGACATAAAAGAGGAAAATATGAATTGTGGTTTGTATTTCAACTCTTGTAAAGCCACTGAAATTTTAAGTTATACAATTATAATTTTAGCTGTCAACTTTAGAACTGGATCACTGATTTGATGAGTCAAACTCTTGAACTGGATTGGTCTGATTTGGAAATAAATCTTTTTTTGCAACAGTTGATGCAGTTTAATTCAATTCAGTAAACCAGTTTATTCTGTTTTATTCAGTCTAGTGCACCACTTGATCCAGTTCACTTTAGTTAAGTGACCAGCAGTTGATTCAGTTTGTTCAATTCAGTTTCTGTTCAATTCACACTGAAGTGTTTAATCCAGTTCAGTTTGATTCAATTAATTAATCAATAATTTTTGGTTCAATTTAGTGAACCAGCTGATTCAATACTATTTGATTTTATAAACTAGTCGATCATGTTCACTTTGATTCAGTGAACCAGCTGATCCATTTCGATTTGATCCAGTGAACCAGTTATTCCATTTCTGTTCAATTCTGTGAACTGGTCCAGTTCAGTTTGATTTAGTGAATTAATTCATTTTCCTTACATAGAAATATTGTATAGCTACAGAACACTTGATATTTATTCATTTGGAACTTATTTATTCCCAATTAAATGCTCTTTGTCAGTTGATCATGTGCTTTGTTACTTGCCTTCAGAATTCTCCTTCTGTGTTCCATGGAAAAAAATAACAGCATACAGATTTAGAGCAACATAAAGGTAAGTAAATAATGACAGAATGTTCTTTTTTTTCTTTTCTTTTTTTGAATGAACTATCCCTTTAATCCTGGTTTTGTCATACTGTGTGTTTGCACTGCTTAGTACATGAATGCTACATAAGCTACTGTAAAAATATGGCTTTTTCTGTGACCCAACAATGCGGCCCAGCAGGTGCCAGGTAAAGGGAGTGAGTTTTCAGTCTCAAGGGGAAGCCGAGAGAGCTTGTAACTCTGATATGAGGCCTACAGGCCTTCAAAATCAGCACTGTGTTATCCGAAAGAAAGAGTGCGAGAGAGCGAGTGCCTCGAGGGGGATGGCCCGGGTCCCATCTCCTCTCCCTGCCTCCTCCTCCTCCTGGAAGCTCGCCATCTGCCACAGCTGCTGCTCGGCGCAACCGCCACTCTAATTGACAATGAACCCAAAGGCGCAGCGATAATTGTGGCTGGCCGCTTTGGCAACTTCAGCGGGTTTCAATTCCTTCCTTTCAGGATTCATCAAGCCCCATCTGCTCCTCTCTCTGTGTCTGGCATCTGCCCCTCTACCCCTCCCTTTAGCTCTTTCCCCTGTTCTCCCTCTCTCCCTCTTTCTTCTCCTCCCCTTTGGACAGTCCAGGCTTTTGTGAGATGCTTATTAGAGAGTCGGTCGGTGGGTAACCCAGAGAGGTTAACCACACCCCAGAGGAGTGGAGCCTCGGCGGGGGCAAGCAGTGTTTGTACAATCTAGAGGCAGATAAAGGACGCTTTGTGGTTTTCTCTTTCTCTCGCTCTCCCTCGGTTGCTGCTGCTCCGCATCCACCCTCTTTTCTTCTTTAAAAGCAAAAGAAAAGTGTCGTGTGTCGCAAAGCACGGGGTGGGTCACCCTGTACGGACGTGTGTATGTGTATGTGTTTTGAGTGCTCACTTGTATTGATAATTTTGCCCTGCTCTACTTGCATATTTTGATATTAGGCCCAGGTTTGATGCCGTAGTCTTTTTTTGAATATCAAATATTTATCTCATATGTATATAAATGAAGCACTTGAGTACTGTATGTACATACTGTAAAAGTAAGAACACACTGACCCAAGAGATGCCAGAAATCACAAGGGATGCACAATATATTGCTATCAGCCTTCATCCGAATTTTTTCAATATTTTAAATGTATTGATGCATGCTCATTTTCTGTATTTGTATGCTTAGATTACCTTTACCATTAATACTCACTTAACTATGTAATTTTTAACATATCTCAAAATCAATTTCTTATACTCTACATTATAATGTGATGCACAAATTTACTTTTTGAATTTAACATGATTTTTTTGAAAATGAATTCATACAAAATAACAGTTATAGAATTTGAATATTGAACATGTATCAATTAACAGCCATAAGTAATTTTGAAAATAACTATTGACTTATCAGTATCTGCCCGAATTTTTAGAATGGCTTATACGTTGATGTTTTTGGATCCATAAGTTTAATAAAAAAATGCCATAACTAAATTTTACGATGAAATGACAGACCTCTGGTGACATATGCCAGACTTCTCCAGTCATGTAGGTCACTCAAAACCACGCCCCCTTCTTACAGTTAACCTCATGCTTGCATTCAGATTTGCCTTTATCTGATTAACAACTGATGCATAGAACTAAGTCCCGCCCCACATTTTTTCTTTTTCAGTATGGTATACAAAAAACAATAATGCTAATAAAAAAAACTTTACATTTAAAAAAATTTAGTTGAAAATTTTTTTTTATTTCTGTCATTACTTCGGTTACAACACGACTTTAATATCTTTGCATCCCTAATGCTGGGTACACACCACAAGATAATCGGGCTGATTTTGGGCCAATTTCTCCCCTTCCAACAATCCTAGGTAATGTCCCGATTATCTTGTTGGTTCTAAAGATTATCTTATCAGATTTTCCTGTGGTGTGAGGTGTGTTAAGAGTGACTGAATCTGCTCGTAAAAACATCGGAGGCACCCCGATCATGAATCAGAAATCCTGATGTGTGGGGGAACCTTTAGTCACATCACGGCACAGCACACACCACACTGTAAAAAAAAAATTGAGCATTTAAGGCAACTGAATTAAGGCAACCAGCTTCAGCAGATTTTTGAGTTTTCTCAACTTGTCGTTTTAAGTTTATACAACAAAAATGTGAGAATCTCCCACAAAAATAAATTGAGCAAACTCAAAAAATCTGCTGAAGCTGGTAAAAAAAAAAATTGTTGTGTAGGAGCAAAACGGTTAAACCTAGGATTTTTTGTCCTCATGTTTGTGATCTCTTACATTTTGAAAATCTTAAAAAAATTTAAAAAATTTAAAAAATCTTTTAGTGTGTACCCAGCTTAACTAATATAGTGCCATATTAAATTCGATTTATTTTTTCCCAAATTCCATAAAAACAATTTTTCTGAATTCTGTTTTATTTATTTTATTAATCAAAAAGCATGTCTAATAATTAAAATTATGAAACTTACACACAATTTAACAGCATTTAATTAAAATTGCAAAAACAACATTTTAAGGCTCTATGAAATATGTTTTATTTTTCCCCTCAAATTTACAGTAGTTTTATTTTTACCAAATTTTGTGTTTTCCATTAATTTTCTAGATTCCATTTTAATGGTTTAATTAAATTTTAATAATCAAAAGCATCTCTAAATAATTTATTTAGTAAATGAAACCACACATCTGCACCATTCATTCACACAGAGACACGCAGAACATGCAGGGTTCCTCATTAAATAGTATTTTGCGGTTTAATATTCACAGACACTAGTCCATATCATGGTTTGATTTAAGTGCACTGATCTACTTTTGATTTATTCATCCAAAATTTTCAAATTCCGTGACATCCGCGTTATACAGTAAATCCCATTTTTATGACTGAATTCAGCAATTCCATCCACATTTCCCGCATTACAGAAATCATAGGGCCCTACTAACAACAGTGGTTGTTAGGTTTTGTTGGATCCATGTGTTAACCCTCTTGGATTGCCTGGGCAGTGTGAACATGCCAGTTTCTCATCATGCTCAAACCTAGAGCCAACTTGATAATGTTTGAAATGTTGCCATTTTTCTTGAGCCAGTATGAGCCAGCCTTAACATATACATTTGAGTAATGTTCAGAACACTTGGGATTATGTTACCTCGCCTCCCAGATATCTGAAGGATAGGACTGATTCCCGTCAGAAAGATGGCTATCGGAGATGTGTCTCCATTAGCTGTATAGCAAGCTCTGGGACGGTTGTCTCCTCTGGGTGTCTCTGGGGCAAAGCTCAGAGCTGGCACACAGACAACACCAGACAGCCAAGAGGGGATTGTGCCACTGCCATGCCAACCATCTCTGCCAACTGAGTCTTCTCGCTGCCAGGCTCCTGTCACACAGCAGATACGTGTGGCCTGCGCAGCCTCGTTCCTCACAGGCAGGCCAGAGCTGAACATTGCCAGGGCTAATTGACGGCAGGGTCTCCCAGCTGCCTCACGTAGATAGAATTGTGTGTGAAAACTAGGAAAATCTGAGAAACATAAGCTTTCATGTAGGCTTTCTGATTTGCATTCACACACTTATGATATAATTTGTACCTAAATACCAAACAGCTGCTAGCTATATGTTACAGCCAGTCCTGCAGAATGTGTAATGAAAGTGTATTGCAGTTAATAACAGTGATTTCAGATATACTTCACTCACCTTATGTTATCAGTGCATAACTCATTTTATCATGGCTGTCACATATCTGAATTTTCTCGATATTTCATTGAGCCCTGCCTTAGAAATATTATGGATCAATTCTTTCTTATAAATTGTTGCTGTCCGCCATTTTTCAATCAAAAAGTCTGAATCACTCTATTTGCCCATTTTCTCGTAATCTATTCATTTTTTCATGCACTGCTTTCAGGTTATCAAAATAAGAACCGTTTTCATGGCAAATCTGGGGCAAAATGGCATTAATCTCATTATTGTGTCACAAATGACTGCTCAATTCAAACAAATGTTTTCTGACCACTGTGGTTTTATGAACAGAAAAAGCAAATGCGACTGTATTCACAGTCATCAAACTGGCCAAGAAACTTTTCTATGATTAAGCGCTTCCATTTGGCTTCTCATCTGCCGTGACATGCTGAGGATGTATTTTTAGTACTCTGTGGGTTTGATGTGACCGATTAATGAAGGCCTGTGATGCCAGGGCATTTTCAACACTCTGCCAGTGCACTCTGTTTGGAACGCCTGCATAAATAATGGGAACATCGTGTTCAACAAATAGCCTGGTGCCAAAATACACTCATACATAGTAAATTATCCTGAAATACAGACAGCTCTAAACTTCACTGTACCAGGGCCCTTGAAAATCACAATAGTGAAACAGCATTACTTCCACATTTGTAGTTCACTCTGTAAAAGAGCTCCCAAGCTAATTTCATAGCTGGTGCACTGTTTCAGACTAGAGAGCCAGATCATGGATCACTTAACAGCAGGCCAACTGTGGCATAAGATGTTACAATATTTGGGCAGGTGACCAACATTTTAATGTCACGACAATCTTTAATGCCAATTTTAATTTGTCATAGAATACTGTCAGTTGCTGATGTTGATATTTTGTTGGGTTTAAGCATTTAGTAACCAAAATTTAGTATCTTTCAAACATGTCATGCCAACATCATATTGACATACAGCAACATTCAGTAATAAAATATGGTAACTAAAACCCAACGTCTGCTATAGTCATAATGTTAACACCCACAGCCATACATTTTAACTATACTACACTTAGATATTGTGTTGATTTTAAGTTGTGGTGTTAAGTAACCCATATTCAATGTTTATCCAAAGTTGGAGGTTGACATCAGGCCATCGTTGGGTTTTGACGTCAACACAACTTTCATTTCCAACCAAAATGCAATGTCTGTCCAATGTTGGAGGTTGTGATATCAAGCCAATGTTGGGTTTTGACATCAACCCGATTTTCATTTTTGAAAAAAATTCAATGTCTGTCCAGTGTTGGAGGTTGACGTCAGGCCATCGTTGGGTTTTGACGTCAACCTCCAAAATTGGACAGACATTGCATTTTGGTTGAAAATAAAAATCAGGTTGATGTCAAAACCCAACGCTGGCCTGATGTCAACCTCCAACTTTGGACAAACATTGAATATTGGTTACTTAACACCACAACATAAAATCAAAAAAATATCTTAGTGTAGTATAGTTCAAATGTACGGCTGTGGGTGTTAACATTATGACTATAGCAGACGTTGGGTTTTAGTTACCATATTTTATTACTGAATGTTGCTGTATGTCAATATGATGTTGACATGACATGTTTGAAAGACACTAAAGCCAGCATAGGGTTTAGACGTCAACTCGATTTTCATTTTCAACCAAAATGCAACATCTGTCCAATGTTGGAGGTTGATGTCAAGCCAATGTTGGATTTTGATTTCAACCTGATTTTCTTTTTTAACCTAATTTTTTTCATCTGTCCAACTTTGGAGTTCAACATCTTTTTGAAGTTACATTGGCATCCATTGCCTGGATGGTGTTTTCTGTTGTACCTGATTAATATTGTGCTTGCATACTTACTTGTGGCACCCACACATGTAAGCAGCCCCAAACATTCAAGTGTCTTTTTACACAAGAGAATACGAGGACCCAGCGGGGACGGAGACTGTCTGTTCCCACAGGCTGAAACTCTGCACAAGTGCCCAATGTTTCCCCAGGAGACCCTGCAGATGGAAGGAGTGAGGTCAAAGGACCGCTACTACATGCTTACGTCACTGAATGAGTATCCTAATACCATTAGCTAGATCAATCATGCATGACAGCCTATTAGATCATGACAATTCGTGCATGTGTTTTTCAGTTCAACCTCATGCTAATTAACTGTCCTTGCTGGGAAAAATTGCTTTAAACAGTCTAAGGTGGTTTCTTGAGTTGGTTAGGATAGTCTGGTCTTCAGGTCTTATAGATGGTCAATCTCCCTGGTTGACAACTGACAAGTGCCTAGAACTAATCTTAAACCAACAAAACAGACCAACTAAGCACCTTAGGCTGGTTTAAGCTGGGGGGGTTTTGCCTAGATGCTTAAGGCTAGACTATCAGCGTCAACCAAACCATTTCATCAAATCTTGGCTTTTCACTGTAGACCTTAATCTCATTCCTATACACACTTTTTCTCCACATTCTCAAGGGTCTTCAGCCACAGCTGGAGAAAATCTCAGACCTCTTCAAACCTGTGGTCATCAATCACCCCACAGCCAGACAAGCAGAATATTAGAGCATGAATGTGTGACCAGCCCCCCTCTCCTCTCACCCCTGACCCCTTCTCACTGCCAGCAGGGTGATGCAGGGAGAGATGGCGATCACTGAGTGTCTCTAACAGTCCCTGAGGAGCGGATAAGAATCCCTGTGTGGGACTCTGTTCTGAGCTTTCCATGGCTTAGTAGCTGGACCCCATGAGCCTGCAGAGTAAGAGAGGTGTTTGTAAGGATACAAGAGTCAGGCTACATGGTGTTCAATCTCTGGATTAGAAATAAGCAGAGGAGTTTTTGAAGGGCAAGTAAACCAGTTATTTATCAGAAGTAAAACAGTTGCTGGGGTTATTTTATTATAGGTTATATAAGCCCAAAAAGCCTGTGACATTAGAGGGAAATATGTATGTATTTCTATTCATTCATTTTTGCCCCCTTCCTGTTTTTTTTTTTTCATTTTCTGCATATTTGTCACACTTGAATGATTCAGATCATCAAACAAATTTTAATATTACACAAAGATAACCCAATTAAATATAAAAAGCAGTTTTGAAATAATGATTTCATATATTAAGGTGAAAAAGCTGTTCAAACCTGCCTGGCCCTATGTGAAAAAGTAATTGCCCCCTAAATCTAATAACTGGTTGTGCCACCCTTAGCAGCAACAACTGCAATCAAGCGTTTGCGATAACTGGCAATGAGTCTTTCACATCGCTGTGGAGGAATTTTGGCCCACTCTTCTTTGCAGAATTGTTTTAATTCAGTCACAATGGAGGGTTTTCGAGCATGAATGGACTGTTTAAGGTCACGCCAGAGCATTTCAATCGGATTTAAGTCTGGACTTTGATTTGGCCACTCCAAAACCTTAATTTTGTTTTTCTTGAGACATTCAGAGGTGGACTTGCTGGTGTGTTTGAGATCATTGTCCTGCTGCATAACCCAAGTGTGCTTGAGCTTGAGATAACAAACTGATGGCCGGACATTCTCCTTCAGGATTTTCTGATAGAGTGCAGAATTTATGGTTCCATCAATTATGGCAAGTCGTCCAGATCCTGAAGCTACAAAGCAGCCCCAGATCATCAAAATACCACCACCATGTTTGACTGTTAGTATGATGTTCTTTTTATGAAATGCTGTGTTGGTTTTACACCAGATGTAACAGGACACGCACCTTCCAAAAAACTTTTGTCTCATCAGTCCACAGAATATTTGCCCAAAAGTCTTGGGAATAATCAAGATATTTTTGGGCGAATGTGAGACGAGCCTTTGTGTTCTTTTTGGTCAGCAGTGGCTTTTGCCTTGGAATTCTCCCATGGATGCTGTTTTTGCCCAGCCTCTTTCTTATTGTTGAATCATGAACACTGACCTTAATTGAGGCAAGTGAGGCCTGCAGTTCTTTAGATGTAGTTCTGGGTTCTTTTATGACCTCCTGGATGAGTCGTCGTTGCGCTCTTGGAGTAATTTTGATAGGCTGGCCACTCCTGGGAAGGTTCACCACTGTTCCAAGTTTTCTCTATTTGTGGATAATGGCTCTGACCATAGTTCGCTAGAGTCCCAAAGTCTTGGAATGGCTTTATAACCCTTTCCAGACTGATACATGTCAATTATTTTGTTTCTCATATGTTGTTGAATTTCTTTAGATCGCAGCATGGCGTGTTGCTCTTTAAGCATGCTTCACTTTGTCAGACAGGTTCTATTAAAGCGATTTCTTGATTCAACAGGTCTGGCAGTAATCAGGCCTGGGTTTGGCTAGTGAAATTTCACTCAGCTTTCTAAAATAATGTGGTTAATCACAGTTCTTTCATGATTTAACAGGAGGGGGCAATTAATTTTTCACGTAGGGCCAGGTAGGTTTGGACAGCTTTTTTCCCTTAATAAATGAAATTATTATTTAAAAACAGCATTTTGTATTTACTTGCATTATCTTTGTGTAATATTAAAATTAGTTTGATGATCTGAATCTTTTATGTGTGACAACTGTTTGATGATCTGAATCTTTTATGTGTGACAAAAAACTGGAAGGGGGCACTGTATATATGATTACCAGTGTTGGGAAGGTTACTTTGGAAATGTAATAGGTTACAGATTACAAGTTACTCTACTTAAAATGTAATAAGTAGTGTAACTTTTCAATTACTTTATTAAGGTAATGTAACTGATTACATTTTATTACTTTTTTATTTATTTTCTAAATTTCTAATGTTTTCAACTGTTAATCATTTTCAAACATGTAAAGCAGGCAGGATTAACCTTACAGTAGTACTCAACACTGATTTCTGTCAGACTTTTGAAATCCTTCATCACTTGAATTAAGATTATATTTAGATTTTAAAGTAGACATTGGATGCAAAATTCACTTTTACATGGTGTTTGCATATAAATGTGTCTTAGCAGTATATGGACACAACCACCTTAAAATGATAAAAATCCATTCACTCCCTTTTTTTAAAACCCCAAATCCTAAACAATCTCAATTATCAAGCTGTTTTGATTTTCTGAGCAGTATGATGTCATGTTGCTCAGGCCCCACCCACAACTGCTGAAGTACTGTCCAATTTTAGCATATTTTCACCCTCAGCCAGTTGTACGAAGTCCATAATTTTCTCCACGCTCGAACAGCTGTAGCGACAATGTCTCGTGAGCAATGCAGGTGTTTTGTAGTTTTGTGACGTAGAAGAACATGAGAATTTAAATTTTTTTCCCGACATCA
This sequence comes from Acrossocheilus fasciatus, assembly GCA_036784905.1. NCBI lineage: Eukaryota > Metazoa > Chordata > Actinopteri > Cypriniformes > Cyprinidae > Acrossocheilus > Acrossocheilus fasciatus. The sequence goes on along the minus strand of CM071957.1, from coordinate 21,442,763 downwards.
GAGCCACTGAAGACACAGTGCATTAGTTTTGTTTTAAATGGTAATGCGCCACCGAATACACCTAAATTTGTCTCCACAAATAATTTTACTCCACACTGCTTTCTGGATGAGGGACAATTCAAGGCAGGTTTTGTTAAAAAGTTCAAACTGAAGGATAGATCAGTACCCATTGTTCGTGATCCAGCTGCACCTCCAGAAAACGCAAGTTTGACACTTTATTTTTTTTATGATTATTTGCAAATCGCCTTTGCTCTTCCATGGAAGAAAGGGGCGGGTGAGCAGAGCTCATTAGCATTTAAAGGGACTTGCCCCAAAATGAGTCTCTGTGAACAAAGCAAGGTAAAAAGGGTGTTGTTTTACACAAACACTGAGGAATTTTATTCAATGTATATTGCAGACCTTTCATGAAGACCCTAAAGAATCTTACCAACTTGTGCAAGATCAGTGTCCCCTTTGAAGCACAGCCATGGCAAAATCAGACTTACTTTGAGATCATTCTGAGGTTAAATACATATTTAAAATCATACCTAGAAATATTTTATTACCTGTGATACTGTTTTTGAAATCAAATCTTCGCATAGCTATGACAGGAAACACTGGAATCTAACAATGCCTTGGAAAAAAACAGTTAATCTTTAAAAAAATGAAGCATAGCTATACATAAACCCATATAGGAAATAAAAGAATTATCGAATAAGCATGTTCTAAACTCCTGAAACATTGTTGTTGCATATTTTAGAACAGTTACTGCAATTTATGAAAAAAAATCAATTAAATCTGTATGTGGGAATTTGTGCGAAAAAAAAAAAATCAGATGTAACCCCCTTTGTAATTCCTTAACATTTTCATAAGTAACTGTAATTTAATTACAATTTTTTTTCTCAGTTTTATTCTGTAATTAAATTACGTAATTCCGTTACATGTAACTAGTTACTCCCCAACACTGATGATTACATATAGATTACATACTTTTTTAAACATTATGTCATTATTTTTTACAATAATAAAGTTTATAAATAATAAAGCATAAATAAATAAAAATTAAATATACAGTGTACTGTACAATACTATAATATAAATGGCATTATTTATTATTTTGTACATTAATAAAGTAAATAAAATTATATGTTAATTTAAGGTATGGTGTACCGTATATTAAAATATAGTGTACTTTATACAATAAGAAAATAAATGGCATTATTTATTATTTTGTACAATTATATATATAGGCATTTATTTATCTAATATGTAAGAAATATATATTCTACCTCATGCAATAAATAAGAAAATAAATGCATTAATGTATTATTATGTTTTTGTTGTTATTTTTTTCTAAAAGTGAAAAGGGTAGAGAGGTAATGGATATGGGTGAAATGAGACAGTGTCGGTTAAGTATTAAAACAAAGTAGAATAACACAACAGTTGGTGTTATTGACACTCTTCTTGGTATGAGTAAAGTGCTCCGGTAAAATAGTTGGTAGAAAAACAGGGTGCCATAGTGCTAATAGAATATTTTGGAGGTGCAAATTAAGATTCTGACATTTTGGATATTTTAGATCTGCATCATACACTGTTGCGTCAGTGTTTAGATGAATAGACCTAATCGTTATAGTGTAATATTATTTTGGACTTTTATTATAGATAAATAAGAGCTATATGTGGTGTTAAACTGTATAAAAACAGTTGCCAAATGCTGGCGGGGAATGCAAGTTCACTCTTGAACTTTCATTCAAATATTCTTTAACCTTATATGAATGTGTATTCTGCTCTCATCTGTTCAGACTCATTGGTATGAGTTTTAAATGATGCAGATGGAATTTCCAATTTTCCTCTGACAAACCCCGAATTGACTTTATTTTTTATTTCGCTGTGTACGCACAGTATGTAAATAAGAACCTTTCTGTTTAAAACCATTTCGCTGCGCCACAGCATCTTTTTCCCCGTCTCGGAGATGACATGTCAGAACCTTAATTTGCACCTCCAAAATATTCTATCAGCACCGTGGCACGGTGTTTTTCTGAATGTCATGTAGGAGCCAAGACGAAATGTGCAGCTAATTATGGGGGAATATGCAGCAGTCCAACGTGTAGTTAGCGCGGTTGGGCTGTAGGAATAGATTCAGACAGCCAAATCCATCACCAGCCATCTGGTTACCTTAGCACCATTACTGCTCTGACATGTTCTGCTCGGGACCTGTCACCACCAATTGTGTAGCCCTCAGTCAGACAGAGCAGCTCATTTGACCAAGCAATTTTTAATTTGCATAGCACCCAGTATTTGACAGAATATGTGAATCACTGCTTTTTCATCGTTCTGGCTCGTTGTGTTTTTTCTGACAATTAGATGGAAACTCAGAAGAGTACATCTGGTTCAGAATGGTGATTCAAAATAAAACACTCACATTGTACACGCAGATGCTGCCAGAGATCTTCTGAATGGTAATGTCTCGTTCATTTGTGCCGAAGTAAATTGCAAGTTACGCTGAAAGTGCAGTTTGTATAAGCACAGTTCCCTCAGGACTGAAGTCTGAGCTTGTGTATTGACGTTATTTGTACCAGTCAACTTAAATGGTCTCTAAAATCTATATTTTCAGAATCAAAGAGCAATCTAGCAGTCATTGCGGTTACAGTTGAGTCTCGCTTTAGACTTACAAATATACTAGATATTGAATAGCATTGAAATTAGCCTACCAGAACTAACCATCCCTGCTGATAAAAACAGCCTAAACCAGCCTAAAGTGGTTTGCTGGTCTCTCAGCTGGTCATTCCAGGTTTAGAGTCAGATTGGGAGACCAGCTAAACTAGTATAACTCCCAAACCACCTTAGGCTGGTTTGAGCTTTCGTTCCCCAGCAGGAAACAGGACTTCTTAATCTATAGCATCAAAGCTATATTTTAATGGGTTACCTTTCATTTTAAGGTGCCTTGTTAAGGTTTAGTTATACATTTAAGTACTGAGTAATATGAATTAACTACATGTGCTTACTATATGGTTAGGGTTAGGATTAGGGTTTGGTTTAGGGCTACTTGCATGTAATTTTGCATAATTTATTGTTATTATAATAGTAAGTACATGTAAAGTGTAACAAGGACTCTGTAAAATAAAGTGTTACCTTTTAATGTTACAAAGCAAGTGTAATGCAGCGTATTATATAATCGGCCTTTACTATAGAAAGTGTCTGTATGATAACAGCCTCATTTGACTTTAATCGTAAGTATGTCCATAATTTGAAGTGACATTATCCTATTTTAATTATTAAACAGAAATGAGTTTGTTTGTCTGTTCTTTGACCAGAGCATGCTGTGTTTTTACACAGACTGGTTCTCACAGCAGATCTGGCCTTATCTACCCACACTGTGTTTATAATGGAATCTATGAGAGCGTCTCTTGACAGGCGAGAGACAGGGACTGATATAGTTGCTTAATCAGGCATCAAAGTCCCACGCACTCCCTCCCAAACCTCAGCTGTCATACTGTAGTCATTATCTTACACATTGTCTTAGCACATTAATATTGTATTTGTCATTAAGCAGTTATTGTAGACAAATGTTAAAAGGGCGGTACACTTCTATCAGACAGGAACACAAGCTACTTTAAATATAAATACAGCGATTAATTAAAGTTTTGTGTTAATTAATGGAACTGTAAGGGTCCCTGCGACTCTAAACATGTCCTATGTAAATTCCGTGTTGCACTTTGGTACGTGTGCTATAAATCATAGACTGCACAGCTTTGGTTTCTTGGGGTTACGTCATCCCGTGCTGTCAGATGGCTTCCAGTTCTTAATTATGAAGTTATAACACCTCCGTCTTTTGTCTCCATGCCTCCGTAATGAACCCCGCTGTTTGATTCATTGTCAATAGTGTGACAGAACAATAGAGGAGCCTTCACAGAGAGACAGCAAAGACCCACTGTTCTTCTTACATTGATTCACAGTGTTAATTTAGGCCTAGCAGAGGAAGATTAAGCTTGCTGTACGTTACTCAATACGGTACACTAAAGCACATTAAAGTAATTACAGCCTTTAAGCAAGGATGGAGTGATCAAACCAGGATGTGTGAATCTGTATTTATATCATAGCCATATTGACCCTTGTGTAAATTCAGTGACTCAGCGTCTCCGGTAGTTTATTGAGAATGTACAACACTGTTATTTTCTTCACAAAAGAGTAACAAGGTGAAAATAACTGTTATTTGGACATGTTTTTTTGGACATACTTTTTGTTTCTGCAACTATGGCCAATTTTAGCCTGGAGGACTTTTAGAAAATAAGCTCTTAAGATGTTTTTCACACTCTTGTATCATGAAGTTATATTTAATAACAATGTCAAACAGTAGAGAAGTATCGCAGGAGATGTTTTTTTTTTTTGTTGTTGTTTTTTTTCAGATTCCCACCACCACATTTCAAATTATGTATTGTGTTTAATAACATTCTTTGGTGATAATGGTTGATTTCATATGCATCTTAAATGCACACAATTATTATTATTATTATTGCATTAACTTAACAACTGCAGCTTGAATTTGATGAAAACATTTTATCAGGGGCAAAAATTGTTTGATGCCACACCTTTGTGACCTGTTGTTGTTTTTTGTTGTTGTTGTTGTTTTTTGTTTGTTTTGTTTTGTTTTGTTTTTGTTTTTTGTGTGTTTTTTGTTTTGTTTTGTTTTGTTTTGTTTTGTTTTGTTTTGTTTTGTTTTGTTTTGTTTTGTTTTGTTTTGTTTTGTTTTGTTTTGTTTTGTTTTGTTTTGAACAAACGCTTTCACACAGTATTATATAGTGTATTATGATTTTTGAACATGTAAAATACATTTAATACTATTTAATACTATTTAATACTTTGTGATGGATTATGTATTGTTTATATTTCATGCTAAGTAATATTTATTATGATAATATTTTATGAGGATTGATATTCTGGGCCTGGGAAATGGATAATAATAATAAATAATTGAATCTGCACATAAAGGGCCATTGAGTGACCTTCAAACAACAAAAGTTGTTTGTTTTAACAAGAATCAATTCATGGGACATAAAGTGTCAAAAGTTGAAGGAACACCCATTTATGTTCCTAAGATCCTAGAGTACAAGGAGGCCTGTATGATGCTGCCATTAGGATGTTACTAGTTCCCTATGATGTGAATCAGTAAATTGTTATCACAAATCTGGACAGTAGCAAGGGCTATAAACAAAACATTGAGATGTTGATGAGACTGAATAAGTAATGGAGTTTAGGGTATGATGGATGGGCTGGATATTTTTTGTTCTCTACATTGACCACATAACAAGCCATGCTAAAAAAAAAAAAAAAAAAAAAAAAAAAAGTACTCTTTCGCTATAGAGTAGGACAGTTTTAGACTCTTTCACACAAAGTATAAACACATTTCATACATCACACTTAGATGAAATGACCACACACATGCTGAGCAATCAGAGATGTTTCCACTGTCTTCCGCCTCATCTTTGCATCATATGGAAAGACCATCAGCATATATACATTTAAACAGACACAAAAACTGTGCTGCTAACACAAACAAACATACAGTACATTCATATAGCAATCTTATGAATGATATACAATCACTCATAGGCACACGCACTCACACAGAATAGCTGATTTGATTAAGTCTCAAGCCCCCATTATTATGTTAGGTAGGTGGTGTAGAATTTCAATGATAATCCATAATGCATGACCAGCTCTGTTGCCGTGGAAACATAAATTCAAGGTTACCAGCTTGCAGACACATAACGGGCTGCTCCAAGGAGGCGCTGCTCAAAATTCCGCTCATGGAGGTGGAGCATCAATCAAACTGTCGCAGATTGCAAAGTACTCATAATCAGATGGAATGCCTCAGAGAGAGAGAAAGAGCTCATATGTTTGGGAATATGTAGACAAACAACATCGCTCTACATAAGTAGGAGCAAAAAAAGACTAAGCTATGTTCTCCGCAGACACTGTCCGTCCGCAAACACCTACAGCTTTGGTATGGAACTGGTCAATTTGAGGCAATATCACAGGTTTTTTTTTTTTTTTTTTCGTTCATTTCCAGGCGACTTGCTCTCACTTTATTTGCCGTTATCTTGCTCGGGCAGGCTGGGATGTGACCTGAGCTTTCTGCTGTAGGGGGATGATGGAAATCAATTCTCAACAGAGATGCTCCGTAAGCCAGCCACGGGCCCCCTGCAGAAAGAGAAAGAGAGAGAGAGAAAGAGCTCTCTGGGCCATGACTAGGCCCAGGCAGACTGTTTTTCACATTTTCTGCACTGATTTTGGAGCAAATGTCCACAATTACTGATTTGCATTTGGGAGAATGAGTTAAATGCAGCTGAGAGTACTAAATTCTTGCTGGCTGTAGTAATCAAACATGATTAGACTAGCCAAAATGATTTAAATAAACACTGTTTTCTGTGCAATTCTGTGTAGGCCTAGTCATGACTTCTTAATTCTTTCTGCAAATTTGTCTGAGACCTGCAGTCATCTCACCCTCTACGTGTAGGATACCAGACATAATAATTACTAGAGAGCCATTGGGCACATTCAGGAGTGAAATGACTTTTTAGGTGACAAATTGCATTTTAGTAGGGGATAAATTGCTGGATAAAGATGGTTGTTCATAAGTGCTTCAGTCCATAGCTTCTTACTTTAGCTTTCGATCACAGCCATTGCTGTGAACTGTCATAAATGGCTATTTTAGTACATAAATTATGATGATTTAAATCAGGGATTCTCAAACTTGTTTTTTTTTTTTTTTGTCAGCTGAATCCCTTTCACCTAAAGTATTTACTTGAAATGCCCCTTCAAGTAAATGCTTAATTTAATCACAGTTCTCTGATGTCAGTTAATGATCAAATAATTTGCAGAGAAACAAGTACAATATTTATGCTTTTTAAGTAAATGTTTTATCTATTTATTTTCATTTTACATTTTTATTATTTAATTAATTATTAGATTTTGTTTAAGTCTCTGATTTAAATGATATGAACTGGGGTTATATAACCTTTATAAACTAGGTTCACTTTCGATACTTCACTCGTACTGCATCTTACTAGAAGCATATGGGAAAACTCCTTTTTCTCCAAAAATTAAAGCCTTTTTTAATAATGCAGTGTTACTGCATGGCCATTGGTTCGTGCAGTGGTTTAAAGACGAACCAATGGCTCGGCAGTGGTGTTGCATGAGCCTATGGCGACGATGCCCGCCAAAGCCCGCCAGAATGGATCCTCAGGTTTACATCGACTGAAGCGACGACATCTCTTCGCTGATCTACAAGATTTGAAGCCCTTCTCACCGTTGACCAGCATTTGTAGTGGATCAAGACCCTCTGCCTAAGCTGATCTCCCCGCTAACTTGCCACTCTCTAGCCACTTCAGCGCCCGTAGCATCCACGGTCTCACGGTTCCCTGCCGCCATCCAGTGAACTCTTGAAAGAGCAAATTTCGAAGAGCAAATTTCGAAGAGCAAATTTCGAAGAGCAAATTTCGAAGAGCAAATTTCGAAGAGCAAATTTCGAAGAGCAAATTTCGAAGAGCAAATTTCTCAGCGTTGTTGCAAATGCCACACCATTTCTATCGCTCAGGGAAGCCCTGCACGCCGCTGACGATCATGGCGAGTGTGTTTCCTGCTTGGCTGCCCACGCTGAAACTGCACTCACCGAGACGGAATGTCCTCATTTTTCGAGGATGTGAGTCTCGCCTCTCTGCACTCGCGGATAGTCTTCTTTTCCACACAATATGAGTGGCACATCCCCGCACGGTGACAAAACAATCGAGTCAATCCAACCCCTTGTCACGCGGTAGGCCATCCCGGTGTGTCAGATTGGGTGATGGGGATAATAAAACGAGGTTACTCACTGCAGTTTACTCGAATATCCCTGCACTTCAGCAGCATGGTTCCCACCTCTGTTCATAGCAAAGATGCACATGTCCTGCACTCCGAGGCGATTACTTTGCTGGCAAAGGGTGCCATAGAAACGGTCCCCCCAGCCCAGAGTGAGTCAGGCTTCTACAGCCGTTACTTCCTCATTCCCAAAAAGGATCCTTGATCTCAGGCTCCTGAACCGTGCCCTCATGAGACGGCCGTTCAGGATGATTACATTGAAACAGATCCTCTCGCAAATACGCCCAGAGGACTGTTTTTTTTCTCTGGACCTGAAAGACGCTTACTTTCACATCCAGATAGCCCACCATCACAGGTCATTCTTGAGATTTGCCTTCGAGGGTGTGGCTTATTAAGACACGGTCCTGCCCTTTGGGCTGTCCCTGGCTCCACGCACTTTTACAAAGTGCATGGACGCAGCTCTTTCCCCATTGAGACAAATGGGAATCTGCATTCTCAACTACCTCGACGACTGGCTCGTTCTCGCCCAGTCAGAGGTGGAACTGCAGTCGCACAGGTCCCTCCTTCTCAGACACTTAGAGCGCCTGGGACTCAGGGTCAACTTTGCCAAGAGTGCACTGCTCCCCCAGCCAACGAATATCATTCCTAGGAACAGTTTACGACTCAGCCCAAATGAGGGCGGCGGTCATGACAGAGTGTACAACGTCTCGAGGCCTCCTTCGCGACAGGAGGCTCTTGCCCCCTCAAAGCATTTCAGAAGATGCTCGGCCTCATGGCCTCTGCATCTCCAGTACTACAGCTGGGCCTGCTTCAGCGCTGGCTGAAACCGAGGGTTCCATCCCACACCTGGCGTCACGGATGTCTGCGAATCAAGGTGAACCAGGCCTACGCAGGCCTGAGCCCTTGGAAGTGTCATCGGTGGATGGAACTGGGTGTGCCCTTGGAAATGGTCTGCAGGAGAAAGGTGGTCTCGACAGATGTGTACAACACGGGTTGGGGAGCTCTGTGAGAGGGCCGACCGGTCTTCGGCCTGTGGTCGGTGGAGGAAGGAAGTCTCGACATCAACTGCCTGGAAATGCTGGCAGTGTGTCGACCATTTCATACCTTCTTACCAGACCTAAAGGGGCACCATGTTCTGGTTCGTTTGGACAGAATGACTCTCCTCGAGGTGCCTCCTCCTTCTAGTGGAGCGCCTCTTGGTATGGTCTCAGCACAACCTGCGTTCACTGAGAACAACGCATGTGCCAGGCAGACTGAACCAGGGTGCAGACATGCTGTCACGGAGCAACGTCCCCTCAGAGGAGTTGACACTCCATCTGCAAGTGGTTCAGGAGATCTGGGAGATCTTTGGCAAGGCAGAGGTCGAACTCTTCGCCTCAAAATAAAGCTATCATTGCCTGACCTATTATTCGAAGGGCATGGATGTGTTGGCCCATGACGGGCCCAACCTCCTCTTTTATGCTTTTCCCCCGATCGCTCTGATCCTGCAGGTCATCAGACGAATCAGGGAACACAAACACAAAGTTCTTTTAGTGGCCTCGCTCTGGAGGAACCAGCATTGGTTCTCAGAGCTGTCTCAACTACTCTGCACCTTTGGCCTCTCGATGGGAGCTCATGGACCTCCCCGAGAGTGTTCAAAACACAATCACTCAGGCTAGAGTCTCGTCTACGAGACGTCTCTACACCCTTAAATGGTCTGTCTTTTCCACCTAGTGCTTAACCAGCGGCGCAGACCCATTTTCCTGTGACATATCCCTGATATTGTCCTTCCTGCAAGAGCTGCTGGACAAGGTCTATGTAGCAGCCATGCTCAAGGTCTATGTAGCAGCTATAGCAGCCTCGCACGCTCCTATAGCAGCCCAGTCGGTGGGCAGCAACAACTTAGTTGTTCGCTTTCTGAAGGGGTCCAGGAAGCTGAACCCTCCTTGCCTCTTCACAGTCCCTACTTGGGATCTGCCTACTGTTCTGAGGTCCCTGAAGGGCCCTCCCTTTGAACCGCTTCAGTCTGCCGATCTCCAATCCCTGTCACTAAAGACTGCTCTGCTACTGGCGCTAGCAATTTGGGCCTAATGACTCCAAGGTCATCCTAAAGCCAAGGCACGGTTATGTACCGAAGGTGCTCTCCACTCCATTCAGAGCACAGGTCATTTCGCTCTCTGAGCTTCCTCCCTCAGACGAAGACCAGGAGCTGAATTTACTCTGCCCCGTTAGGGCACTGAGAATCTACCTGGAGCGTTCCACCCCCTTTAGGCAGATGGAACAGCTCTTCGACGGCTTCAGTGACCACACCAAGGAGCATCCGGTCACGAAGCAGAGACTTTTAAGGTGGATAGTTGACGCTATTACACTAGCTTACTCTTCCTTGGGCCTGCATTGCCCCATTGGAGTACGAGCACACTCCACAAGAGGTGTTGCCTCATTGTGGGCGTGGTCTAGTGGAGTGTCCATTGCAGAAATATATGCGGCAGCCGGCTGGGCCTCGCTGTCCACATTTGTTTTATAACCTGGAAGTCCCTGCCTTACAGGCACGGGTCCTTTCTGCTTGAATGGACGTGAACCTTAACAGGTGGGACCAGCACTGTGCTGAGCTCGGCCAGAGCACGCCCGACTTGACAGTATTGCTTACTTGTGCGCTCTCGGCCCCCCCGGGTGCCGAGGCTGTATAGGTCCCCCTTGGGACAATTACCCTGGCTGGGCACAACCTCAATGAGTTCGACCCGCTGCTTCGAGGGCTTCTACTACTTGTCCCCTGGGCCCTTCAGTGCCCATGGCAAGTTAGTTATTCAGTCATTCCCCTACCATAGCACGGCGTGGTTCTCCATATGTGTCTAGTAAGACGCAGTACGAGTGAAGTATCGAATGGGAACTTACTTGGTTACTATTGTAACCTCGGTTCCCTGAGATACGGGAACGAGTACTGCGTTTTTTGCCGTGCTATGGTGCTGTACAACTCGGTCGTCGCTTCAGTTGATGTAAACTTGTCTTTAAAGCACTGCTAGACCCAATGGCCGTGCAGTAACACTGCGTTATTAAAAAAGGCTTCAGTTATCGGAGAAAAAGGAGTTTTCCCATATGTGTCTAGTAAGATGCAATACTCGTTCCCGTATCTCAGGGAACTGAGGTTACAGTAGTAACCGAGTACGTTATTCTCCTTGTATTCCCGTTTTAATTTGTTGTTCCAAGTTGATCATGTTACTTCTAGTGATATAATACAGTATGGCTCTGTTTTGTAGCAAAATTGCTGGTTTGAAAAATCATCTGTGTTGATTGTCACCCAAACAAATAGTTCCTTATCATATATATAAAATTGTTTTTATATAATACATAATTGTTTTTTTGTGGAATATTGTACAGTTTTTTACTAAAAAGAACTGCTTAGTAAGAGTCATTTGTTTATGAATCAGACATCATGGCTCACACTGTGTTTACTGGATTGGAAATAATGACACGGAAGGGCAGTGAATCATTCACAGTGAATGTTTATAAATGGTTTCATCCCCACAGGTCATAACAAAATATAGAGTATGTTTTATTTTTCAAAAGCCTCATGTAAAAAACATTTCATCCAAGTGAATTCGTCCGTTTTATAATGGCACCTATGGTCTAATTCCCAGTATTTCCCCAGCATGAGACATTGGCACGCAATTTGTGGCATTTATATGGCAGTGTTTTACACAATTCTAGAAGCCTCTTTCTAACTCATTCTTTCTCCTAATTTAATTCTTTTTCAGTGTTTTTCACTCACACACTCATGCTGCATCTGTCTGGGCAGGATTTCAGTTGTATTCTTTGAGAGGAGCTGGTGAGGCTCCCAGAACTGCGATTGTGTTCAAGAGAGGGGATATTGTTCAGTTTTTTCTTTTTAACATATCAGGTTTCTTTTAAGCAGGTCTGTGGCCTGTGAGTGTGGCGGGGCATTGCAGATGGTCCATAGACATTTATATGGAAACACCTGATCCCAGATGGATGAAGATTTCTTACTACTGCTTGTTCTAGGTTGAGATTTTGAAAGACCTGAACCTGGTGGTCTAAAGCCATTGTGAACATGTTTCGATTATTTTTGGGGAATCTGGCATGAGGAATTCAGGTGGTGTGCTGAGAGACCGTGACTGTATCCTGAATTTGTATTCATAAGGTTATAAATCCAGGGCAATAGGGGTCAGTTCACTCAATTGGTCAGTGGTCTCTCTTGATAAAATAGTTTGATGAGAGCCTCATGGTCTGTCACATTGTTTCTTTTTTATCAGGAATTGAAACGGGTAAAAAAGCATTGGTTGCGGCTCGTTTCTCTCCATAAATATTGAACATATAGTAGTGGATAAGACCAGCCTGGCCTGCTTTGCAGCAGATAAGCTAAGAAAGAATTGTGCAAGCATTTGGAGGGTCCCATTTGCATGATGTACAGTGGGAATTGTCTCTATGGCTTGAGGAGAGAAAACAAAATAAACCCGGATTTGATCATATCTTCAATAAGGAACACTTTCCGAATCAAAGAGCTGAGCTCAGAACTCTTGCGAAGGAGTGATGCTCTTATCGTAGCATGAGCTCTGATGTGTGGGGGTTACATTAGCGTGCAGGTATTGGCTGTTTCCCTATTGCTCTTTTTTTTTTGGATGATTCATGAGATGAACAGCCAGTGATATTGTTGTTTATCCACAACTCATTTCATGCATTTGTTAAAAAAACAAAAAACAGGCTGCCTTGTTTTCACTTTGCAAGGTCATACACACCTGTAATCAAAATTGAATGGTGTTTTATAAAGTTATGTAGTAAAAGCATAGCAGTTCATGATCAGAATTTTTTTGCATTTTCAGTATGAACATTAAAAAATAAATGAATAAAAATGAATAAAATTGCTATAAAATAGATTTAAAAAGTGTCACGTTTTCATGTGCTGTATTAAATTAACTGCCTAACAAAGCTGCACAAATATTTTGTTCACAATCAGAATAATGTTGTGAGTGCATGTTTTAGCCACCTGGAGTAACTGTGAAGTCATAAAATAATTGGAAACTACTGTTATTAGTATGTTACTATTAAGCTGTTATTAGCTTGTTTACAGCTCAGAATTATAATTTCAATTATACTGCATTATATTTTCTAGACAGATATGTTACTTTCATTGCTATTTTATAAATGAAAGATATAAAATATTTTTAGAATGCTTCCTCAAGTCTTTTATTCTCACGAAGACTGTTTATTTATTTGGACAAAAATACATAATTTTGTGAGTTATTATTGTTACTGTTTTAAGCAGCCATTACTCTAGTCTTCAGTGTCACTCTAATATGCTGATTTGGTGTTTAAGAAACATTTTATTATTATCAATGTTGGATTCCAGGATCTGTTGAAGTTCAAAAGTCCTAGATTCTTCTGAAATAGAAAACTGTTGTAACATCATAAATGTCTTTACTGTCACTTTTGATCAATTTAATGTATACTTGCAGAATAACATTACTCATTCCTTTTAAAAAAAAAACTTTATATACTGAATTGAACAAAACTTATAATAATCGTATTCACTAAAACTGTGAGTTCTTCGCACATCCCTCATCTTCTATTGTACAGATTTAAAAGGCTTTGGCAGGAGGGCTTGGGGAGAGGTTCAGTGTGGTGTGCGTTTGAGTGCATGCTGGGAATGCACTCACCAGGACCCCTCCGCAGGACACAGAGCTCACGGGGCCACCATTGATCGTTTGCTTGGCACAATGCCTGGAGTTACCTCGCCTGTTTCACGAGATATGACTAAGCATGCTCACTGAATTGATATCAAATATTTATTCACTACCTCGCAGTAATTAAGCGAATATTTGTGGGTCTACATCTACTGACAAGTCAGGTTTGAAAATGCTGAATGCATACGTGGTTTATCTGTCACCTGCAGCTGCTCTTTTCCCAATTGTATATGCATGTATCTGACCAGCGGGAGAGGTCTTTGATAGCCGTGGATTTCATTAGTCCAAACTTGATTTCCTCAGGGGTATTTCCTTCCCGCTTGCAAATTGATCCAGCAAGCTTTCAAGAAGGCAGGAGGCCAATCAAAGCAGTCAGAATCAGAGTGGCCACATGTGGACGCAGCTCATGTTCCAGAACTTTCTGGAGTCAAGATTTAATACGTCACTTCTATGAGAGTCATAGTAGTGGTATGAGACCTTTCTTCCCACCTTATCCTATTCCTTTCTTTCTTTCTTTTTCCACATGAGCAATGAAGACAGTGCCCTTTTTTTATTTGCGCTCTCCGTTCTGTTTGCATTTCTTATTACCATTCAGATAAGTGAATCCCAAGGCAAAGCTTTGGCCTTTGGTGCTATCATTCAAGTCATTCTCTAGGTGTTTATCTATGCCCCCTCCTCCAGAACTGAATTGAAGCACCAGCGGAGCTCAAGCCACTTTTTGTATGCACAGCCATTATTAAGGTGACAAGATACCATCTCTCTGGTGGGGGGTCTGGAAGAGGCCAGGGCGAAATGGATGGGCCATTCCCTGAGTGTTTTGCAAATGAATGCACCCCGGAAGGCTTCTAGGATAGCCAAGGTTCAATCCCCCGCCCCACCCTTTCGTGCTTCTGTCCTCCCCTCTTTCTGCTATTTTGTGCTTCGATATGGGCAACTAAGACAGTCGTCAGCATTTTTAAGCACAATCGTACTACTTATCCACATTCACACTGTTCCTCAAGGCTAGTTTATTTATGAGGTTGGGATATATCATTGTTTTGAGTCCCCTTCGGTAAAATGACACAAATACTGTTGTGATGGCGGATGGGATTAACAGATCATTTGCATGTCTTTATAGACAAATAGTTTTTAACACCTTGAAAATGCAAATCTCTGGCTCATATTTAATGGCTGAAATTCCTCTCTGGCTCTAAATAATATATGTAATGCTCATTGGAGCAACTTATGACATATTGTTATATAACTTCTGGCCTACTTTTGCCTGAACATGAAAATGACTGGTAATTAACAAGCTCCAGACTGGGCAGAGTTTTTTTTTTTTTTTTTTTTTTTTTTTTTTTTTGTAAATAATACAGGGAGAATCTACAGAATATTTTTTTTTTTTTTTTTTTTTTTTGTATTTTATTTTATTTTATATTTGCACTGTTATAGATTATTGAGGATTTCAGTTTCAGCCTCCCATTTTTGAAAAAAAAAATAATAATAATAATTAACAAGCTGCAGACAGAGAAAATATTTTATTTTATATTTTGTATATTATTCTTTTAGTAATTCAGAAAAAAATGTTTTAAAAATGTTTTATCTAAATTAAAAAATTTCATTAAAAGATACAGTCTAGACTGTTTTACTGAAGTATTTTAGAGATAATCTACAGAATTGTATTTGATTATATTTTCTTTTTAATTTTCTTTTATCTTATTTTCTTTTAGTTTAAATTTCAGTAAACCCATTAACAAGCACTACTAAGGTACTATGGACAATCTGCAGAATTTATTTTAAGTTTTTAATTTTTATTTTTTATTATTACGTTCTTTTCAGTAGATTTTTGGCTGTATAGTACTTCAGAAAAATGGTCAAAAATATTTTTGTCTAAATTAACAGATTTAAGTAAAAGCTACAGTCTAATTTTTTTGTAGTGTACTGCAGGGAGTAGTAATCTACAGAATACAATTTTTTATTTGATTTTAATTTGTTATTCTATTTTACTGGCATTGTTAGTAGATTCCCTCTGTAGTACTTGAGAAAAAAAATGTCTTTTTATTTTAAAATTTTTATTATTTATTTATTTATTTTATTTTTTTATTTATGTGAATTAATCATTTTTTATTTTGTTCAAATAATACAGCATTTATTTTGCTATTTATTTTGTTATTACTAAAATTATAATTTTAGTGGCTTTAAAGGAACAACACAATTAACATTGCACAAACCTTATAATATGATTTGTTCAGTTACGCTAACCTACAATATTCCTATAAGTCCTATTAATTGGCTAATAAAAAAATTAAATACAATAAATGAGATTACACACCCAGAAGGTTCGAGTGCCTAATATGAGGCCCTCAAAACAACTTGAACCCCTGAAGCAAGATCCAGATGTTTAACGAAGCAGAAACCTAGCCTGAAGTAATGGCCAGCTGTTGATAGTAGATACATTCTGATAGACAGAGTGTGAAAACAGAGAGGGGTGACTGGTCAGAACGGGCCTCTTGTCTTTTTTCCCCAGCTTCTGTAACAGATGGCTGGCCTGAGGTGTGGATTTTCTCTCTTTTCCTCGCTCAACAGGATTGTTACATCTTCACAGCTAAAACCATCTCAAAACCACTTGGATAGACACTTAAAACTGAAAAACAGCTAGTTTTGGCATCAACATGTGGTGAGATTTTTTTTTAGATAATTAATTCGAACACATTATAGTGTGTCAGTTTATTTCCATTCCACCTTTGATCCATCCTGTAAAAGTTCAGCAAGTAATTAATGATACTCTGGCCCGTAGAAGGTCACACAAAACATGTCAGAAAGCCAAAGGCTTCCTACCGAGAGAAACTAAATCACCTGCATCCCAGACATGAACCCAACCTAACCCCTTCTTCGGGGCTTACTGCACACTAATAATCAGCGGCATCAAAGGCACGCCGCCACTCAGATTGTAATTTCTCTCTAATGACTTTTAAAGGGTCTTTTAATGTTTATTTTACAGTTACCTGTTGATGTTCAAACATGCTTAATTTTTTAAAACAGCTTGTGCTGTTTTACGGGATGTGTAATGACAGGTTTTGAACTTCCCTCTCTGTTTTGGGTAGTCATTCAGTGTGTTTGTGCGGGTCTGTTACAGGAAGAGTCTTCTTGTAGGGCAGAGCGGAGATCCAGGTGATGACAGGCATGATATCAGCTCAGAGGAAGTGCTGACGGATCCTGAGCTGGTCAGACATGAGGGCTTTCAGGATGAGGGCAAAGGCAAGTGAGATAGACCACCTGTTTACCTGACAACTGTCACGACACTGGCAAATTTACTATAAAATAGTGCCATAGTTAAATAGAACAGATATATACACTACCATTCAGAAGTTCAGGGGTCAGTAAGATTTTTAAAAATGTTTTGGAAAGAGGTCTTTTATGCTCACCGAGGCTGGATTTACTTGATCAAAAATTGTGAAATATTATTACAATTTAAAATAAACATTTTCTACTTCAATAAATTTTAAAATATATTTTATTTGCTGATTTGTTTCAACATTTCTTATTGTCAATGTTGGCAACAGTTGTGCTGCTTTATATTTGACATTTAAATGCTGTATATTTGGAAACCTTGATTATTTTCAAAATAGAATAGAAAATTCAAAAGAACAGCATTTATTTGAAATTGAATTTTTTGTAACAATATCTTAACTATCACTTTTTGCTGAATAAAATTGTTAATTTCTTTCAAGAAAATCTCACAAACTCCAAACTTGTGAACAATAGCATATGTTTTTAGAAAGGCCAAAAATGTGTGAGAAACACACAAGTAAAAAGTTATTTAAAAAATCTATACATTTAAAGTCAATGGGGTCCAATATTGTTTAACGGAACCAAACATTCTACAAAATATCTTCTTTTGGGTTCTGCAGAACAAAGATATGTTTATAGATTTAAAATGAAATAAGGGTGAGTAAACGATGACAGTAATTTCATTTTTGGGTGAAATACCCCTTCGACCAAATCCACAAAAACAGGAAGAAAGTATTGAAGCAAAACAATTGATCTCAAAAGGGAGTGAACACAAATAAAACAACAAAGTGACCTTATACTGGCCTATTTGCTCAACTCTAAAGTTATCTGATTTCAAAATCAAGTGATTATTTCATTTCCTGAGATAGCTGCAGCAGTCTTGCAAGCTCGTTAAAGTCTTTTCGTCATATGCTAATTTTGGAAAAGCAAACACAGTGGCTGGAGGGAAAGATCTATTGTTGCCAGACTAGAGCCTGTTCAAATGCAAGCGGTCTAAATAAAATTAACTGGTTTATTATCAACAGAATCTGGAATGTAAATAGAGAGTTCAAAGCATCGGCCATTTACACTAACATATTAGCATTATGCAGAGGCTCATCAAGTTAATTCCATCATAAAATCTGTTTTATATATAACTGCAGTCCACATTTGGTGTGAATAAAGTGTCAGAAGACATGCCAGCAATAGGAACAAATGTTTATGCAAGAGATTTTGAGCTATTTTTAGGTTATCAGTATGCAAAATATAATGGGATAAGTGCCAGCTAGCTCTCAGTGTTCTAGGTCAAATGGGTAAAACCTCCAGATTTGTTGATGTTATCTCAAAACACACTTGAACAACCGTGGAGTGGCTCCTAAACTTTCTTGTCCAGGTCTCTGTCTGTCGCCATGAACTTTTATCTGATGGTCATGGCTCTTTGGCTATTTGCATTTGGTTCCTATTTGAACATTACAAGGCCACGAGGAGAACCGAGTCCATTATGTGAAGTCAGATGATTCGTGCTCAGGAAATGAGGGTCCAATTATAGTGACCTCAGGGGGCAGCCGGGAGACTTAAGTAAAGAAATATGGAGGATAGAACATAAAAGAAAGAGGAAATATAAAAAATTGTGCATGAATGATATTTTGAGGGTGTTTATGTCTAATATGTGCTTTTCTGTAGAACATGTTACTTTCATAGGCTTCCTCATATAAGGCGGTTGAGAAGGGAAACAGCCAGTTCTCCTCTGCATGCCCTTCTCCAGATGGGACTGTGTCAAACCTGCTTCATAAAATCAAAGAGCAATTTAAGCAACGGTGTAAAAACTAGGTTGCTCCTCCTACAAGTCTGGGCCTAAACAGAAACTGGTTCATTATTTCTCAGCAGAGCTGATGATATTTATTAGGTGGAGTTTAATTGAAAGTCCAGACAGCTCTCTGATGACTGGGGTTTTAAAGCTCGTTTATTAGGATGGTTGTCTGTAATACTCTCACTGAACTGTTAGATACATAACAACATTCACACCTGATTGATTGAATGTATGTCTGTAATATGATCTTTTAGCTTTGAAGAGGTATGATATATATATACACATATATATATATATATATATATATATATACACACACACACACACACACACACACACACACAGTTTGATAAAATATGCCTATTTGATAAAATTGCCTATATAAAATATAAAAATAGGTGCAACAAAAAAAATTATATTGTACAGGCAATTATTTCTATATAGAATTTTGCCCATTCTCTATAAAATATCTAACAATTGTTCTCCTTCTTGTTGCACCTAATTTTACATTCCACTGGTAAATCCATCAGCACTCACATGGAGAAAAAAAAAAAAAAAATCAACCATTTTTTCCCCCTCTGAACACCAGAAAATTCATTTTCCCCACTGCATTTCCAAACACATACTACAGATCTACTCCCTCCAGTCCCCCTGCTGAGCTGGTCCCCATTCTGCATTTGCATTACATCGAGTAGATCTCATCTCCGCCTTCACTTTTGTCTGCCACCTCCATCTAGACACATAATGAAATTGTCTCGCTTGTCTACCTGATTTAATGTTGTTTAACAATGCTCCAGTCAAAGACGAATGCTGAGAGAAGGGCGCTTGAGGTGAGAACTAAAAATGGAATCCGGTGCAGGTTGACATAGGCCCTGATGTGATGTATAGATGTCTTTGCTTCGGTTAAATATGGTGGTAGTAAGCTGGCTGAGGAAGAGTTGGTAAATCAAGGTCTGCTGTGAAGGATTGGAACTGCTGTTTTCTAAAAGATCTGATTCTGTTTTGTTAACAGTTCTCGCACATGCATTCATATCCTACTGAAATACAAAGTTTCCTGCTTTCATTGTCACCAAGACACCGCTTTTGAATTTACAGTGTGAAACAAACAGTATCAGAGTTGTCTGATTACTGGAAGAATGATAATAAGCTGGTTGTGTTAAGCGAATCAAAAGCGTATATGGCAATGAGTGTTGTCTGACTCCTGAACGAATCACTTTTATGAGCTGGTTCTTTTCAATGAATCAAGTAGCCTATGTAGAGTGCAACCAGTGTAGATTGACTCCTAAACAAATGACTCTAATGAGTCGGTTCTTTTCTGTGAAAGAAGCACATAGAGTGCAAACAATTTACATCGACTCCAGAACTAATGAGTTGGTTCTTGTTAGTGAATCAAACAGTAGTTTTTAAATAATTGTAGTTAGTGACTGCTTGTTCATGTGTGTAGTTAAACATCCACATTATGTCAGTAGTATCATTTTGTCAGTAGCATTTTCTAAAAATGATTGAAATAAGCACATTTTTATTTAAGTATTAATGTTTAATAAGGCCAGTTATTGGATTGTATTTATGCTGCCTTTAAAATAGTCTGTGTAAACGTCTTCTTCAATCATTTTTAACTAAGTATCTTTAATTTGATTCAAATTATTATTTTTGAAAATATTTATTTCTTAAATATGCTAAAATCACTAATGAATTTGTTAAGGCACCAGAATCGTTAAGGGGCCGTTCACACAGAACATATTTTTGCTTGGAATGGACTAATTTTAATTAGAGCGCTGTGACAGTTAACAGTGTCATGCACAAGACACTGCAGGAGAGCACAACGGTCAAACATATCCATCTAGCACGTTTACATAGAAAAACAATTGAAAAGTAGCATAGTGTAATTGAAAAAGTGAACGGACCATAAGAATTACATTCTTTACGACTTCAATCCCTGTAGTCGTCTAAATCTTTAGTGAGTGTGGTTTAAAAATGCATGCTACGTTATAGTATAAAATGAGACAAAATGTACACATTAAATAGCATTATAAAGTTTTCTCCACTTGTTTGTGGCACAGTTTTATAAGCCACAACTCTGATTGAGCGACTACACCCACACATTTCCCCTTTCATTCACTCCAGGAAGCCTCTCCACCATGTTTGTTTGGGTTACTGTAGAACCATGCAGCCACATGACCTGAGGTCAGATTCAATCTCCGACTCTGATCCACCCAAGTCTTGCCCAAAATAGAGTCTAATAGTATTTGCATTCTGCCCAGACCCTGCTGTATGGGTCAGTGGTGCTGGATGCAGTGAACTGAACACTCCCTTCTGGCCTGGACATTTGACAGTGCTTAGAATTTGCATTGGGATCCTATTGTGATCCAGATTCGTGCTATTGCAAGAGGGGGAAGTCAATAGGAGGGACATTCACACACGGCAGAGATCAATAGACCTATTATTCTCGTGGCTGCTTGCTCCACCGGCTAACGTCTCAGATGTTGGATAAGTTCAGATTACAGGAAAAAACTGAATGCAGCTGTCTTGTCTGAACTGTTATGTTGTAAAATGATTTTAAAGTTTGCATACAAGTATTTGCATGAAGTTGAATAGCTCTTTAACCCCAGTGATGAACAATCAATGAAAGATGCTCCTGCGAGGTGGCATTGCTGCTCTAAATTCAGGCCGTCTTATGACATTTTTGTCAGTAAAGCACTAATTTTGTTTTGCCAGGTTTGGTTTTTAACTTGTCCCTTTTCTCTGAAAAAAAGAAGGACCGTCTGTTTCCTCGTCTTCCTCTTGCATCACCCTGTTGGTTCATAGATCAGTGTGATTCAGCTCAGCCTATTCAGTGCATTGTATTCTTTTTTATCAGGCCTGTTTTCTGGATTGACTAAAGAGGACAGAAGTATATCATATAGGCATATACTACCATTGAAAGGTTTGGGGTCAGTAAGATTTTTTTTATGTTGTTAAAAGCTTAGTGTCTAATGCTCATCACAGCTGCATTTATTTGATCAAAAATACAGAAAAACAGTAATAGTGTAATAACTTGTCTTTAAATATAATCACTCCCTAAATCATTCTAATTCACAGATTTGCTACTTAAGAAACTTCTTCTTTTTTTTTTTTTTTAAATGTTGAGAACAGTTGTGCTGCTTAATATTTTTGTGGAAACCATAAGACTTCTTTGATGAATAGAAAGTTTAAAAGAACTGCATTTATATAAAATAGAAATCTTTTGTATCAATGCAAAAGCCTGCACTGCCGCTTTTGATTAATTTAATGCATCCTTGCTACATAGAAGTATTAATTTATTTGTAAAAAAAAAAAAAAATTACACTGACCTTGAACTGATGATTTATGTGATAAATAACTGTGATATATGTATAACATATGTTTGTTTTTGTGAATTGCGGGGACTTTCCAGACTTCTATTACTTTTATACTGATCAAATGATATTTTCTATCCTCTAATCCTAAACCTACCCCTTACAGAAAACCTGTTTGCATTGTTACACTTTCAGATAAACATCATTTACTATTTTTAATCATTTTTTCCCCTCGTGGGGACCGCAGGCAGGTCCCCACAATGTAGCATAAACAAGCACACACACACACACACACACACATATACTCCGGACGCTCCTGCTCACTCATTCTTTAATATTAATTTCAGCATTTTAAAAATCAGAATGATACAAATGGAAGTATGGGAATTATTTAGTGATTGTCTGTTTGTATTTGGTAGTGAAAATTTTGTAATCTCTTCCTCACCCATGTGTCATTACAACAATTGCATGAAAAAGAGTAATTATTAATAAATAAATATCTTCACATTTTCTCCTTGTGTTCTGCAAAAGTCATACAGGTTTGGAACAAAATAAAGGTGAGTAAATGGTGACAGAATTTTTATATTATGCTAAAGCTGTTGTACTGCTCTGTAATGAGCACTATAACTTGCAACTCATTTATTATAATAAGTTCCAAACCAAATCGAAACACTTCACTGTCCTCTCCCCTCTGCCATTCTCTCTTCTCAGACTCGGTGCAGCTGTGGACCTCTTCACCTCAGCCTGGCACTCAAGGTCTGCACCCCTGCATGACGAACAATGGAGGTATTAGAAGGCCCTGTTAAGCTGCAGCCCTCTTCAAACAGGCAGCCAGCATGGTACCAGATCCAAGCCCTCAGCAGCTGTGCTAACCCCCATTCACTTCACTGACAGAAATCCCCGCTCTCCATCCCAAAGACTGCTTAATGCAGGGCTCTCTCAAGTGAAAAGAGTGTTTCTTATGTCTTTATTATCTCAGAAAAAGGACACACAGATTCTTTTTGTGCCAGTACACTTTCATTTGCCAAAGGCAAGCAGTCTCATTTTTTTGAAAAGGGTATCAAAGAGAGAAAGGGGGTTTTATAACAAGCCTGTAGCAGAGTGTGCAGGTCTCGCAGCTCGAAACGTCTTATGTTTCACTGCCTCTTTTCCTGGTATCTGACACTGGGCTGCCCAGCCTTCATGGTAATTAGACTGAAAATCCTCCAGTACCGGGCCCCTGCATAAAACTCTCTTTGATGGGGAACTTGATTTCCTCAACATTTCTTTTTTTTTTTTTTTTTTTTGGCTAAGTTGGCTTATGCCCATATCGGTCATCACCACCTTATTCCTTATTGGATTTTGACCTACTGTACCAACACACTTGTGACACTCTGCCCTGTGCTGGTACACAGAAACCAACTGGACATGCTCTATAAATCATCGCCCACATCCCTCTAGAGGAGAGTGGAAAAATAAAATAGCAGGCAGGACTGTAGCCCTGGGAGGGAGGAGGCACAACTGGGATGCATTCTGCCAAAGAATAGGGGATATTAAATACATAGCAGCAGCTGGAAGTGTTCAGATACATAGAGGAAAGGTGCACGTGTTGCAGTGGATTGGTACAAGTTATAACAGAGAAGGACTGCATTACATTGATCTTACTCAATATTATTACACAGAATCCCTGATATAGATGGCATTCACTGTAAAACAGAAAAAAAAAAATACACTTTCAGATATAGTTTAAAAAAAAATCTATTTGTAAGATATATTTGTAAGATGTTAAATATATTTGTAAGATGTTAAAAAGTACTTACAAAACTCACTTATTTTTATATTTTATAATATATTATATGCTGTTATATATTAAATATATAAAATAAATTACAGATGTATTTTTAAATTCTAAAAATATTATTATTTTTGTTGGTATTACTTTGCCATATGGGTATTTTTTTACTTCTATATATGGATATCTATATTGGCTAGATTTTTTTATAAATATAATTATATATATATATATATATATTAACGCAGGCGATTAATTTTTTCAGTTTAAGGCGTTAAAACTATTTATCGCATTTAAAGCAGGGGCGGAGCTACCCCACTCACAACTGCTGTTTGTCACTTTTTCTCTTGATAAGAATTGCATTTATTCAGTTGCAGAACGTCTTTACGAGCACATCAAACAGGAGACGTTTCAGACGCGCGCTTCAACTTCACTTCAGCTTCAACCGAGTGCGGAAACTGTACTGTGCTCGCAGCGTGTGCTCTTCATTACAAGCACAAAGGTGCCAGCGCGGCATAGCATGTACCATTTCATATCAAAACGTGAAAGAAACTACGAGCATGTAATGTCGAGATCAGTTAAGTCATGAAGTTACCAAAAAGGCGATTAAAGCTGCCATAAAATTGTGCATGCATGTATGTTATATATGAGTTACATTAAGAACATGTTTCTGAAATGGTTTTCAAAAACTGTCCTGGAGCATCCTAACATTCCTCATCTAACACACTCGAATCAACTTGTCAGCTCATTAGAAGAGACTGAAATGGGTCAGAAAAGGTAGAGTTGAGAGAAAATACAAGGCGTGTCAGATCCGCGTCAGGTTCAGCGGCAACAGCTCTTAAAGAAATAGCAGCCAAAACAACCTAATAACCAGCTGCTGTGATGTCTGTTCATCAAGAATAATCGAAAAAAGAGGAAATCAATAACTTTTATATAGCTGTAAGTATTTATCTGTATTTGTTTTAGAATTTAGTGTTTCATAGCTTTATTCAATTTCTGTATATTTCTGCTGAGGGGCACAGGTAGATAAATTTGACATTTATTATAATGGGTTTATGTGAAGATTGTTTTAAGTTCACTTAAATTAGAAGTTATTTTTAAAGTCTAATAAATGTTCAAATTGATAGCTCTTAATTATAATGTAAATTTGAATGGCTAGTCAATGGTTAAATATTAGGGGGAAACATTTTTATAGGGAAAACAGTATTAATTGGAATCAGTGATACTGGCCTTCAGAATGTGAAAATATTGCAATATAAAAGTATATGTAAAAACTTTAAGGTTAGGTGGGATTAATCACGATTAATTTCAGAAAAATGTGTGATTAATTAGTTGTTGTTTTTTTTAATCGATTGACAGCAGTAATATATATATATATATATATATATATATATATATATATATATATATATATATATATATATATATATATATATATATATATAATATGGGTTGCAGGGTTGTGTAATAAATAATATATGTATTATTGTTATTATTGTTGTTGTTGTTGTTTTCTTTAATATTATATATATATATATATATATATATATATATATATATATATATATATATATATATATATATATTATATAACTAATGAATTATTCGTGCTAATTTTTCCTGTTTTAACTTTTCCATCATCTAATGCTCATTCAAAGTTAATCTTATAATTTAAACACTGCTAAATATGATCTTTAGCAAATCTCAAAATATCATCCTGTGCATTATAATTTGTGTGTTGCCTAAATTCACTTTAGCATTTCAAATCATTGATTTTAGTTTACATTTACATTTATGCCTTTGGCAGACACTTTTCTTCAAACTTACATAGCATTTAAGGTATACATTTACTTTTTATCAGTTCTTCCTTTCCATGGGGATCAAACCCATGACCTTGCCGTTGCTATCGCCATGGTCTTGTTTTTAAGCAGCAGGCTTAGATTTTAGATTTTAGCAAACAGATTCCAATTCCAAAAATAAGCAGGGAATTTCAGACATGTGGCTGAGAAATCCCTTCCACATAACGGTCGACATTCCAGTGTAGAAACCTCACCATTCATTTCATTTTACCTTTCTGCAGCTCGCTGGGGCAAGAAGGATGTTTGAGCCCAGCATGACCTGGCATGTAGGAATGATTTTTATTGGGACAGGTTTCAGGCAGTGAGCCCAGCAGACGGTTAACTGTTTTAGCATACACAAAAAAGCTTTTGAATATTGTCAAACCGCTGCTCTCATCAGCCGCTGAAGGAGTTCACCTTGAAAAGATCCCCTCTCAGTTGTGCTTTCGCTCCACTCCATTTTGGATTCTCTGATGTGTAAATCTGAATACAGGATGTAGCCATAAACCTCTGACTCTCACAACCACGCTTGCAAATTTCAGCTATCAAAACTGAGTGGCTGCCACGAGAAAAGCACAACTCTTTTTCGCTTTTGAATCTGAACTTCCAAACAACCGAGACGTGATCGGCAAGGGCTCTTCTGCCTTTTCATCTTCAAAGGCATTCTATTAATAATCTCCATAAATAATAACAGGTTGCCAGGAGTATGACGTGGATGAGAATGTCACAGTATCTGCCCCCGGACACTTTGTCTGTCTCATAGGCCACGGCGTATAAAGCCTGAACTCACTCATCACTAAACTGCCCATAGATAAAATATAATAGGATCCATCCAGTTATGCAGTTCATTTTCATTGCCTCTATTATACTGTATATATTAAAACATACATTTAAGTGAAGGCGTAGGTGAAATTTATGTTGTAGCCATGGTTGATATTCTAAAATGAAAAAGAAGTTATTGACACATGTTTTTTCCCTTTCTCCAATGAAAAAGTTTCAAATGTATTTACTCTTTCAGAGTTCATAACAGGAACGACCTAATAATAGTTTTGCTAATAGAGAGGTATTGAGTGGAATTAGTCATCTGACTAGCATTCTTAATAAAGATTCTTCCAAGAAAATGATTAAAAGTAGGGTTTATGCCGTACTGGAGAAGACTGATCTCCAGGAATAGTCTTTCTAGGAATGTCAATGTTGAGTCAAGCTACCCTTTCTTCATCTCAAGCCGTTTCTTTTGCATCTCTCCTTCTGCCCCACTTTACTGGGTCTGTCACTGCATTCATTTGAGTGTAGTTTCTGGCTCTGTTCATCTCCAGTGTGATAAATTAAGAAACTGTGTCCAAGTTGCCTCTTTGCAATTAATTGGCACTAATAGATTTGTGGATAATATTAGTCACCATTCTATCTCTCTAACTACCTCTCACATTCTACCCTCTTCAGAAATTATAAAGCGCTCCCCTCCCTTCTTTCTTTCAGTGCACATGAAAAATGTACACATGTAAGTGTAGATGACCTGGGGAAATTACTGGTGTGCTTCACACGAACATGCAAGATCCCCATCTATCTCTTCTCCTCTGCTATTAGACACTTAATCTGTCATCATGTCAGCTTTTTTCTCTCATAGCAAGATCGCTTGACACACAGCAGATTTTACCAGTGTAAAATCAGATATGTGGGATGAAATGAGCTTAACATATTGTGGTGCAGGGCCGTCACCACAACAACCACAATGACATACTGCTGGGTGAATTTGAGCTGATGTCACGTAGTACTTTTGGTTTCCAGCATTGACATTTCAGAATACTGGGGGGGGTTTAGACTTTAACTAATTTATATATATATATTATAAAACGTAAATAGTTAGGATTAAATACTTTATTTTAAAATATAGTTAATATGTAGTGAAATTTATAAATGTAACTTGGAAAACAATTTTATATATTTTTATTTTATACTTTTTTTTAATTAATTTTTTTTTTTTTTTTACAATTTTTATAGTTTTTATAAATTTGATAAAATGTACACAGTTACGATTAAATAAGTTATTTTAAAATATATTTAACATATAGTGACATTTGTAAATGTAACTTGAAACCAATTATCTGTATCTTTATATTTCATATTTATTTTTAATTAAGTAATAATACAGAATTAATTTAATTTAAGCAATTATTTAATATGTATAGTGAAATTTGTTAATGTAACAGTAGCAGTTTTTATGTATTTTATATATTGTTTATATTTTTGAAAAAATGTTAATAATTACATTTCAATTATTTATATAAAATTTGTGAATGTAACATTAAAGGCTGCTTTTATATTTTATATATTTTTTTATTTGTATTAAATGTATATCATTACATTTAAATAATTTAACTTAAAATATATTATACAGTGACATTAGTAAATGTAACAAAAGCAGTTTTGTTAGGCCTATATGTTTTTTATATTTTTATAAAAACTTTAATTACATTTAAATAATTTGTTTTAAATACATTAAAATATTTAATATATAGTGAAATGTAAATAATTACATTTAAATAAAAATATTTTTTAATATATAATGAAATTTGTAAATATAACATGAAAACAGAACACACACACACACATATGTTTTTGTGAAGAGTGGGGACTCTCCATAGGCGTAATGGTTTTTATACTGTACAAACTGTATGTGCTATTGCTCTACACCAACCCTACACCTAAACCTACCCCTTACAGGAAACTTTGTGCTATTTCAGATTTTCAATACACTCCATTCTGTGTGATTTATAAGCGTTTTGAAAAGTGGGGACATGGGGTAATGTCCTGAAAAGTCACCTTGTAATACCTATGTCATACCCTTGTCATTATACAAATTTATGTCCTCATTTGTCACAAAAACACGCGCGCTCACACACACACACACACACACACACACACACACAAAAAGTTCAACTAAACTGTAGACATTTACTGGCCTAAATGTTACAGGGCAAGACAGAGACATCTAGGCCCTGTTTACACTTGTTTTTAACACCATTCTCAGGTGAGCCGTTCACAAGTCATCAGGTGATACAGACCATTCACACCTGGTATTACCATGTGACTCAGAAGCATCTCCTGTGACCACTTGTGATCAGATTTCATCAAGGGGATTTCATGAGCACATACATCACGTGCTATGTCAGTGTGCTAAAACAAGTTGATAAAACACAAAATGCCAGCACAAAACGTTTTGGACCTCATTTTACCACTGTCCGCCGATCAGATCACCCAAGACGGATGTTAATGTCAGGTGTAAACGGGGCCCTAGAGCTCCAGGAGTCTTCAGTGTGCCTAATCAGAGTCAATGTGCCCACCTCCCATCCCCCAAATGTAATGGGCTAGATTAATCCCTGCCTCTCTGCCTGTACTGAGGGGTAGCAGGGGCTTTGCCTTATAATAGCGGCCATCCATCATTGATGTGTGCGCTTTGTGTCAATAGATGTGAGGGAATACTACTATCTTCACACCTAAAGATAACACTGAGAGCACAGTGGGAAAAAGAAGACATGTTTCTTAAATGTTCTGAGAGGAATAAAGACATATTGAATGGCCTCAGAATAGAAGGAAAGCACAGGTTAAGAGTACATGCGGGTTGTATGAATGCGCAGTATTTTATTGCAGTTCCATGTCTTGTGTTTCTGAAAATGAAAAGGAGGATTATTTTGCTGAGAACTGAATGCACTTCAGAAATAATACAGAGTAAGCAGTCGTTGAACAACTGGGGCCAATTTAGCTTCCAGAAAGGCCTTTTCCGTTTAAGAACATCTGTTACAAAGGTATATTGAAAAACACTGTTTTTTTAAAGACTAGGAAACAGGAAATGAGATTAAGGGCCTTCTAAATATAAGTTGTATAAATATAAGATCTTAGCTTTTCCACAACATCTAAGGTTTCAGGAAAAGTGGGCTGTGTTATTCTAGAAATACTTGATATTCTGAGCAAATGCGTGGAACTATATACAGTATTTCATTTCATGACATTGACTTGCTATGTCATTCTGGCAGAACCTCCTTTCCTCATAAATAAATGTGCGACTGTTGAGATTATGTGATAAGACAGAATGACTGACATTTGTAGAATATAGAGGGGGAAGACACTTAAAAGGCAAAGGAAGATCTTTGATATGGTGTGGTGGAAAATAGCGATCTATATGTGCATATTTTAAGGTCATGCATAGAATATATATCACCAGACCTATATTCATATTCCTTTATCTGGAAATGCCAAACAAACTATTATTTAATTATAATTGGGGAAGTAACAAATGCGAATTTAATTTGGTCTGGAGGACATATATTATTGAGAATGTCTGAATGAAATGTACTTTTATTCTGAAGGTAGCGGGGAGGACAAAAGTGTATTTCTTCAACATTCTGTCAACATTGTTTTTTTACATAAGTTCTTCAAACCGTCTGTGAGGTTGCATGAGACGAACAAAAACACTACAGTTTAAAAGTCTGAGGTGTTTATGTTTTTGAAAGAAATTTCTTAAGGCTGCGTTTATTGAACAAAAATACACAAAACAGCAATACTGTGAAATATATTGCAATTTAAAATTGAACAGTTTTCTATTTTAATATTTTGTAAAATGTCTCGAGCATCACATGATCCTTCAGAAATCATTCCATGCTGGTTTTGTGCTCAAAAAAACATTTCTTCTTGTTATTGAATGTTGAAAACATATTTTTGGGGGAAACGGCGGTGCACTTTTTTCAAAAGATCAAAAGAACAGCATTTATTTGAAATAGAATTATTTTGTTAATTATAAATGTCTTTAGTATCATTTCTGACCAGGTGAATAAAATGATCTTACTGACCCTAAGCTTTCAAACAGTATTGTAAAGATTCAGCCATTTTATGTACATTTAAAAAATCATTGACATTATGCTGGGTAGATGTGCAGCAGAAAAAAATATTGTGATTTCAGCTAAATCCCATAAAAAGAAGAGCAAAGAGCACCTCAGAGTAATGAATTCTCTTTGCTTGGCTAGGTTTGCAGCAGGCAGCCTTTCAGCACCTCAGAGCTGTGTCTCAGTCAGGTTCATCAGGTTCGTTTCAGGCTCATTAGGGCCAGTTGATGGGAGCATGGCTCTTTGGATGTGGGGGTTGAATGTAGAGGTGCCTGTATAGAAAGAGAACTGCACACTCACACACAGCATCTCACAGAATGATGTGTACTTGACTAGGACTGTAAGGGACTCTGAGGACATGAGATCTTTTCTATGTTTAAAAATGATGACCAATGATGCGTAGTTTAGTGGTTATAAGCTGTGACCCTTTTAGACCTGATTTTTATTTATTTTTTTAAAGGTAATTGCTTTTTATCTCACAACTCTGACTTTATATCTAACAGTTCTGAGCTTGTATCTCACAATTCTTAGAAAAAATGGCAAGATATAAACTTGATATATATAAAATTGATATATCATATTTATGTAGTCCTGTTTTGTCTCAGAATTGCATGTTTATATCAATGTTTAGATTAATATATGAACATATATATATATATATATATATATATATATGTGTGTGTGTGTGTGTGTGTGTGTGTGTGTGTGTGTGTGTGTGTATGTATGTATATATATATGTTCATATATTAATCTAAACATTGATATAAACATGCAATTCTGAGACAAAACAGGACTGCAAGGCCCTATACACAGAATTCATTGAAAAAGGGCAAATTATGAGATTCAAGCTTGTAATTCTGAGAAAAAATGTCAAATTCTGAAATATAAACTTAGAGTTGTGAGATGTAAACTCCGAATTGCAGGAGAAAATTCAGAATTGTGAGATAAAAAGTCACTCTTTAAAATTTGCTCTTTTGCTTTTTAGCAAATTCACATTTATTCTAGCTTAGCACTGAAAAAAGTTTGGTGTAAAAGTAATTTTCACTTAGACATTGCTAGTAAATTCTACAAATAATTACAGAGATATTTACTTAAAAAAAAAAAAATCCAGTGTATTTTGGTATGTTATGTCCACTTTTAATGATCCAAACAAATCCTAATCTTTAAAATCAAGTCCTGCCATTTAATATCACATTATGTATACAAGACAGTTTAAGTGCAATTCTTGTCAACTTTAAAGTAAAACATGTTTAAAAATCAGCAGACAGCAGTGATAGTTGTGTGTATAATTGAGTGTGAAATTCACATCACTTTAAGACTGCATTTATGTGCTGCTTTGTAAACGAAAAGGGCTTTGTAATCATCGCATTATTCACTCCAACAGCCATGGGGAGCACGACTCCCTTGGTGTTTTTTAAAAAACGCATGGAAAGAGCTCTTCACATTTCACTCCAATTTTGTTAAATACCGCGTTTCAACGGCAATACCCCCCCCCCCTTCCCCTCGTACTCATTCGTGTGCCGTCTCACCGTTCATTCAACGGCGAAGGAGTGTGAGTGCTCTTAATGGATGTTGACGTGGTGCCTCAGATAAAGTGCAAGCTGTGGATCTTGTTACGTGCAGGTTGTTCTGAATAAGCCCACCTGCAACCTCAACTTTAGCCTTTCAGTATTTGTCATGCTCGGGCTCAGCGCACCTCTCTCCCGCCGCACCAGGTAATTAACTGGAATGTCAACACGAGATGAACTGCTGTGAAATAATAGCTTCTTTTATCCAGGAGTCGTGATCATTATCTTTGTATTTTTTTCTTTTCCTACCATCTCCAGCACTGTCATCCACCCCTCAACCCTGGCCCCTCCTCACCATTGTCTTATTTGTTCACAATTGATGACATCCTCTACTTACCTTTAAATTAGTCTGCCCTCAGGATGAAGTGTTCTGAAGAGGCTTGCCGAGGAAAGGAGAACTTCAATTTTCAAGTAGCTGTGAGCAGTTTGCGAGTAAACCCGTGACAGCTTACTAATTCAGGGGTTTAGCTGTAACAGCTGAAGTTTCAAGGCTGCACTGTAAAATTTCACAGAAAGAAATGTCAAGTGTTAAGGAGGAAATCATTTCTTAACTACCTGAAACCTTGTTTGAGCTGAACTTCTCTTAAAGGAATATTTCACCTTATGACGTTCCAAACCTGACTTACTTTCTGTCTTTCGTGTAACACAAAAGGCATTCTTTTCCATGCAATACAATGAACAATGAATGGGGACTGAAGACTTTAAGCTTAAAAACAGCACCTGAAAGTATCATAAAAGAAGTCATTTTGACTCATGCATGATATTCCAAGTCATCTAAAGCCATGTGAAATCTTCATGTGGGAAACGGAGTGGAATTAAAATCACTATTCACTAATCTTACTAACTAATGAGTCAAAGGCATATAAGACCCAATCGGTTTCTTGCATATACTAATGGATATGTATATTAAGAACTTAATTATTTGATATTTTAAAGGTGGGACACCGCAGGTGAATAGAGTATTGATAATTTAAGTTTTCACATTTTCTAAAATGTTAGGTTTAAATATGCAAATGAGACATTATTTAATGAAATATGCACTCATTTGCATACATATCTAGTACAAAAATCTAAACACTGGATGAAGTCAGTTTCCAAATTCTTTATTTTATTATTATCTTTTGTTTGTTTGTTTGTTTTTGTTTTTTTAAGAGGGAATCCTTTGTCACTCCATAATTCAGAAAATACTTAGAACAGACCGAAAATAATATATTTTCACAATATTGGGGGGAATGAAACATTGTATATAATCAAGCAAATTATATATGAAAAAATCCCTCTGTAAAAACCTTCAGGATACAGGATAAAGTTTGGTGTGTGTAAGTGCTACTAAAGTGGAGATTTAATGCTCAGTGTAGGCTTTTAAAAATATGTATTGTAATTGAAATCTATTGACACAAATAGATAGAGTGCTATAAAAGAAACACTTAACAGTGTCGTTTGGATGTTTTCTTTCCATTAGTCTGAAAAAACACTATGATAAACCAAAAAAGCCCAAAATCTTAAACTTGACAAGTGCATGAAAAAACAGTGTTTTCTCCCCTTAATCTAAAGTGTGATCAATGGGAAAGTACTTCATACAAGCATTCATCAACAAAATATAGTTTTTTTCTAATTGTGTTTCATTGTTTCCCCCCTGAAGAAACACTGGTATAGAAACAATTTTCACTCAAAAATATCCAATTAAAAAATGACAACGATCTGACATGAATGATTCATGGATGTGAATAACGACTTCAAATAACGTTTGGTCTCTTCCTTAATCAAATTAAGGCACAAGTCATATAGACACCTTTAGTGGTGTTTTTGTGTTATTTTTAAAGCTTGAAAGCTCCAGTCCCTGAGCACTGTAATTGCAAGGCAAACAGTCTTAGAAACGTCTCCTTTTGTGTTCCACAGAACTAATGATTACAAGAATGTAATTTTTTGAGTGAACTATTCCTTTAGAGTAATTGCATGCTCAACACCATGGGAAAGCAGCTCAGCTCTTGTTGCTCTAAAAATGGCTGCTCGGTTATAAGCAAGATTGTACTTCTGATTCTGACAAAGACCTGGACTGATTCCAGCCCTTGTAAATCTGCAAAACTAGGTCAAACATTCTCTCCACACAATTTAATGCTACAACTCAGGTAGTGGTTTGGATTTAATAAAACGCCCGAGACACAACACAAAATGATCATCATGAGTATGTTTATTATTTATACACCTTACCCAGTTTTGTAGCAAGATAATAAAGCAACTTTGTCTGATTGATGCCTTTCATCTTGCCCTTTGCCACCACATATGCATGAGGCCTGTAGCTATGACATGAAATCGGCTCCAGTAATCGATAGTTTGAAAAGGGCACACACACGCACAGAAATCTATGTCCACCCTCACCTTGTCGAGCCTTCCTGTGGTGTCAAAAAAGAAAAAAACTCTCCCTCAGGCAGTGCAATCCATCAACACAGGGCCTGGCCTTCAGACTAAACACACTCTCATTATAGTGGGTCAGGGCCCCACGAGAACCTCTGAATACATGTTTACTATTACTGCAAAAAACGGCAAGCAAGTGCACCGTACAAACCAGTGCTCAGTTGCTGCTTTTAGGGATGGTTCATCAATGGCCCAACAGCCAACTAGTTGATTAGTGAGCTCGAGTAGTTTATTTACATTTCCCTTTTTTGTAGTTTTGGTGCTTTAATTAACACGCTGACATGTTTTTAAAAAACACATTTGCATTCTGTTCTGATTCATTGCACACAGTCGAGCTGTTTTTTAATGCAAAAACACATTTGGTGTAAATGCCCCCTAAGAATGTGTTCAGTCCATAGATGGGCCTAAAACCAGTCCATTTATGCAGCTCTAACTTTAACCCTATAAAGCCTACTGTATCATATTTGATACACAAATTAAAAACATGATAAAAACATTTCTGATTAAACTTTTGTACAAAATAGTACATGCCTTTTAATGAATAGTTAATACTTTTAGCAAGTAAAATGACTTTTAATATAATTCTACAAATGTCCACTTTCAGGTTGTGGTACACATGTCTTTTTAGTAACATAAGAATAGATTTTATATTGTTAATATTTCAAGATGAACACTTACTGGACTGAAGCTGGACTTTTACTTGCATTGCATTATAAATATGTTTTGCCCTCCACAATGATCTTGATTTGATCAATGATTTGATCTTAAAATTAAGCACTTAAATATCGTCTTTCTAAGACCTAATATTAGGAGATATAGGGAGTGACAACTGATTTTTATATACATTTTATGTACGGAGTCTGCTATAGTATTATTAAAAAAATAACAGCAATTTAAAAATTATTTGAATTTCATCTTAAATTTTGGCCATATAAATATCAGCAACTGCACTAAAATGCATGTTTTTGCTTAGCTTGGGCCTCTGAATAAAAGTGAGGTGTTTTTCCTCCTCGAATATGAGCACCATATTACCCTGTATCATATTATATAAAAACCTTATCAAATTTGATATCAATACTTTTTTGTCATTTATTATAATTTATATTATTTTTGTTAGTTATATTTGTATCTAGGTCAAATAATCTGTTCCCAAAAATATATTTTATGACTAATATTTTATATTTCGGCCTTTATAGTGTTAAAACTGACTAGTTGCCTTCTCTTTCAGGTGACCCACCATCTAGTTGACTTTGAGTACATGTGGTTTTGCACATTCGTTGCTTGTTTATGCATTATTATAAAACAAGTTTTGTTAGACGACTGATGCAAACGGCATAATTGTTTGCTGCTTGACAATACAACACCATTAACATGCAGGTTTTAACATAAATTGAGTTGGTAACTTTTTTCAAAGTCAATAGTACTGTAACTTGAGAATTGTAAGTTGTTTTTAGCATTTACCTCAGTCCTTTCATCATTTTGACACTGAGGCACTGAAGAGAGTGTTGTGAAATCCTGTAAATAACTTCAACAGCCACCTCCAATTCACATAGAGATGTTTTTGTAGGAATACGAGAACAAGGTTACGGTGTTGGAGTGTAATCTGCCATTGCATTTGCTGCACTGACAACGTCTAACACAAGCACACACCAGCGTGTTAAGTATTCTCTGTTTATCTTCTCGTGAAGTCACTCCTGTCTGCCAAGCATCAGACCTTGAAAGTGTGGAGACATGGGGTCAATTGCATTACAGTATGTATTCCACTTCAGAGGCTCCTTATCTAACCCTGATAACAAAATCCTTTACTCTCCCCAAATCACAGCGACAGTGGTATTTTCACTAGAGGATGGGGAAAAAATGCTTTGGAAACAACAGAATTAGATCAAATATCATGCATGGTGAATTGAGGAAATGTCCATAAAATAAAGAGCAAAATGACAGAAAAAGGCTTCCTCTATACATGTTTGAAAATCATTTTTGGTGTGTGGGCTACTGCTGACTTCCATATCTTCTTAACAGCTTGAAAGTAAAGACATGTTGAGTTTCAATCTAAACAGGGAGAATTGTTTAACCTGGAGTTTTCAAACTGGGGCCTGCAAGATTGCTGGAGTTTTGTGAAAAATGTATACTATTAATCTAACAGTAATGGTTGACAGAAAAAAATACACTGTTTACTTAAATATTGCATTTACTGTATGGTATCGCACAATATTATGTATTATATTCATAGATTAATGGATACATGAAAATATATAGAAGGGGATTCCTTGAAAAGTCATTTATTTGAGGGTCCTTGGCATCAAAATATGAAAACCCCTGCTTTAACATTCATTAAAATACAGTTCTGTTCAAATGTTTGGAGCTGGGAAAGATTTTCCTGAAAGACATCTCTCATGCTCACCAAGACTGTATTGATAAAAAAAAAATACATTAAAAACATTGTGAAATATTATGCATACATCTATTTTAAAATATATTATATTCCTGGGATGGTAAAGCTGAATTATCAGCATCATTATTAAAGTCTTCAGTGTCACATAGGATCCTTCAGAAATCATTTTAACACGCTGATTTGGGGCTTATTATAAATATAAATAATGGAAACAATTGTGCTGCTTAATGTTTTTGTTTAAACTGATCCTTTTTTTCTGGATTGTTTGATGAAAAGAAAGTTCAAAAGAGCAGCATTTATTTGAAACAAATCTTTTCTAACATATAAATATTAAACATTTTAATATAAATATTAAAATAGTTTTTTTTCTGTAATTTTTTATCAGTTTAATTCATAATTTCTGAATAAAAGTATTAATTTATTTAAAAAAGAAATCATATTGGCCCAGTATATTTAAACAAAATATTTCCAACCAACCTGCAGATTTACAAGACAAAAAAACAAAGTGTTGCAAAACAATCACAACAGTCTGCTTCCACGCCTACTCAACAGTGCTTTGAGTTCACACATCTAACGGCAGCCGTTAGGTAAGCTATGGCCCCTAAGACCAAAGCTAGCCAACGCATTCCCATCAATGGCCAGGATGCTAAGCTTGTTAACTCATTTATGTGAATGTGGCACTCCACCCATTGCAAGTGTCCCTCCAACCCTACAGTCACCTAATCTGGCTTTGGCCTTTTGTGTGCAGTTGAGATTGAAGGCGTATTGAACGAGCCCATCCAGGGGCCATTCAGAAGGTATACGTCCCTGCATCTTCAATATCAGATAGCTCCTAGTCAGGACTGCCTATCGATCCATTGCTTTAGCACTTCTCTAGAGGGTGAGTGGCAGCTCCTAGTCTAAGAAAGATAAACGCCATGGAGGAGATGAGTCATTCCTGTCTGGTGTGTTCTTCTCTGTCTCTCTATCATCTTCTCTTCACCTCTTCTCACCGCCAGGCCCATTTTACCACTGTACAAGCCTCATCTAATTTACTGTAATGCACCACTGCTCTGAGAGCAGGAGGGTGTTGTTATAAAAATAAAATGGGAAATGGGAGCAGCAAGAATTCTTGAATATTCCTGGCTTGAAGAAACTTAAAGGAATATTCAAGCTTATACTCATTCGACACCATTTGTAGCATAATGTTGATTATCACAGAAAATAATTTCACTTCATCCCTCATTTTCTTTACAAAAAGGCTAAAATTGAGGTTACAGTGGGGCGCTTATAATGGAAGTGAATGAGGCCAATTTTTGGAGGATTTAAAAGCTGAAATGCGAAGCATATAATTTTATAAAACCACTTACATTAATTCCTCTGTTAAAACTTGAACTACTGTATAAAGCTGTTCTAGTAATTTTTTAGTAGTTTTAAGGTTTATGGTGTTGCATTGTCAACAAAGTTGTAAATTTGGATATAACTTTGCACAGAAATGGTTAGTAAGCCATTTTCACACTATAATCATGTTATCGTGCATTTTGTACACGTCGTGTGTCTATACTGAGCATTTTAATGTTAACCGACTGGCCCCATTCACTTCCATTACAAGTGCATCACTGTAACCCAGATTTCTTTTTCTTTTTTTAAAGAAAACATAGAACAAGTGGAAATTATTGTTAGCATGATGGATGAAGTAGATAATAAGCTCATTTTGTTCCTTTCGTATATTATCAGCATGTCAACCTTTGGTAACTCCAGGTCTTGGGGCGACATTGTCAGATTTAAATTAGACTACACAAAATAGCTGAAAAGGCAGCAGAATATTATGATCCATGGCTCAGAGTTGGAAAGACATGTGGCTTGTGGCAGACAGCCCTCGGAAGCAGCCAGTCTCAGCGGGAAGACGTGACGGGAGGGAAGGGGGTGGTCTGGTCTGTAGGAGACGCTGCCCGTGAAAATTAATCTCAGGCTGTATCTCAATATCTCAATGCAAAACTGCCCAGCAAAATCCTCTCACTGCAATTCTAATGTGTCACCGCGTGAGTCTGAGGTGGGGGAGGAAGTGATGCGTGGGGGCAGGGCAGGACTGATTCAAAGGGGTAAATGATTGCCCTCTAGGGGAAGGAGAAATGAGAGAACGGCAGAGAGGTTTATCAGAGACAGAGCTGGCTGTCAGCCAGAGCTTTGGTATAGGGTGGTCTACAGAGAAAAAGAGAGAGAGAGAAAGAGAGCTCACCTCCTTGACACAGCAAATCTTTGCACTCCGTCTCCTGACTGCTGTCTGGACACATCATATTATATAGAGAAATATGCAAGGTAAATATGTAGGTCAAGACGACCGAGTTGTGTATAACATCATTATTCTATTATGAGCTCAGGCTTCAGAGTAACAACCTACATACATTTCCCTTGCATAATATAAAGTAAGTGGGACAGGGGGTATAATCAACACCAGCACTGACATTACATTGTCAAAATGTGAATCGTTGAATAAAGTCTGCTCGGATGTTGAGAAGTGTGCAAGTGCCTCCAACATATTTTTCTAATTACAAAAAGGAAGGAAGAAATGAGAAATGAGTTTTACTGGCCCAAAATTTTAGTGTATTCACCTGAATATTTTCAACCTGCACAGACAAAAAGAAATGTGTTGCAAAACATTGCCAAGATGTGAATGCAAATTTAGTGTTAAAAAAAAAATCTTAACTGAGGGAGTCCCATTTTGTTTATTACATTAAAAAAAAAAAAAAAATTAAGTACTTTATTCCCCAAAGTCTGATTAGTGATCTAAAATTAATTTTCCGTGGGAAAATTTTGATCACTGTGAAGTTTGCAGATTGTTATCTTAAAAACCTGATAAGATTTAGCTTTTCATATTATTATTATCATTCAATACCAGTCGCACTAGTTATAATTATTAACAGGTATTTTTATAAGTGATGCTTAAGTAGTTTGTGCATGACAAGGACATGCTCTGATCTTTTAAATACAGATACTCTAAATGTTTATCCTCTCACTTTATCTCTGTCCCCTGGTGTGTCGCACTGAACGAACCCGGTGTTCATTCAATATGCCTGTCTCGCACACGTAATGAAAATCCCTCCCACAGGCGTGCACACGAATGCAATCTCGGGCTGTGTACAGAGGCAGGATGTCAACAAGGCATGTCCGAATCCAGGGTCTGCATAGCATGCTGTCTAGTAAGATACCTTTATCTTGTTAGTTTTTGATGGCAGCATCATTCACTATTATATATCATAATCCTGCATGTGCAGGAAAGAATGAAAAAGCATTAGATGGAGCATTCAGTTCATTTATAAATACACATTGCTGTTGTTTTTTAACTCATAACTCAATTTGTACTGAGAATACAAGCAAATAAGCATAGTCTTCACTTGTTTGGTTAATTGAGTTGAATTTGATTTAGATCAGTAAATATGACATTGTAATGCAATAGTAATATGTTTGTTCTCTTAACAGGCAGCATTTTGGTTATGAAGACACGATTTAAATCACTGCCTGGGCAAGGTCTGGTTGGACTCGAAGGGTTAATGTCTATACTTGTGGGCGGAGCCGCGGCACGCTATTGGATAATTATTCGTGACGCAATCGATATGAGAAACCTAGGAACTAGTTAAGAAGGCAGACGGTAACTTTGAAAAGAGGTTTGTCTTAGAGTGCGGCAGCTGCGAGTCTATCCAGGGAGAAAAGTATCTTTGACCATGGTGCAGCAGACGGAGCACAGCGAGACGGAGAGCAGCATGTCGCGAGAGACCACAGACACCGAGGAGAACGAACTGATGGCGTGCAGCCCGGTGCCACCGAAACCGGACTGGTGCAAGACAGCCACCGGCCACATTAAACGACCCATGAATGCCTTTATGGTGTGGTCCAAGATCGAGAGGAGAAAAATCATGGAACAGTCACCGGACATGCACAATGCTGAGATCTCCAAAAGACTGGGAAAGCGGTGGAAAATGCTGAAGGACAGTGAAAAGATTCCCTTTATCCGCGAAGCCGAGCGGCTCCGACTCCAACACATGGCTGACTACCCCGACTACAAATACAGACCCAAGAAAAAACCAAAGCTCGACACAAGTTCTTCGAAACCAGCGGTGCAGTCGCCAGAGAAAATCGGCAAAAGTGTCAAAGCTGCAGGGAAGAAGTGCGCGAAACTCAAGCCGAGCAAACCGGGGAACATTACCGCGAGAGCTTCTTCGCAAGACTGCAGGTTCAACTATGTTTTCACAAACTTAAAAGTGACCAAGTCCATCAAAAGGGAACTTACTGACGACGAAGATGACGATGACGACGAGGACGACGACGAGGAGGATGACTACGAGGAAGAGGAGCACGTCAGGCTGCACAATGTCCCCGCGAGCCCCACGCTGAGCTCCGCCGCGGAGTCCGAGGGCGCCAGCATGTACGAGGAGTCCAGGCACGCGAGCGCGATTCCCGGCAGCAGACTGTTTTACAACTTCAAGAACATTACCAAGCAGAGCGCAGCTTACCCTGCCTCGGTGTCACCAGCATCCTCTTTCAGGTCCGTCTCTTCTTCGTCCAGCAGCTCCAGCGAGGACTCCGATGACTTGCTGGTGGACTTCAGTTTGAATTTAGCGGCGGGCTCTCACTCGACGGACTTGGGCAACACTTCAGGAAACCTTTGTCTCTCTCTGGTGGATAAAGATTTGGACTCTTTCAGCGAGGGCAGCCTCGGTTCTCACTTCGAGTTCCCGGACTATTGCACTCCCGAGCTCAGTGAGATGATTGCGGGAGACTGGCTGGAGGC
Source organism: Acrossocheilus fasciatus (assembly GCA_036784905.1). Taxonomy (NCBI): domain Eukaryota; kingdom Metazoa; phylum Chordata; class Actinopteri; order Cypriniformes; family Cyprinidae; genus Acrossocheilus; species Acrossocheilus fasciatus. The sequence continues at coordinate 21,401,250 of CM071957.1, read as the reverse complement.
GAACTTTTCAGACCTGGTTTTCACGTACTAACTCTCAAACTCCTCCACAACCAAGGAGGCATCTCGCATCTTCAGGTTATTTTTTGACTCTGCCTCCGTGGTTGTCCCGGTTAAGACGGCGGAACCTGCGTTTCGAGATTTGTAACGTAGAAAAAAAAAAAGTGACAACATGGTCAACATTGACAGGGCTGTGTGTGTATGGCAAGCGCTTTTAACATGTATTCCTTAAAACTACATAGCTTCTACTTTTATCTGACAAGCAGTCGTTTTTATCCTTGTAAGCCATTGGTTGGTTTTTGTTTTTGTTTGTTTGTTTTGTTTTTGTTTTTTCAGTTCACTGTGAATTTTATGTGTTTGCTGCTAGTCACTATGCCAGTAGTAACAATCTACTATTCCATTCCAAAAGGTTGCCTACTAGTATGGGATACTGACTAGTAGGAATAATGTGCATATAAATGATTGATTGCTTGTGAAACTGAGACGCTAACCACTATTGAATCACTTACTAGTAATTAAAATAAGTGCTAGTCACGTGGAAATAGATACCAGTTAGTTTAAAGCAATAAATGTTAAAGTAGCTTGCCATAGTGTGTGGTTATTCTGTGGGGTTGCAGTGAAACTGCTTAAACTGTGGTGGAGCGCAAAATGTAAAATCTGAACTATGCATTCCCATCCCACCCATATCTCTACAGGGAGCTGGCAAACAGTTGCTGGACTGAATGGAGGCAATTCTGAAACACTGTTCAGGATGGAACTTTTTCTGTGGTCTTATGTAATTTCTTTATGCCACAAATGTTTATTTTTTGTGTGTGTAACCGGTTCCGTTTCCCTCCAAGTACGGGAATATTTAAGCAGATAACCACTCTAGAACACACAGGTATGGCAGGAAGCATTTTGATACATGACCAACATACCTCATCTTTTTAAAAAAAAAAAAAGTGAAATATTTTCTGGCATATTTTTGTACAGTTAAAGGGAATGTTCTTACTGTGCTTTAAGTGAGGTTTCTTCAGGCACTTCAACCCGGTTTCATTTGTAAAAGCATGCAAGAATTAAACTGAGAAGTCGACTTGCATTTAAATGCCTGGTTATTATTTTACTCAAGGCAAATGTACAGCTGTAGATCTGAAGCGTTTCTATAGGGAAGTGTACAATGGAATTGGAGGAACACATGAGCCTCATTTCTGGTACTAGATTGAAGATTGTATATGTTCTGTAATATAGTAAAGCTAGGAGTTTATGTATATCTGTGTGAATGGGTCCCAAATAGCAGGTGTAAAACTGGATTTTGTTTTGCTTTGTTTTTTTTATTTTATTTTGTTGTTTTCCATCATAATGGCACATTTGTTTTTCATTATTTTGTGCAATATACTCTCAAAATGGACCATCTGCGTTTTGTAGCAAAGGAAATGAGTTACATGTCGTCATGCTGAAGTCTGTATCTGACACGAATAAATCAGCTGGAACTGATAAGAAAATGTATGTCTGGTTAATGGCATGTGTGCGTGTGCATGTGTGTTTGAGTGATCAAAGCAAGGATATTTGTGATCTTGCCATTGGGCTCCTTCAGAAGGGTTGGTGTTTCCAGATGCAAGCAAACATTTTCCCACCCCTCCTTTCAAATTGAGTAATGCCTTTATTTTTTCCCTTCTCCCTCTCCACTGGACCGGAAAAAATCTGCTCCTTTAAGAAATCAAATCTCGCGCTGCCGGATGAGGCTCATTTTGATTGGTGTAACCATGGCCACCCCCACCCCCCCATCCCCAAAGCTTTCAAAAGGGCTGCCCCTCTTTTTCTCTTCTGAGCTGCATTCATTCAGCAAGTCTCCCTGGAAGTGCATAAAAACTTGCAATCATTTAACACAATTTTTTTACAAATTGCATTTTTCACTGATATAGCACAAAACAGTTTTTTTACACACGTTTTCTGAACTTAGAATATTCATATGGAGAGCCTCCTACTTGGATAGATAATAGGCCTCTTCCAGCACTGCATGTTATTAATGATTGTGTCATTGCAATCTGGCTTTGTATGATGCAATATTACCTCAGCTTTTATTTTAGAGAGTGTCAGAGGATCTATTAATAGGCTGTAGGAACTGTCATGCTTCTGGCACTCACTATCTATTTCTGCATAACTCATGGGTTGTGCCACCCAGCCCAAACTGATGGTTCGTGGGTTGCAAGATTCGTTTACAGTCAAGGTAATGATCAAATCATTATGTCACTGTTTGTCACAGCTCTAAAAAACGTATTTTCAGTATTTGCATGACTCCATTTTGTTTTATTTATATTCATTCAATATATATGTATGCTTATATTTTTCAGTTGGTCACATTAGTTCTTGACTTTTGTATTAATTTAACACGAGGTCTTTCCAGGGCCCTTCAGTCTGAGCAATTATCCCTTCTTCATGCTCATAATTAAATATAATGATTTATACTTATCTCTAGAAAGGGATCTTATGGAAGCAATTCTGAGTCTCCGTGCATTGAGGGGAGGGAACAAGCTTGTGGGATAGTACTCCATAGCGCTCTTATTCGGCCCATATGTTAATCTACAGGAGGAAAGTCATTCACGAGACGGCTGCCAAGATACATGGGTTTGATTATACATTCTCATGTTCTGTTCAGGGGGGTGTGTTACCATTTTGACCTAAAAACACTTTTCTTCTTCTCCTTTCTCTACGTCTACCAGGCCCATCAACTTCATAAGAGCTCTCTTTGAGGATTCTGTTTTTATTTAGCATTAAATAATAAGGAATACACATCTGTGTTGTTCACCTAATCAATGTTTTCGAAAGCTGGCTTAGATATTCAACTTTTTCTGCTAATATATTTTCAATCTTGTAGTTTGGCTACATATCTATTCTCACTGTTGGTCAGGAAGTGTTGTCAGTAGGGCAAATATGAAAGATTTCTGGCATCTGGCCTGTTGCTTGATTCAAACAGGAAGATTAATTATGGCATGCAAGTTTTGAGTTGAATTTCTGTGTGCCACGTAATGCCTATAATAGGAATCTCTGTGAAAAATCTCATGCAAAATGTCTTTGTTAAATCACAGATGGAGTTCTCAACCTTTTGCTCTATCTTATATACTAAGGAACGGAAAATGAGCATTCCAGATTTTAATTATTGTGTTTGATGTATAATCTTACCACAGTGAATATCACCAGAAGGTGTGACTACATTAAGAGGTAGAATACCTACATGTGACTCTGAGATTAATTATGGCATTACAAAGATGAGAACAGACTTCCTGAATTAGATTCTTGAAAGGTTAATGAATATGAACAGTCATTTGTGTACTGAGCAGAGGATCCATAGCATAGCAAGTCTTAACTGCGAACCTGATTAATTCACTGTATTCATATGTATAGCATTATTAAATAGCAGTGATTGATTTTTAGTATATTTTTGTTAAGTTTCGTCTGTGTATGTATGTGAATGTATTTAGGTTGATTTAGTGATGTTAAGTAACATATTTTTATATTTATAAAAATGTTTTTTTTTTTTTTTTTTTTAGGTGCATGGTGTTGGTCACTTAATGGCTGGTGTAAAATCTGTTGAGAAGCATTGAGGTAGAGTTCAGTTCATCCCTCACCATCTTCTCCCCGCAGATCTTTACTTTATTTATGCTTGTGGTTTTCTTGGTCTTAGTCAGTTGCTTTGGAGCCGTATCTCTGACAGAGAATAACAAGCAAAGCAGCTTATACATACTCATACAACACAAAGTACGTGTCTGTCAATTCGCTCACCTCCCACTATCACAGATGGCGGTCTGGTGTGAGGATATACTGTCGTTTATGTCTCTGCCATTAATTAAAGCCAAATAGGGAGACAAACTGGATTTGCAGCTTAAACCGTATGCCGCTGTGCTTTATTGATTAAACTTGGGATCTGTACACTCTATGCTACTACAGTACATGATTAGTCTGGACTAGTTGAAAGAACTCTGTGGTATCAGTTATGGGCTCATAAACTATATGAATGGAAGTTAGAGTATTATTATAAAATTGTATGTATATTCACAGTGGGAGGCTTCTGAAAAGCCTAAAATGAAATTCACACTCTTGAGTGCTAATTTGACAATCTGCATAAATGAATGAAAACATTAAAGTTTAAAATTTTCAGCTGCTCATTAACAGTTGCTCGTCTCTGCCTTGCAATGATATGATTATAACTGGTTTAATGGGTAGTGTCCATCATGCATTTATCACAAAGAACTTAGGACTTTCTGAAGCTTTAGGTCTTCACAAGAAGATTTCCATAGAGTCACAAAGTCATTTTATGGTACAGATATGATCTAAACAGATTGTGGTAGTTTTCATTAAGCCTCACAAAGATGAGCAATATTAATTAGGAGATTCTGTTTTTGTTCAATAATCTTAGAAACAATTCTAACTACATTTTCATTAGTCACAATTATATTTTCTCCCACAAAAAAAAATAATTACTTTTCACAATTCTGACTTTTTTCTTGAAATTGTGGTTTATATTTCACAATTTCACAACAAAAAGATATAAAATCGCAATTGCAAGAAAAAACTGAGAATTGTGAGATTTTATTTTATTTTTATTTTTTGTATTTGTATTTGTATTTAATTTAATTTTACCGTCTTAAACAATGGTGAATTTTGGACCATGTGAATTTTGCAACACTGCATGTTTAAACATTTATATTTCGAAAGAGGTTTTTTGCACCTCTGACCAGCACCGTAATATGTAATTGTAAATGTGTGAATGGCAAGGCGCCCAGACTTTACCACCATTAAGTTCCATTCTGAATATGTTAAAACACCTTTTGATGGAAATCAGGAGTTGTGGTGCAATCGAATAGGCTGAGGATTAATCTGATTTTCCCCCCGTTTTGCTCTTTCCTTTGACGCCACACAGTGTCTGCACACAATTTGCCTACGCATGAGTAATTTATTTACATGAGTATTTACCCTTGAATGTAATAGTGTGTTCATTTGATACCTGAAACATGCTGTTTACTTGTAGATTGGTTTATTAGAAGATGCTTTCATCTGAAGATAGATGACATCATCAATTTTAGATAAAGATATAGAGTGTGTTTATCCATGTTAATAAATCTTAATAAATCTTCTGATTGACACTTGCGCCTGAGACACATACCGCTGGACTTTATTTTTGTAAGCACACAGACATCCTGGCCTGTCATTGGTCACATATGTGGGATGAATGTTCAAAGGAAGGTCTCTTAAATAAAAAAGTAACACATAAGAACAACTGGAAGAGCAAGACCACATGCTATCAGACTATTTATTAGTCCTATGATCTTTTTGGTCTGAGAGATTGTTTTTTGTTCAGCCAGAAAGCCTTCAGAAGTCATTCGATTAGTTACCAACCAGCGCAGCCCTCATCTGTGTGTCTGCATGTCTTGGCTTTTCTCTAACTGACTCTCAGCAATTTCTGTTATCCTCAATTTCCTGTAATTGAGCTTGTCATGTTTGTGCAGAGAGATGTCACATCAGATCACATAGTGCTTTTTGAGTAGTCTGAAAGAAAGAAGGTCATTGGTCTTTCCAACTTGAGGATCTGCCTCATGTGCAGTTTTTGGCCCAGTTTTCTAATTGCTCATTTGCATAGCATCAGTACGTCCTGTTTGTCCCTCACTCCACCATTTCTCAAAGACGTTTCTTCGGTTCACAGATCCTCTGTCATGGCAAGGCTATTGACAAATAATTGCTAGTTTTAACAAAATCAAAACATTTTTTTCTTTAAATAGTGGCCTTATATATTGAGTTGGGTTAGGGACTAAATCATTGGTTTGAACACATCTGAATCAAGCCTAGATAAGTCATTTGTTCATGTGATATTACATTACATCATGTTAAAATTTAGATTTTTCATAATGTCAATTTTTATTTGATTTATTTATATATTTAAGAAGCTCACCAAGGCTGCATTTTTTTTGGTCAAAAATACAGTAAATACAGTATTTTAAATGTAATTTATTCCTGTGATGGCAAAGCTAAATTTTCAGCAGCCATTACTCTTATATGCTGATTTGGTGTTTAATAAACTTTTCTTTTTATTACCAGTGTTGAAAATGGTTATGCTGCTTAATAATTTTGTGAATACATTTTGTCTTTGGATTCTTTGATCCAGCAGCACATCATTTGAAATAAAAATCTTTTGTAACATTATAAATGTCTTCACTGTCACTTTTGATTAATTTTTGCTGGGTAAAATTTATTTTTAAAGAAATCTAAAATATTGTTACAATTTAAAATAACCCATGCAAAGTCAATTTTAACTTAAAATTTATATTAATTATAAAGTTTGTCATCTAATTTTGTTGCAGTGTAGACAAAGTATTGCAGTCAGTGGCGAGCAAGATGAGCTTTTTTAAAGAAACCTAGTTAAATAGCGACTGTACGCGGATGTATTTTAAGTACTGAGGTGTAGTAATTATGTATTTAGTAATGACCTATTGATTATCCATTGCATTGTACTTGATCAACAAATTGTTTTTGATGAAAGTGGCATACAGAACTAAGAAGTGCCATAAATATTGTGTAATCTGTATCACATATGCAAGGATCCACTTTCATTAATTTAAGAAAAAATAATCTGCAAATAATTCCCATTTTTACCAGAAAAATATCAGTGATCGGATTACATCTTTTTTTTTTTTAATGCAACTGCATGTTAGTTATGTAATGCCATTACTAGTATTCATTTACTCTGCAAGCCTGGCGCCCTGTGGCATGTTTTCACCCCAAACAGGACGACTAACTCCAAACCTCCTCCTCATCGCCTCCTCAGCCCTTCCCCCAAAGCTCCAGACCAAAACACAGATAAGCCTGGCTTTCTTTTACTTCCTGCTGATCCCGTAGACTGATAAGTATTCAGTGCTGCTGCAAAAGCACTAAGCCACTGAGGAAGATGTCATTACCTTTATTGGCCAAAGCTATCGCTGTCAATCACTTAGGTGTGCTTTTCCTTCTCACACTGTTGCAGTGAATAGCTCTTGTATTTCTTAGAATTCTGAAAGAGAGCAGAGGTCTCGTCTTTTCAAAACGAGTCCTTCAAAGCAAGATGTCAGATCAATCGTAGTTTCTGGCCTCAAAACATATCTTGCAAAGCTTATTTTTCTGATAGATGGTTGTTCTCAAATATACATTTCTGTATTTGAATGGGTCTATAGTGACGGTGACACCAAGCTTTCAAAGATGCCAAGACATCTAACCTAGAAGTGTCTGCTTAAGTGCGGCCCTCAAGTCAATCTATTCCTGGAAATACGATGGGCCAGTGTGCCTTAGATATGACAGCTCTGCGTTTTCATGCTCAGCATGCCTTTTTAAATGTAAATACTGACGTAAATATTCCCCTCACAGAGCCGTTCTTAAGCCTTAATAGGTTTTTGATACGTCTGGTGTTGTGTTTACCATGCAAGTCACACAAGATAATGGCCGAATGCTCTTAAATGAGTACATGTATTACCCAGCTAAAGTTTTCAGGCACTTATGGATTCGGGTTATTTGTTTTCTCTGCTCTCATATCTGACAACATAATTGAACAATCTATATTTCCTCTACTGTCCCCTGCCAGAGAGCCATTGTGGTCCGGTGGATTGATTAGATTGATTCTGCTGGAATATATGCTTCGTTCTCCCGCAATGTAAACTTTCTCCAGGTCCTCAGTGGAGCCGCATTGCCACGAGTTTGCAGATAAATGCATTGTAAGAACAATCATTTGTCTTGTAGCACTGTACATTGTATTTTTCTGGGTGCAACAGGAGCTGATAGCTGGGGAATTTGCAGAGAACGATGCGGATCTACTGATAGCATTGTTTATTTGAATCCAATGTGTGAGCTGTTTTAGTAATTGAAATTAGTTAAGCACTTAATTTGGTATGCAAATCACCAAATTCAGTATGCAAATGAAGTATTGGTGCAAAACAATTTTGCACTTGATGCAATTTGCACGAGGCAGTTCTCATGTTGTGGGTTATTCTCAGCAAACTATTTCAGTCTTGTGTACTTTGCTGTTTAAGTTGTATTAGTACTCTAAATTAATTTAGCACAAAATTAAATATGCAAATCAACAAATTCAATATGCAAAGTAAGTACTGGTGCAAAACACCCCAAAATTTTACACTAGACATAGTTTGCACTGGACAGTTCTCATGTCCAAGTAATTCTCAGCAGACTACTGCGATCTTGTGTACTTCACTGTTTGAGTTGATTTAGTACTTTAAATTAATAATGCACAAAATTAAGTATACAACTCAAGCTTGCAAAAAAATATTGGTGCAAACATCCCAAAAATTTGCACAAGATGCGATTTGCATGGGGCAGTTCTCATGTTGTGATTGATTTTCAGCAGACTACTGCAATATTGTGTACTTTACTGTGATCATCGTTTGATTAATTACTGCTGTCATTATAACTACAAAATTTACACAAATGTCTCTTTTAAGTAAAATTCTGTTTACCGGCCAGTTTCTGCAACCTTAATTGTGCTAGGCAATCAGTGGTGAGTTTTGTGAATAAGGTGCAATCTATAATGAGCCTCATTTGCATAGAAAAGAGCTGTGTGACTTAATTTAAATAGGGTTTAAATTAATTTCATGCTATTTTAGTGCACTTAGAGCCTGATTAAACTGTATCGCGAGCAGTTAGCGAAAAAGACAGGTTTTTGTGGTGAAATACTGTCTGTACCTTCATGTGTTGCCTAAGCTACCTAAAAAATAAAATAAGAGTTTAGATGAGAAATATATAGTTTTTATTCCTATGCTATTTATTCTCGTTAATGTAACAATATAGCAGAGAGAACTCTTCATGTTTTGATGCACCATGACAGTAAGTCAGAGCTTAGAGTTAATTAGATGCCTGCACATGCACACATATAGGAACATACAGAGACAGGCCCGAACACACAAATGGTTGTGCATACAGTTGCAAATGCATCACAAAATCCCTGCATACAGATCACCAGATTCCCTGTCAAATTAGGAGAAGTTGAGAATTTACTTGCTGTCAAATCCTTGTTGGAGCTCTGCTAACAAGAGCAAACAGAGAGGCAATGAAGGACATTCAAAGCTGAAGAAAAGCCTGTCATTTTTTTGGGTGAAATATGCGGTGACAGAGGAGGAGAAATAGAAAAGAGGGGTTGGAAATCTGTGAATTGCAATTCTGCTATAATTAAAGCAGCAGTCTCTCTTTCTCGCTCTCTCTCCACATCACCAGCTTCCACTTTTCCTGCTCATTTCTCAAATTAATGTGTGACCTGCACAATGCTCCCAATGTGTGAAACGACTAATTGGCTGGTTTAAAGTCCAATCTTGTGAAAGGAGCTGTCTGCCATGTTCCCCCTTTTCCCCCGTACGCTCCCTCTTCTTCCTGCGCTACAAATCATCATGCGCACACATGCTAATGGCTGAAGTTTTCCAGAGGTCTTTCGATAAGTGGCCCAAGCGCTCTGCCTGCTTCTCGAGCGGAGATTGGCTCCTAATGGGGACTGTTATAAACAGCCGTGACTGGTGAGTGAGTCGGGGTCACATGCACTTATGAGGCCTCAGTGAAGAGGTGTTTTAGTGGGCTATATACTGTTCTTATTGCACTGCAATATTTAATTATAGATGATTGACAGAGCTTTTGTCATTGTGAATGTTCATGAACTTTCACATTAGATGCTTTTCACAGGTGTAGATTGTGTCCCCCTCAGTGCTTTTAATTGAACGAGTCTGCCCTCAATCACGCCTGTCTTGAAATGAAAGAACACAGACGCAACATTTCATTTGCATATCGATATACCAAGCGCAACGCAAAATAGCTTAGCTGCAAATAAAGAATAAAGAAATAAAGAAGCCACAATATGTTGAAAAAAAAAAACAGAGGCCAAAAAAATGAAGGTTTTTCAAAATCAAAGATATGGTATGCAAACGAAATGTGTTCTTCTGGCATTCAAAATAAATTAATAGGGGTGGAAAAAATCCTCTCCCTTCTACTTCTGCTCCTAGCAACAATAATTGCAGCCATTTCAAGCGCAAAATAGTTCAAGACATGCTTTTTTGGGGCGTTAAATAATGGCACAAATGTCAGTAATTTGATGAGCACAAATGTTAGTAAAATGGGTTGCATTCATTTGAACACTCTCCTCCCATAAATTTTGCGTCTGGAAGGAAAACTCCTGCCAAAGCACATTCAATAAGGTCAGGCGCAAAAACAACTGTGTCCATGCCTTTTCAGCGCTAATTTGTCCCTGCGTGTCTTTAGAAAAACCTGACAGTACTATTTTAATGCCAAAAGATGGTTTGCACTGGCGCAAGCTGTTAGTAAAACTGGCCCTAAATGTAATTTTACTGTAAAATGTGGTCAAATGTATGATTTTTGCAAGTAGAGTCTATGACTTACCCTTTAATTTTTAGTGAAAAACAGTAAAAGTAAATGCCCTGGAGTTCCTGTTATCAAACGTGATTAGATTTCATTTAAATTGCTTTGTTTTTTTTTCTTCTGTTATCAGCAATGTATATTAGGGTATTTTGTGTAAATTTTTCCATCTTACCCTAAATAAAATAGTCGCTGAAATTGCATTTGCATTGAACTAAATATTACCATATAGTTATCCACTGTGTATATGTTGGGACACAGTGTATCACAACATACTAACTGCACAAGCAAATGTCAGCATTACTGCAATTAACATTTCAATTTCGGCTTTATTGACGGCGTGGCATTGGTTTGAGATTATTGATTTGCGTATACATATGTGTGTGTCTGTCTGTTAATTTTGAAATGAAAGAGCTGGTGAGTGATTGTGTGTGTGGGTCATTGTGAGGTCATCTGAATGAGTGGCAGCATTCATGCATGTGCATGTCTACCGGCGCGTCTGTCCCAATCTGACGTCAGCTTCTCTGCCAGTACACACTCCCCTAGTCATCGTCAGTCTTCTTTATCAAATCTTTCATTGTCATCCAATTAGCTAGAACGAAGGGAAAAACAATAAACATTATACCGAGGCAGGAGATTACAGGCTCTGATGTTTTGGTTTAGTGGTGAATACTTTCCATTCCAGAGGCTTCTCAGATGTAGGCCCTCTCCGAACCCTTTCCTATGATGCCATCTCATTATGACACGATCGTACCCCATATCAAAGCTGGCAGACATGTTCGGACTAAGGATCGAGATGTTATAATAAGATACTTCACCAGCATAATTCGAACTATAAAGGCACCGAGGGAGAGCATTCCTCATTTGATCATGCAGCAAAGATGACCCCGGTGAACTAGCATTACGTTGCCCCCAAACAAACATGGTGCTTCTTGTTTCCCAATCACAAATGCATTCTTTTTCATGTGTGCGTAGAGGCTTTGACTTCTTAGCCAAATTGTTTTTCAAAGCTGTTTGGAAGGGCGAGGTCAAACTGGAATCAAGGAGGCCGGTGCCTGCCTGGAAATCAACGGATGCATTATTTTAAAAGCCTTTTTTGTTGTGTGTTTTTGCAGCATCTGTGTTCTGAGAAATCCGATCCAGAGAAAAAATGAGCTGCAGGCTGTAATACATGGTTCTGCGACCAGCATACAATAGCAAAGTGTGAGAGAGGGTAGAAGAGACAGACAGGAAAAGAAGGCAGACTATTGAACGAGCCACGGCACTCTCTCACACACACATACACATTTTTCTCAGTGGATCTTAAGAACTGGGCTTAAACACAACAGCTTTGCTATCCTTCACACAGTACCTCATGTATGAAGGGATTAAGCATCTCAAGTTCCTGACCGCATCTGCAGGGTGTCAAAAAGAGACTGAAAAAGCCACTTTTCCCCCAGGTGTTACAAACACTCAGCCACCAGCACAAATTTCGGAGGGGTTACTTATGAAGGTGACAGCTGACGTATGTGATAATTGATGAACTTCACTAATTTATGTCACTCTGTAATGTTGTAATGGTTTTTTGTGAAGTTTTATGTCCAGTCCTATGAATGTTAGGGTTATCCATAAAAATATTTTTATCATTTAAAATAAAATCAACCTTAATTATAAGAAACTATTGTAAAATAAACTATTGTAACTGTTATTATATTATATTATATTATATTATATTATATTATATTATATTATATTATATTATATTATATTATATTATATTATATTATATTATATTATATTATATTATATTATATTATATTATATTATATTATGAAAAATATTTAATATATTTCTTATATATTGCATTTAAAAATATTTCATATGTTACATTTTGGGGTTCCAGCCAGGTCAATTTTAGTAGCTTTTTTCTTAATTATATTCATACACATATAATAAGATATATGATATTCATATACATTAAAAAAAAAAATCAATATATTTAAATTTGTAACCCTCATATTCTGTTTGGGGTCCCAGCCAGATCCATGTTAGTTTTACCAAATTAAAAAATAAAATAATAATAATAATTTGCTTTAATCGTCCTCCATATAAATGTTTTTTGTCTGTGTTCACATTAAATATTGCAATTAAATAATGTAATTATGTCATTTAAGTCTCTGGGACTTCAAACATAAAAATAGTAAAGTCTCAACAGAACATGAGTGTTTTAAAAACTGTCTGTCCTGAGGGGCCATGGTTCTTTCACTTCCTCTCATTCTGGTGTCAAAGCATTGAAAAATTAGTGTACTTTGACTGTAGAGGTTTCTGGGCATGTTTAGAAACAAAGAAAACAGAGTTTTTCATGCCTTTTGATCTTCTCAGCACCTGTGGTCTCCTAACCACCTACACAAAACACACACAGACCAAAGGAAAACGGCATGTTTCTCTTTTTGTCAACTCAGAAAAAGGTGGATGAGTGCAACCTGTTTCTGTTTTAAGAGTACACGTTGCCCGTTAGTGCATGTCACCGTCATGGTGAAGTATGTGTGAGTGATGCCCCCAATGTCTTTCATCTGCTGACTCATGGAGCTTGTGTGTTTTTTGTTTGCTCAGGTTTTGGGGGCATGAGGAGGGAGGGACCCTTCCCTGTCATACCAGGCCTGTGTTTATCCACAGGCAGACTGTGGCTTTTTCAGATCTGTAATGGTTTTGCATTTATGTTTGGGAAAGGAAAAGTTACTGGAATACTGAGTTGATAGAGGCAGAGAGAGATAGAGAAAGAAAGAAAGAAAGAAAGACAGAAAGAAAGAAAGAAAGAAAGAAAGAAAGAAAGAAAGAAAGAAAGAAAGAAAGAAAGAAAGAAAGAAAGAAAGAAAGAAAGAAAGAAAGACAGACAACTTTCAGCAGTAATACGAGGGTAGGTGTGTTAATTCTCACAGATAAACATGTTTTGCACTGCAAAAACTGGAGAAAGTTTGTCAACCCTCACAGGCAATACAGCAGATGTCAATGATAACTTTCAAGGCTTGTGTGTGTGTGTGTGTGTGTGTGTGTGTGTGTGTGTGTGTGTGTGTGTGTGTGTGTGTGTGTGTGTGTGTGTGTGTGTGTGTTCCTGTAGCAGGAAGCTAAACGATCCACCTCACAGACAAATTAAACCGAAAGGAACCTAGAGATTATAGGCCACCAGTACAGAAACCACAGTTTAATTGAAAAGACTACGGCGCAGGGTTTAACACGCTTAAACATGACAAGGAGTCATTCTTCAACTCACTTCCAGTAAAGTCTCTTGTGTTTTTCCATGCACAAGAATTTTCTGGTCACATATCAGTTATTCTGTGTAAAAATCTCGTATTGCCAACCAATTCAGATGACTTATCTCAAGAGATTTTTCACAGGTTCTCTCCTTTTATAACCTTCAGTATAGACTGATAGGTGCTGCAGAATGCTTAGATACTGTGGCTGTTTGTCTGTGGTTGTGCAGAGGTTTTATCTTATCACCACATATCGCATCCCTGTTTTATCAGATTGTGGCTTCTAGTGCATTCTTGTCATTGGGCCGTTTGGATGTGCTGTAGCGCTGATGAGACATTTCTATGAGTTAGATTGATATGAACATTCTTTGGTGTAGATTTTATATGAATGAAGAACATTTGTTGATTATCATCTTTAACAGAGTTCTGCTGGATGACAGTCTCCTTCCCTGCTTGTTTTGAGAAATAATGCTGGTGTGGAGAATCAGGTACGCCAGGCACGATAACATCTTAGTATTTCATTATTGATATGTAAGATATTTTAGTAAAACACTTTTCAATTAGCGTGCAAAGGGACCTGGCTTCAAATCCTAATCTTGTCTTGACAATTTTCTTAATAAAACAAGCAAAATTGCAACTGAACTGGAAAATAGCAGCTTTGACTAGCAGGGTTTTTTTTAGTAACTGGAAACATTTTTCCCACTGGAAAAAAAAAAAGCCATACAGGTTTTGAATGGTGTGATGATAAAATTTTCAATTTAAAGAGATTTATCTGCGAATGTGCGACTTGACTGGATTGATCAAATGTAGAAAACAAAGTGTGATTTAAACTGTATTTTATCTACAATAATCATAATTTAAATCATCATCATAAAGATATGAATCAGTGTGAATATGCTAAAGGCTTTGAGGCCACTGACAGTATGATTATTTATTTATTTATTTATTGACTTCAATCTCAGCTTTTAGTGTGCGCCTACAAATCTAAAATGCATTTTGGCACTTCAACACTAATCAATTCACAGAGCATATCAAGCACGCTTTTTTAACACTAAAATTGAGTTAGACTGTTTAGAACTGTGGGTAGAGTAGATTTGTTGTGATTATAACACACATGATGCATGAATCAACTAAACATTTGCAAAATTAATTGATTCATACCAGGGTTAAAGCAAATCATTCCCCCATGGACACAGCTTTCCTTCCTGTTCTCTTGTCATCAGATGAGGGGAAGGGATTTGTGGATATGCCAGTGGCTGTCTCTGTGTGCTTGGATTTCCGTACAGACTTGTTGTGAGGCAAACTAGCATGTTCCTAAAGGTCAATGGGTACAGAAGCATTACTGTCAGTGTGGATAGATTGTGATGATCATCTTCATTAGCTTTATGTATTGGAGCTGCAGAGAGAGAGGAGGAAAGATCTCGCTGGCTGACTGTTTATGGATTTCCAGACGTGCTTTGTTCTAGAGGAGAAATATATTACACTTTACAATATGCTTGTATGTTGACATTAGTTAAATGCATTAGTTAACATGAGCTAACAAAAATACAATGAAATGGTGCAGTGTTTAACATAACAAGCTATTTCTAGTTATAATCTTTCCCTTGAAATGATTGTTATTAGTCAAGTAGATTCAGTCATCTGTAATTTGTTTATGTTTTTTGGCTGCATTTATTTGATCAAAAATATATTAAAAAAAGAAAAAAAAAGGAAGTTTTCAGTGTCACACAGTCTTTCAGAAATCTAATACGCTGATTTGAGTCTTAAGGAGCATTTCTTATCATCATCAATGTTGAAAAAAACAACTGTGCTTAATATTTTTAAACACTGACCCTACCCTGACCCTTACTGACCATATAAAACCAATACATTTACTGATTGTATATAACATTTATTATTACAGTATCAACTTGATTATATGGTTACATTAACAAAAAAAAAAAACATTTTAAGGGTCAGTTTCAGATTAGAACTACAAATATATACCCATAAAATGAAAGAGTAAGTAATTTCAGGACAGGATGCAGAAAAATTGAGAGAGAAAGAGAGAGCATTCTTCTTCCCCCCCATCTGTGCTATTTTTCCTCTGCTGGTTGTGCCCTCTGCAGTGGCATTAACCACAAATGGTGATGTCAGCATGTCTCAGGTGTTATCAGACACTCAGACAGACAGAGAGGAAGACGGGCTAGAGAGAAAGCCAAAGGATCAGAAGTCTGACTCTCCCACCAGCGCATCGGATCACTTAACACTCACACACACACACATACACAGACTGAAGCTGAATCATGATGCGACACTGACTCCCAATCATAATTCCCATTTCTGTGAAATATTTTCCATGATGTAGCAGACTCACAGGTTTTACATTTTCAGCATTACGGTCAATACCCACAGACTGACATTCCTGCAGATTTAAATGATCAAAGACAGATGAGAAAAATGCTCCAGCTTTAGGCCTGAGATCAGCACTTGATTTACCTCAAGCTCAAGCAGTTGCTGTAGTTTAGCCAAGCTAATTCCACACTACAAGACTGAAGCTCATCACTCTTTGATGTTTGAAATCTGCGACTGGTTTGTGACAAAAAAAACAAGTGTGCTGTGTAAGCACTTTCACAGAAAGATCAGCATATCCACATGACCCCTTATAGACATTTACTTTACATGATAACAGTGGTGTTGGTTGCTTATGTCGATGCAGGTCAGGTCAAAGGGTGCATTCATCGGCACCTAAAACATGATCAATAAAAGCGCTTAGGTCAATAGAAACAGTGGGGCGAAAGAAAGGAAGATATCTTTGTTCAGGGAGTGTTGAAAGAGAGAAAGAGAAAGAAAGAGAAGCTCATTCAGTAAATCAATATTGTAGTCAGAATCACCTAATGATCTGCATCTATAGATGCTTTTTTTGCCTTGTGTTTGGAATTATTGCATCTGTGTTCCTTTTCTCCTTTTATCAAATGTAGGTCTAATTGTTTCCCCTTCCTTCCTCTCTTTTCTTGCCCTCTACATCAACAACTCTCTCTTTCTGTAGCATGACGTATGACCTTCAATGCACCATGGGAGACTGTAGCAAGTGAGAGGTTATTTTGCACTTAATTGCCGTGGTGACAGTGCTGCTGAAGCGTAGTCTTTAAGATTCTGCTGTAACATCATAGGTCAGTGACATGGCATTTCATGTCTCCTAAAGCTGTCATATTACTACAGCAGGCTGCTTAAGCCTCCAAACCACAATTCCTAGCTATTCTCTGAGGAAAAACAGGGCCATGGCATGCCTTTCCTGAGATAACCCAACATTAGTTTGTTTTTTAGTTCACACATCTTTGATTCTGGTGGTGTCTCTTTTATGGAAGCAAACCGTTTGTTTGCTGTTAAACAAGGAATAGTTCTCCTAATAACAGTAATAATAATTACTGCTGAAACTTTCCTCAGGCTGTCCAAGATGAAGATGAGTTGGTTTCTTCATCAGAACAGATTTGGAGGAATTTAGCATTATATTACATTCACTCTGCAGTGAATGGGTGCCGTCTGAAAGAGAGTCTAAATACCTGACAAAGACATCACAGTGAACCGCAAGTAATCCACAAGTGCAAAGCATCAATTAACGTCTTGTGAAGTGAAAGTAAATCCATCATTTAGGCATTTTAACTTTAAACCATTGCTTCTGGCCAAAATTGGAGTCCATAATCCATAATAATGCTTCCTCCAGTGAAAAAGTCCATCCCCTGCTGTCCTCCCGCATCACAGTCCATCAAGACATTTTCTGTATTTGCTTGTAAATGGTGCTTTATCTGTGTATATTTCTCTCCTGATTCAGACAAGACTATATTGGTGAGCAGGTGATGTAATGCTAAATTCATCTATATCGTGGATCCATCCATTTGCACTTTCAAAACAACCTTCAGATTATGATTCATCATGATTCATCATTTGTTGCCACTGCCTTTTGACCACACACAGAAGGTATGTTATGGATGCTATCGGCATATACAATTAAAGATGCAATTCACCCAAAATTCTGTTGTATCAAATCTGTATGACTGACTTTCTTCTGTGAAACACAGCCATTTTTCATGCAATGAAAGTCAATGGGATTCAAAACAACACTGGAACCGCACAAACTTTTATTTTATGGACAAAAAATAAATAAATTGCATAAAGGTTTTACAGAATGACATTGGAGAATGTAAATGATTACAGAACTGTCATTTTCAGGTGAGCTATATTCTTTTAATACAACAACATAACATCAAAACAGCTATTCAGTGCAAAATATGTAGATGTAGAGGTAATTCTGAGGTGTATATTAATGACTGATATCAGTAGAGAGGCTTATTGTCATTCATTCCTGCTGAACAACCTTGATCTTGAATCGCGATTCTCCTTGAAATCTTGGGAATGACAAGTCATTACAGAAAGCCTTAGACTGTCAGTAATGGTTCAGTTCAATTTCTATGCTTTATATTCAGTAGAAAAACAGCTGTTTCCACTGCTAGTCTCTTGTATTGAAACTCAGATGAATTATGCAGCATACCTTAGAGCCAACTGAACCGTGCTGTGCCTCTAATTTCACTGAGAGGTTATCAATAGAGGTATTTCATGCACATTTGTTAGCAACTCATTGAGACAGTCTGAATATTATTGCCTTATACATTTGCCAAAAGTAGTTATTGGTTTGTTATGGTTTGATTAGACATTATTATCGCAAAATATTATCACAAACAGATTTCATGTCTCTAAATGAATTGTTCTGGAATTTGTTGATAACATATGCTTGAGACAATGCACAAGTTTACAAGTCAAAAGGTTATATTTATATACAGGAAATATGCAAACTTGTTGGCCGGTTGTAAATTATGCATAATTACATGCAAGTAACCCTAAGCCAAACCCCAATCCTAACCCTAACCATACAGTAAGTAAATGTCGTTAATTAACATTAATCAGTACTTAAATGTATAATTACACTGTAACAAGGATACCTTAAAATAAAGTGTAACCAATGCATTAAATACATGTGATGGCATTGAACATTTTTATTAATATCATTGATTACCTAAAATGAAATAAACCTATTAATTGCATAGCAAGCCTACAAAAATATATGTGTAGGCCTACTAGAAAAATTGAATCTAAAATATATTTCTTGTCTTTTCAGTTTTAAAGTATTAGTTCACCTGAAAATGAAAAGTTGTATCATACAGAATGGAATGGCATGATGTAAATTATGACATGTTTTTGTGTGAACTGTCGCTTTAATAATCATTCCCTCCATAGTGACCATAAGATACTTGACTAATGACTGTTCCCAGAAGTAAATCAGCTAATGTGATAGATGAAAGTAGCTCTTATATGCACAGTTGTTTCTCAAGTACAACCTCAGATGTCACAGAAAGAACAGACTAAAAGCACTCCAGACAAACACTGAAAGAGAGAGAGACACTCGTAGAGAAGCAGCCAGCCATGAGTCTGTGGATTGAAGGAAATTGAGAGACATAAAGGCTAAAGGAAGCAAGGGGAAGAACTCTGGGTTTGATTCTGCTTCAGAGGGGCATGTGGTGCCACTGACTGGCGGGCCGGCGATTAATGAGAGTTTGATTTAAGGGCTGTTCTCAGAGCAGCCGTCCCCGGCGCAGACTCTGGCTTTGGTGTGGTTGCTCTTGCAGACATGTTAATCATGACTACAGATGATTCTACCATACACTTCCAGCAGGGTTGCAGTCTGCACATTGCTCGGCCCATTAATAACCTCAGAAGGCACGGCTGCCTGACTGCATGCTGGTGCAGGAGTCGACTGATGCCCTGTGAGTGAGTGAGTGAGTGAGTGAGCAAGCGCGCTTGAGGCCTCACATGAACAGTTGCTGCCGCTGCCTCCACAGATGAGATTTTTAAATCAGATTTTCACAAGGTTTCATTTCGGTAGCTGTGTTTCATTTTGAATTTGGATTTGATTTTAAAAGATAGGTTATTGCAATATACAGTACATAGATAAGTCCAAACGTCTGATAAGACTAGTGAAAATGATTTTGTTTTGCTTTTTTTCATTTGAAATTATAATAACAGTTTTATTGAAAAGTTACATTCAAAAAATAAATTATGAAAGTCTTAGTTTTTGAATTTTTTTCCTTAAAGTAAAAAAGTTTTTACTATTAATTTCCATGTTTAAATTGATTTTAATGTGGTCTCAAAATTTTGGACCACAGTCCAAATCAGGCCTAAATGTTTGCTGCAATACTGAAGCTTTAGAAAATGACATTGCTAGGAATTTATTTATTTTTGGTACAGTATCATCTTAAAGGGATAGTTTACCCCAAAATTTAAATTTTGTCTTCATTTGCTCATCCTCATGTCGTTCCAAACCTGTATGAGTTTCTTAACATAAAAGACGATATTTTGAAGAATGCTGGTAATCAAACAGTTAATGGTCCCCAATGACTTCCAAAGTATTTATTTCCCTACAATGGAAGTCAATGGGGAGCAACAACTGTTTGGTTCTTCAAAATTCTTCAAAGTATCTTCTTTTGTGTTCAGCAAATAAAAAAGAAACCAGGTTTGGAACGAAATGAGGGTGAGTAAATAATGAGAAAATTTTCATTTTGGGGTGAACTGTTGCTTTAACATATGTATTGTTAAACTATTAACAGTTTTGAAATAGATATTTTTGTATGCATCAAACAATATATATTATGTTCTGTCTGCCTGTTTGTTTGTTTGTCTATCTATCTGTCTAAGGTCTACATTCAGAGCACAAAGACTGACCATTCAACCCTCTCCTCTCCATTTACCCGCATCCCAGTGTAAGCAGAATAAATGTTTGGAAGGATAAATGTCCAGTGAGATCTTTTGACTGTCATGAGATTTTCCATTTCCCAGAAGGCCAATGAGCTAATCTGCTGGGCTCTGTATGGTTTGTGATATCCGTTTTAGGCCGAGCCTATATAAATTGCTCATTTACTTACTAGCAGGGGACACTCAGATGGCTTCCCTCCAGTGGAACGAGTGAAATATACCGTGTGAAGGCTGTTGTGATCTGTCTGTCTGCACGCTGGGCTAAGTATACCAGAAGGCCAGGCCTGAAAGCTTACACTGCAACACCCACAGCTCTGTCATCATGAAAAAACATACTTTGCCCTGTTTGGCTCTGCTGTTTTAGTGTTCACACAAACAACGTGAGACCTAAACAGCGGTCTCAAGGGCATCAGGGGAGTCCTGCGCTCCCCTTACACTTTCCTTAGCGGGAATGCAGGTCGTGTAACAGCTCATCAGGGCTGGCATGCAGTCAGAGAAAGAGAGTCTTAACAGAGCAAAACACACAGAGGGGAGAAATCAGCCAAGGTCAGACAGGGCCAAATGCCTGCTTCCTGAACACCTCCCACCCCACCACCCGATACCCTTCCTCCCTGCTCTCTGCTCGCCTGCCTAACATTACGATCAGCTCGCTGATGGCTGACCTCATCTGAGAGAGCAAGGGTTCGGCAGGGTCATGTGCATGGCTACAGACAGCCCAGCGTGATCCCTTCGGCCCAGGGGCCCTGGCCCTCTGGACCAAGTCAGCAACAGCACAAACAGCTCAGTGTTATGAGGCTTCTCAAATCACATCCAAGCACTTAATGTAGGGCACATTCACTGATGAATGCGGTGAGGTGGGATGGGTTCAGATGAGGCAGATTCTGCTTGTCTGATGTGATCGAATACTCCGCTCCCAAGGGAAATCTCCCCACAGGATGATCAGCACCCCATGCAAACCACCTTTCTCAAAACAAATGGACTTGTTTGTAGATGGGGAGCGGGCCGTCTCTCTGGCCCAAACATCCTGGAGTACTTCGCTCTCTAATCCCAGACTGTTTGGATGTTTTTATGAGCTGTTTATACTTGTCGATTTATCACTTTGCTTGGTAGTTCACTTAATCATTTATCATATACTTTCAGCTTGCAGTAGAATCACAGTGTTCGGGCTGTCAGATTCTGCCCTGAGTTTTATTCAACCTAGGCTTGCTAAAAATACATGCCTGTACATTTTTTAAAAACAAACCCATACATATAATTCACTGTAGCTGAAATGACCACTAGTAATAGTAAAACACCAGCAACCTCTTTTCCACATTTGCTTTTGGTAACACTATCAGTCAGGTTTAGGGTAGCGTTTAGTGTAGGTGGTATGTTATTTTCAAAAGCAATAGAGCATTACTCTTTTAGCACCACTAACTGGACATTTAATTTCCGAGTTGCCGCAATGTTCAACAACCAGCAGAATAAAATGTTACCAAATTCACGTTCCTCTGTTTCAGAGAAAACTGAATATGCATTTAGCGCCACTAACTGATCATTTAACTTTGAAAGTGCTGTGAAACCTGCGAGAAGCAATGTAATATCACTTTGCAGAAATGTCACCACAGGCACGTTTTTCTAATGAGCCTAGGTTGGTTTTATTTCAACGTTACTGCCAAGAATTTAAACACCTTTTCATGAAAGAGATTCATGGTGTTGTTAATGAATTTTTGTCATGGCACGAACATGGATCACTTGACGCAAAGTCTATTTAGCCATTGATTTTTGAGACGTTTTAGCAGGTTCTATGAAGCCCGTTTCTGGCGAGCGCTCACAGACTTAATCCCCCATTTTTTTAAAGTCTCATTAATATAGTGCTGACAGCCCTGGGGAAGCCCGAAACACACTTTTTTTGTGCGCATAATAAATGAGGATCTGAAAAGGAAGGTCTCCTTTTTTGAGTAGACACTGTTTTCTGCATTTAGCGTTTGCCATCTTTCCTATCCTTTGAAAACTAGAGCCCATCTGCTACCCAGTGCAGAAAGATCTCGGTCATTAGCTGTACTTAAGCTATTGGGGAGAGAGGGAAAAAAAAGGTCCAGCAGGAAAATTTAACATCTCCCATATGCTTTCTAAAATCAGCCATTTGCGCTCTGAGCCAAATGGTGGGTTGCACTATTTGTTCATGTGCTTAGCCTCTGCTGCTGGAGTCATTTTTCCAATCTGTGTTGAGCGTCTCCTGCTGAACTTTCCTTCACACAATAACGTAGCAGCACAGAGGCCACAGAAGAGAGCTGGAAAGCCCCACCCTAACCTCTGAAGCTAATGACAGGGTAGAAAAAGCACTCTGTCAACCCCAAACTAGCATTATGCTAACAACTGATGATATGAATGTTCATGTTTCCTGTTTATGACACAAAATTATAAAAAGTTGTAAAGGGTTTGAAATGGTATACTTATGGAAGTCATCTCCACCTCAGAGTAAAAAAAATGAAAATGAGATCAAGTTTAAAACAGGCATATTGTGAATGATAAAGTTGCATTTATGAAAAATAAAGTTTCATTTTTGAGTGACACATACATTTTTGTTGTGCTTTGTTTCCCTTATTTCAATTCATCCACTGACTGAGAATTGGTACATAGCAAGCTTGTTTAGTCTATAATACATGCTGCTTTCTGAACCGCATTTATGTGGGGAGAACAGAGTTAAATAAGCCACTTATTTGCTCAATCAAGCAGGGAAATTGAAATGGTTGACGAGTTTTAACTGTGGGGCTGATTGCTGTATATTTTGATCTTCTTTTACGGTTTACTTTGTGAATTGCTCTCACCCTCCCTTCGCTCCTCGCTAATTGAAAGTGAGTGATTACCATGGACTGCTGGATGTGATGACATCCCCCTTTTCAGTGGAAGAAAGTAGCCTTCTGTTTTGCATATGTTAAATTGATAAATTATTCAAATCTCAATGGCGAGGAACCAATCAGGACGGAATACTGAAAGCTCTTATTTCATCAGTGCACAAAACAAAACAAGATTAAATCAGAAGTACTCTGAATGATGCCCAGAGACCTCTGGACTGAACATTTTATTTTCTGAGAACAAAGTACATAACTCATATTTGATGCGATTCCTATGCTTGCAAATGTTGCCATTATTTACTCACCCTTACATTGTTCAAAATTCATATGACTTTACCTTTTGGATCAAACACAGAAGGTGATTTTTCACAGAAGAATTTTTTAAGATTTGGAGTATAGATGGATTCTAAACTTTAGAATTTTTAAATGAATTTTCTTACATTTTACTTCAGTTTAGAGCGTAGACATATTTAATTTAATTTATGTTAAATGAATGAAAAACAAGTCTTAATAGTTTTAGTTAACAATGAAAACCCTGTTTTCTGTCAGTACAGGTTTGGAACAACGTGAGGGTGAGTAAATTATGACAGAATTTGTATATTTTGAATGAACTCTGTTTTTAAATACCCTCAAAAGCTGTGTCTAATTTCCTGTTTAAATCCTGTTTATTTCAGTGTCTTTAGTACAGGCTGGCTAAATCTTTTATTTTTTTCTAAAAGTATTTAGTTGTGAAGAGATGGGAAAAAATAGTCAGTGGTGCAGACTGGAGGTGGACTTGAATAATTCATCGGTCTGGCCGTGTTCCTGCTCTTCTCTGTGTGATAATGAAAGGGACCTTCTGGGACCCCGGTATCTGCCGGTCAGTGATTCACATAACACCCGGCAGACAGATAACCTGCACACAGAGGCAGGCCTTTGATTGTTTCTACAGTTTTATATTTTCTGCACTCTATTAAATATTTATCCCAGGCAGTTGCTCGAAAATTATCAGTTGTGGCCATTGCCTCTCTCGCTCCTGCCCGTGGCATTCGGAAAAAGGTTACATTTGTAGCTTCTTGCTCCGAGAGAGTGTTGTTTGGGTTTTTTCCCTCATTTTGCCGCAAGCCTGGGGTTTGATGCTCGCGTTTTGATGTCGGTGTTGGCTTTGACTGTTAGGTGTCTCGTGTCAGAGCGCTCAGTAATTCCTCCTCTCATGCCCTGTGGCACTTCAATCACCAGCACGGTCAATCTGCACTCCAGAGATGAGTCTGCAATGGCTTCCAGATATGGAGTGCAGATTTTCTTCCTCCTCTTTTCCCTACATAAATACCGTGTTCCTTGTCTGCACTTGAGGTATGTGGGGTTGTTTTGGTCGCTTTCCATACTGACTTGTTTGGCAGTCTCGCCTTCACTGTTAGTGGAGCTCAGTGGGCCTTTGCCCCCACCACTTGGTTTTCTGTGTGAATGTGAACGCCACACAGTCCTGCCTGTGGTAATTAAACCTCTTGGGCAGCAGGAGGTGAACTAAGGCTCAAATCCACACAGTGTGTCCGCCAATGACCCCCTGCAATCTTCGGTAATTCAACCACCCCCTCTGGCTGTGAGAGTCCTGTTTGGTTACACATCACCGGCTGGATAAACAAAACTGTATACGAAGATGAGAAAGGAAACACGAGGGAGGCAGTCTTATTAAAGGGCACCAGAATGTAGCTACAGCAAACATAATGTGAAATTCCTGTGCACCTCAGTGAAACATCTGAAACTTGTGCATATCACTGTTTAATGTGGTTATCAGACAGTGAAAATAAACTCAGGAACTTTTAATTGAATGAAGGCACTTGGTATGTTTGCCTTGTGGCTCGACTGTTTGCTCACTTCCTGTTAGTGAAAAGAGTCCCAGACTCACTAAACACTACAATACTGTCTCTGCTCTTGATTCCATTATTGATATGTATTTTTGAAAGAAATGGATATTTTTATGCAGCAAAGACTGCATTAAATTGATCAAAGGTGATAGTAAAGACATTTATGTTACAAAAGATTTATGTTTTAAACAAATGTAGTTATTTTTTATTGATCAAAAAAGTATCACGACTGACACAAAAATTGATAAAAATAAGAAATGCTTCTTGAGCACCAAAAACAGCATTAGAATGATTTCTGAAGGATCACGTGACACTGAAGACTGAAGTGATGACTGGTGAAAACTCAGTTTTATCATCACAGGAATAAGCTAAATTAAAAATAAATAAATAAATAATAAAAAGTAATATAGAAAATAGTTATTTTGCATTGCAATAATATTTCACAATATTACAGTTTTACTATATTTTTGATCAAATAAATGCATACTCAGTGAGCATAAAAGACTTTTTGCAAAAACATTTAAAGGCTTACAGACCCCAAAATTTTTGAACAGTATATGTAATATTTATTTTATTTTATTTTATTTTTTTATCTATCGTCCTCATATAGGCACTTTGCATGTTTATATTTGCAGCTCTAATCAAACTATACAGCAGGTTTTTGTGTATTTGAGCAACAGTCTTCATGTGTCTGTCAAGTATACATAACAAAATGCATATTCAAATATTTTAAAGAACGCCAACATGTTGTGTATACATGCGAGAAGCCAGAATAATCCAGATCTGTTAGTCTGACTTTGCAAAACTGGTACGATTTCAGTTAGACATCAGCATTTACATTTCAATAAGACAAATTATTGCTGTGGTCTGACTGAAATCAAACCATTAAAGTGCACTTAAAGTACACTTACTGTGGCGAGAGGAAGAGAAAAACACAGTGTCTTGAAAATAGTGTTTTCTGTGAAGGCCAATGTTGTAACAGACACACTCTGGAATCGTTCATCCTTACCATTCGGCACTCAAGCAATCAAAACAATGTCCTGTGCAGTAAATTTTTACGTATTGTATATCTTTAAAAATACAGTCTTGCTTTAAGCGATCCTGTTCCTGTTTCCTCTCCACCAGCATTTGTCAGTGGAATGAAGAGGTCACACTTGCTCACCCTACAATTGTACCAGGATGTTAGCAGTAAAACTCAGTGAGTTAACACACTCCATGTTGTCCAATTTGTTACAACCACGATCCTTGCATTTTTGTTAAAGCTGGTTGCTCATTATCTCCATCATTTAACTATAACCCCTGCTATCTCTCTGTTTTTAAATTAAACAAGCAACAAACTCTGTGAACTGCCTCACGTATGCAGCTGTTTAATGGATGTATTGTTTATGTGATGCTTGCGTGCTGTTGTCTTTCTAACTAGCTTAACCAACAAGACTTCCTTAGTCAATGGAAACTTTTTTCCTAAAGCTAATTGGCCAAAGAAGTCTTGCTAGTTAAGCTAGTTAAAGGAATAGTTCACTCAAAAACAACATTTACTCAGGCCGTTCGAGATTGAAGAGTTTCTTCATTGGAACAAATTTGGATAAATTTAGCATTACATCACTTGCTCAAAATGGAAACAGTGAATGGGTGCCGTCAGAGATTTATTATGGTGTGGTATTTTGGCCAGAAGCAACGTTTTAAAGTTAGAATGTCTTAATAATGGATTTGTTCCTTACAAGCATACAGCTTTTCACACAGTTTTTAAGACAGGGGTGTCAAACTCAGTTCCTGGAGGGCCGGAGCCCTGCAGAGTTTAGATTCAACCCTAATTAAACACACCTGATCCAACTAATCAAGTCCTTCCGGCTTATTTGAAATCTACATGGTGTGTTGGAGCAGGGTTGGAACAAAACTATGCAGGGCTCCGGCCCTCCACGAATTGAGTTTGACACCCCTGTTTTAAGACATTAACTGATACTTGTGGATTATTGGGATGTTTTTATCAGCTGTTTGAACTCTTGTTCTGACGGCACCCATTCACTACATAGGATCCATTGGTATAAAGTTGAGTAAATGATGACAGAATTTTCATTTTTGGGTGAACTATCACAGCTAGACCAGAACTAAAGTAGCATAAACCAGTCTAGAGTATGGAAACACATACAGGCCTAAGCTGGATATTGTTTATCAGGAAATGACCTGGGCCCGTATTCATGAAAATCTTAGTGCTAAGAGTTGCTCCTAGTAACAAAATTCTTAGAAATGTGGGTGTTTCCTCTTAAAAATAAAGAAAAGATCCTAGTAAAGAAAAAAGTAATTCAGAAAGCATCTTAACCCTTAAAAGAGGTCTTAAGGTCCAAAATTGTTAGGAGTATGGACGAGGACTTTTAAGAGGCTTAAGAGTTTCTTTAGCAGTGGAGAAAATGGACGAAACATGAAGAGGGAGAAGAAATGTGTTGCACACAATGCATAACAGTGAGAACTAAGACACTACACATTAGATCGTGGAAGAAATGGAAGTAATCACTACATTAATCACATTAACATATTTGGCAACTGGAAAAATGCAGCTATGCAGCAGTGATTTGGGTCTGTCACAACCTTCTATAAGCAAAGTGTTCACACAAACAATTACAGCACTTTCAGAACCTTATTGTGTCGCTGTTCATTTCCTATAAAATATGTTAAGCATGACAGCATGGTGAATAAAAAATATAGAATATATATAGGCTACATTTATAATGTATGTGTGTCTGTGTGTGTGAGAGAGAGACAGAGAGAGAGAGAGTACGGTAAAACAGGAAAGATTACACCTGTAATTTCAAAGTGAAGGCTTATAATAGACCCTACTCTTAAAAGTGCTCTTTAATTGCTTCTTGGACAACCAACCAATCACAGTCTTCAAAAGACAGTCATAGCTAGCAACGGGGTCAGCCCCGCCTCCTCACTAAGATAAAAGTTGTTGTCTTTTCCTCGCTCAGAGTTGTTCTCAGATTGGTCCTGAATCACTTTTAAGCTAAGACTCCTAGTTAGAATTTTTTAAGCTAAATTAGGAGCTCTCTGAGAGGATTCTTAGAATCTTTAAGAATATGGGCCCTGATCATTCCACATTCCTGATGCCACAATCCAAATGTGCCACATGCCAGTCTTATTCCCTCCTCTGATGGGCACAGCAGCAAATATCACATGGATATGATGAAAGTTGCATGTTCGGTCTCTTGTCCAATGAAATATTTAAACGGAGAATCTTCTATTCTTTATTTCTTGTTTTTCCTTCCTATTCTTCACTCATGCCCATGGATACAGCTCTCGCATTACAGGATGGAAACATTCGAGAAGGTCTCTGAGGGCCTCATCACGTCTCTCTTTGTCTCCACATTGAATCTCAACTCTAATCAATATTCTGCAGCCGTAGTCCTGGGGTTGGAATGAATACCCTGAGATCATTTCTTATGAGAGACCACAGGTGTCAGTTAAGCTTGTTCAGTCTCTCTGTCTATGCATATCTCAGCAGATGGCCAGTGCTATTTACCTGTAACTCCTTATTTGCACACGGAAATTTTAAAGCAACAGGCTGTGGTCTGTTCGCTTTATATTTCAGTTCAGTTTAATCACTTTTCTCCGTGGCTCAAATTTCCCATTCACTTCAGTTGATATTTCCAAAGTAGTCACCATATTAAAGTGGCATCCAAATCAACACACAAAAAAATGGAGATTTCTCTTTCTCATGAGCACTCTGCTTCGCTCCACATTGACTTGCTAATGTGGCTGAGAGGAAGGGCACCAGGCACGGCACAGCAGATGGAAGACGGCAGCAGCAGGGGCCCTGCTGGGCCACAGAAACACAAGCGCAAGGGGCATGGGGCTGTGGAGGAGGGGATACAAGGGATGTAGGAGGACTCAGAGCGACCCTAGGTTCAGGGTTCCTGCTAGCAGCCACTGCTTAAGACCGCAGGGGGTTAAGGTGGGAGTAGAACCTTGCCCCATGCTGAAGATGAGTGTGATATTGCGACCACCAGATCAATAGAAACCATGTTGAGAGAGAGGGAGGGCGCATGGCTACAGATGTGGCCTCTGGGTTTTGTTATTCAGGAGGGCCTGCTGGAGTTGTATAATATAAATGAGAAAAAGGGGTGCCGTTCTCACAGTCTGGTGAAACAAAATTAGCAGAAGGTGCGTGGCTCGAGCATTTTTTCTTCACTAAATATTTATTATTTATGTATACTGAGCATATACATTTTTATTTAGCTCTGACCAGTCAGCGTTTTTGCTTTCAGTAAGGCCAAATGCTGAAATGCAAAAGTTAAAATATAGTAAACGGTTTCATTTGCTTGAGAAAACATTCTGAGATGGTGAGATACTTCGGGGGACCAACAAATTGTGCTTGTAAACACACATCCTTTCTCCTGGAGGCCAGATTTGGAGTGCAGGCAAATTCAGACAGCTTTACGGCTCAATTTGTGATAGGTTATTGCCCAATAAATATGTTTTACAGCGTTGTGTTTTTCTGTTTGTGACCGTTTATATGTTGTGTAGCTTATTAATCTGATACTTCTGATTCAAAGTGACACGCTTTGTTGTATTATGTCCTGTGGGATAATGATATTAAAACGAGGAAGGTTTTACTGGCCACACACATAAAA
The DNA here is from genome assembly GCA_036784905.1 of Acrossocheilus fasciatus. Taxonomy (NCBI): domain Eukaryota; kingdom Metazoa; phylum Chordata; class Actinopteri; order Cypriniformes; family Cyprinidae; genus Acrossocheilus; species Acrossocheilus fasciatus. The sequence goes on along the minus strand of CM071957.1, from coordinate 21,371,569 downwards.
TGTTAATTCAGGTTTTTTTAATGGTTCTCTTTCACTGACCATGTGTACACACTTATTTGCGTGTAAAACCTGTGTGCAATGTTTTCACAAAGAAATCATGCTTCATGGTTCATATTTTCAGTAATTTTATTTTCATAACTGTTTTCAAAACTGTTTGGTTCAAATCAGAATTTCAATCATTTCTGAATTTTAAAATATTAAAATGGAAAATTATGGTAACACTTTATTTAAAGCCTTTATATATAATGCATTTAAAAAAGTAGTTTTATAATGCACCTTATAATGCATTGTACAATCTCTTGAATAATTGTAACCACAACTAAAAACATTTATCAATTCATTGTTAAACTATGGATTTTAAATTTGGTTATAATTATGTATGACAAGATATGTATTACAGAATAATTATAATGTATTATAGGCTTTAATAACCCTTTATAATGCATTATACATAAAGGATTTAAGTAAAGTGTTACCAAAATTATTTTTAATTCTAATAATATTCCAATCATATTTCACAATATTACTGTTTTTATCAATCAAATAATTTCAGCATAAAAATAAGAAATAAGAATAATACAAATGTTTTAACTTGTGTTTTTATTTCAGTTAACAAAATGTTTTAATATTTTATATGTTTGTGAAGTTAAATTTGCAAGAATCCTTTCTGCATAAATAAGTATGCAACTTCAACTCGGTTATTATTAAATGAGACCCTTTTTTCATTTATTTGAAAAAAAAAAGTTCTCCGATATATTCTTTTATAAAATTACTTGGCTACACTGTAAAAAGTGAAAGTTGACTTAACTTAAAAAAATATTAAGTGCATAATAATTAAAAAAAAAAAAAAAGGTTAAGTGAACTTGACCTTTTTTTTTAAATTATCATTTACTTAAAAAAATTTAAGGTAACGGGTTTCCTCAATTTTTTTTAAGTTAAGTCAACTTATCACTTTTTACAGTGTACTTGGCTTGTAGCATAGCTTTAAAAAAGATCTTTTAAAACATATATTCTTATTTTAAATTAATTGTAATTTATTTTTGTCGTGGCAAAACTATATACAGTATATTTGCAGTGAAATTCAAACAACAGACTCACTGGGTAATCACAACCAAAGCATGCTAGGAGATGCTAAGTGAAGAAAGAGACAGAAAGTAGCAGTTGAAATCTGCAAGTCTAGTCGGAAAAGCTATAGGAGCTTTTGTTTCAAATTGCCCATATTTTACTCCCCCTTCCTCACTCTCCTCCCAGCTTTGATAAAACACAGGCTTGATTCACTAAAGACTAGATGGAGAAAAATTGCTTGCTTCCACAATCCATCCAACCCCAGATGTGGGTTGACCCCTGTGCCTCCACCTGCACCAAATCTGAAATGAAGGCCACGCTGAACAAATACATCGATGTCCATTAAAGCAGCACCTTAAATGCATCCCCTCTGTCTCTGAAGACCCCAACCTCATTATTTCCTTCCCACCTGCCCTTTCTGCTTTGAACTGCTCCGCAGTTGTTCTCCGATTTTACAGCAAATCAGCCGTCAATGAAGTCAGAGACCATATATTGTTTAATTGACCTTGTCTTTAATAGGCTTTCTCGCTTTATAATGGAAAATCTTGTAGCATTATTGTAACGGCTTTACTGGCCATAAGTCACATGGGAAACAGCATTGCCATAAAGGCCGCATAGGATAAAACCTTGCAAATTGAGCATCATTTTTCTCCAGACAAACCCTATTTTCAGTCACCGGCTTGTCAATAACCTTCTGACAGCCATTAAAATTTGTTGACCTTCCGAATCGGTGAACCGGCTATAATTTATTTGCATTACAGTGCTGGTGACTGTCGGGACGCTGCTTGTGTTTGATCCTTCTGCCACTCTGTAAAGAATGGGTCATTCGTACACAAGGCTATCATGATTCCTGTGGGCCATAAGGTAAAAAAAAATATGGAAGGAGGAAGAAGAAGAAAATCCAGGGAACGGCTATAAATTTTCAGCCCGACAGCTTAGTTTGTATGAACTTGGCATTGATTAATCAAAATCTCCTGAGGCTACTCCATAACTCAGGGATGCAGTTGTGCAGAGAGGATAAGACTGTAACACGGACCATCACGGCTCCCCGGCTTCCTCAACAATGCACCTTCGTCCAAAAGCGCAACTCTGGTATGGCACTTCAGGCAGGATTGTGTGTTCCTGGAAAACTATGCAAGGTTTTATAGATATTTAACTTTTAACTCTGGGTTTGGCTTTATGATCAAAGAATCCATGCGAAATTTGTACTATTTAGAATATATAAATAAAATACAATTATATTTATGCCCAAGCTTGTTTCTCAAAGTCTGGACTGGAGGAATGACCTTTCGCTGTTTTGTTGCATTTAATATTAACCTGTTACAAAAACAAACACATCTTTAACTGTTTAAAAATGCGCTGGCTCCAGCTGTTGAGGCTCATATAAAAATCCTTTCCAGCCAAAAAGTGTCCTGCCTTACAGCAAAACAGCCAAAGCTATTTTTGTTCGATTGTTTGTTTTGGGGGGAAAACATAATAACATTTATCCAGCAGTTCACATCTACCCACTTGGGGGCACTTGTCCAGCTAGTTTAACAGTCACAACTGATGTAGACCATAGATGGGAAATATTTGTCTCCATTGTCCTTATGTGCATTTGGCTGATGAACAGGGCATCCTGTCTATAATTAGAGTCACCCCATCCTGCTCCCTTTCTGTCTGTCTGCTGGGTCAGAGGTCAGCGCTTATAATTATAGTCTAGAGGTCAGGGGCCAGTATAGTTTGAAGTTGAGACTAGATCCCTCCAAAGGCCATTGTCTGTAGGAGAGTCACATAGATATGGCTGTTTGTTAATGGTTTGTTAATATTATTCTTTATCAAATAAATGAATGCAGCCATTTTGGTTCTATTGATTACATCTTATGTGGGTCATGTTGTAATTGGAAGGTGAGAAGACGAGGCTGATTTGCTCCATATGTTTCTTATCAAAGCTCTCACAATAGAACTTGGCACTATGAAGTAGAGATCCTGTTGCTGGTCCCACAAACAGCTTTCTTTGGTTGTTCTCTGTTTATGCAGCTGGGTCTTAACTGCCAGATCACTGTGATTATCATCATTAACATCACTTACCTTCAACCCTTATCCTCAACCCAGAACTATGTGCTTCACTAGGACAGCGTGTTCTTCTTAGTTCAGATATCCTTACCCAGACAAGGTGGTCCAGACATTTGGCCTTTGGATGTTCCTTTGGTAACAGTTATTCTTCTTTCAGATAAGCATGCAACATCAAGATTAAATTGTTACTGCTAGCAGGTTAAATAACTCTTTAGTGGAGTGCTGTGGAAGGACAAGAAATCCCCAGGACACTCTGACATTTCAATCAGTGTCATTTCAATCAGTGTCATTAGATTTACCCAAACATTCATGTGTCATAATGACTCTCGCTTTTAATGCAATGTGGTAAATATGTTTAGCATGCAGACATCCATGGACTTGTGAGTAAAAAAAAAAAAAAGTGTTTTAAAAGCTTTTGGAAAAGAAAAGCATGCAGTCCTTGCTCCTCTGTTTTTTGAGTATCAAAGTTGCTAGAACTTGTATTTTAGGTTTTACAGATTGAACTTAAATTTACAGTATAAAAAAGTATATTGCCTTAACTGAATTTTCAAATCTGTTTTACCTTTATAATATACTGACAACCACTTTCTAAACACAAGTGATTCAAATACTTGGCTAGTATTTACTGTAACAGTTGCAGTGTGCTTCAGAAACCCTTCACCTTCCCCAGCTCCACCTGTATAGATCTGCTATGGGGAGATTTCATGTATGTTATATGGGGGTTATTTTATGTGCAGCAGCAATATTTCTTACATGCTCACAGCAGCTTGTCTGTGGATGTATTGGCAGTAGCAAGTCTTGCTAGCATACTAAACTCTCAGAGAGGTGTCATGACAGAAAGATAGCTGTTTGAATGGGGGGGGAATCAAATGTGATGTGTCACAGAGAGAAATCTGTGTATGTAAAGTTATTGTTTTTCACTCTAAATTATAAGATGACTTCTTTTTCACTTACATAAATTGTATATTTACAGTATATTACTGTGAAATTGCATGAAGTGTCCCATTAAATCTATTAAAGTTTTTCATCATATAGAGTAAGAGAACTTACCTTTAACCAATTAACAGGCTTTTACCGAAACATTTTTACAGTCTTTTTCCATTACAATTATGATAATTTCTTAATCTTACACCTAAAACCAGAGAATGATATGTGAATATTGAGAAATAAATTATTTAAAAAATTATAATGGGCAGGCATAACAAACCCCCAGAGATTGATGCAAACAGCTCTGACAGCATTTGTCTGTGTATAAGCACTTGAAGGTATGACCCAAATTACTGAAATGCTTTCAAGCGATTATCTGCTCATTTCCACTTGGCTATTTACATGTTTGCTGTTTTTCTATATTGAAAGGCTATTTACAGTGTGAGCCTTGCCACATGTTCATGTTTAGATTGTGGGTCACATGATGCAGGCCACATGATAATGGGCTCAAAATGCATGTGTGGAAACAATCATGAAGACCAAGGGCCAACAAGAGAGAAAGGGAATGGATGAGAAATGAAGAATGTGTGATTATATGCTTTTTATAACAGCATATAAATGGATAGCTCTCACTTACTGATGAGTACCTTGGTTGCTTTTTCGTCATTCCCCACTACAATCAACACTAAGGATCCTTAGCAGTCAAAATGACAATAGCTGGACTGATTACTGTACTTGGACAGCCAAGAGAACATAATCTTTGCTACATTTGTCTTTTCTGTTTCCCTTTTCATTTCACTTATAGACTACCTGAAAGCTATTTTTTTTTTGTTAAAATATAATCTATTTCTCTAGAGACAACTACAAGTAAGCTATTAGTGTGTTGAGTGTAAACACTGTGTCTCTATCAAAATATTGTTCTGTTTAAAAATCTCGACTAGCCCGATAATGCAGAATAGAGCCCCATCTGATCCATTCTTTTTTTCATTTGTGTTTCATTTTCTTTAACATTACTCCAGTGGTCACATTTTTCTCTCACAGACTCTCAGTTTTCATCTCACTTTTCAATCTCAAGTAGCCATCGCTCATTTACTGTGGGGTCTGTTCTGACCTCTTAAAGTTTTTGTGATGTTATGTTCTCAAATGAAAATGTCTTCATAGAGGAGACCCTGGACTTGTTGCTAAGGAACAGGTCTTTGATTAGCAAAGGTCCGACAAGTCTTTCGTGACAGGACCTTCCATTAATTGACAGCTTCCTGGGCTTCCTGCCCTCAGGGTCTCAACACATCACCCAGAACTCTCCTGGTAAAGGTAGCTGCCAGGTTAAGAAAGAATAAGAGAACATGTGTGTGTACTCTGCTAAGCTGGCTATAAAAGTTTTTTTTTTAATAGAATATACAGACTTGGTATGTATCTTATCAGTCGCCTCCAGTGGACCACCACTGAAATGAATGGTTGCTTTGCATAGTTCTATTAATTATTCTTTTAATACTTTTAAAGAATAAAAGGAAATAAAATTTAAAAAAGAAAAAAAAAAAAAAAGGAAATCCACTTCCGATGCCAAATGATGACAGTTTCATTCATTAATACACAGTTTAGACAGATCTGTAATGACTTCTTTTTTATAGTGTTTTAGATGCAATACAATAATTGGCATAAACTATATAATAAATATCAATACTAAAAATAGAATAGTAAATATCAATACTAATAGTAAATATCAAAACAAATAGAATAATAAATATCAATACTAAACATTTTTTAATAAAACACGACTAACAAAACTACATATGCATCTTCAACAACACATTTTCATATGAACAAGTGAGTAACAGCACTGTTTTAGCCCCATAGTTAGCTGTAAACTATATGTTAGATTCACTGAAAATAACCGAATCATAAGAGTCATTTGTTTGGAAATTGTACTGCCCATACAACAAAACAATATATATTTTGAAATATATTTTTAATATATTTCAAAATATACAAAAAGGCCAAATATATATTTAAAATATATTTCAAAATATATTTATGTACATATATTTCTAGTTGAGCAATCCGTTTTGCGCAGTTTCATGCTTCAGTAGAGGTATTGCGTTGCTGTTGAAAAAGTAAAAAGAAAGAAATGAAGGAAGAGCACACGAAAGAACATCCGTTAACAGAACCGAACGTCATTTAGTTCCTTTTTTTTAAAAAATGGAAATGGTTCTAAATACGAACCTGTCTTTGTAGCATGGTCTGTCTACAGCAAATCATTATAGGGTAGATACAAGGGTTTCAGTCAGTGAAGAGCGTTTATAGAGAGCAGCCCAGTGGGACTCTAGTACAGGAGTGAGATATGATATAGGCCTAGCAAGTGATTTCAAACAGGGCAGCAGGGCAAATGGTCCCTATTTCTGCTGCTGCTGAGTTTGAGGAGCAATTTTTCATTTGACCCACATAAGAAAGCAATTTGTTGCAATACTATCAAACTTGCACAGCATGCTTTTGATGGTCTATATTAAATAACCTGTCCATCTGTGTTTGATATGTTGGTCTGTGCTTTGCATCCTCTGTGGGATTGTGTGAAGTCAAATCAAATCAGTATCATCCTCAGAGTAAGCATAGCCCGTGTTTTGTACGTATTCTGGCTTATTATTTGTGAAGTTTGACAAAATGCTTTTTTAAATAAAGAAATAAAACGGGATGTGTGTTGTGAATAATATTTTGAATAGACACTAAAGGCTCACAAGAAGGCCTTAGCAAAATACATTTGAAATGACTTGAGTGTAAGCGACCCCATTTAAAAATGTTGTCACATTTTCAGTCTGAATGAAATTACATTTCTGTGCATGGCTGCGATAAAACCATGACATTTCCAAGTAATTATCTCCACATTACTGCTGAATGTTTGCTAAAAGGATTATTTTCACCCCGTGAGCTGCCCTAAGCCTGAGCGTTCTCTCTCTCGGTTAGCCATTTCCAATGTGTTGTCACCGAGTTTGACATTGTCATGCGCCTGGCGCTTGTCCTGCATACAAATACATCCTGCCTCTCTCCCTGTCGCAATAGCCTAGGTCATTTAAAATGGTAATGCTTCATTTCCTGACAGTGAAGATTGGTTCTTGTTAAATGCGGAGGGTGCGATTGGAGGAAAACCATATACAGATGACTGCCTCCAACCCTCACCTCTCTTTTTCAAGCTCTAATTAGAATTGGAGAAGTGGACACTTACTCCCATTGAATACTTTATCAGTTACATGATTCAAAATCAAGGACAACGGGTATAAAGGACTTTATAAAGGACTCATTTGCACTGTAATTAATTGGGCTAGTGGACACCCTGTGTGAAATTAAAAGCAATTAGGCTCTGACCGCCCTCAATAACCTATTTAAAAGCCTCTGTATCCACTTACTCAGCAGGTAGAAAATCTGTGTGTATCGTCGTTCTTTTGCTTAGCATGCCCTTCTGTGAGATCGTTGCTGGAAGATAACCACACACCTGCTTGATACACAATCCGTTTTCCTACTGGCTAAAAAGGATGCTTGTCCTTGTGCGAATGATGATTATGCATAAGATAGCAAGTCGATAGACCACAAAACAGAATAGCATTTCAGTTAATTGGTACCGTCAGTTTCTGGCAGGATTCTTTTGATTTCATCTTTTTTGAAGGGACAAATTTTAAAGGGACAAACATTAATATAACAGAAAAGCATAAATAAAATATTAAAATATAAGCATGCATTTGTGGATTGTGTGCGTGAGTGTGGATCTCTCGCATGCATTTGTGGGAGGATTTGATACTGTTTCCACTCCATAGTATTGTGTATTATATTGACCAATGCTGTTAGTATACATAGTATATTTTGCTAAGGTATTTATTTTAAAAATCTGTATTACAAACTTTAAAAAAATATTATATTCTGTAATATATTGGCCAAGTTTCCCATGATTGTTGTCAAATTTGTTGTTTCCAAATAGTATCAGAATATATATATATATATATATATATATATATATATATATATATATATATATATATATATATATATATATATATGTGTGTGTGTGTGTGTGTGTGTGTGTGTGTGTGTGTGTGTGTGTGTGTGTGTGTGTGTGTTTACTTTTAACATTTTTATTTTATTATTTATTTAAAAAAATATTTTTTAAAATAAATATCATTTTTTAAATAATTTATTGCAAGCTTTATTTAAAATTTGTTTGTTTGTTTAAATAATATAAATATACTGTAAATAAACTTAAATGATATATCATTATTTATAATTTTAAATAGTTTACATACAGCAGATATGCATGGTATATTTTGCTAAGGTATTTATTCATAAAAACTGTATTACAAACATAAAAAATAAAATGTAAAAAAATATATATCATTATATAATATATTGGCCAGGCTTTCCAAGATTGAAGACATTTGTTGTTTCCATATACAGTAGTACCAGAATACAGTATGTGATGTTTGTGTGTATAGTTTGTTTGTTTGTTTGTTTTTTAATTTTCCATAACTAATGTTTTACAATATTATTCTATTTATTTTAAAGAATAATTTTACATAAATTATATTATTTATTTATTTATAACAAATATTTCACAAAGGTATTTTTTAAATAGTTACAAGCTTTTTCCTTTTTTTTACTTGACAAAACAGCTAAGAACAAGAAAGTGCGAAGTGCCTTTCCTTTCCTCGACACATATCCCACATTAGCAAGTCTGTGGCCTGTGTGCGTCGCTTGGCTAAGATGAAATGACATGGAAGCAGTGCAAGTCCTCATTCAGTGTGGAGGTGATTCATGGGCCTGGCGTCGAGGAGCAGCACATGTGATTTTCTGCCCAGGTGCACCAGATCTGTCTCATCCAGAGCAACTCTCTCGTCCCGTCATCCATAATCCAGGTCTCCACCACACTGATGCATTACTTGTTAGCGTTAGCTTGCTGTCTGATTAATTATTGTGCCATGCAAGGCTATCTGTATCTGCCCCTGCGTGAGGCTTCTCTGCATTTTCCAGGCCCACACGGCTCTCTCAATGCCCCGGAGAGGCTACCGTCTCACTAGTCTGTTGTACCGTCTGTTTGTACTGAGAAGTTGCAGAAGGGTTTGGTTGTGATGTGATACTCTGACTTTAACAATGGCTGTAGGCTAAATATTAAATCATGTCTAAAGAGAGCTTTCAGGAGTTATGTTTTTATAGCAGCAGAAAAGAACATAAGTTGGAGCCTATAATGTCACAAAAGAAGACCTTTGTTCTTGAAAAACTTTAAAAGTTGAGCATTACCATATGCTAAAAGCCAGTCAGAACAGATTGCATGTTAAAATGAGGAAAATATTGCTTTACATCTGATACAACTCCATAACCATCCATCTTATTATGTTTGATGTTTAGCAGAACACATTTCTGGAGTTGGAAAGTGACATCACTGTTCATCTTACTGTATTTGAGCAGCCAGGATGAAGATGCAGACATACACTGTGGACCTTTTTTGCATTTTGATCTGTAAAACAGCATCCAGGCTGTGTTGGGAAGTATCCAGGAATCCAGGTAGGCCTGTCCACACTGATCTTAGCACACCAGCAGTTTGTTAGTTCAGTTTTCTGACATGCTAGCCTTGCTTCTCTATGCTTTGATCTTGAAAAGTGAATCTGAAGCTTTTAGCTTGTACCAGAAAGCAGATCTGTCTGGCTGAAGAGCATGGGCAAGGCCTGGGGTGGTAATGAACATCACACACACACCCACACAGGAGGGAGAGCGAGAGGAAAAAGGAGAAAGAGAGCATGGCCGCAGGGGCTTTGATCTCAAGTGGCAAATGCTGATGGAAAGGGCCAATGCATCAGCTAACTTTCATTTCTTTTTATATGCAGACCTCTTCACTGAAAAGGTGCCCGGCTGAAAAGAGCGAGTGTTTGCTTGTGTATGTGGGAGGGGACAAGGACACAACAATAATCTGATATACCTCTCTCTTACTCTATTTCAGGCTCTTTCTTACCTCTTTTACTCTTATTTCACTCACTTTATTTGTACAGGTACGACTGGTTGTTTCAATGTTTCCATGAGGTATACACAAAAAAAATCACAGAAATTCACAGAAAATTCAAACACTTCCTGCGTTTATTTGCCTCTTTATGATGAATCGCTTATTGTATTCCTCAATTGTAAATTGCTTTGGATAAAAGAGTCAGCTAAATCAATACTTGTCAACCTGGTCTCATGCCATAAACTTACTTTTTAGCGAAACCGTTTTTACGTACCTTGCTGCACGTTTCGCCACAGTTTCAAAGAGAAATGTCCACTGAGTGGCGCTAAAACACGGGTTCAATGCGTAAACCCTGGCACATTTTATTACGTTGATATAGGTACGTATTGCTGTGTTTTTATTACGTTGCTTCAGGTACTTATTACGGCGGTTCAGAATTTAAATATCCGGGGACCGTCTCTAAAAATTAATGCTCTATCGTGTTGGAAATATTCCCTACATCAAACCCAACCCTAAACCTACCTGATAGTGTTGACAAATGCAAAACTGATATAAAAACGCATTTGTTGATGCAACCATGCTATTTAAACGTCCTTATATGCTGATTTGAACTGTGGTTACTCCTCACCTCTCAAGTACGTCTCCGTACTCCGTGAGCTACCGAAGAAACCTACCGTCTATGAAAACCCATAAATATGAAGCTGGATATATGTGATGCTAACGTTCAAAAGCATCAGTTTTCAAATCTCCCAGTCATGACATGATATTCTTCAAGTAATTGTGTGAAAATTACACTTTATTAATCGAAACTGTAAATTTTTGTGAAAAGGAATAAAAGGCGTCAGAGTTTTACTGCCTGTAGTGTTCATTTCTTTTGGAAACTGCAGTGATGTACTTATTGGTACGTATTTCGAGTCTCGCTAAAAAGTGCACCCAGGTACGTTTATGCCAGGAGACCAGGTAGAAAATTGTAAATGTCAATGTAAACTTTTTTAACAGGAATGTAAACTGTGAATAATTATTAAATTAAATTAAATTAAATTAAATTAAATTAAATTAAATTAAATTAAATTAAATTAAATTAAATTAAATTAAATTAAATTAAATTAAATTAAATTAAATTAAATATTTTAGTTTAATTCTTTTGATGTTTGCACACAGAAATAACATTGAAGCAAAAAAAAAAAACATTCCAGTAAGAAAATAATAATTATAAACAATTACTATAATAATTAGACCATTAATGTATATATGTTAATCATCCATAAATATCCATATAGATAGATAGATAGATAGATAGATAGATAGATAGATAGATAGATAGATAGATAGATAGATAGATAGATACATACATACATACATACATACATACATACATACATACATACATACATACAGCGGCTTATGTATATAGATGCATACAAACATTTGAATTCTTTAGCCATATATATATATATATATATATATATATATATATATATATATATATATATATATATATATATATCTTTGAAAAGTATGCATATTTTGTATATATTACATCCAAAATATCAAGTAGCAGTTACTGTACAGATATATAGCACTTTTCAAGAAAAAAGTTTTGTTTATGTCTATCCTTTTTTAGCCCTGAAACAGCATTGTAATTTAACTTCTTTTTTTCCAAAGACATTTTTTTTTACAATGTTTAAATTTTAATATTTTTTACAATGTTTGTTAATCATACTTTTGTTACTTCAGCAGTAACATGAAATTGTCATTGACAGGCACACAAACTTTCTGTTCAGTAAACAACTGAATCTGAAACTGATTTTTTTCACTGAACTGAATTTTAAGCAGTTTACAGCTACACTTTGGCTTAAGGGTTCTGATGTGTGTAGATTTATGACTATTGGGATATTGCCTGACCACATGTAAATAAGAATTCATAATGATCAAGTGTGTGATTTTAAATGTAATATTTCAATTTCCAGTTCATGGCAGTTATTAATAAAGTTAATCACTATATTATGTGTATTATTTTGGATACCATATAAAGCGAAAACTCACACTGAGCCCTTACGACTGTAAGAAGTACAATTATGCATGCCTAGTCAGCATTTTACAGTCTGTCTCTGCTGTTCTACTTAACTCTGTCTGTTCACACAATCCAGAAGGATATAGCCGTCTCTCCTCACAGACGTGCACCTGTTGTCTGGTGTAGCGGCTTTGCTGTTTCCTGCCTGTCTCACTTGGGACCATTTAGTGCATCATAACATTTCATCCCTGTAGAATAAAGTACATATAAAAGACTCCACCTGTCTTCCAGTGCTGAAGACTTTTGTTCTGTGCAGATCTAGTCTCATCATTAACAAGCTGCAGGTGCTCCGAGAGACCAAGCACAGGGAGCAAGGGGAGCTGCTAACATGGCATAGAGTTACAGAGCCATCTGTGGAAGTGGCACCATTACATCAGCTTTGGGCACGGACCTGCCGTACTGCAAGAGTGTTCTCTGGCAGAGATGGGCGGCAGCTCATCACTGATTTTTGGCAGAAGTGTGTCTCTCCGGTTGAGATGGGCTGTTCGAGCGGCACCGGGTTCTGCACTGGGCAGTTCTGTACTGCATGTGCCTGTTATTCAACCATCTTGGGAGAAAGCCTTGCCCGCGGCAAAGGCCAATTTGTGTTCTTCTCGTATCCACTCAGTTACTTTTGCCCAGGATGAGTTAATATCACAGAAGGAAATGGCTTTAGGGGACGCAGGCTTGCAGCAAATAATGAGAAAAAAAAATCTCATTATTGGAAAAGGAAGAATTGTGGTTTTGCACCAAAAAGCACGACTTTTATTTTATTTTTACTTTTTAATTTTCCACAGAAAAAAGTTAGAGAAAGAATACAATATTAATGTTACTAAATATTTATATAAATGTATTTATATTATTTTTATTTATATACTTACACTAAAAATCGATATAAATAATTTTTTATACAAAGTTCTTTCCCACAAATCACACTTAAGATGTAAATGTAAAACAAAAAGTACATATTTACATGTGTAATACTTATTTTGGTAACACTTTACAATAATGTCCCATCAGGTAAGTTTGGTTAATGCATTAACTAACATTAATAATAACATAGATTAATAATGCATTGCTTATTTTTAGTTAATCTTTGTAAAATGCAACTGTTCATTATTAGTTCATGTTTGTTCAGGTCCATTTATTAATATTAACACATACAACAGATACAACGTTTAGTAACTTATTAGTAAATGTTGAAATTAACATTAAGATTAATAAAGGCTTTAGAAGTATTTATCATTGATAGTTCAAGTTAACCAATGTTAATAAATTAAACATTGTAAAGTGTCAAGCATGCTTTATACAGAAAAGCATTGCACAAATATATAAATAAATAGTTGTTGATTTAAAAGATCAAATTTTTATCGCATTTTTATTAGAAAAAACAAGTATTGAAGGACAATTGTTTAAGTAAAAATGCGGGCCATTACAAAAAAAAAAATTTTTTAATGGAATGGCTTAAGATATATTAGTTAATAAAGTCTTCATTTTCTCTATTTTCTCTTAACACCAGCTTTATATCAGAGGGAGGATAGAGGGGTTTCCTCCTGAGACCGGAGAGGAACAGATTGTGGAATTACTATTGGGCTACAGGAGTACCGGACCTGCAGGCTTCTGGCACATGAAGAATCACTGGAGCATATGTCGCCAGCATGATTCATTCATTTAAATTTATGGAGTGGAAGTGGGCCAGGTAGCGCACCGCGGTGACTGTCAACAGCACCTCCATCTTCACACACTTCACATACACTCGTCCCACCATCCTACCATATGTCCCGCGAAACACAATTTCTAATGGACAAGGACAGCTGTATCAGGTCAGTCCGGCTTTGCGCAGACACACAATGGGAACCTTTGGTGTGGAAATTAATTAGGCAGGTGCGAACACCCACTAGCTCTGCACTGATTGGCTGGGCCTTTCAGACAGACTTTCTGCTCTTTCATTTTCTGTTAGACCTGCTGATTCTATTTATATTTAGGATTTAGCATCTTAAATTTAAGAACTGCATTGTAAAGGTCTGAGTTATCACATAACGAAGTCTGAGGCGGGGAAATTCTGGCATTTTAAATGACCTGTGAGTTGACATTATGATTTGATGCAAGTTATATTTATTAACTTAACACTTTATCACTTTTAAAAGGCCAAACCAACAGTCTTTGTTGCTGTTTAACTAATTCATTTTTGGAGAAACAGACTTTTTTCCTATGCTATCTGCCTTGGACTGTCTATGTCAACATTTAAATGTAATTTTTTCCATGTATATAATTTATTATTTATACACTACTGTTCCAAAGTTTGGGCTGTGTGATATTTTTAAATTGTTTTTGATATCTTATATTCTCACCATGGTTAAATCATTCATGGCTTGATAAATAAAAGTATTAAGCTTCCAGACCCTTAATTTGTAAATATGTATTCTGCATGTTTTGGGTCGCTCATAAAGTGGATTTACAGGCCTAAAATCATTCCCACCTCTCGCCCCATTAAAGCTGGCCCTGCAGACACAATGGGTCAGAGTTTTATTTCAGCAGCTTGTCACTCAGGTATGTCTAGCTCATTGAGCAGTGCCTGGGCATGTTTCCAGAAATAAGCCATTTGTGAGCACTATTTGATATTCCCTCCACTGTTTGGGCTGCAACCTCGACCCAACAGCAACACTTCAGCATAAATCCATTATTCTTTTATAACTTAATGGACCTGAACTTATAACTATGGACAGCTCCTGAAATGAAATATTACACATTAACTTAAGAGGCTTTATTGATTTCTCTTTCACAGATAAAACATCTCAGGGCGTAATACCACTGGGCAGTTGTTTGTTTGAAAACTTCTCTTAGTGGTGAATCACTTGAATTCTAAATTAATTTTAAACTCTTACCATACTTCATTACAAAGTGCCTCTGACAGACAGGGCAGACCATATTGTCTTGTTTGTACAAAGTCAATCTGGTGTAAACTTTGGGGTTGTGGAGTGTTTTAGTAGTCATCAACATCGGGGGTATGGAGCGTAGCCATATGTCTGTATGTGCTACAATAAAAAAATGTTTCCATATTAGGATAGAATCGGGTATAGACAGGCTTATAAGTTTGATTAATAAAGCTAAATTAAAAGCCTATTTTTGCATCTAACTATAGGCTATAACAAATCTGATGTGCAGAACTCATGAGATATTCTATTTTATTATATTGTTTATGTAAAATAGAGATTTTGTTTAATCTCTGTCACTTTCTTTTGAATCCATTCACTAAAAAGATTTGTATACAAATCTGCTAAGAGACTCCAGAAAGAGCAAGTTGTGCATTGTGTACCATTTTTGCTCAATTTTATCTTTCCACGATTCTTTCACTTAAAAGAAACCACTGTGTGCAGCAGCCTGCTTTAAACACAGAAATATGTTATCAAATATGCTACCAGTCAAAAGTTTTTGAACTGTAAGTTTTTAATGTTTTTTAAAGAAGTCTCTTCTGCTCACCAAACCTGCATTTATTTGATCCAAAGTACAATAAAAACACTAAAATCTTGAAATATTTTTACTATTTAAAAAAAAAAAACATTTCTATTTTAATATATTTTAAAATGTAATTTATTCCTGTGATTGCACAATCTGAATTTTCAGCATCATTACTCCAGTCACATGATCCTTTAGAAATCATAATATTCTAATTTGCTGCTAAAAAAACATTTATTATTATTATTATGTTGAAAACAGCCGAGTAGAATTTTTCAGGTTTCTTTGATGAGTAGAAAGTTCAGAAGAACAGCATTTATCTGAAATAGAAATTAAATTACTGTATTGACCCGAATATAAGACGATGTTTTTTTCTTGGAAATACATCTGAAAAAACGCGGTCGTCTTATATTCGGGGTCTAGACTTTGACATGTCAGTAATACACCCACAACAATAGGTGGCGCCAAAAACGCATAAAACGAGTGTGCCATGAAATATGTAATGTGTGTGTTGTAAAGATAACGAGTGAAAACAAAAGAAAAAGAAAAGCTTACAGCGGCACGATTCGTGACTGTCATGTTAGCCTGATGGGACCAAACTTCCTCTGTAAGTGATTTTAAAACATAAGACAGTACCCAGATTTGAAGACTACAATAAGATTTCTCTTCTACTGATAATAAAATGTTGGTTGGCTACTATGAGATGAATAGGCTAAATGTTACATAATTCAGATGGGCTACCTGTTATTTCAATAGTATATCAAAAAGTGTATATTTTTCAGTGTCATTGTTGGTACATTTGACCAGTATTTACCATACTTTCAAAACAAAAATTAAAATAGGAAAAATATGCCATTTGAAAATGTGTTTTACAGAAAAAAAACAAAAACCAAAAAACAAGCTTTGGTTTTCAAAAAGCCTTTTTATAAAAGGTACATCTGGAAAAAAGGGGGTCGTCTTATAATCAGGGTCGTCTTATATTCGGGACAATACGGTATACTGACTTTTGGATGCTATAGTGTATAATGTTACAAAAGCTTAGATAAATACTGCTCTTTCTATTCATCAAAAAATCCTGGAAAAAAATTTACTCAACTGTTTTAAATATTGATAATAATAATAATAAATATAGCTGCAAGCAGCAATCACGGGGCTAAGCACTACAGAAGCAAGCAACAGACCAACAGCAGAAATGAGTAATTGAAGCCATTTTAGGATGATTATAGTCAAAACCGCTGAAAAATCATGAATACAACCTCTAGTAATATGATTTATAGGTTTCTTGTTTGACCAATACGTGGCGCTGTTATCAAATCTAAGTAATGCATTCTGTGTGAGTTGACAATGGCACACACAAAGTTTGGTGTCAATATTCCAAAGCATTTCAGAAATACAGCCTCAAGTGTCAATGGCGTCATGCGACAAATTCGTTGCCGTTGTATGCAGAAATGAGTAACTGAAGCCATTTTAGGATGTTTTTAGTCGAAACGACTGAAAAATCATATATAAACCTATAGCAATATGATTTATTGGCTTATCACGTTTGACCGATAGGTGGCGCTGTTATCAAATCGATGTGGAGTGTTCTGTGTGAGGTGACAATCGTACACACAAACTTTGGTGTCAATAGGCCAAAGCATTGCAGAGATACAGTCTCAACTGTCATTTTGGCATCATGACTCAAAATCGTTGCTGTGGTATGCAAAAACTGTTTGGTCTATCAACACGAAATCCATAACTTTTTGTCAGCATGGTCTGAAGATGATATGATTCAAATTTGGTGTAAATCGGACAAATGGTTCAGGAGGAGTTTGAAAAAGTATGTTTTCAACATAAATCAAAATGGCGGAAAGAAAGTTCGGCTTATTATGACATAATTGGAATGTATGTTGTCGGCATGACCCAAGGAATAATTTGATACCAGTTTCATTACAATCGGCTAATGCAGTCAAAATTTATTAGCATTTATAGAAATTTCATTATTAATGATTAATGAATGGTTTATTACTCTTGACCAATAGGTGGCGGCGTTAACCAACTGACGTAGCGTGGTCAGTGTGAGGTGACAATGTCACGTACAAAATTTGGTGCGAATATCTCAAAGTTTCAGAGATACAGCCTCAGATGCAGTTGTGCCTCTTTCCAGCAAATTCGTTGATGCGCTAAACGAAAACTGTTTAATATATCGACACAAAATCCATAACTTTTTGTCAGCACGGTCTGAAGACGATCCGAGTCAAATTTCGTGAAAATCGGATTAACGGTCAAGGAGGAATTCGAAAAAGTAGGTTTTCAACATGAATCAAAATGGCGAACAGGAAGTTTAGGCAATTATTGCAAAATTGGTATCGATGTTCTCGGCATGACCCACGGAATCTATCAACATCAGTTTGATTACAATAGGCTAATGTAAGCAAAAGTTATTAGCATTTTTAGAAATTTCATTATAACTTTTGACCAAAAGGTGGCACTGTCCCCAAACTTTTTGAGTACCATCAGGGCATGGTGCCAAATAACCACACTGAGTTTCGTAACGATACATTAATGCGTTCGTAAAATATAGCATTTTTCGACAAAATTCAACATGGCCGACGCCCAAAATGGCCGATATGGAAAAATCGGATATGGTGTGACTCGGCATGATGCACCGAATCTAAAGAGACCAGTTTTGTGATTTTTAGCCTAACCATTCACAAGTTATAAGCAAAAATATGCATTTTTCATATCTCCTGACCACTAGGGGGCACAGTGCCGAAACACTGCAGGTAGCCTCAGGTCATGCTTGTTATAAACACACACCAAGTTTCGTCTCAATACTCCAAACCTTTGCAGAGATATAGCCTCAGATCCATTTTTGAGTGCTTTTCAGCAAATTCATTAGCGTGTTTTTCGAAAACGCTTGGACGAATCGACTTGAATTCCATAAATTTTTGCCTCCATGGTCTATAGATGATCTGAGCCAATTTTGGTGAGAATCGGACAAACCGTCTAGGACGAGTTCGACGAGCAATTGAATATAGCAAAAAAACCTTACGATTTTTGAATTTCGGACTTCATTCGACTCGGCTTGAGCCAAGGAATAAGAGGAAATTTCATTTTGTGGCTTACGGTTCAAAAGTTATTAGCATTTCAAAAGTGAAACTTTGGACAAGTGGTGGCGCTAGAGAGCTTGATTTAGAGACTCCAAATTTGCTATGGTTAATGTTGAGACTCTCCTCTATCAGTGTGCCAAATTATACAACTTTCCCGCAAGCGGTTCTATGGGCTGCCATTGACTCTCTTACGGAAGAAGAAGAAGAATAACGCTAACAAACACAATAGGTGCCTCCGCACCTTCGGTGCTTGGCCCCTAATAATAATAAATGTTTCTTGAACAGCAAATCAGCATATTAGAATGATTTCTGAAGGATCATGTGACTGGAGTAATGATGCTGAAAATGTAACTTTGATCACAGAAATAAATAACATTTTAAAATGTATTCAAATAGAAAGCAGTTTTTAAATATATTTCACAATATCACTGCTTTTGCTGCATTTTGGATCAAATAACTGTTCAAAAACTTTTGACTGGTAGTGTATCTCATCTCACAAGCTTTAAAACTTTCAGCACCTGAAAAAAAAAAAAAACATAGTTAGTTTGGATTTCTGAGGAAATAAAGCACAAAGCAACTTGGATCACACTGTAAGCATCTGGTCATCTTGGCTGCACAGACTGCCCTGTAATTTAAAATGTTGATTAAAATATCATTTTAAACTAACTTTGTTGGAGCATCTTTTTTTTCTAGAAAAAATTCATCATTCATTTTATTTTTCGTGCTTTTCCGTGTAAGGCATTCAGTTTCATGAATCAAGTGGGACCTTCCACTGAACGCCGATCAGTCTCAGTGAGCCCTAGCGAGCAGCATAGCCATCCTTCCCCTGAGCATTACATCATTCTGAGGGATAACCGAGCCAATCAACAGCCTGGCAGGATTACGCAGCATATGGGCATGTCCTGACTGTGAGGGAGAGATAAACAGTTATGTTCAGAAGAAAACATGGCATTTATGTATATGGTACGTCAGAATGGTTAAAGACACAGATGCTCATCAAAGAAGAGTTCTTCTGCTCCTTGAGATGTCTCCTGTGTGAGAAAGAAAACTTGTTCACACCATAACAGGCACTCTGGACCATTGCCATGGAGAGGTGTAATTCTCAGCTGGCTTGCTAAGCTCTCGTTTAGCCAGACCATATATCACATTTGTGCTATATTGCTTAATACTCAAAATTTCCACTTAATTTGTGACACATAATAAACATTTGACTGTAGTACGGATGGTAATTAGATGTCACCAGATTTATATTACATGTTACAGTTTTTGTTCACCAAAGCAATATGATTTTTTGATTAATAATTATAAGATACCACCTTTTTAAGAGCGGGCTTGGCCATTTGTAACTTTTCTGCAGCCAAGAGTTTACTGTTTATACAGAAATACTCACTGGAGTGTAACAGAAGAGATTTCATTTAATCCATTGTATGCCTTCAAATAATATTGCAAGCATATCCAAATTCAGATTATATTCACCAGGGTCATTTTTAGAAACATGCATGGTCTGAGCAACATGCGCTCACAGAGAAACTTGCTAGTACCCATGCTTCCAGTGCCTTGAGAAAAGAAGAAGACACGCATGTATTTTAGTCTGTGCTGGCACTGTAGTTGATGCCTTTAGATGTGGAGCGGGAAGCAGGTACCAGAATGATGCAGCACACGGCACTGAATCATTTGATTAGTTAGCAGAAAATGACGTCTGTTCATCCCTGCAGTCTCCCTCATCTATTCCACTCTGGCATGCAAACGGCTGTGATCCGCTGTGTTACCAGCCGGTGTTGTTTGGACAGAGATCACAGGACTCAGTGGTGACGGCCTGCTCTGAGTGCACCAAGACTGAAATCAGTGGAAATGAGGCTTGCAAGTAAGGCCCCGTTCATAAGTTATGGGTCACTTTAGTCTTGCAGAGCTTTTATGGTAGGGTGCTCGACTAGCAAGGGTGTAAAACATTCAAGCTCCTATCTTGCCTCCAGCAATAAGAATCAAAGCAGATAGTAAGCTAACATTCAGTACACACTCTTAAAAATAAAAGGAGGGTTTCATAACAATGCCATAAAAGAAAAATGTTGAGTTCCCCAAGGATCCTTTCAGTGAATATTTCTTAAAAGAACTATTTTAGTGTGAAGTATATTTTAATAACCTTAACCATAACTTTATATCGGAAACTTTTTCCAATATAAAGAACCTTTTGCAATGGAAAGGTTCCATGGATGTTAAAGATTCTCCATGGAATCACAGATGCCAATAAGAAACCTTTATTTTTGAGAGTGTTGGAAGTGAAGGCCCAAAGTGAAGAAATTGTTTTAATCTAGGTTATATATTGGGTTGTCATCAGAATATGCTTTGTTTGATCTCTACAAAGCTATTTCTGGCTTCTACAGCCAGTCAGAGTCCTCAAGGAAGACACCCACACACGATTTTACATACAAATGCAGCACATAAACACTATTGAGAAAGTCAGACAGGCCCTGTTCTCATGGCCTTTGATCTTTGAATTCTATAGATGTAATGTGGTCTGTGATCCGAGTCATTGCATAACTCAAAGTTTATTTGATTTCTGTAAAGAACTTCTCTCCTGCTCTTCACTTTTGCATAAAGTGTGATATTTACTTATAGACAGTCTCTCAAAATCAGTTTTAGTTGAAGGGATATTTTGGCCCAAAAGTAATATTGTATTGTTTTAAACACCTTCATTTTGTTCTAAAATCTATAGTGACTGCTGTCAAGCTCCAGAAATGGCAAAAAAAAGCACCGTAGATGTAACTCAAGCAAGTTTTTTATTGCAAGCCTTCTGAAGTGAAGGCTGATTTTGATTTTTTATTTATTTATTTTTTTTGTATGCACTGTAAAAAAAAAAAAAAAAAAAGTTGAGCGAACTTAAAAATCTGCTGAAGCTGGTAAAAATGTTTTTTTTTTTTTTTTGGAGTTTGCTCAACTTGTTTTTGTGGGAGATTCTCAAATTTTTGTTGTATAAACTTAAAACGACAAGTTGAGAAAACTCAAAAATCTGCTGAAGTTTGTTGCTTTTTTTTTTACAGTGTGGAAAAGAGCAGCGTGAACATTTTACCTAACATCTCTTTTTTTTCCCCTACAAGTCATACAAGTTTGGAATAACATGAGGGTGAGTAAATGATGACAGATTTTAATTTTTTAGGGGGTGGGGGGTTAACTATCCTTTGAAAGTCTTTTATTTTCAGAGAGTTATTTATCTATGCTGCTTGTCTGTGCAATAATGTTTGAGTAAATTGCAACTTTTTGTCTCTTTCTGTCTGTGTATGCACTTGTGCCCTCAAACCATCATGGAGAAAGTTATCAAACTGAGCTGAACTTGAAAGCTGTGGCAGAATTACATAATTGCAGACAAATGTGGTACAAGCGAGAGAGCTGGAGAGCAGAACGTGTTTAAATATTAAAGCCTCATCAGTGAGAGCCTAAAGGCTTTGATAGACCCTCTAGAGCTCTGAACTATGAGAAGAATACAGTTTTCCTTGCTTTTCAAATGCAGTTTTGTGCCTTGTCAGAAAGAAAAACGAGAACCACAGATCTTGTTTTGAATTTTCTGAGACATTACATGGCAGTTTTATAAAAGAGGACTGTTAAATGCAGCTGTGAATTGTACAAGTTGATCACGTTTGACAGTTTTCCACACAGTAATCCATCCATGCAGATTCACTCAGCAGTTTGTCCTACAGCGCCTGTACCAGACGTATTTCATCCTCCATCTTTCCTGTGGCGAGACATCGAGAGGGCCACAGGTATTTATAGCTTGTTAAGCTAACGGGGAGGAGAAATAGGTCAAAAGTAGCTCATTTAACTTGTTGTCACTAAACCTCTGGTGGCAGCATGACCCTGGGCCTCCTACGCATCATCACTCAGTGACAGCCGCCCACCATGCCCAGCCAGCTATAAAATCAGAAGGAGCAAAATCTCTCCAGAGCGCTAGATATGTCATCGTGCCTACCCACCCTCCCTCAGACAGAGCTAAATAATGAACAAGCTTAACAGCATATACGTGCAAACCTGGCGGCCCAGGGTTCAAAGAAGTGCTCTGGTGCTTTACAGTGCCCTTGTTTATTGCATTAAGTTTACTTGCCATTTGCCAAATGCTTCTGGATTGAGTTATCATTCTCACAGTCAGCGAGACCCAGTGCTGTTCTGCCACATAGGTGTCCTTTAAGAAGGTGCTAGAAACACTTTAGTGGCATGTAACAGTATATTTTACAATGGTAAAATCTATTTAATTTTGTTAAAAGCTTGATCGTGTTCTGTAATCGTAGCTAATTAATATTAACAATAATGTTTAAATTCATATAATCAATGATTTTATCGATGGTAATTGTATGAATGTAAAAGTAAATGATTTATTCATTTTTTTAAAAAATAATAAGAAATGCTAAATTATTTTTAAGTTTATGTCAAATATATTTATATGTTACAGTTTTTCTCACTCGCTTTGGTGCATTTCTCAGAGATGAAATTCTCAAAACAAACTTGTTCAACCTCCACATCATCTAGTCACTTGTGCACATCATAAAAGCAGTTTCTCATTCTTTTGAACAAGTTGCGATTGCTTTGGTACATTTATGCAATTGATTATGTACATTTGTCTACGGTTTCCTACATTTTCAGTTGCTATTGTCATGTTGCTTGAAATGTATAATATAGTTCTCTGTGCTATAGTCTTACCCTCTAAACCTCAAGTCATTAGTTCATCGTGTAAGTCATTAAATGCAAAATGGTTGATCTAGTTGTCATAAACTGTCAAGCATATTTTCTACACATTTTTATTAGACTTTTTGTAAATTTGCCATGAATTGTTCAAGTGAATCTTGACTTTCACTAATGAAGAGAATATAGATCAACCGATGACAAACCAGTTCTCTGAAATAGCTTAAAGATACATCTCCTGAACCTTCAATTGGAAAGCATATATAGACAGAGGACAACACAAGAGTTACAAATTCTGACAATGGACTTTAAAAAATAAATAAATAAAATTCACCTTTGCACCCATATTTTTTTTTTCTTTTCTATATCACAGTGATGAAGTTGTAATGTTTTTTTTTTGTTTTCTTTGGGGGTTTTTTGTCAGATCACTAGTAAACTGTTTGAAATAGATATATGGCATACATAAAAAGTGCAGCCTAACTGTCATCCAAACTGTTGCCATAGTTTACATCAGAACATCTCTCCAGAGTACACTGTTATATTGACAACACGACTAAGCAATTTGACTGTCTTATCCGTACACAATGACACAAGCACATGTCATTCTGATGTTCATTGACACAGATATTTATTTTTGAGTATTTTGAGCAAGAGACTGGCTTTTGCAGGTAATCCATGGTGTTTTGCTATTTGTACGAGTTGTTCTGAGAAATGCACTTACTGTTTTGCAAATATTAAGGATGATTCGAGAAATGCACCAAAGCGACTGAGAAAAACTTTAAGTATGATTCATTTATTATATATTGATATTATTATTATTTGAGAATTTAGTGTTATAGATGTATGTGTCTATTTATGTCAAATATGTCCAATTCATTTAGAAATATTTACATTAAACCATATATTGCCATATATGTATTTATGTATGTACTTATGTGCGATTAGTCATATCCATATGCAATAGATAGATAGATAGATAGATAGATAGATAGATAGATAGATAGATAGATAGATAGATAGATAGATAGATAGATAGATAGATAGATAGATAGATAGATAGATAGATAGATAGATAGATAGATAGATAGATAGATAGATAGATAGATAGATAGATTTTAAAGCACTGTATACAAACAACTTTATATATAGACAGATTTTTGGGCATTCTATTCAAAAAGAGAATGGGGTGGCACATATGACATTTCTGTGCAAATCTTTCAAAGTTCAGGTGCATTGTGTGATAAATCATTGTGATGCATTTTAAATCAAACAAATGGACATGATGTCTTCTTTTCTTCTTTGTACAGAGTAGACAATGTGGTTAAAAAATTGACATCTCTCTCTCTCTCTCTCTCTCTCTCTCTCTCTCTCTCTCTCTCTCTCTCTCTCTGGTAGGTTGCTTTAGCACTCAGGATTGTCCATCTCTGTAATTCGATGAGAGCAACCATTTAAAGCAGCCTGGGCTTCTTATACAGCCTTTGCAGGAGCACCACTGGGACTATGAGTATTGATCCAGAGCCATAAGTAGGTCAGAGAAATAGCGACTAAGAAACAGGGTTTAGTCTGACACAGTTCCTCTCAACCTCCGTCTCTGACACTGTGAGGCCATTTGCGTTCATCCATCTCAATGATTCTTCACAGGCCATCTCAGTCAAGAAGGCACATTCTGTCGCCCCGAGTCATCTGAGGCACAGTACATCCTGTTTAGAGCATCAGGCATCAGTCTGCTCCCACTGGCAATTCCATGTTCTGCTTCAGGAAACCATGCAGTGAAAAGGTCAATGGGTTTACGGCATTTTTCTCCTCCGTTTTTTACATTCTTACAGAAGACAAGGCATAAATTAGTCCTGTTTGTCTAACGGATCAAAGTCATGATCATCTTTGCAGACCTCAGCGCAGTGCACAAATGCTAATCATAAATACACCAACATTAAAGATCCAAGGACTCGGCTGACCCCAGGTTAGTTTAAAAAACCCGCTACAGTCATTTGTGCTGACCTAAAGTCTTGGAAAATGAAAGAGTTCCAGCACTTTGAGTGATTAGAAATGACTAATCAGCCATCCCTAATGACAGCACTTTAATTACAGTGCTCTGTGAGTGCAAGCTTTGCTTTCGGTCCTTATCTACCATCACAGGCAGTTTGCATATTTGCAGTGTACCTGAAAGAGTCCAGCAGGAGTTTTTCCTTATCTCGGCCTGCCTGGGACGTAAAAACAGCTCTCTGTTTGCAAAAGAGATGGGCTTGTGTTTGTGTGTGAGTGTTTGTGTATGTGTGGATGTTTATGTGAAAGCCAGTCACACCATAATACGCAACAGTGGGCTTTTTTAATGTGTCTTGACATGGTTATCCACGCTTTCATATGTGTAGAATACATCTTTAGTCATAATATTTACCTATTTCAGGCCTCTAGAAAAGTCAGGTGAAACCCAGTAACTTGTCATTACATAAGTACATTATAGACATCCATTAACTCATTATATTCCTATTCAAACAATCACTGATGGTGAGTTAATGTTTTGCTCAATAAGCGAAACCTAACCTGAAATGTAATATGATACACTGAATATCTTGCACATAAACTGTTGACACAGTTATCATTAACCACAGTTACACTTATGATTTTTCATGAGTTACCATTAAAGAGCCTTAGGCCATTGGATCATTGGCTGGCTGTATCCAACCAATGGGCTGTGACTCATATAATTTATTCAGATCAGAATCAACTAGCATTATCTTCAGGGTAAAAAAAAAATGTTGAGAGAGCCTGGGAATAATTACTTGAATATTTTTTGTGCACTTTGATGAGTGATTTGTAATCTGATTCAGATATTCCTTATTTAAAGAGTATGAGAACCATATTATGGGAAGGAACAATGTGATAGTTCCAGAGATTTCCTCTGACCTCTCAGATATGATTGTTCTTGCTCAGACAAACCTCTGGTGGAGGACTAAGAGATTTGGCTATTTGCATTGGACATTCCTCTGGTTCTCTAGTCCAACCATTTTAGAGTAGATGTATTGTTTAAACACATTTAAGCTGTGACTGCTTTGTAGCTGTTGGACTTAAAGGGATAGTTCTCCCAAAAAAAAATCATCATTTGCTTGCCCTTGTTTCATTTGTCATTTTTAAACTCGTAAATGTTTTTCTGAGGAACACAAAAGGAGATGTTTAGGAAAATGTTCACGCTGCTGCTTTCCATATAATGACGTTGACCAGTGGCTGGAGTCTAACAAGTCTTCTGAAGTCATACAAAGGTTTTGTGTGAGGAAATTTAAATCAACGCTCTCCAATAGTCCATTTTATTACAGCTCTCAAATGGTGCATCAAGATGTTTTATTTTAAGTTTTATGTCAATCATGTCATACAAAATTTGTTCTTGTGTGCTTCTGTCTTATAACCAGTTACGATGCACCAAATCTAATATCCATATTTTTAAGTTGTATAAATGTCAATTTAATAAATGACATTTCTTATTATTATCAATGTTGAAAACAGTGCTGCTTAATGTTTCACTAGGAACCATGATCATTTTTCAAAAACAGCATTTATGTGAATTCAGTTTTTTGTTACTTTTGATCAAATGCATCCTTGCAGAATAAAAATATTAGTTTCTTTAAAAAAAAAAAAAAAACCTACTGACCCCAAAATTTTAAAAGATAGATACTGTGTACAATGGCTGATCTGTCTTAACAACTATGAATACTTTATGACCAAGAAATTGAGAGCATGTTGAGTAGCATTGTGACGCACTGTACTGTACCAGATGACGATGACACATACTTTATCAGAAGCCGTCATATCACAATGACACATACTGTATCAGGCCACTGATTGTGCTTGGATCCAGATTAGATAACTGACTCATAGTAGTTAAATAAGGTTGCCTTAAGTTGTCTTGACAACTTTGTTTTTATCGTGCTACTTATGGGCTTATGAATCCATACCTGGATGTACTTGACACTCCACAATGCACTTGTATCAGTGGATGATGGTTAATATGATGCTCAGATGAAAGAGAATGAGAGCAAGTGCTGAGGTCATGACAACAATCCAGTCGGTACATTGATGACATCTCTGTCAATAGTACTGAGTACAAGCGCCCACCTTTGGATACAGCTCTGTCTGTGGGCTCCAGCATGCTGTGAGAGTCTGTGTATGTGTGTACATTCTGTTCTGTTCATGCTGTTCTGTTCATCAGTACATCATCTCCTCTTCTCAGAGCGACTGTCAGTGGTGAAATGGTGTGTGGGTGTCCGACACAGTAATGGGTCAATCACTCCGAAAATAAGACTTTTTCTTCTGACTGAGCATGGAGGAGATCTGTTCTCACCTAATGTTGTGAAGGTAATGATACACTCTGCACTTCAATGATGGTGCTGGGTTACATAATGATACAATAATGATAATGACTATTCAGAAGCTCAAAGAAACCAGGCTGAATAGAGAAACACGTCTTCAGTAAACTTAAAAAGACAGAGCTGAATGGAGTCCTCATTTCAAAGCACAATTCTTTGAAGAAAATACAACGGTGACACAAAATGTGACTGTTGTTATGTAGTAATCTTCCTCTGATCGAGCTGTAGAAGCTGAAATTAACCAATCAGACAAACTTTTAATAATACAAGCTTCCAGACCTGACGTTATCGGTGTTATATTTTTCATGGCGCTCCACTGGCACGATTTTGTGATTTATATAACACTCGTAGCACTTATGTTCTCTGTGATTCATCCGTGAGTTTTGCTGTCCTCACAGAACGTTATTTGGGGGCTGGTGTTTCACATGTTCAGAACAGCATGTGTATTATGGTTATTTATTTATTATTTTTCTTTGGAGCTGACAGGCAGAGATAGAGCATTAATCATGTTCAGCCCACTCTCAGACAGCAGTGATAATATCGGCGTGGTGATGCAAAGTGACCGGCGAGCACATAGCACTTTCACACCATCAGTCATGTTCCCGTAGCAACATGATAACGCAGGAATAACATTGAAGAAACAATGTTGGAACTGTGTGTTGGCGTGGGAGGGCAGGGGCTAAAAAAAGTCCCCACAAAAGAGCTGTTGATTATGCGTGGAAATGTGAGGGAAATTAGTAAAGTTGTATAATGACTGTACTTCTTATATATTGATAAATTGTTTTGCAATGTGCCATTGTTTCGGTCTCCAGCTGTTTCACTTATAATGTACTAAATTGGTAATAATATGACATTCATTGAAGTACCTTTTAAAACTGCATAGTACAGAAATCTTTACAGTATATACTGTATGTAACTATGTAACTGGAGGTGATGCTTAAAAGCCCATGTCATTAAAATAATTATTATTGATGTACAGAGTCATATATTTGTTTATTAAGGTTAAATTTAACTTAGTATAAGTTACATACATATTATATACATTACATATACATTACTGTTCAAAGGTTTGGTTACGTGTGTGTGTGTGTGGGGAGGGGGGTGCTTGCGTGCGTGTGTGCGTGCGTGTGTGCGTGCGTGCGTGTGTGTGTGTGTGTGTGTATGTGTGTGTGTTTATGTGGTTTACAGGGACACAAATTTGTATATTAACATGGGTATGACAGAGGTATTACAATTTGAAGGTGGTTTATGAGGACACTGCCTATATCCCCGTAAATCAAAAGGCTTAAAAAACATACTAAATGGTGTTTTTTTTTTTTATCTAAAAATGCAGACAGTCTCCTGTAAGGGGTAGGTTTAGGTGTAGGGTTGGTGTAGGGCAATAGCACATACAGTTTGTACAGTATAAAAAGCATTACGCCTATGGAGAGTCCCCGTAAACCACGTAAACCAACATGGTGTGTGTGTGTGTGTGTGTGTGTGTGTGTGTGTGTGTGTGCTACACATGTATGTAACCAAACCTTTGAACGGTAATGTATACGTAATGTGTATATATATATATATATATGTGTGTGTGTGTGTGTGTATATATATTGGATATTAATATAGAACATTCGTTACCGTTCAAAGGTTTGGGGTCAGTAATATTTTTATTTTATTTTATTTTTTTAGACATTAATATCTTTATTAAGTAAGGATCCATTAAATCAAAAGTGTCAGTAAAGACATTTATAATGTCTTTTAAAAAAATCTAATTCTGTTCTTTTGAACAGGGTAATCCTTTCAGATAATCTTGAAAATAAAGCATTACAGTATCCACAAAAACATTTAGCAGCACAGTTGTTTTCAAAATAGATAATATTAAGAAATGTTTCTTGAGCACCAAACCATAATAGCATATTAGAATGATTTCTGAAGGATCATGTGACACTGAAGATTGGAGTAATGATGCTGAAAATTCAGCTTTGCCATCACAGGAATAAATTACATTTTAAAATATATTAAAAATAAAAAAAAGTTATTTTAAATTGTAATATTATTTCATTACTGCTTTTACTGTATTTTTCATCAAATAAATGCAGCAATAATCTTCTTTCAAAAACATTTTAAAAATGTAACATTTGTATAAATAATTTTAATGTAGCAGGGCCCATAAAAGTTTAGCGTCTTAACTTTAGTTTTGGTTGAAGTTCACATAATAATTTATTTTTGTTTAATGCATGTTTAATTTTTTTTTAGATCAGACAATAATTGGCAGACCTCCTGCAGTACCACCACAGACCCCCTGTTGAAGACTCCTGATGCGGTATATGAATGGTAATCATTTAGCACAAAGATATAAATCAAAGTACTATGATCTGATACGATACCGCAGCAGTACTTTTGTAAGGGTTATTTGTTTGTTTTAACCAACATGATTTAGTCACAATAGCAGTGTCAGCTCGATCAATACAATTTAGATCACTGTGTGTGTCTGTTTGGAGCCTGTGCTTATGGGAGGTGGAAATGAGCGCTGAATCAGGTCCTTGTGGCGCCTGTGGCTGGGGAAATAGGAGAAGTAGGTTACTCTCCAGACATTTGAACTTGAAACACTTGGCCGACTGCCTGTGGAGCTGCAATCCCAGTGCACATGTATTGGATTACTTTACTGCCACCTGCTGGCTGTGAAGGTTCAAGATTACATGCCATTAAATTGCTATATGAAGCTTATTCTCCCTGATTATGCTTTCATCCATGTGGTCGCATTCGCTCCATCAGTCCCTAGCACACGGGGACACTTACTGTTGTGTTCTCTCATTGATGTGCATGGTAAGATCCGTGGGCTGAAGGTGGTAGTGTTTGTGTATTACCAGAGGAAATTCCTTCTGGTGTGGCGGTCTGCTTTATCATGGGCTGACAGAAGACAGCACCCTGGTGTTAATGCACACAGACTACCCACCATCCACCATTTCTCTCTTATTCATCTTTTTCAAAGGTGAAGTATGTAATTTTTAGGCCACATGTGGGCAGCACTCTGTCATATTGCACAGCAGTAAGTCGGGCAACCCAAGTGCGACTCACTACTCGAGGTTCTGTCTCTTCTTTTATCATGTCCCGTTTCACCTTAAAACTGTCATAGCTAATAAAGGTACAAAAATGCTAAATACTAAATAAAGTTCTATCATGACAACTCTGAAAATTTTAGCATGGTAATGGATATGACAATATTAATGTATTTGGTCTTGGCAGAATAGATCTGCTACGCTTCTGAATTGCTTCTGCTGCTGGTTATTCCTGTTGTTGTAGATTATTGTTGCTGCTGCTGCAAAGCAAGTACAGGAACTTGCTATTGCCAATACATACACCGAGACAATGCTGTGAGTATGTGAGACATACTGCTGCTGCACAAGTAGCATATAATAACCCGGATCTGCAGATCTGTACAGGTGGAGCTGGGGAAGGTGGAGGGTTTCAGAGGAACTCTGAAAGAGCGCTGCGAAATGCTCCAGTGAATGCTAACCAGTCATTTAAATGTAAAGCAGTAATCTCATTTGGCTACAAAATACATTCATATTAAAGATATGTTGTTTGAAAACAAGTCTTAATATCTGTTGGTGTGTTCTCAAGTAAATTGAACTTGTTTTTAGGATTTTTAGATATTTAACTAGAAATTTTGACTAAAGTACTCATACACTGCCAAAAAAAATCATGACCAACAAATTTTGATAAATATTTTAATAGACGAGATTTTACATCATGTAGTTTTGCTTCCCAAATAAATGTATCTTGATTTAAGACTGTTTAGATATTTGTACTGGAAAAACATTTTTTTTTTTTTACAGTGTAAAGAAACTGGAATAAAACCAATATATATATATATATAATTCTGCCTTGCGTCTCTGAAATCATTACAGAGTTTTAGAGATTGATGAATTAAGTGAATGAGATTGTAATGAAAACACTGATGATGATGATAATGTTGTATGTGTTTGTGTACTTTATGTACAGAAGGAGGTGCCACTCTGTTCTTCCTAAAGGTTCCCTGTTGTGTCCATAAAAGAGGTTGGTGTAGGTTTATCACAGTCCTGCAGACCTCTGCTCCTCTCTTCACCTGCTCTCTCCCTCTCTGCAGCCTCCCCTGGTAGTCACACCCCTAGTCCAAACAGTAGTCCTTGTTATCTGGGGCCCCTGTGTTGCCTGGTACTGCAGGACCTTGGAGGACCCTCCACCCTCTCAGAACAGAGCAGCTCCCCAGCGTAGAGGCTCCATTGGCTGGCTTATCTCCTCGTCTTTTGGTCCCAAAAGGTCTGTGCCCCATTCTTCTGTGGCTAATCTACAGCTACCGCTCCTGCTGGTTCAGCAGCACTGGCACACTGGAAAAGAAGCATGCAAAGAGCATTTCCAGAACTGATATTCACAAACATTTCAGAGCGGAAATACAGTCTCTGAGTCTGTTTATTCTCTAGTTTATTACTTATAATAAATAAAAGCACAAATCACTTGAATGACATATAGCGAAGACATAACCAATAGCAGCAGGGTGTATTGTCTTCTCATCACCGGATTTATGTTTGATATGAGAGAATGAGTGAGAGGTCTGAACAGCCATCCTTAGAGAGTAGATGAGGAAATGACCTCATGCAGTATGTGCGGAGGCGCTCCCTAATCAGTGGCTCATTTCTGCTCTCTGCCCCCAGGCAGCTCTCTCTAAAGCGTACTTCAGTTTAGATACTGGATATTCAACGTTCCTGTTCGTGTTTTTAGGGGCCAAGCGCAGAAGGTTCACCAGAGGTGCATAGCCCCTGTTGTTTTTGTAAGAGAAATGCTTCCCCTGCAATGGGAGTCTATGGCAACCCGTTTGGAGGAAGGTTGTCAAATTTGGCACACTGATTGAGAGGGGTCTTTCCCAGTCAAACCCTCTAGCCATCAGCTTAAAACTATTTCTTATGACCTTTAAACCCTTTAGTTTAGAAAACAGTTCCTTCTTCATCTGCTTTATCTAATCATCTTCAGTTGGTATTTCTGATTTCCGCCATCTTTGTCATTTGAAATTATTATTATTCTGCAGTCTGTTTCACTAATCCTCTCATTCCTTTTCCAGCATTTACATATATGATGCTCAGACCAAATCTCATAAAAGTTATTTTTGAGTTGCGTCACATTACTGAATTAAGTTGACAATATCGAGCAGGCTGTATCTCGGAAGTAAAATTGTGTAGGTTTAGTTGTGATTGTGATTGTAATTAAATACTATGTAATCTCTGATCACCTTCTAATGGTCAGAAAATCATAAAATGTGATTAAAATGCTTGCAAATTTGCTATAATCTGGTGTTGCAGTACCAGATTTTTAGAGAGCTGCCATATTGCTTTTATTATGAGTTTTAAACTCATGAAATCAAAATTTCAATTGAAATTGACGAAACTGAATAACACCATGCATTTTAAGGCATTTCAGTTTGATTTTTAATGTAAATTGTCTAACCACACCATAATGCATTGAAACAAACATGGTAAATGTCATTGCCACTGTACCCTAAGGGTATTTGAGCAATTTGAAGACAGTGCCACCTTGAGTTCAAAATAAATGTAATGTAGATAAGTTGGTAAAATTTTACAATAAGGTTCATTAATTAACATGAACTAAGAATGAACAATACTTCTACGGCATTTATTAATTTTAGTTAATGTTGATTTCAGCATTTACTAATGCATTATTAAGTTGTGTTTGTTAACATTAGTTAATGCACTGTGAACTAACATGAACATGAACGACTGTATTTTTATTAACTAACATTAACAGAGATTAATAAGTAGTGTAATAAATGTATAGTTCATTGTTTGTTCATGTTAGCTAATACATTAACTAATGCTAACAAATGACAACATTGTAAAGGGCTACTGATAAGTTTAAGTTTACTTTTGAATTATTTGGTCTGAAGTTATTCATTGGGTTCTTCTTATTCTTTGGGTCTTTGGATTACTTGTCAAACAGATTTCAAATTTAATCAAAAAACACTTTTCATCTCATGAACAGAAATCTCCATGGTCCAGAGATCCTCCACAAGTTACTGAGATTAAAGCTGCAATTAAATATAACTTATCAATTTTTTAATCATTAAAATCATTGTCACTCTGAAATCATCAGAGATCTTCCAAAATCTTTTTATCAAACTTTCCACAACAGATAATTAAAAGCTCAAAACCCATGTCATGTAACAAGTAAGACCTGCGCATCAGCATTACACAATTTTAAATTAGCGGTGTGTTAATGGTTTGGTCCCAGCTGCAGATGCCTGTAAAATGCACTTAGATAATGGATCTGGGTCTGTAACCAAGCTATCATTAGCGTGTCCAGCGCTCATTAAGACACATACATT
Source organism: Acrossocheilus fasciatus (assembly GCA_036784905.1). Taxonomy (NCBI): domain Eukaryota; kingdom Metazoa; phylum Chordata; class Actinopteri; order Cypriniformes; family Cyprinidae; genus Acrossocheilus; species Acrossocheilus fasciatus. Next base: position 21,337,566 of record CM071957.1, on the reverse strand, counting down.
AATGCAGATTGAATGAGACCGGGGGCCCTTTGCGTTTCACAAATGACTAGACAGCTGTTCCATAAGACTGAGACATAACCTTTTAACACACTGTGCCACTGTGTAACCTATGCGGTGATTAAGGAGACGCTGCCCGGTAGCTAGACTGAAAAATTCACCTAATGCAATTCCCCTTCGGGGGACTTGGCCTCTTATTCCCAATGATTTCATGTGTGCAATCTATGAATGCACGGTCCACATTAACAGACATTGTCCTTTAGGTTTATGAGCTTTATGGGATTAATAAATAAGCTGTCTGCTCAGTGCTTCCATCCCCTCTGTCTTGACTCTGTGGTTTGCGTGTGTGTGTGTGTGTGTGTGTGTGTGTCCTAAATGAACTCATGGGAGTTGCTGTCCAAATTCTCGGCTAGTTAGGGTTTATTTAGTGAATGCAAGAGGCATGGGGTAAAAATCAGGCTGGCTAAATATTTGGCTGTGTGCGAGGCCCTACTGTCACCGTTGTGAAAATAGTCCCTCATGGTCTATCATCACTATGTAAGTCATGTTCATTATTCTGCTATAAAAGTTTATTGCATTATGAATCATAAAATAAATTGGGCAATAATCAAAACAGCTCCCATCACCATGTGGCCTATGGGAGTCTGTCCTCACCATGCTGCTGCTTCATGACTAATGCACAGTGTGTTGTAGCCTATACTTGTGCACAGTAAATAAATAAACCAACTCACTGTAAGTCCTATTTCTGAAAACATACAGTATATGAGCCCTGTTGCCATCATTTTAAACGATGATTTGAACGGTGTACACAATATGAAATGTAGTTTTAGGATTGCATTTTTGCATTGCACTACTCTGCTTTTCCATAGTTTTTCTATCTAAACATGTGCTAAACAGACTGATGCACTCATATCTTACATCTTTTGCAGCATCTGGTGCATGACACAGCATTCACAAATGTTTAAAAAAAAGCACCTTCAGACCTTGCAGTGTTCCCATTTCACCGCCATGTGTGTCACTGTTTTTAATCGCAAAACACGTTACATATCAACTGGACCTTAGGGCTTTGTTCACAGAACCCGTTTTTGCATTTTACTGTGCTGCTTTTCCAATGGAAGTAATTGTGTCACACAAGTGTGTTTGACCATGGTGCTTGCATATATATATTTTTTTTTTTTATTTTGTGAAAAACATGCATCACTCATTTCAAAATCAGTGCATTCAGTGTATTTTTAGAACTTTTTTCTTCCCACTGCCATGCATCTTGTGTTTTTAAATGAATGCATTATGCGAGACTGACCCCTTAGAATGTGATGGCTAATTGTTTGCCAACAACCAACCAATCGTAAACTGAACAGCCTCATTAAATATTCACATGCTTTGTACAGTCACAGAAACTTTGATGCATTGTATTTTGTTTCAGCTGGAAAAATCTAAGCGTCAAACAGTGATGGAAAACATGTTAATTGAAGAAGAGACTTCAGTTTTAAAGGTGTGCTCCAAAAGTCAGTTCTATTATATATGAGCCAAAGTGATGTGTAAGAGCAAGTCAAGCCGTAATTTAAAGACTGAACGCTGCATTCATCCATTCAATGATATTGACATCGCAAATAAGAATGTAAACCTGGGGTTTAAGAATGTGAAACCTTGAAACCTGGATGTCCAAGATTAATCTATGAGATTTATAAGTGTGATTCATTGTATTGACTTTTTGTTTCTTTTAGTATTTTTATTGCAGGTCACAGTTTATGACAGCAAAACTTAATACCCACTGGAACCTGCTTATGTAAAATTAAAGGTTAAATGTACCTGGTTGGAGATCACTCCTGAAGATAGTATTTTCATAATTTTATCATAAATGTTTAGATTGCTGTGAATCTTGGTTTATAGAAAAAAAAATTGATTATTATTTCTCTCCAGATCATTAGTACTACGGCTGTGGACACCAACATTCCAAATTTGCTCTTGGGGCTGCAGGAGAACGTCTGCTAAGCCAATTACTCAACATTAAATATTCCTGTTCCAATGTACCACACATGTCAGCATGCTGGATGCCTTTTCCTCATTAACACAACTGTGGAGAAATAAGCTACCTAAAGATGAATGTGACTGCTCTCATTACTGCCTTTAAGCACATGGCTCCCTCCCTTTGCGTAACTTAGATCTCAGTGACAAATTGCTTCAAATTGTCTCTGCTCTGTATTAAATCAGTGGCTCAAAAAAAAAAAAAAAAAAAAAAAAAACCTTGGAGAGTCTGGCAGTGTGATGCACATGAGCTGCAGGCCTCCCACGGCGAGATTATTAAAGTGAGTCTGTAGCTATTCATCACCCCCAATAGAGACCTGCAGGCATCAAATGAGTGTATCGTCACCCAGTGACTTATTGTAATATGCCAGCAGACAACAGGCCATACATATTGCCCTTAATGACTTTGCACTGCATCGTGGGTCATTCTGCGGTGGATTATACAAAAAAACAGTTCTGATATTTCACATGAAGTAATTTGTTAAATGTATGCAATATGTTCATTTAAATCCATGCAGTCAGAGGTAGCAGAGGAGGAGGTAGAATGAGGTATCAGAGCATGTGGATAGTGCTCAATATTATTTGTGAGATATCAGATGTGTTCATTATCACACTACAGCATGTATGAGTTGCTTACAATGTATTATACAGTCAGCAAAAGGCACAGTCACTGTGATGCCTGTCCCATGAATCTCCAGAGCACATCAGTTAAAGAATCGGTGAGAGAACAACAATGACAATGTATTCAAAATTCCGTTTTTGCCCACTCTTGCTTTTTTATAAAAGAAAACAGCATGTATTAATGACCATGCTAGGCTCTCTCATTATTGTATTATCTTTATTTGCTAAGTAAATTGTTGTGTATGTGCTTAACATGCCTTTTAAGTTAAATGAGCTCAGACTGCGTTTCTTTAAAGTCATGGCTGGTGTTTCTGTCTGTGAAAATGTGGACTGCGTTCTCAGGTTTCCCTGATCAATAGATAAGCATACAATTCCCTGAAACCAGGCCCCTTCTTCCCTCTCAACATCCAAAACGACACAATAACAGCTTGATGATTTTGACTGTGGGAGGAAGACCATTATCTTAGCTGAGGGATCTGTTGTATTTTGGGGTTGGTTGCCTTGACTTAATTAAATTTATTTGATCAAAATACAGTTATATTGCAATATATTATTACATATTAACATAAGTGTTTTCTATTATAATATATTTTAAAAGATATTTTTATTCTTGTGATGGCAAGGCTGAATTTTCAGCAGTCATTGCTGCCATCTTCAGTGTCACATGATCCTTAAAGGGATAGTTCACCCAAAAACTAAAAAATTTGATGTTTGTCTGCTTACCCCCAGGGCATCCAAGATGTAGGTGACTTTGTTTCTTCAGTAAAACACAAACAAAGGTTTTTAACTCAAACCGTTGCAGTAAGTCAGTCATATAATGGCAGTTAATGGGCCCAATGCACGGCTTTGAGAGTAAAAAAAAAAAACACTGTCCAACGCAATGTCCAACTGTCCTGAGTGCGTTCACATCACCCGGTGCGTGACGCATCACCGTGCTCTGGCATAGTAGACACACACATGCAAGCGATCTGTCGCACGTATATGTCGCTCATTGTTTACACCGTCACGCGCTGGCTCTTGTGAACGCGCTCAGCGCAGTTGGACATTACGGTGGATCAGAGGTAAAAAACGATATAAATACTGTTCAGTTTCTTGCACAGACCAATCGTTTCATGTCTTAAGACCTCAATGTATCGTCACGAGCCACAGGATTTAATTTGGTTTTGTCTGTGTATGTTTTTTTTGTACTCTCAAAGCCGTGGGTCCCATTGACTCCTATTATATGACAGACTGCAATGGTTTGAGTTAAAAAAAAAATCTTTGTTTGTGTTCTACTGAAGAAACAAAGTCACCTACATCTTGGATGCCCTGGGGGCAAGCAGATAAACATCAAATTTTCATTTTTGGGTGAACTATCCTTTTAAGAAATTATTCTAATATGCTGATTTGGTGCTCAAGAAACATTTATTATTATAATTAGCAATGATGAAAACAGTTGTGCTGCTTTCATTTTTTGTGAAAATGATACAGTATTTTTCAGGATTCTTTAATGACTAGAAAGTTCTACACACATAATATGTACATTAAAAGCATGAAATAAGTGGTTTTTGATGCTCCATACTAATATTGCATGCCAGCTGTGATCATGAGACACTGAGGCAGGCACATCCATTCAAATACATTTTTAAACACATTCTAATGTATTCACAGGTCTGTAGACATGTTCCCAGAAATCCGTCTTACCTTATCTGAACCGCACTGTGTGCTGTAGTTTATAACCCTGTTGTTTACATCAATTCCTCAAATGTATCTAGAGCAAAAGCATTTAAAGTGCATCTTGGTGAGGGCATGTAAATGTAGAACATGAATATTTAATCATGAAATGTGTCTAATGACATAGGTTTGCATTACTGTACACTGTGTTTTTATAACATATGCAATTTGAAAATATTCTCCATACAGTTCTAGCTTAAGTTAATGCACAGCTAATGTCATCTGTGTGTAACGGAGAGGCGCAGATGCAAACTCCATAGAGTCTCATTCACAGTCCATAGGGCTCATTTTTACTGAGCTCTAGAGTGGCACCACATCTGAGGAGCCACGTGGGAAACGGGGAACACAGCTCCTCTTCGGGCACGCAACATCTGTCTCGCTTGCTGTAGTAATCTTGTGCGACGTCGTGAAACCACTGGCCTGAATGACTGTTGTCATGATGCGAGAGAGTATGGATGGTTCCTGTGTGTGTGTGTGTGTGTGTGTGTGTGTGTGTGTGTGTGTGTGTGTGTGTGTGTGTGTGTGTGTGTGTGTGTGTGTGTGTGTGTGTATGTGTGTATGTGTGTGTGCTAACTTACCTGAGGGCGTACAGGAGGACTGTGTGCTTCAGTGCTTAATGGCGCTTACCACCGCCGTGGGCATGGACATGGAGATACACACTGACAGGGTCACGCAACAACCGTGCCCCAGGTCACATGCCTTCCATGCAAACCTCCAGTGGATAATGCAGGGTAACTGTCACATATTGTAACTAAAAGCTTGATTCTCTCCTCTCTGACATTGTAGGTGCAGGGATTTTTATGAGTGTATGTCTGCGAGGTCAGTTGCGGTTAATGTTAGAATGGGCACGGTTTGGGGCTAAATTACTTTGAAACATTCCGATCCATTGGAAGAAGTCTTGCTGAAGAACCTGCAGTCTTCTTTTCTGCCCCTTGGCCAACAAACCAAAACAGCACTCTTGTACAGTATTTATAACAAATTGTGTATTGTATTACTTTACCTAAGGCTAAACTTAAAAATGTTTAAATGAATGAAAATGGTGTCATCATTTACTCAGTTTAATATTTTATGATTAATATTTTTTGAATGCCTAAGCTTCAAACATGACTGAACTACCATGAAAGTATTATAAAAGTGGGAAAATGATTAATGTAATAATCTAATAAAATCTTATTAATATTCATTTATATTTCAGTTCTTCTGAAGACAAACAATACCTTGGTGTGACAAACAGTTCAAAATATTAATTTTAATTATTCATTGTTTCCTTCTCTGCCTTTGCATTTTTTTCTTGTATAGGAAGCACATTTGCTCATAATTATGACATAAATTATAATTATGACAAAAACCAATCATAATTAAGATGATATTTTTTAAGTAAATGTATTAGATGAATGACTCAGTAAACTTTGTAAGACTTTGCCATAATCCTGACTTAGTATGTCATACTTTTGCCTTTTTGCATAATTAAGACTTGGTATTTTAGAGGTTTTATCTCATAATTTTTATTTTTATTTTGTAATCTCATAATTATGATTTACAAAAGCATTATTTTTATATATATATGTGGCAGAAATGAGCTACCAAGCTTGTGTAGTACTGCACTTTTATTGTTGGTTTTGTTGATAAATTGCTTGTGATGTAAGCATCTGTATATAATAGTTTAACGTATTAATATATTTAGAATGTAAAAGTACAACATGTGAAAAAATACCGAGGTCAGAATATCATTCAAAGTCTGGGGTCAGTAAAAAAAAAAAAAAATCGGCAAGGATGTTATAAATTAATCAAAAGTGATTTTTTTTTTTTTTTTTTTTGTTAGTTTGGTTGTTTTTTTGCAAAAAAAAAAAAAAAAAATCATAATTTAAATAAACGTTGTTCGACTTTCAATTCGTCAAAGAGTCCTGAAAAAAAATGCATCATATTTTCCACTAAATTATTAAGCAGCACAACTGGTTTTACCATTGATAATAATGTGTTTGAGCACCAAATCAGCATATTAGAATGATTTCTGAAGTATCATGTGACACTGACAACTGTCACATGATCCTTCAGAAATCAAGTAATGGCTGCTGAAAATTCAACTTTGGCATCACAGGAATAAATTGCATTGTAAAATATTTTAAGATAAAAAACTGGTTTTACAGTATTTCTGATCAAATAAATTAAATAAATAAATTGCTCAAATAAAACCTTGATCGGCCTTGTTTTGCATTTTGACCCTAAACCTTTGAACAGTAGAGTGTATGCGATTTAGGTTATTCAGGATTGACTTTTGCTTTTGAAATAGTCTTGTAGCCCCTACCAAATGAGATATCAGCCTTCAGTTTAACCTTGCGTTTAATTTATGAATCTGAGCCCGAAGCCTTCTACACTGACACAAACGCTCTTGATAGTGTAATGTTTTCCTTTTTTGCTCCTTTTTGTCTGTTCCACATTTGTATCATGTTGCTGAGTTGAATGGGCCAAGCCCTGGAGTGACTACTTTGTATAGAGAGAGATAGTGCGAGACAGAGGAGGGAGTTGAAGGTGAGCTCTACTCCCTTCACACACTCCTCAGTCTCAGAAACAGGATCTCGCCCAGCCCTATCGTGGCTTTGAAGAGATGACTGCTGTTGTAAATGGCAGCAGTGGCCAGGGGCTGTGCGTGAATAATTGAATAGAAGAAACTCCACAATGCCACATTTCCGTTTCTTAAGAGCTCAGTGGGGCTGTCTCAGTTACCAGTTATGTGCAGAGAAAATGGAGCTCCTTTGAGTCGATGCCTTGGTTTTTTGCAGCGCTGAGGGCTACGGGTGAGGTGACAAAGACAGGGAGGCAGCCCCGAGATAAAGTTTGGCCAGCCATTATGTGTGTTTTTTCCAGGTTTTTAGCCTAAGCCTCAGGCTAGACTGTGCACAAGCCTTTGTGTGAGACTGATGACATTGATCTCAGAGAGGTGTTTCAGCATTCCTCACTCTCCTTCTCATTACCTGACTCATCCGCTTTTCTGATGCCTCTGACCACAGCCTGTACACACACACACACACACACACACACACACACACACACACACAGTCTGGCGCTAGCCTGATGACCTTCAAGATTTGTGACACTAGCAGGCATAAGAGCAAAGATATTATGACCAATTTGCCTTTTCTTCCATTATTGTTATAGGACCTCCTGAGTCCACAATAAAAATCTGGGATTGTAAATTTTATTTATACCTTGAAATGAACAGGAAGCCAGTTTTCACCTGAGAGTATATCAGATAAAAAGCGAATTTATTTCTCACAGTGGTGGTGGTTTTATATCTGATTTCAACTTTAATATTCCAGTTTGTCCTGATGTTATTAAAGCAAAAGTGAAACAAACCTAAAATAATACTAATAATACTAAAAATTCTGAAATTGATGTTATTTTTTTTTAAAGGTTTCACTCAAACTGGTGATTAATGTTGTTTTGTTCAGGATGCATTACATTGATTAAAAATAGACAGTAAAAAATATTCCTATTTCAAATAAATGCTGTTCTTTTGAACTTTCAAATCTTCAAATAATCCTAAAAAAGAAATCATGGTTTCCACAAAAATATTCAACTGTTTTCAACACTGATAAGTATAAATTTTTCATGAGCACCAAATCCGTATATTAAAAGAATTCTTGAAGGATCATGTAGACTGAAAAATCAACCATTACAGAAATTAATTATATTTTAAAATATATTAAAATAGAAAACTACTAATATTTTTCCTCAGTATTGATGTTTTTACTGTATTTTTGATCAAATAACTACAGTTTTGGTGAGCAAACAAGATCTTATACAGTATATAGCATGACATAGTTTCACTTTATTTCAGGCAGGACCTGACTGTTCCTACAGGATCTTTTACGTTTTACTAGCTGTAAGGTTGTCAGAAATCTCCTCAGAAGTGATGGATGCGTGCAATGAACTTGTCATATGCAGGAAGCTTGAAGCATTTTGACTGGCAGATCTTTCAAGTCTTGTAACAGAGAAACAGTTCAATGGTCTTGTGGTCTCAGGGACAAAAGCTCAGCTGTATCAACTCGAACACTATAGAAGAGGATTAAGATCTATATGCAGAGAGTTAATGCCGTAAGACGGAGCCAAAAACCCTGAATCGGGGTTCAAAAATAGCTGGGTCTAAAACAGACAGTAATAAACCTGCAAATTATCTAAATTTGATCAGCCTTTGATACTGTTTAATTAAGGTTTTATCATTTAAAACTTGATTTGAATGCTAATACAACTAAATATGTGTTATTTTGAAATGATTAGAAATCAGTAGCCTTACTTCTCTGCAGTGAAATTTGGCTGCGTCAGTGTTAGAGAATATACATATATTTTATTATCATAGATGGGGGGGGGGGTTCTTGATTAAATAAAGGTTGTTAAAAGACTGTTTTTATAGCAGTTATAATGTCCTAAACTTTCTATCAAGGATTTGGACTTTAAATGTTGTTAAACACATTTAACAAAAACCTAAAGTGTAAAAAGTACATTTATAATTCAACTCATTATACACAGGTGATGGAAATTATCAATGACTGTCTAGTGGTGGGAGGTAAAGCTGCAGACTCAGATATTAGTAATCAGCAATTATATAAGTTCAAGGAAAGAGCTTTAGGGGACAAATATATTTTCTACATTGATTAGTAGTGTTTTGATATCCTTCATAAAACATTAAAGACATTCTTGTTCCTGCTATATTTTTAATTAATCTGTCTATGTATTCCCCCACTTACAGCATATATAACAGAGAGAGAGGCCTAACATGACCTGTCCTGATCTACATCCCCATCTATTCACAAAATGGTCCAAGAGCCTGCGATGCGAAGCAAAGCGACAATGGGATCAGTCCGCATTTGCATTATGAGCACACAATGCATGACACAAGCTTGCCCAGAGAGATATTTCTGCTCAGAAAATATCTGGCTTCAGAAGGATCTGTCTGCGGTGCTCAGCGTCACTCCACTGACTCTGTCTCTTGCTTATTAACAAACCAGCCTGTCACTTTATAAACCCTGTTTCAGCTTTCCCTCAGCCGTACACACATACACATCTTGAAATACACTTAGACAATGGCAAACACACAAATTGTCGTAATGCATATTAAAAATTTTGGGGAATTCTACACAAAAAAAAAAGATAAAAACAAATGAAAAATACAGCATGACTTTAGGGCAGCTAATCAATGTATTGTGCTTCAGTTCACTTCGAAAGATTAGAGTGAAACTGGCCTAGATATAATTCTCATCATCCTTTAAATAACATAATTACAAGTGTTTTTAATTATTAGTAGGCTATACACATTATATATGTTGTGGTTTGTTTTGATTAATTGCCTGCATTATATCCCAAGATGAGCTACAAATGAGATGAGAGTTTGTTTTTATTCTGCCAGAGGTGCTATTAAGAATATGGGAATTAATTTTTCTGGGGGTTTCCAAATTCTTTTATATCCACAATTACCCACGATGCAGCTGTGTTGCTGAAAAATATGTCCTCCATCTTATATTTCTCAAACTAATGTAACCCAATGGTATAAGAGGGCAACTAATGAACTATGATATTTAATGATAAAGAGCTGGCAAGTGAATAAATTCATAAATAAAACTAATGATAGAGAAACTGAAGAACAGATTGGACTGCACTGAATAAATATCTTGACCCTCTTCACTTCATCCTCAACGTCAAAGCCTGCAATGTTTCTCACAAAAGGAGCAAAAAGAGAAGAAAACTATGTTTGAACATTATAATATGTCTTCCAGGATATCTGGAAATGTGAATATACAAAAATAACCGAAGTAATGACAAAACAAGAGAATGACACCTACTCTGAAAATCGCACATACTGTAACAGAGATGTGGAAATGATCTATGCAGGGATTTGGCAAGGTTCTGTGTTTGGATTCAGCTCCACCATGGATGGCGAGCCGCCTGAACTGATGTCTGAGTGTTATTTATTTATTTACAGCACATGGACAATATTTCTTCTTCCTCTACAGACACCGACTTCACTTTCCTAATCTAATGCCTGAAACAAACCTGATAAAGTGGGCCTGTGTACATTTATATTCAAATACTAAATACTCTATAACACTTTACAATAAGATTAATTTATTAGTTCATGCATTATGTATTTTTACAACTTTTATTCATCTTTGTTAATGTTAGTTAACACAAATTTGGCCTTTGTTTCTTAAATCCATTCACTAGTGTTTGTGTGTATTGTCTAAGCCACCCCCCTTGGAGTCTAGACTTTTTCTGATAGGTCCAGATTCTGGTGTTTAAAGGATCTCCGGGGCCTGCGGGAGCCAATGTAGGGCTCTTATACAACACCACCAGTCTGCAGGGAGAACCAGGCATTAGCCTTACAGCTGCTAATGGAATCACTTCCACCTGAAGTGATGGACACAGTCCGGTTGGTTTCCGCTGGGAAAAGAACTGCAGCTGGACCGAGGAAAGAAGCGTTACGGCTTGTAACAAATCCGCACATACCGGTCTTCTCATTCCCTCCCCTGGAGTCTGTCACCGGCCCTGTTCATCTAGTAAATAACAAGGCTGCTCCTGGTTATGTCATTAATTATTCCAGGAAATAAAGGCTTGGGGCTTTGGGTATAAACTCTGATGAAAACCGCAGCCAGATGAAGTGAAGTCATACAACTGCCTGAGCTCGAATGAAACTTGTATTATGACAACAATGATGAGGTAATGCCACCTAGTTTAATCAAGGTGCACTAGGACAAAAATAAGAGGGGAAATCATAGAGGGATAATCTGGACATTGTCTGACTGACAACAGTGCCCCAACCATCACCCTTGACCTCAGGGGTTCATTAGTTCAGACCAGGTGGAGAAAGAAGGGAGGGGAGATGTATGGTTATGGTGCAGGAAAGAGGAGAGGGACGCTGGGATTGAATGGCCTGCGGTGGTCCGATGTCAGACTGGGTGATGGATAACAGATCCAAGCTGCCGGTCTCTGCCCTACTGCAGTCCTGTAATCAGGACTTTTCAGATGAAAAGAGACTTCTTGTGTTAGATTTGGCACAGCGATTCACCCTCAGGTCCTACTTCAGTTGGAAAGTTTCACAAATACTGTATGTGTGATCGAAAATCAGTTCCTATTTTCTCTAACGACCATAACATAAAGAGGTCACGTGGCTTTCCAGTAATTCAATTAGTGTCAATGGGGTTCATTGGACTGCGCCGAGAACGGCCCTACACACACAACCCCAGAGGTTAAAGCAGGAGCAGAGAAGACAGCTAGATGGATCAGTGCCTCCGGTTAGCTCAAGCATGAAGATTTAATCAAGATTTTAAAAAAGATGAATTGACTCCATGTAATGAAATTGTAATGGGCATGGTGGGCCTAACAAAACAAAAGGGTCAGCAGGTATATGACATGGATGTTCTGCGTCTCTAGCCCTTATCTAACCCATTCCATCTTCTTTGAGAAAATATATCAGAGTCAGGAGGACTGAAGAATCCAGCCAGTGTTGAATAGAGGTATAAATGTTTGAAATCCTGACATAAGTGAGGGATATGTACAATCAGTCATTAGTGCTAAAGAAATCAGGACAGGGTGATCAGGACCATGCTTTATACAAATAAATATGAAATATGGCATGAAATATTGATTTGGGTTATAAATATTGATTGAATTATAATTTTACCACTAATAAGTTTCCGCTCAGAAAAAAATTCCATTACAACATACAGAACAATCAGTCTAGCGACAAGACGACGATTGCATTATTACAGTATTATTAAAAGTCTTCTGAGGTCATTTTCACCAAGTTGATAGCTGAGGCTAAAGATGGAGCATATTCCAGAGAGCCGTACAACACGACTGGAACTAATTCTGTTGTCAATTGTAGTCCAAATTTATTAACAATAATAATACTAGAAATTAAATTTGTGGTGAAAATGAGGAGATTGAGGTAAATGAGGAACACCTATGCAAAGATTTAATCCGAAAAATGGCAAAGGATGAGAAGTCTGCTTAACAGACTACAACTCTTCCTTTTCAGTATTGAAGGTCAATATCTCACCTTGTTCGTTCACTGCAGGTCCCCAACTGAGCCTGTTTTCTCCCAAGGTTTTTTTTTTCTCCATTTCTGTCGCCTGATGGAGTTTGGGTCACTGTTGCCTTCTGGCTTCCTTAGCTAGGGTCTGAAAGCCACATTGACTGTCATCCTCAGATAATGGCACTATTGTTTTCTGTAGAACTGCTTTACAGCTGAATAGCATCTTGCAACATTGACACTGGTATTGAACTGAATTGAATCAACAATAAACTCGAACTGAATAACAATGTTGCTGCCTTTTGTATAGTGCAGAAACTGAACTGACTCCATTGCTGAGTTTCTATAATTGATTCTTCTACTGCCTGTTTATCTCTGTGAAACTGCTTTGAGAATCTGAACTGCATAAAGTGCTATAGAAATAAAGGTGGCTTGACTTGATTTGATAAAGTTATCTGCTGTCCTGTAAAATGCATTCACGGGCAAAAAATGTCAGCTGTTTTTGACAGTAGTGTATAGTGTAGCAATATAAAGTACAGCTCATGCAGAATCACCATCAAACCAAGCAGGTTTCTGTTGGCCAATAATGGAAAATTCGCATGACCAAGAATGTGAAATCTGTGGTGGGATCTGTAGATTTTACAGATTCGCTGCATTGACTAACAGACACCTGCTTGGCTAGAAAGTGACTTCCGTTTGAGCTGTGCTTCGTACATCACTACACTATTGACAACAGACATTGGACCTTTTTTGTCCACGTAATTTCACAAATATGACTGCACCTTTATGCAAAATTCTGGATCGTGTGGATCTCTGTTGAAACGACTGGTCTCACCCACAAACATTCGCCAAACAATTTTCTAGAACAGCTTCAGACATCAGTGATCTTTCACACTTACTGTTTTTGGAAGTGGATTTCTGTGATATCGAGCCTGCGCTTTTCACAGCTTTATCACATGCAATTTAACATTTCCTTCAGAAGACACCACCCAAATGCAGGCAGGAAAAAAAGCTGACAGATTAAAGTGATCCTTCATAGCAGAAACATTAAAAAAGATGAGAATTTATCTCCAAGCCATACTGGAGCCAAAGAGGGAAAATGCAGCAACTTAAAAAATGATATATGACTTGGACTAATGAACAAAATCCCACATGTGTCTTCTCATGACATAAAACATGGCAGCTTTCAGTGTTGCAAATCCACTGATTTGCAACACCTGAACACAGAAACCCACCGTTGGAACCAGGTCGATATGTGACTGTTTTCCTTAGTCAGACAGATTGCAGTATGTGAATGAGAGGCACAAAACTATCACCTTCAACAAGGCACACCATCCATTTGGAATTCCGAACTGCAATTATTCCCTTCCTGGTGCAAGGAAGTTGCCATAGTGACTTGGCCCTGGGCTACATGGAGTGCAAAGGTAAACACCAAACCACAAGGCAATATCTGACCTGCTGTGCTTTCCAACATTTTTCACTAAGAAAGCTGCACGCTTGATATTTTCTCTCTCCTAACAGCTCATTTCTTCCACTGCTGTCTTGTCAGTAATTGTGAATATACCCAACAATAATAAATGAAAGTATTTAGACATTTAGGTTATTTTCCATGTGTCACAAAATGTTATTTCACAGATGTTTAGTAAATCTGTATATGTCTGATATCAAAAAAAGAAAAAAGGCCTTTATATGGTAAATACTTTTAGATTTATCCAGGTCGACATTCTATAATCACATTATCAATTAGTTTGCATTAAAATTGAATGCATTCATAATTACATAGTGTGTAATTAGATTCTGTCTTCAGCACTGTCCTGCAAATAACAGAATGAAATATCATTTCCAAACATCGGATTAGCATGTAGATTATTAAGCAGAGTTCCAAAACAACCAACATCTTGAAAAATAACATGCTGTAACATGTCCTGACACGTTCCGCGGTGCAGACAAGTGCACTTTTTTACTGCAGCATGAATTAAATCTTTTGTGACGTTGCCATATGCGGTATTGTCAGCTTAAAAGCCTCACACTGACACCTAGTGGTCAGCAATGGTACTGACAAGACACAAGCATAGAAGCATTAATAATATATACTGTATATTTAAGACTCAGGAAAAAGATTTCTTTTCTTAACTGTGGCCTTAATTGGTGACTGCCTGCAAACTGTAAGTGACTTAAGGACTGATTCACAAGTGCATGTGCAATTTAATTGTTTATGGTTCAGTGAACAAGCATGAAAAAAAAAAAATGTAAAGCTTATTTGGATTAAACATGTAATAGTTCATATTTTGAATAAAACCTATACATAAATTATTTTTATAAGCAGCATAAATAAATAAATAATGAAGAAGGCATGTTGTAATTCAGCCCAGGTTTAACATGACCATCAAATATCAGCAATCAACTTCTGGAAGTGGACGTGTCCATAATTAAAAAACAGATAAAACTATAACATTACATGTTTACATACAAAATTTATTATGTATATATAAATACACACATGCATGTATATATTTTTGAAAATATTTACATGTATTTACATGTATATATGTATATTCATTTAATTTATATCGTTTGTAAATATATTTAATATATAAACATAACATTTTTTTAAATATATACATGCATGTGTGTGTGTTTATATATACATAATAAATATACGCAGTAGGCCACACATGTATTATTTAAACAAAAACGTTTATTTTGAATGCGATTAATCGCGATTAATTCAAAAGGTCGGGATTTTTGTCTCATACTTTTTATACATTCAGTCAATGCAATTTCAATATGACCTGGATCAAACTCCACTCAAAGTCTTTTTAGTAATAAATAGACAGATGCTCTACAATAAAACTGCTTTTTAAATTTTGGATGAATTATAACTTATTTAGATATGTATTTACTGCACAATGATTTTTGGTGCCGTTGTAATGCCTCATGCACAGGTCAAATTAGGACAGCTCTGTGCGCGATGCTGCTGATAAACACCAGCAGATGGCAGTTCACGCTTGTCTGCTGTACACCTACAGCACTGTCCGCGTCGCGTCAGCAGTGGGCGCCCGCGAGCGTCGCGTCTCAGCAACCGCGCGCCTCCATGCGCAGTCAAATGGCGCCTCTCCAGAGAGACGCAGCGACCAGTCCGACCAGCTGATGTTAATTAGGGCAGAAAGCGCTTCTCTAGTATATTAGCTTATTTCTGTGCTGTGATTCGGTGAGCTATGAGCTTTTTTTTTTTTTAATCGGTGACAAATGTGGATGAATAGGAATATATTGTGCCTAGTTGTGCATGGAGCTGTTGATATTCTTATAACGGATTGACAACTAATAGATTCATCCTAAGGTAAGCGATACATGTATTGTTGTTATTATTACAATGAGTAGAGCGGCGTATTCATCGTTAGGTCGAACCATTCTGACATGACAGCAGTGATTTGTTTTGGTTGCATGCCACCTTGCATGTTGTGTTTGAAAATGTGACCGCTGTCTCTTTGAAACACTTAATATGCTGTATTTATTATCTGAGTACACTGGTGTTTGGGAAATCTCAGCATGTTGTCAGGCTGAACCGATTCACATAATCCAAGGAAACTCCATTATATTTTATACGTGTCATTTAGGAGGTTGCTCATACAACAACAGGTTTCCCTATAGGGCTTTCCCTCTAAATATGGTCACCAGTGGCTTTAATGTTCTGTAATAAAAACAGTGACATGTACATGGATGTTATTTTACTTTAGAAATGTACTTTTGGGAAATTTTAGTATTGTTTACTGGCAGCTAGACCACTCAGAAAACAGATGAGATCGTGTGCGCCTCTTTCCCAGGATATAGCTCAGTCAAAACATGACCTTTTACAATGTTTATGGGAATTGTTCTTAATAGTTTATGCCTGACAGTCTACTGTTGATTCATTGCAAAAAAAATATTTCCAACATTGGTTGTGTATTCAGGACGTTTAATGCAAAAGGAATTTTTTTTTGTTTGATTTTTAACAAACCGACTGACAATATTGACAACCAACCTATATACAGTATATAGGCCTAGTTATTTATTAAAAAATTTATTTTTTCTGTTTTTTTTCTTCTTCTCTTAGTTTGATGTTTTAAAAAATCACTCAAAATGGTAGTTTGCATGCCTGTAATTTAATTATTTATATGCTTTTATAGTTTATTAATATTTGGAATTAGGTTTTATTTTTGTATTTTCAGGTTTTAATTTTTATTCATTAGCTTTGTCATTTTTATTGATTTTAGAGTTGTTTTGAAATATACCCCTAAGGTTTGATGTATTTTTATTTCAGGTTTAGTGGGGTTTTTTTTTTTTTTTTTTTTAGTTAGTTAGTAACTTTAACTTAAGCTTAAACTTATTTCTTTTAGTTGTCAACTGGCAACCTTTCATTCAATTTTCATTTATTTAGTTTTTTCCAATATTTTCTCATTTTTATGTTTTATTTGATTTCAGATTTATTTAAATTAACAAAAACGTTTTAGGTAGTTTTGGTCTTAGTTAATGATAATAACCCTACCTTTAACCAAAAGTGTGGTTCGCATCTAGCTTGCACAAACACAATATATTTCAGATTTTATCAATCTGACAATATTTTCTTCCGTTCCTCAGTGCGTTGTAGAAGAGCAGGGCCGAGCTGGACATGTGCCTTGTTCATGCAGACTCCTGCAAAGCCTCTCAGCTTAGTTTGACTCGACTAGCAGCCACAGCCTTGGCATTTTCTGTGGTCAATCTGAGAGTGACCCAGATCACGCTTGATTCGAGTATTGAACTCTAGATATATATATCCTTTGATTGGCAGCCAATTATGAGTTATGAAATTAATTATTTATGAAGTTAGCTGCTCTTTGACAGGAATAAGTCTAACCTGTAGTGTGTAGAAACGTATTATTAAAAGTGATTGGAGACATGAAGATTGGTATAGAGACATAAATATAAAGAGAGTGGAAGATGATTGAGCCGAGTGTGACGTTGCAGAAGAGGACTGAGCATGAAAGAGGGGTATTAGTGTCTGCCGTAGTACAGCTGGTCAGCTCTAAATGTCCCTTTCATGAAATGCACAGGGACTTCCCATGTCCGGAACAAACTGTGCTTGCCAGCTTTCAGTCTTCCTGCTCTATACGTACAAACACTTTAACTATTACGTCAAGGATTTTTTAAATTTCTCAGCGCAGGTAGGTGAATTGTTATTGAGGCCAGACCAAATAAATTTGCCTACTAATGTGTTCTTTATGAACTTACAGACCTGTGATCAGGGAGCTGTATAGCATCTCTTCAGTGTAGTGAGGACAAGAGGCTGAGGTGACTCACTGCATGCTGATCACCAACTTTACAGAATGAGAGGTGTATTGATGTCTAGTGGAGCATAATATCAGCCCACATTAGGGATGGCAGATCATTTAGGGCATTTATGGGTCGGACCGGACCTTTATGTATTATATTTTCTAATATACAACACAAACTGTTTGATTAAATCAGAGACTACAGACCTTCACAGTCAAACTTTGACACAATCAAATGAGCATTTATGTATCTTAATAAGTTGATAAATTCACATTTAAGAGTGATATTTCTTTTTGAACCTGTCCAAGTTGTGCACACTCTTGGTAAAATTGAACTGAATCAGTCATCACACAGATCCAGTTTCAGATGAAAGGCATGAATTTGCATGTAGTGTACATGGGTTCTTTAAAGAAGTTCATTTGCTTCTTTAAGATGTGAGCTGTAACGTGCGACACAATTTTTTTTTTTATCCATCTTAAAAGTAGATAATGGCTAAAAGTAGAATGTTATGAATATATCATACAAATATGCAAAATGTACTAGAGTGTTTTATTTAGTGTCATTTAATTTTAATATTTTTTTCTGCAAATGAGCAGATTGTACTTCTTCACAGGCCTTATGTATGACCCCCATTGCCTAATATTTTATGTGATAATTTAATAACACATTCACATGTTCATGGTTCTCTGATTTTAATTAAGTCACATGACCTGCACGTAAACAAATTAAATTTAATTTTTAGTGATTTTTTTCATTATTTATATTTTACATTTATATGATTTAATGAAGCTCACCCATGATTTTAGCTTCTTCACAAACCGCATGTCCTAGATACAGTACAGTGAAGAACAGCACAGGTACAGCTTCTAAGTACATGATCTGGATATCATGGGTTCACTGTGAGGTCATGCCACAGAATTATGGCTTTTCTGCTAAAATCAAATATTAACTTAAAAAAAAAAAAAAAAAACGATTCCAGACATCAAAAGAACAATGAATGGCACTGGATCTGAAGTGAACAGATCAGTAGAAGGAATCCCAATAAAGTAGGTTAATCTCAGAGTTAATGAGGCCACAGGCCAGTGACTTCAAAACTTTTAAAACCTCTGGAAGCATATCAAGTATTGATTTAGACACTTATGAGAACAGAGAATAGACAAAGAACAAACTCTCCTACATATTTCTCTGTATTCCTCAGGCATATGTTTATAGTTTCTCAGACATTGTTGAATGAGAGATGATGGGTGTGCATTTTGAACTGCTACAAATCCTTTGATCCCAGCCATTCACATAATCTGTTAAATCCTCTTTAGGTGATGTTGTCTACACTGAAACGGAACAAGCCCTCTAGAGATTCATCTGGTTGATTTCTGGTGCACAGTGCGATTTGTCACTTTACTAACACTTGCTAATGATCTCAAATCCTTGTTTGTGAGATTAGACTTCTGTCTGACATGATCTTATTACCCACATCTTCTCATTAAATGATTCAATTACACTGTGGTATAAACAAAATTTTATTATTTGAATAATGCATGGCTGTTGGTGTCTGCATATTTTGATCAAGATTTCCTTTCAGTGTCAACAGTATAATTCCCTTAATCTTTTGAGAGAAAAGATAACACGTCTCATTCTGAACTTCCTGCAAATTAAGAGAAAAAAATATTATTTAGGTGATTAATCACAATCGTAATTTTGCACATATTGGTGTATAAAAGCTTTTTTGGCATACAAACCAAAACTTATTCTGCATGTACTTGTACTGTTACACCAGTTATTAGTCATGCAGAGCATAAGTCTGGGCTCCTAGTCATACATATGCTGGCATGCGTATGGCAAAAACAGGAAGTGTAGCTGTTTCCTTGGGCAGAGCTCGCATCCTGTGCTTGGCAGGAACACTGTCGGCTCCCTCTGACCTGCACACTGCCTTGCAGAGTTTATTTCAGACCACACTGTTCTAAATGAGGATATATATGCTTGTTTTGTGAAATCTTTTTTTCCTCAGTGTGGCCATGTCGGAATAGACAGCAGGAAAAATTTTTGCAAAACCTTTTATCATTTTATCATTAACTATTTATTTATTATTATTTAACAATTTAAAGCGATAAACTGTTCACCAAAAAGGACAATTTTCAGCATGTACTTACTGTCATGTTGGTCTAAATGTAAAAAAATCAATAAGGACTGGTGTTGCCAATCTTTAAAATGGGAATAAAAACAACCTATAAATGACTTATTTAACTAGTGTGCTGTATATTAAGTCTTTGGAAGTCATACGTGATATACCACAACTGAGATAATTATTCACTAAAAACGAATGGTTCTTTTGATTCAGATTTCATCAGTGAATCGTTTGATCCTGTTCACAAAAAGCAGTCTGAATGATTTATTCATGAAGCTGACTGATTCATTTCTCAAATTCAACTCGGATGTTCAATTTGGTTGCATGAACAGCCATCCAGATGAGAAAATTCCTTTAAATTTAAACAACATGATAGTGAGTCAGAGGGAACTTTGGAGTGAACCATAGAAAACTGCTCCAAATACACTGAGAACATTAGATATATATATATATTATTTTATTTTTTTGTCCGGAACCAGGTCTCATGTCAGCGAAGTTCGTGAAAGGCCTTATTTTTTCAAGGCGTAATCAAATTACTGTGAATGCAAAAACTCTTTCTCTGTCTCAGTCACTGCCTTTCTCTTAGCAGTAGTCTGACTGGCACGGTTATGCTTAAGTATTTGCATACTCCTCCTTCGTAATGTAATCCAATTAAGCAGTTAGGTTGCTCAGGGATTTCAGTTTTGTTGCTGACACAAATTTGAAGACCTGCCAAAAGCATGTGTGTTCTGAGCACTGTCAGGCTTATTTAAAGTGTTGCTGTAAATGGTTTCAGCACCTTTCAAAAGTTTGATATGAAAACTGAGTGAGTTAGTGTAAAATGTGCTTTTAAAATACTTCTAGAACATTATATTGTCTTTATTAATAAAAAGTACTGATGCTTTGAGTTTATCCTTACATTGTCTTCATTAATGGAGGATAATGTGTTTTAATCTTTCTATCAAAGGTCTTGATAGCCAAACTGTTTTCACCCTGCTTGCAAGAGACAGTTGGAGCGACAATTGAGAACAGCTTAATTTGGCTTTAACCTAGATGGATTAAAAATAGATCTTACGTAAGACCTTTATCATTATATAATATTGCTCATACTTGTGCTAAAAGCTTAGATGAAAGCTATATTGGCATCTCCAGAGACCCAAAGTTTTTTGCAAAACTGAGCGAAACCAGTTTCTGTATTAAGTGGTCTGTTAGCGCTTTTAAATGTGCATACATTACAAGAAAATGTGCTTAACAGCTGTCAGCTAGTTCAGACTATTAACCTCCGTTTGCAGATAGAAAGGTTCAATTACATTGCCAAACTGTTGGCCACTCTTTGTCCTCATCTTGGACCATATGAGGGGTTCATTGTGCCAAACCGCTGTGCGTGACCCAGATACATAGGGTATTTCCTGACCCATGGAGGAAGAGCTCCAGATGTGGTTAGTCGCTGTCTAGATGAATGCACAATGGAGGTTTATAGGCCTTCTTTCATGCCTGCGATTTTGGTGTGGTGGACATCGTTGTTTCTGGTAATTTGTTCCTTTTAATATAATTTGTTCTAGTTGTTTGTATTTGAATCTGCTGTTTGAGGGGTTAGGTCTTTGGTAGAGTGCTTTCTCAGAGGCATTGGGCCTCATTCATGAAACATTCATAAATATAAGAGTAAATTCTGAGTTTCCAAAGTAATGTTCATATGGCAGAAATGTTCTAAAATTAGGCTATACAAATCATGCAGTTAAGTAACATCATGTATACAGAAACAATGAGCAAATTAAAGCAATGGTTACACAATGTGATCATTACAATGCAAGGAAAATTTATTATTCAGAGTCGGCTTCATCTGAAGTCCTCTCAAGGGTTGGTGTCATCACTTCACAAGTGTTGGGTTATCTGAAGTCTTCATGAGAGGCTGATATAGTCAGCAGGAGCAATATAGATTACACCAATAAAATGTGATGAATCCATACTTGGGAACTGGCACTTTTTCACAAAGAACAGGGAAAATCTTTCCGAACCCAGTGAAGAGACTCATTGTGAGGGTGATGTCTTCAGGTGGTTCTTGTTCTGAGCCAGATAGAGAAGGAGAAAAACACAGGAGAAAACAGAATGTTTTACGCACCATTTACACATGGTAGGGAGCAGGTGTAAATTTCTTTCGTACCAACTAACATTTTGAAAATGTGAACATTTTCATGAATCCAAAAATTTGCGTAAGAACAGCTTTACAAATGATTTACACAAAAATTTGTTCTGCTCGGGTGATTAACTTCATTCATCAAATCAGAAAAAAAATATAGGGCGGGACTTGAACTCATCCATTGTGAATTTATTGGATTGTAGAAAGTGGCCATTGTGACTACGATGGATGATTGCTTCATGTGAGTTGGATAACCTTATTATACCTTATAATATTGATTTCCTGATGAGATTTGATGTATTAAGGCTACCTTTTTCTTCAAGGCGGAAGTAAGCCTATGGGTGAGACTTCCAGTTAATTAGCCGCTATAGGTAAATAACGAGGAGAATAACAACGTGCAGTAAACGGTAAAACTGTTTGCACTAGAAACCATTGTGTTCATAATTAAGATAATACATTAAAATAATATGACACACTAATTTTCAATATCAAGCAGCAAAACAAACTGTTTTGTACAGCTAAAAATAGTTGGACGCGGATGAGACCGGAAGCTAGAATTTACCATAGAATTTACAAATGGCCGCGCCCATTTTTACATCAAGAGAAAAGTGGATACTGCAAGAATGTGGCTACCATTTTGATGTTTGAGACAAATTTTGGTCATTTTGAAAGATTTCTTTCATAGTAGGGCAAACTCTGCAGTCTTTTATCATTTATTGTTGCATTTAATTGCCGCAGTGATGTATGGGCATCCAATGAAGTACGGTTTGCAGTTCTACAGTGTAACTGCTCTTATGACAACTGTCTAATGAAGAACCAATTAGGTGCACAGCAAGTGGTGACGTTTGATGCAGTGTGTTTGTCAGAGAAAGAAGTCTTAAATTGCATTCCCTTCACACTATCAACACTGCTTCGTCAATGATAGAGACCCCATATATTCTACAATTCTATTTTCTTCATTTGTGTGGTACCATTTCAAGGTGAAGATGTCAGAAAGAGCTGTGATTACCACATCAGCAGTGTCCTAAGATGTACATCATAAAATCAGTCCGACATAAAACCCTGTTGATGTCATAGTCTGCCTTGGCTCTTACTCAAGGTCTCACCAGGAATGTAGCCGACAATCCTAAAAAGAACAGAAGAATATCATCCCGTTCACGTGGCTTTACATATGACATCTGAGTTACTGTGTCTGGGTAAGGCTGTGTGGGTGTGTGACGGAGGTGAGAGGCTCAAACAGAGAGACGCACAGCCTGCTGAGAGCCCTTTGCTGTTTGGGCTGTCGACTATTCCCACCACAACACAATGAGATACTGCAGGCGCAAGCACATGAGTCTCCATCTGTCTCCACCTACACAGATATCTGCTGTGGGGAAGCGTACTAACTAGACCATCTGAATGTTCCTCAACAATTAATTCTTTCAGCACGTGATGGTGTGTAGTGCGTGATGAGGTGGTGCGGTGAATCACATTACTTTTTAGTGCAAAAGTTTTGCTGTGGCATATTGTGAAGGTGTTTTTGAAAGTTCAAGCATACAGTGTGTTTTGCAGAAGTCTGTTTGTTTTTAGCAGGTTGCGCTGTGTTGCTTGTACTCTCTGAGGGAGTCTGTTCTGTAGGGCTCTCCAGCAGAGACGGTCATTAGTTTTCTTTGGGTTGCCTGGCAGCAGTACTGAGGGATATTGACATACTTGCCATTGACTGATTGGACAAGCCCTTGGCAAACAGCAGAAGCTCTCTGAAGGGAAAACTCATGTGGCAGACCAAACATTTTAATTGATAAGGAGTGAGATACCCCAAATGTTTGTATCCATGGTAATAGTTAAAGGGGAAGTGTCTGCCAACCACCATTATTTTTACTTTTAAATTACACATTACAAAGATGACTTTGTTGTCAATGCTCACTTAAATTTTAAAGGGTTAGTTCACCCAAAAATGAGAATTTTGTCATTAATTACTCACCCTCATGTCGTTCCAAACCTGTAAGACCTCCGTTCATCTTCGGAACACAAATTAAGATATTTGTGATGCATCCCGTGAGCTCTCTTACCCTCCCATAGACAGCAAGGATCCTTACACGATCAAGGTTCAGAAACATAGCAAGTAGATCGGTAAAATAATCCATGTGATATCAGGGGTTCAACTGTAATTTTACGAAGCTACGAGAATACTTTTTGTGCACTCCTTGCTATGTTTCTGGACCTTGATCGTGTAAGGATCCTTGCTGTCTATGGGAGGGTAAGAGAGCTCTCAGATTCCATCAAAAATATCTTAATTTGTGTTCTGAAGATGAACAAAGGTCTTACGGGTTTGGAACGACATGAGGGTGAGTAATTAATGACAGAATTTTAATTTTTGGGTGAACTATCCCTTTAATCTTTAAAAAAACTGTTTTTAAATGCTTTTTTCAGATATTTTTAGCAAATGTCAGAATTAATATTTCTTTTTCTTACTGTTCGTTATATTGCTACGATCAGAGGTGTTATTTTAAATTGAAACTAGGCTATTAATGTTTTCAGTACATAAAGCTGAAGTGAAATAAAATGGGCCTGTAAATATTAATTAATGAGTTAAACTTGGCAACTTGCTTTGGCAACTAACTGAAATAATTTTGAAGAAATTAAAGCTAGTGGAAATATTAAAAATAAATGTATATACACAAACTAATAATGAATGTACACAATTATAGCTGAAAATATAACCGTGATTAAATTTATTATTAAATACTGTAGTAGTATATTATTGTACTAAAATTACACTGGTGGTAGTGTTGTCTAAATTCAATTGTTGCATTTAAAATTATTGATTATATTTTGCAGTGTTGTGTTTTAATTTATTTAGATAAAATATGGTATTTATTGACTGCTTCAGCTGTTTTTATTATTTGTGTCTTTTTAGTGTCTCAGATCCGTGTGCCATGAGCAGCTCTCGCTACGAACCCAGCTGGGACGTGGACCTGGCTCCCCTTCTGTCCTGTAAACTGTGTCTGGGAGAGTTTCCCCTGGAACAGATGACCACCATCTCCCAGTGCCAGTGCATATTTTGCAGTCTGGTAAGGACTGTCTTCAGAGGCCACTTTAGTGTGTTTTTCAGCTGTGTGCATTCCAGTCTAACAAAACAAATTGTAAGACAGCCTTTTCACAAGTGGGAATACAGCAGTAATGTAACTGTGCTAAATATACAGGAGCTGGTGCTCATATGCGTCTAAATACTGTTTGCGACCTGTTGAGTCCTATTTTTCATCAGATAGATAGATACTGTTTTGTTTTGTTTTTTGTTGTTGTTGTTTTTTTATTCTAGATATAGAATATATAATTGAGTATGCGTACATATAATTCTATACTAATGCTTTGACAGTTGTTTTTGCCATGTGTTAGTTTCTTGAATCTTGATATTGGCCAAACTGGCCTGTTCTCTACAAGCAGCTCTTGAATGTTGTCTCAGCAGAATGCTGTGACGGTCTGATGTTGGCTTGACTACAATGAACAGAGCGTTTGTGGGTGGAAACATAACCACAGGCAGCAGTTGTCTCATTATTTTTTTTTCAAAGATTAAAAAAAATAAGAATCTGTCTCTTACAGTGTTTGAAGCAATATGTTGAACTCCTCATTAAAGAGGGCCTTGAAACGGCTATTAGCTGTCCAGACTCTGCCTGCCCAAAGCGGGGACATTTGCTGGAAAACGAGGTAAACTCACTTCAAATTTGTCATTTTTGCCAGAGACTAGAAATAATTGTGCTATATTCAAAGTGCTAAGACAGCCGCTTACACCTGTCTTGCTCATAATCTTTCTCTGGTGTAGATTGAGTTTATGGTGGCTAGCGAAGTCATGCAACGTTATAAGAGACTCCAGTTTGAGCGAGGTGAGTTTTCCTGAGAGATTCATGAAGTGCATTAATATAGTTTAGCTTTTTAAACTCATTTTTATACCCCCCCCCCCCCCCCCCCCCCCCGACATAAGTCTGTTGTTTTTGCTACTGTGCCTTTAAGAAATGCATTGTATTTAGACTTAATAACACTTTGTTCTCCTAAAATATAGGACTGTGAGTTTTGTCATGTCTAATATATATATATATGTAAGTGTGTATGTATCTTTCAACAACAGCCTTTTTGAAAAGCCTGCATGAAAATTTGACATTCATAAAACATTTTTACACAGAATTGTGCAACAAAGTGATCAGGACATTGTTAAATGTTTCATTCAGAATGAGCTTTTTTGCAGCTTAGTCTTTTTGACTGGGGAAGAAGTTCTTACATCATACAGACTAAGAGTATGTGTTCATACATCAGCCTCTTTTAACAAAATTTAATTCCAAATGTCAAAATGTAGATGTCTGAAGTCATTGTAGATCAAATAAAATGGTCATAATTTCAAATGCGCTGTTTGTTTTTCCTTGCAGAGGTGCTTCTGGATCCTTGTCGGACCTGGTGCCCATCGTCCTCATGCCAAGCTGTGTGCCAGCTGAATGAATCAGAGGTGCAGCTGCCGCAGCCGGTGCAATGCCCTCAGTGCAGTCTGCGTTTCTGCTCCGCCTGCAGGGCAGACTGCCACAGCGGCCAGGCATGTCAGGAGAGCCTGCCAATTACCACCTTCCTGCCGGGAGAAAACGGGTACTTGCACTAGTGTACTTTAAATCCTCAGCGTCAAATCATGTAGCATTCACAGCAGAAATCTTGCTTCTATGGATGCACCTATTTTGTAAAAAACAAAATTAATGCCTTGTCTTTCTTTCTAATTCTTTTAATAGGGTTCTCTCCCCTATTTAAAGTTCAGTATACAGATAATATTGAAGTATCCTTCTGTTTTACAACAAAGTATGCATACATTTTTCAGAAACATGACTGTTATTCATTTTAGTAACGTTTCAACGTTTCAAATTATTTCTATTTCAAATGCATGCTGTTCTGAAACTTTCTATTGATCAAAGAATTCCGTAAAAAAAAATATTATTATTTTTTTTCAGCACTGATGATCAGAAATGTTTCTTAAGCAGCAAATCTGCGTATTAGAATTTCTGAAGGATCATGTGACACTGAAGACTAGAGTAATGGCTTTGCTATAACATGAATAAATTACATTTGAAAATATATTAAAATGGAATTTTAAATTGAAATATTTCCCCAGTTTGACAGTTTTACTGAATTCTTGATCAAATAAATGTAGCCTTGATGAGCATATGAGACTCTTACCGACCACAAACCTTTGAACTGTATTGTTTAAATACACACTTAACACATGTTAGCAAGTTGAAATTTTAGTTATCATATTTCATAACATTAGGTAAAATCATTTTTTCCGAACCTAAGAATTCAATGTCAGAGGTATTCGAATAGCCTTGATGAAAACATGACATTCGTGACCTGTTCTGTTGCATTTTCAGCTCCAACCTCAAAAGTGAGGAGGACGAGGCTCCAATCAAACGCTGTCCTAAATGTAAAGTTTACATTGAAAGAGATGAAGGCTGTGCCCAGATGATGTGTAAGAACTGCAAGCACGCCTTCTGCTGGTACTGCCTGGAGTCATTAGACGTAAGATGTTCATACAGTATGACCTGTTTAACTAGTTTTTATTGTTTAAAAAAATATATATATAAATAAATAATTACTTATTGTGAAAGGACATCCCAATAAAATGTATGCTTTTACGTACTTGTTCCCTCAGTACAGTTAACCAAGCGTTAGACCAATATGTTGTGGGAGTTTCTAAGTGCTGCTTCTCCATGTAACTCATATTCATCTTCGCCTCCTCAGGATGACTTTTTACTGATCCACTATGATAAAGGACCCTGCCGGAACAAACTGGGTCATTCCAGAGCCTCAGTCATCTGGCATCGGACACAGGTATGTACCACATGAGCATATCCTTCTAGACTGCAGATCTGAAGTGCTGAAGTCGAACTGACCCACACAATTCACCTGAAATAACCCCCATTTTATAAAAGCCATCAGGGCATGATTTATTTTTCAATAGTAGGGAGATATGTGTTTATTATTACAAGAGTGGCTTATGTCACACTTGTTAATGGCGTACTTTAGTGCTGGGAGATTGGAGCTTTGTTGTTACTTTATTATATCGGTAATAAAAAGAAACAGAGAGGTGGCTTATCCTCAAAAGCACCATAGGAGGAATGTTAAAACCACATTGATATTTTTTGTGAAAAAACATCAATTTGACTATTCAGTACCAGTGATGGGAATAACGGCGTTACTAGCGGTGTTATTTTTTTCAGTAACGGGTAATCAATCGAATTACTGTTTCCCTCGTTACAACGCCGTTACCGTTACTGACAATAAAATGTGGCATTACTATAATTTATTAGAATATTATTATAATTTTATTTTTCAGTGGACGCACAGTGTAGCTGTATTTGACATACCGTAAACTCTAGTGTGAAGGCACACGGCTCGCCGTCGCTTTGTCTCTCACGCGCTAAGAAAGATACAAAGTGAGAGTCTTTAATAACATGCAGAATTGATGCGCTACATGTAAACAATATTCTTTGTTGTATTTTCCTGTCAAAATAACGGAGTTCCTTTTGGAATTCTTCAGCTTTTATCTAATAATTTTATTCTAATTACTAAAGTTCTATCATCATATAATGCTAAATTATCATAATATCAGATTATAATGCTTGACTGACTGATGCTAAGTGTCAGATATTAAAAAAAAACTGCCATTTTACAAATATAAGCTTTATATATATATATATATATATATATATATATATAGGTGTCTCTCACATTGTCCCACAGAAATATTCAAATAGATTAGTGTAATGTTTTATAATAATAATTTATTATATTTAGTGCCCATTTCATTCATTTTAATATTGGGAGCATCCAAGTTATTTGACGCATATGAACTTTTTTTTTTTTTTTTTTTTTTTTAAGTAAAGTGTCCAACACTGTTCAGTACTACAAACTAACAGGCTATTTAAAAATAATACAATAAAATTTGTATTCATTTATTTATTATATAATATAAATATTAATTATTTATGTAAAAAAAAAAATATATATATATATATAGCATGTTTGCTTGTTGACAGTTCTTTCAAAACTGGAAATGGAGAGTTTTATCATCTTTTTACTCTTTATCTCTTTACTAAATCCCAACAAGTAGCACTAGGACAGACACGAAGAAACTATTGCAAAACCATTACTGCCCCCCTGTGGCTGAATGTCATCTGATTTGACTTGTCAAAGCATCACCAACCACCTATAGTATCTGATCTATACTAGTTTATAAACAGCAGGTTATTTATCCTAGTCTTTTGCTGTTGGGTTTTTTTTGTTTGTTTTGTTTTTTCTTAACAATTGCACTTTTTTCTGCCTGGATCTGTCACCTCTGTGCTCAGGTTGTTGGGATTTTTGCTGGCTTCGGTCTGCTGTTACTAGTGGCCTCCCCTTTCCTTTTGCTGGCCACTCCTTTCGTGCTTTGCTGCAAGTGCAAGTGTAAACGTGGTGACGACGACCCTCTTCCCACCTAGAACTTCATTTCAGCTTCAGGAGGTGATTTTCCACTCATTTGATAGAGGAACGGCTGCAACCCCGTCTTGTTCTCCTGAGCACACTTTCCAGGTGCATTGGTAAAAGACTCATCTGTTCGTGAGACTGCTCTTCTGAATATGTTGATTTGCATTGCAAGGTGTTACGGAGGAGCAGAGAAGCTGATTGGATGAGCCATTGGAGTTAAACAGATCTGTAGTGTTTGGAAACAAACACTTTTGTTCTGTCCTTTTGTTACACATTGTCTTGTATCTTTTCTCAGCATCACTTTCTCTTCACTTTGGTATTAAGGTTAACTAAGCTATTTTTTGATGTTGTTTATCCTGAGATATAACAAACACTTGACAGGAAAACATTTCTTAGCAGTGCTTTCACAATTTTCTTGTAGCATAGTCACAACCTCAATATCTCAGCCAGTTCGTTTCAGTTTAGTTGCATATGCATGCTGGTCGCCGAGGATGTTTCACTTTCGTACCTCGCACAAAGGGGCTCTAATGAGCCTCAGACTACCACTTGCTTATATGCTTCCTATACGCTCTTTCGTAGGACAGGAGAACCTTGTTCTTCCATTTGAAACTTCTCCGATACTGTACACGCACCATAAACGTAGCAGACATGTCACCTGATGCCTTCTCAAAGCTTGTAGACTTGGGTGTTGCTGAGAGATTTTATTATTATCCTGGTATCAGACAGTTGGTCGCACATCAATCACTGATTATAACCGAGCTTTCACAAACGTATCATTTAAAGTAAGCTAATATTTTATACACATTGTAAATGACATCATCTACAGATACATTTTGTTGACATAACATACGTTGGCTTTTGTGTTTCCAACCCAGAAGAGTCTTATCCACAACCTGTTGAAGATGCAAATGCAACCTGCATTACCATGTGCCTGCCAATTTAGGTCAGAGTAATCAGGCCAGTGAGGCTTAACTTCTTACTTTTCAGGTCACTCTAGGAGTTGTGTATTTATTTAACTAATTTATTTTTTGGAGTAATATTTTTGGGAACAATTTGCCAAACGTGATGTGTAAGCCCACGTTCACTGTCTAGCACATTAATAATTGGTTGATGACTAGGGTACACCTAGTTTTTGTTCTTGTTCTTTGTCAAATACAGTACGCCTTTAATTTGTTTTTGTTTTTTTTTGTGTATGTGTCGGTTGAAACACTTTGTAGCGAACTGTATATAATGTGTATTTGCGTGTACATGTTTTTCACGTTTAAATATATTATTATGCTGCAATGCAGTTGTTTGGCTTTTCTTGTGCATTAGAACAACTCTTTACAAACTATACTAAGAAGAAAATTACCTTTTGGGCAGAACAATATAAAAGTTGTGTCTCTTCTCTGTCATGCTTCAAAATTTTGAAGTTGAATTTCGTTTAGATTCAATGTTTTTTAGATTTAACATTTTGCATTAGATTCAATGTTTTAACATTTCAAGTCCTGGGAAGTATTCTGGCAAGTTGGGAAGTCATAATTGCAAAGTCAGGTGCATTAAAATCAGTTTAAATCAAGTTGGAGCAAAATTGCACTGTACCTTTAAAAAAAAATGCATTACTTTTTTTTTTTTTTTATATATATATATTTCTTTTCTTTTTTCTTTTTTTTTAACTCTGCTACAAAATAAATATTTGAAATTTGCACCAGGTGTGTTTTACTTTGGTTTTGTTCAGTGTGTAAAGATTTTGTATTTAATCATAATTGTACAATATTATCCCATTTTGTGCAGTTTAGTTTTTTATTTTAATGTTTTTTTGGGGGGGGGTTTTCTTGTAATTTGAGGGGGGGGGGGATCATAAATTTATTTAACAAGTTTTAACAGCCCAAATCAGAAGCGTGAATTCTGGGCTTCCCAGGCAAAAATTATGACTTTTGGTAGCCTTGCATGCCCTGTAAAAAAATAAAATAAAAACCAACAAACTAAATGCTGGAAGGGCAAAAATATCAAAGTTGAACCAATTTTCTTTCTTGGGTGCAGTTGAAAAGGTATATTAAGTCTGCGAAAATATATGTACAAAAAATAATAATAATAATAATAAATGAAGGGTTTTTTTTTTTTTTTAATCCAGTCAACAATCAGAATGCTAATGTTGACTAAAATAAATACAAATCTACCCAGCCATCATTGAGAATTCCGCACGAGCCTGAGTGACTTCGCGAGTTTCACGAGACAGCAGCCGCCATTTTATCAAATTCACGCCACGGGTCAGGTAAGTGCCGCTAAATAAATGTTATTGACAAAATCGTACAATATATTAAATGTTTTTGAGTAGATATTTATAGTGTTTTATAAGTAGCCTAATATGTCTGAAGAAAAGTGGATATTTAAGTTAAGTGCTTTTCATACGTCCGATAAGAGGCTCTGAATAAATACTTGTATTTAGACTGAATTTATTGAAATATATTTATTAAAAGGTGTAAACATTTTGTTCAAAATTTATATGTTAATACACAAACATACAATGGCACCCATTCACTGCCATTATATAGTTCACTGCCATTACAGAGCCAGGACATTTTTTAATATAACTCCGATTATATTCGTCTGAAAGAAGAAAGTTATACTAAGGGTGAGTAAATTATGGAGTAATTTTCGTTTTTGGGTGAGTTATTCCTTGAATGATGAAATTCTTTTAAAAATTCTTAAAATTCTCGGACCATAAAGGTAAATGTCATCATTTGACATTTTTCCTCTCAAATGCTGAAACTACTGTTTAAACATGCAGTGTTTCTGTGACTGTCCACATAAATATTAGGTGATTGGGTGTCTATTGCTAAACATCTAGGTGTATTTTTGTAACACTGCACAGGTTTGACGGAACAGGGTTTCATAACCCCGGATATAAAGTAAAAATGAAAATTAGCCCATGTTTTACTCCCTCAAGATATCCTAGCTGTTTATGACTTTCTTCTTTCAGATGAATCCAATCAGAGTTATATTGAAAAACAATTCCCTTGCTCTTCCCAGCTTTATGGTATTGGGCAGGTGTTTTTTTCAACAGTCCAAATGAAGTCAAATAAAGCGCATCCATCCATAATAAAACGTGCCTCACATGGCTCCGGGGAGTGAATATAAGGTAGCGCATTGTTTTGCTCTCTCTCCACTGCGCTTCCGCGTTTGTCACTTTTCACTGGAGCTTACGCTACACCGACGTCCTACGTCATCTGCCCAGTGACTTGCAAGTGTTTATAACATTTTAAGAATGGATATTTTTCTTACAAAAACACATTGATTCACTACAGGAGGCCTTTATTCACCCCCCGGAGCCGTGTGAGTCATGTTGTAATATGGATGGATGCGCTTTAACTACCTGCCCAATGCCATTATAAAGCTTGGAAGAGCAAGGACAATTTTTAATACAACTCTGATTGGATTTGTCTGAAAGAAGAAAGTCATATACACCTAGGGTGGCTTGAGGGTGAGCAAAAAATGGGCTAATTTTCATTTTTGTGTGAACTAACCCTTTAAGCCCAGTGTTGCCGCTTCTCAAATGTCTTGCAATAAATCCATGTGAAGTCTCACAAGAAGTTCCGTAGTTTTCCATCCATCCTAAATACTCTATCAAACATGTCAACGTCCATCTTTTGAAGAGCGTGAGAGGTTTCGCTGGGGTTCTGCAGCATCTGGTGGGAAGCCGAAGGGCCGTGGCTGACCGAGCAGTGGGGCTCTCACGGGGCCAGTGGGCATCTGCCTCGACCCGCTACACTTCACCCTCCAGCATCATATATTCATGCGCTGCTCCCCCCGCACCATCTGTGTCCACGCTCACCAGCGGTTCGCACACGAGCTCTGGTGACACGCAGGACGGGCAGAGCAGGGGTAGGGCATGGCCGCGCTAGAGCAGACTGCGGAGCACTACGCCGTGCCAACACATAGAAAAGCGAGAGACAGGAGCACAGCTGTCTTCCTGTCACTACATCGCTTGGATGTTAAATTAGAGTTGTGAGCATGTGTCTGGAATGCTCGTTTTTGAGTTTCAAGTAAAGGCTTAACGCACTTTTATTCAGTTGCACTGCATGTATTCAGCCACAAGATGGTATGACTGACTTACTTTTTTACCTTTATGTGAAGTCAGCAGTCTAAAGCCACTCACTTCGATTACTTGAGTTTTTGCTTTATGTATTAAAGCTAAAACACCCTGCTAGTCTTGGTTTTCTGCATGTGACCCACTGCTTCCACCATCTCTGACCAGACCTCGCTTTCCTCCGTCGTGTGCCCCATCCGAGCAGCTGAGACCCAGAGGCTCGCTGGCAGGTGTTGGTCCTCCTGTCGGCCGCAGCTAAGGGAACTTCACTGGGCCTTTGTGCCCGCTTCAGCCTGGCTCTGCCGTCCCGCTGGCAGATGGCATCAAGCTGCGGGCGCCTCTCCCAACTATAATTACCAGCTTCAGCTACAGATGGAGACAAGCAGGCGCGATGGTCCCTGTATCCTCTGTGGCCTTCACCAACCTCCGCAGTCTGCCCTGAAAAGCCTAAACAGGCCTGCTGCTAGGACAAACCACCACACACTTCACCAACTGCTAAAGTGTCTGCAAGCTTCCTGCAGATTAAATACTGTGTAGCTGTTCCATCGTTAGTGTAATATCAGATATGCACTAGCTTAGTATAATTGTTATTAAGTAGCACTATTTTATCAGTTTCTCATCTAGTTTAAACTGTAGGCATTCATTCATTATTGTGCAGTATTGCATCTTACATTGCATCGAATTACTTTTTGTTGTTGCTGTTGATGTTGTGGAAAACAAATTCAGGTATATATATAGATAGAGTCCTTTTTTAGTTTAACTAATACATCTAAGATACTAAAATCAAGTTTAACCATGTTTATTTAGAAATATTAAGTGAGAACTCTGTAGTGTTACTGCTCTTATATAGGTAGGCTGAACTGATCTGTTTGAAATAGTTACATTATGACTAAATTTTGTTTTGACTATGTACTACTTTTGATTTTGAAGTTACTTCCTCATCAGTCATATTAATGTTAACTAAAACTTAATTTTTAAAAATAGTTTTTTAATTGAAATAAAGCTGAAATAAAATGTCAATTAGATGAAAAACCTGTTTTAGTTAGTTGCCAAGGCAGTTTTTTGTTAGCTTGTTGAAGTACTAAAAACCCAAGCTGAAATAAAATAAAGCTAAATAGAAATGTTTAAAAATTTAATTTATGAATTACATTAAATAAAAAACTACATAAACCAAAAACAAAATTCCAAATATTAATAAATGCTATAATAGTATATTAAAAAACACAACTAAACTTAAAAAAGAAAACTGAAAATAAATAAAGTAATTCAAAATATTAATAAAAGTATATAAATAACACTTAAAATATCACTGTCATCAGGTGTTTACATTCTTCTTTTCTTTTCTTTTTTTTCTTGTCTCCACCAGAGAAAGGTTACCATTATTAGGCATCCATTAATGTCTGAGCTACTTTTCCTTCAAACTAAGCACTCCCCCACTCCGTCTGCTTCCAGTCTCTGTTGAAGGTCACACAGTCATCGGCTCCTGGTGCAATGAAAGCATGAGATCTGTCCTTGATGACCAACTGGCCTTCACTGATCACACTGCAACAACTGCCCAGTCCTGCTACTTCACGCTGTAACACAGCACAAGGCGTTTCCAGTTCCTCTGCAACCTTATCCCATCTGACTCATTCACTGTAAAGAAAAAAAAAGTTGAGAAAACTTAAAAGTTTAAAGGGATAGTTCACCCAAAAATGAAAATTCTGTCATCGTTTACTCACCCTCAAGTAGTTCCAAACCTGTATGAATGTCTTTGTTCTGCTGAACACAAAGGAAGATATTCTGAAGAATGTGGGAAACAGAGCAGTTCTGGGGCACCATTGACTTCCATAGTATTTTTTTTCCTACTATGGAAGTCAATGGTGCCCCAAAACAGCCTGGTTACAAACTTTCTTCAAATTATCTTCCTTTGTGTTCGGCAGAACAAAGAAATTCATACAGGTTTGGAAATACATAAGGGAGAGCAAATGATGATAGAATATTCATTTTTGGGTGAACTATCCCTTTAAGGCAACCAGCTTCAGCTTTTCTCAACTTGTTGTATTCAGTTTATACAACAAAAAGTTAACAAATCAAAAATCGCCTACAAAAATAAGTTGAGAAAGCTCAAAAATCTGCTGAAGCTGGTTACCTGAAACTTTTCTCAACTTTTTTTTTTTTTTTTTTACAGTGTTGAGACTTTTATGTCTTGACTAGCAGGTTGTTATTCACTTTTCACTGTCTGCATGTTTGTTCAATCCCTCACATGGATACAAATGACAAGGTTGCATCCCAGTTCTAATACACTAAAAAAAATTATACTGCTGATGGGGAAATCCTGTACTTTTGAATGTATTGAAATTACTTGAAGTGACTTGAAAGTATGAAGTTAGTATATTATCATGTCACAAAATGATGTCTTGATACCACATATTGTCTTTCGTATTAGCAATCCAAAGGCCAGTTCACAAGTAGAACAATAACTATAATGACAACTACATTATCGTCAACACCGGCAGAAACTACTGTTTTGTGTTTATTAACAAAGTGGGGTGCAGTTATGCCATCTGCCACTTTAAATGCTCAAACTCTTCAAGTCTGGGAAATTCTGAAGTTCAAAAATTCAAAGTTTTTATCGTTAATCAGCTGGGGGAAAAAAGAAAAAAACTGTCCGAAAGTAATTCCAACAATAATGTTCCTCTATGTTATTGTTATTGATGTTGTGTGGATGTTTCTTTAATCATAGATTTAGAACTATTATTAAAGGGATAGTTCACCCAAAAATGAAAATTGTCATCATTTATTTACCCTCATGGTTGTTCCAAACCTGTATCGGTTTCTTTCATATGTTGAACACAAAAGAAGATATTTTGAAGTACTAAACAGTTTTTGGTCCCCATTAACTTACAAAGTAGGGAAAGAAATACTATGGAAGTCAATGGAGACCATTAACTGTTTCATTCTTCAAAATATCTTCTGTATGTTCAGCATAAGACAGAAATACATTCAGGTTTGTAACGACACGAGGGTGAGTAAATGATGACAAAATGTTAATTTTTGGGTGAGCGATCCCTTTAAAACCTTATAGTTGTCATTATAGTTATTGATAATGGTGTGAATGGGCCTTGCTGAACTGAATGTAGCTTGCCAAACTGTTTTCTATGGTTTTGGGTCACACTAATTCTAATCTCATATAAAATTCAGGATGCATATGTGAATTAGGCACATGCTTTTTCTTGGATCTCACCATGAGCTTCCTGTTGTGGCCAGAATCAGATTCAAGATCGTTTTTTTTTCTGGCCTACAATGGAGCCAATGAAATGGAACCAACAGTTATCTACAAGCAATATAGCAGCCATAGACCCCAGCTGGACCACACCAATCAGCTAATTTTGGTAAGAGCAGTGTTTTATTTCACCCACATGAAAAACTATCACTAACCAAGCTTGTTAACCAAATCTGGTGGAACTGTGTGCTTTTTGGTTGTTTCCGACTGTGGCTAATAATCATTCGTTCATTTGTTTTTTGATTTAATATTGAAAGTAGAAAAATGAGAAAACGGCTCCTTTTTCATTTTTTAAATGAAAGATTTCAGCTTAAATTTTCATTTTTCATTCAGGGATAGAAAAATTAATAAACAGCTTGAATATTTGATTTCTACACGTGGGCGGGAATTAAACGCCCCTTTCTGTTGATTGGTTAACCAAAGATCAAACCGCGCCATCATCAGTTCTTCCGCAGTATCAGGCCGCAGAGTAATAGTCCTCCGCTGCTGCAGTTTGACGGATTCCTAATTTATTGCAACTACATTTCATCTTTTGTCATCAAACAGACTAATGAATAGCTCGACACAACTCATACGTCGAGCTATTCATTAGTCTGTTTGATGAAAAAAGATGATATGTAATTGTAATAAATGCGTTAGGAATCCGTACATCTGCAGCAGCAGAGGACTATTATTCTGCTGCATGATACAGCGCTGTTTGGTCTTTGGCTAACCAATCAGCAGAAAGGGTCGTTTAATTCTCGCCCACGTGTAGAAATCGAATATTCAAGCTGTTTATTAATTTTTCTACCCCTGAACGGAAAAAACGAAAATTTAAGCTGAATTTTCGTTTTTTGGGGAAAACAAAAAAGGAGCCTTTTTTTTTTTTTTTTTTTCTACTTTCATTATTAAATTTAAAATGATACACGGATTTGGCTAAGTACTTTATTTTGAATCTTGCAAAATTATCTTATTCTTTTTTAAGTTCTTTTACCTGGTAGTCGTGTCAGTACAAGCTCTCTGAGATGCATCTGCATGTATGTGAAAGTGTTTTAAAGTGTGCCTAGACTAGCGGGAGTTGGGTTAGTTCTCATGCCCAGCTGGCTCTTCTCTGAATCAGACATGGCTCTGCAGTAACAGATGGGTACTCTGGGGAGACTTAGAGAGAAACACGCCTCACATATCAGACACTCTGCTCTAGATCCACACTACTCTCAAGATTGCCCCTCAGTCCTTGAGGGAAACCGCTATTCAACATTACTCCATTAACTCATTTAATATATTAAATATGACATTACTAACTGTATAGTTGCGTCAGCACTTTGGGGAAATTGCAGGTGGAATGACTTTTATTGGGCTGCTGCATGCGACTGTGCATCTATAAACACCATCCCTGAGCGGTGTTAGTCACACCAACATAATTACTAACACAAATGTTCATTAAAGTTTTTAAATTTTGTCAACCATAACGACACAAAAAATGTGCATCATTATGATTTTAATTCAAACAAACTATTGACGCACATGACCAGAAGAAATGGTGCAGGATGTGACCATTTGAAATCATAAGATTTCTTCAAATAATCCAATCATGCTCAGTAATTTTATGTCAGTAAGTTGTGCTGTACAGTGAATGCACAATGGTAAACTGTTGAACAAGGAATGAACACTAATAAACTGAAGTACTTTGATAGCAGTTTTGGTAAGTTACTTTGTCAACTCACCGAAAATGCATCCTATCTGTGATTAAAGGGATTGTTCACCCAAAAATGAAAATTCTGTCATTAATTACTCACCCTCAAGACCTGACTGACTGGCACAGAAGAGAAGAATTGTTGAATAAAGTTGAATAAAAAATTGCTGAATTATTTTTTGTTTTCTTTGCGCACAAAAAGTATTTTTGTCGCTTCATAAAATTATGGTTAAACCACTGATGTCACATGGACTATTTTAATTAATGTCCTTATTACCTTTCTGGGCCTTGAACGTCTGTTGCAGTGTTGTCTATGCAGGGTCAGAAAGCTCTCAGATTTAATCAAAAATATCTTAATTTGACTTAATTGTTGCGCTACGGGCGTCTTTTGAGTTCGAATCCTGACTCTAGGACCTTTCTCAATCCCGCCCCTATCTCTCTCCCACTACGCTTCCTGTCAGTTCTGATCTGTCCTGTCATAAAGGCAAAAATAAATCTTTAAAAAAAAAAAATCTTAATTTGTGTACCAAAGATGAACAAAGGTCTTTAAAGGGTAATTAATGACAATTTTCATTTTAGGATGAACTCTCCCTTTAATGAGACATAAATAATCATTTAATAAATAATCAGTCTAGTCACAAAATGACGAGAATGCACATTGATGACTGATAAAAGTCTTAAAGCGGGAAACTTGGAATTCTAGATGACACGAGTTGCTAAGTTGTGAAGTTGGAAGGGGAATGTCGACTGAAACATGGCGGAAACACTCATCCTATAATGTCACGTTTTGAAGGTTGCACCCGCCGGAGGTCGCATTTGTCTACCACATACATCATCAAGGCAGTCTCATGTGACCTCCGGAGGACACAGCCTTCAAAATGACACAATCTATACACATTTGTAATATAATATATCTATGATTTATTCATGATAATAATATATCACTCTGCTTTCACGGTTTGCTTTATGTAACAAGTTAGTTGTGATACCATGTATAAACATAAGTTATAGAAAATTCAAATTTATAGAAATATAAGTTATAGACAATTTTAAATTCAAACGTAATCATATGGGTTTACGGTTCACAATATAAATCTTTTGTGGTGTTTAGACTACTATCCTGTTATGTTTCCGAGTTGAATACGTGACACATTGTAATAAGAAACGCCCGACTCAGGTTTCCCAGGTGCACATGAAGGCAGCATAAGTTATGTGCTAGTCAGAATGTGTAAGTCATGTGAATATGCTCTTTCCGTAACAACGCAAAAAATCACATTAAGTAAAGCATAAAGAATTCACAAAATTGTATTACAATAATATACTCAATGTTATTTCAAGGACAGCTCTCATATTGTTATAAATAAAATATCCAATGTTTGATTTAACTTTGCACTTTCACCAAAAAAAAAATCTTGTAAAAATGTTAGATCAAAGTCAGATTTACGATATGTAATGAATATAAAGAAAAAACCCTGACTAAATTTAAAGAATGCTTTGATAAAAAGGCAAAAACTATGACCAAACTAAAACAAAAACAGTGAAAAGACATCTCAACACTGCTCCTGAGGGAGTTTTCCCATCCATCCTAGCCGCTCGGTGAGGCAACAGTGCTGGGACGGCCATGGCTAATGGGGGCTGCAGCAGGTCAGGTCAATTTGGAGAAGGAAACAGGGGAGAAGAGAGGTAGAGGTGACCTTCTTACTGTACCATTTTAGCCTGTCCAGGCCGGTGCGGTAAAAGGGATGTGTCCGTGGGGAAAGTCAGACAGATGCTGTTCCTCTCACTCTCTCTCTTTTTCGCCCTGTGGGTGAGACAGAGTGCAGTCTGGCCCGTGCAGCTGCCACCCGCACCATCAGGAGCCTCTTCTGCCTGCTTCTCCTCGATGACCTACACACTAAACTTCACTTTTGCTGGGACCACACCAGTTCAGGCAAGAACAGCTTTAGGAATGTAACCAGAGCTTCAAAAAAGCATCTTTATTGACAGATCGTGTATTGACATCTGTGTGTGCTTGTGTGGGTGTCGATGATGAGTGAACGAATGTATGGGCGAAGGGGGTTGGGAGAAAGAGCCAAAAGGGAGGGGAGGCTTCATACCAGCTGCTAAACATGACATTTCCTGGCTGGGCCTTCGGTCCCCAGCAGGGGCGACATCTGTGTGCCTGCCTTTCATCCCCCTCTGCTCCTCAGGCAAGATGGCTGAACTACCTGCAACAGGGCACAGGCCCCAGAGACAGACAGCACTCTCTACTCCAGCCAGCCAAAGCCTCTCCCAGCTGGGCTCCTGTTGCCTGGGGCCTGAAGCCCAGGCACCCAGCTGCAGTGTCTACCCTTCCCCTGGCCCTGTTTGATCCTCCGCCCGCAGTCCCTCTGTACACACACCAGTCACCTCCAGCCCTCGAAGGAAAGATCATGCTGGCTTCACACCTCTGAGCTGTTCACGCTGGAATTAGAGGTTTTTGGTTTTGGTCTTGTGGGAGCTATATTTGTACATAGCGTGCTTTCTTCATTGCTAAACAGTAATGCTACTTTTCAGTATAGCATGGTGGTGGCTCAAATGATTGGTTCCTAATAACAAACTTCTTTTTCCAATTATCAGCATTGTAGAGAGACAAAACACTATAACCCTTTGTCGCTGAACAGTTAGTAATCAAATGCTGTTCAAAATAATGAAATGAAAATCAAAAAAGCTCTTGCTGAAAGTCTGATTCATTTCAGGGAACTCAGACATAAGCCAGACCAAACAGAAGCAATTTACTGATTGGAGTCTCTGTGCCCTTACAAAAAAGTAGTATACTTCAAGTTTATTTTATTAAGTACACTTAAGTAAAGTTCAAGTATATTTTTAAGTATACTTTATGTAGTAAGTATACAAATATCAGTGTACTATTTTAATACTCCTTGGGACTAAATTGGCCCAATTTCTAGTATATAAAAGTATACTTTTAAGTATACTTTAAGTATAACAGTAGTAAACTTTGAGTACACAACTAGTTTACATCAAAGTTTTAAGCTTGTACTGCAACTATACTAAAAGTAAACTTATAGATATACTGATAGTTTAC
Organism: Acrossocheilus fasciatus; assembly: GCA_036784905.1. Taxonomy (NCBI): domain Eukaryota; kingdom Metazoa; phylum Chordata; class Actinopteri; order Cypriniformes; family Cyprinidae; genus Acrossocheilus; species Acrossocheilus fasciatus. Next base: position 21,296,114 of record CM071957.1, on the reverse strand, counting down.
TAATTAAATACTTGTAGTAGCATCTTTAGTACACCTTGAAGGATAGTCTCAGTATACTACTAGTTTAGTAGATTTATACTGCAAGTATACTCGTAATTTTTCTTTATTATTACGCAGCGCCTGAAAGTAGTCCCCAGCTAGGTAACTATTTATAATATAGCTGGGGACTACTTTCAGGCGCTGCGTAATATCACTGCGCCTGCTGCGGCCATGTTACGGCAGCAAAGTTCCTTGATTATTACGCCGGACTGGGAGTATAGTTCCTAGCCAAATCGGACTAGAAAATCGCAACTTTTCATTTTCCGCCAGTCTTAGTACACGATATAACTACAGAAGAGTCGAGTTTTAAATAGGAAAACTATCGAAACTCTTTGGTCATTTTTGAACGTGATGCTACTGGTCTAATCGGATTCAATGATCTATGCTAAGCTATGCTAAAAGTGCTATCGCCAGACCCGGAGATCGGCTGAATGGATTCAAAAACGGTAAAACTCAACTTATTAACTCTGAGGGAGTTGGAGAATGAGCCTATTTCCAAAAAAAGTGGAGTGTTCCTTTAAGTGAACTTTATATCAAACTTTAAGTATACTACTATGTCCCTATTTTGGTATTAATTTGTATATATTTTGTTATATGAATATCTGAACATACAAAACATCCAAAGAAAGAACAGGGTATCTGCTTGTAAAAAAAACAAAACAAAAAATTTTTTATTCGAACTTCATGCATTTTTTTTATAAACACTTGAATATGGGTAAGTTTCATAAATAAAAAATAAAGAAATAAACAACATTTTGAACAAAAAACTGAAAAAATACTATGAATTGGATTCAGAATGATAATCAAAATGTAGATGGATTCGATCAACACCCAAAAGCTTGACAGTCATTATTACCTCTTCATTGGTCGACATTTTATTCCATAACGTTACACAGTTTTGATGCTGTTTTATGTCAGATGATCGTGTTAGATTACATGTGGAAGCATCTGTTGTTTCAGTTTCTTTTTCACTTGTGTTTTTTTTTGGAAATTCTGTACCGAAGATGTGAACTAGCGCCCCCTACCGTATAACAATGAAAACACAGATTCTAGGAGCACAAATATAGCTCAAATATATTTAGATTTTTTCAAAGTATAAGTCAAGTATACTTAAATGTCATTTTAAGTATATTTCTGAGAAGTACATAAAGCCCATCTCTGAGACTAAAAGTATACTTTCCTATTTTTAGTTTAAAAGAAGTATACTAATAGCACACTTGAATAAACTTTCGTAAGGGTGCCTAAGTTCTGTGTCTGAAATCAGTTACTGTCAGAGTACTGCATTTAATAATGTACTTCTCAAGTGTTCTCGACTGTTGGGTCTCCTATAACCTCAGCCACATCATTATTATTAAATTATATAAATATAATATAAAGTGATATCTATTATGACATATTTATACAGCCCAAAGTCTGGTGTCTGTAAGATGTTTTTATATGTTTTTAAAATAATTCTCATATGCTCACAAAGGCTGCTTTTGTTATATCAAAAATACAGTAAAAACTGTAATATTGTGAAATATTATTACAATTTAAAATAACTTTTTTTTCTATTTTAATATATGTTGAAATGTCATGTATTCCTGTAAGCTGAATTTTCAGCATCATTACTCCAGTCTTCAGTGTCACATGATCTTTCAGAAATCATTCTAATATATTCATTTGGTACTCCAAAAAAACAAACATTTCTTCTTATTATCAGTGTTGAAAACAGTCCTGCTGCTTAATTTTTGTGCAAACCATGATGCTTTTTTTTCAAGATTCTTTGACTTGTTAGCTTTGTAGTTTGAACTATTTTAAATTATGCGTAGCCTGTATCTTAGCAATCCACAATTTCAAACTAGTTTCCTCAACACTGGTTGAGGCACATGAAAAATAATAGGCTACTTAAAGTGACAGTAAACCGAAAACAAACAAATAAATAAATAAATTCTGTCATCAGTTCCACACACCTCATATATTTTTCCAAACCTGTATGACATTAGTTCTTTTGTGGAGCACAAAAGTAGAAATTTTTAAATGTTTTGGACCCCACTGACATTCATTGTATGACCAAAAACATTCTTCAAAATGCCGTCTTTTGTGTTCCACAGAAAGGTTTGAAATCACACAAAGGTTAGTTAATTACAACAGAATATTCATTTTTGGGTGAACTACCCCTTTAAGACAATGCAGAAATTGCTGCTTACAGGAAAGTACTGCATATCTTGCCATTTCCAAAGTTCCTGTAACTGTGTACTTTCAAACCCAGCCGGTCTCGGTTTCATGAGAAGATTTAATGACTTGGGAGAGAATGGTGCAGCCCAGTTATAAATGGGAAAAGATTTGTGATTTTTCACCTCAGTTCATTGATGCTAAGTTTCTCACGGAAAATATTGTCCATTTTCCTCACAGATCCCAAAACTCCAATTTAGATTGCAAAACTCCAGGAGCCACAGACTTATCAAAGCCACATGTTGAGTAGAGGACTCTGGTTTGCCACAGTGAACGCCTGGTCAGTGTGGTTTTGGACAGTTCTCGTTTCTCATATGTTTGCTGCAAGGTTTCTACACAGAAAGAAAAAAAAATGGGAAATGTGTTCCGGGAAGGATGACAGCCATGATTATGTTATTGTGTTGTACGTCATTTTCTAAGCAGCATATACAGAAAATGTAAATGTAGAAGCAGAAAGAACGTTATTGCCTTGGTAGCAATTGTTGAGTAAAGCATAGCTGGCAATTTAAGAAGTCACCATAATGGTTATGATACTCTGAGCATATTTAACACAGTGAGCATTTGGAAACTTGAAAAACACCAACACTCTCTTATGACTTTTAAATGATTCCCAAATTGATTTCAAACTATCAAAGAATGAACTCTGAATCCAGGAAAACAGATTTATTTCTAGTCATTTGCATTTCTACTCATTAGCCGATCCTGTTCTGTCACCATTTTCTGAGAAATATTCAAGCGCATCTGCTTTGAGTTCCTCAGCAACAGCCAAAATCTTTCTCTTTTCCACTTTGTTGACTGAGTAAGTTATCAGCAAATTTCCTAATGGAGGTGTTGGGATGTCTTTCCCTTGGGTTAATGATTTCCTTTTCTGTGCCGGGCCATTTATTCATTTTCTTAAGAGAATTTGGTCCCGCCCTTCACTAAGAGACAATCAGTCCTCTGTGAAAGCGATGGGGCAGTTTGGCAAGGAATGGATTTCCTCATGTCATCTCTCAAGGAAAAAGTGTGCTTGGCTCAGAATAACAAAATATAACACTGTCACAACGTAAGGCAAACCCACAGTCTGTGAAGAGCAGGCACCTAGCCAAGCACTTTTATGAGAGTGGAGGACATATTTATGCAGTACTTACACTAATGGAAGCACATTTAAGAGGTGGAGGCAGGGAGAGACATTTATGCAGTTTGTTTTCTCCTTAAAGTTTCTTCTAAGAAAAGTTTCAAAGAGAACTGAAATTAAGTTTAAATGGGCCAAAAATCTACTTAAAAATGATAATTCCTCTTGAGATTTAGTAAAAGACCTATAACACCATGTTGTAAACAAATGTTCCACAACTAATTGCCAATTATCTCTGCTTGCAAGTAAATACAACTTGGCCTACAACAATTAAATTAAAAAAAAATCAGGTAGCAACAGAATTTACATTAAATATATGTCATTTCAGAATTATATTTTAGAAAGTCAGCCTAGTGTGACCAGAACCAAACAAAACATGACTCTTCTGTGGAATGCTATTGAAAATTATTTTGTTTTTAATGGCTAAAATTTCACCAAAACCATTCAAAATTATTACATTTTTTTATTCATGCTAAAACTCCTGGGAGATTTATATTATCCGTTAAAATCAGTCACAATGTACTGCCATTGTATTCAGTTCACCCACCTGGATATCGATTAAATTATGTTCTTTGTTTTACAGAAGACAATCCGTTTGGAGCGATAAGAGGGTGAGTAAAGTTATCTATTCATTTAATATATTGATGCCACTCTTCTGCACACTATCATCTCGTCTGAGGTACTGAAAAAAAAAATCACAGAGACAAATGAACTGTACACTAACTAATAAGCGTTATATACATGATGAGTACATTTCCACAATGTTTCTATTTCCTCATTTATCAGACTCCACCTGAGTATGAGAAAAGTATCACACCATGCACCTATAGGCAAAGAAGTTCAAACATTTACCTAGTAAACGTGTTGCTCAACAATAGAAGCTCACTAATAATCCTGGGCGGTTTGCATGTTATCCTCTATCTGCCCTTTCAGCCAGCTTGCCAGCCGCACTCTATCGGCAGATTGCACGCACACATGCAAAATACTATTGGGGGTCATCGTGCAGCTGTACAGCTCTGGGCATCCGCATACACATATGCATACACAGAAACACACAGGCTGTGAAATATTCAAATGCTGAGATGGGAGTGTTGTCCGTAGTACAGTGCATTACTGTCAAGTGCTACAAAAGAGTTATTCTTATTTTGCACACCCAACAGTCACCACTCCCCTGCTCAATAACAGGTTAGAGAATAACTGTTTGTCTTGCATAAGCTAGACAAACAGCATCAGCATGTAAGATTGGCTTATTAAAATTCTGTCATATACTCACCCTCATGTCACTCCAAACTTTTAAGAATAGCTTTTTTTCTGTAGAATGCAAGAGTAAAAAACTACTAAAACAATATTGGTTGATGTTTTCCATGTAATGAATGAACCTTCAAGCTTCAAAACTCCAACAACAAAAAAAACACCATAAAAGTATCAAAATGTAGTACATGAAACTTGTACACTATATTCTGATTCTTCCTAATTCATACAATTTGTCAATAAATTGAATGTTTAGAATCATTTATCAAATGATTTATCATATTCATTGACAAATCAGACATCTCTACCTCTCTCATGAACTCCCAAGCGAGTTTAAATAACGATTTAAACTGCAATATAACATAATTGTTAAATGTGGACTACCTTTACGATGGTGCTTTTATATCCTTTATGAAACTTGAAAGCCTCAGTCTCCATTCAATCTAACTGAATGGAAAAGAGCAACCAGTCAAATCCTGCTTATGTGTTTCACAGAAGAAAATCAGTCATGACTCCAAGTTTGGAACAGCATAAGGGTGAGTAAATGATGGAAGGATTTTCATTTTTGTGTGAACTATCCCTTTAACTTGAATCAGTATGAAATCACACATAGAACGCTTTAAAGATATGTCTTTTCAGACTTGTCAGGCCTCACTTTGACACTGATGGAAATGCGAGGCTGATTCCTGTGGTACACCACAGCGAGCTGTAAACTTTCAGGGATGGATGATAACCAGAATCCCTGAGGGACAGCAAAACATTTTCTACCAAGGGCTCCCAAAGCACAATACACTGGCATTCAGCAGACAGTAAGTCTGAATCCTTTCCATGTTCCCTGGTTGTGTTGTTGCTGTTGTTGTCGATTTGTTTTGGCACATTTTCTGCAGGCTTGCATTCCGTAATTTAAGATAATTAGAAAACTGTGCTGAGGTTTTGCCAAAATTTGAGACATAATACACTAGCAAATTGATTAAATTGATGGATCTATAGAAATAGCTTGGAATGCAGTTCAAGTAAACACACTTGCTAACAAGAAATGTGATTATTTAGTAGTGGGCATCTTGTAAGAGAAATGTGAAACTGCTGAATTGAACCAGTTTTTGCTTCCACCAGGAATGATTCATTGTTCTGGCATTGAAATCCAATAACCCAGTGGTAAATGAACCCTTATCTATATCTTTCTCGGAACATTCTTCGTTGACATGGATGCCAATGGAAACCCATGTATGTCCTGCTTTTGTAACTTGGAACATGTAGAAGGCAAAGTTTCTCTGAGGCAGTTTTCACGGATCAGTTTTAATGGATCAGGGACCGTTAGGTGACCTGACTGCACTTGTGCTGGAGGAGGTTCATTACTCTGCGATGAAATACAGAGCTGGAGCACCTCTTCTGCTCGGGATGAATCTGCTGATGGCAGCACTTGATGTGCCAGGTATCCGATTAGAAAAGTAAAGTTTCAAAATGCATATCAGCACAATGCAATTCATTGATACTGCAACGTGTGGTAGATGTCTGTTTTACAAACACCAGAAAAAGTGTTTACATTTACATTATTCTGTTTGTTTGTTTGTTTGATTGTTTTGTTTTGGTTTTTTTTGCATCCGAACCATGTTAAGTTTACGTTTTAGTAATTTTTTTATATATATTTCTGTATAGCTTTAATTCATTTTATTTGAGTTTTAGTTTTAGTCATTTTAGTACTTTAAATTAAACTGTTTATTTCAGTTCCCAAGCCAACGTTTCTATGTTTATTTTTTTATTTGAATGCTTATATTTTATTCTGTTTCAGCTTTATTTAATTTAACATTACTGTTTTAATAGTTCTAGTTAACAAAAACAACACGGATGGAAAGGACAACTTATTGAATAATTATTTGAGCAATTCTATTTGGTGACACTAATGGTGCAGTAAGTACATTTGCTAGCTTTAAAAAATATAACCATGTCTGTATAACAATTTCTGTGAAATAGTTGACTGTTCTCTTTCAAAGTACACAGAAAAGAAGGAAGTACTCTTGGAACTGACAGTAGAAACAAAACGTAAGACACTTAACATGAAAAATGTCTTGTTAGGAAATAAAAGATTGGTTTTGTGGCTGGGCTTAAAGCCAGTGAAAAATACCCATCATTTACTGAGTTTATCAGATCTGCAAATCATTACAGCTCATTAAAGGCCATTAAAAGAAGTCTTTCTTAAATAGGACTTTATTTAAGGGGAATCTGCAAATGAGGTAAAGTGTTCTCTCTTGAATTAGATCTGGAGGAACCCGTTCTTCACCAGTTAACACTTAACGCGATCAGACTCTCTGAGACGGCTGTTCATATCAGGTTTAAACAGGGTCGCAGGTGTCCCAAATGCAGTACCAAAACCTTACCCTTGACAGTTTGAAGAAGAAAAATTTGAAGTACCCCCTACTCCTTAGCATTGCAGGAAGACTAATCCTAACCAGCCATTTCCTCACTTTGTTCGCTTCCCTCCAGCCGCAGATAAGAGCCACACGCACGCCGAAACGTGCAGTTCTTCGACATCCACCGTGCCTGTGCTAACTCTCAGGAATGCGAGAGACAGTCTGTGGACGATAAGCAGACAGCGGACAGGAGATTATACAAACGTCCGAGGGAGGAAAAGAGAGGACAGAGACTGATTTCAAGACCCCTGAGCAAACAGAGAAGTGAGAAGGTACGACTGTGGTATGTTAATAAAGAATAATGTCAGTCGTTTACAACATCCATACGGGTTTGAATGCTGTAAAACTAGAGGACGGCGGAACTTTAACTTTTTAGACATCCCTGTCTGGGATGGGGACCTCCCTCCTTGCGCTCAGTGGCAGATTAGATTATCTGTCTCAATGCCTTCTGCACACACATTTGCGGATGTCCTTGCCCAGGGAAATGAACACACCATTCCAGGGTGGAGACCAAATCATCCTGGAAATAAAAACAGATTTGAGATAAGCACTCTGTCCATCTTTAGAGTCAGCTGGACTCTGTTTAAATCTATTATGTAGATGCTAAACTGCATTTATAATCACCTCACCCTAAAGACGTTAATTAGAAGCAATTTTCTTCAGAGCCCAAGATGACCTTATCCAGGATGCCTCAAAATGACCGTCTCCAGCACTTGAGATGATTACTGCTCTGTGCTGACATAATAGTGAGGATTACACTGAAATCTGAGCTATTGTCTCATGATTCAGTGTCTCCAGTGTCTTTGCAAGGTCTCGCCCACAATACTCGCTCCTTTAATCCACAGTTTTTAAAGCAACTTCCAGTTTCTACCCTAGATATATCTTACAAATAAAATGTTTCATTTGTTAGACTTTTAATTCATTATTTTCTGATTCAACACAAGCTGTTATGAGATGGTCTGCCAAGAGAAGGGTTCACACATGACTTCTGAGGTGACCTTGTTGCATGAAACGAAGATGCCAGAGAGCAGAACCTGAAGCTTTCAGCTAAAATTATTCATGTACTTCTAATCCTAATTTAGTATATGAATTCTAAATTCACTTTAGATCTGTACGTTTAGTTACTTTTATTCCAGATAATGTATGTGATTGTAAACATAAATAATACCAATAATTGTCTAGATTTAAAATGCGAATTAAATAAATTTGAATTGAAACTCAACGATATTAAAGTCCTACTGCACCTATAGTCGTTCATGAATAATAATGGCTTATCCGCCTTTTCAGCCATGAGCAATAAAATGTCATTTTGTAGCTTATATGTGGCACTTAAATTTTTATTCTGTGTAAGCACAGCACATTGCCTTTGATATCATCTGGCAGTGATAATGCAGTAGAAGTGGATTTCAAACAGTGCTATGATTTTTGGAGAGCTATGACAGACGCTCTATGGCATAAGGACAGAGGAACCTCACAGATGGCTTCTAATGGCACTTACTCAGGAAGCGAGAAGCTTCTGCTTTCACCGTCATCGCAAGACCATTAACTAATTATGACAATGGTGAATCACAGGTGCAGAATATGACCTCTTATCAGTGTAAATCTCTAAAATGGCACTACACCAAGCAAAAATCCTGGAATATAATTGAAAATATAATGGCTATATGAAGCTTTGAAATGATGCTAAAATCAAAGGTAACTGCTTAGGATGAGGCCATTGACTGCAAGAATTTATGTCTATGATGTGTTTAAGAACTGATATAGTGCTGCAAACTGCCCCAAAAATAAAAAATAAAAATAAATACAAAGAAAATGTAATACAGTGTATATGTATACAGCACCATTTAAGTTTGTTTCAATACATTACGACATCTACAGAAATCAGCTTTGTTTTGTTTTCCATCAGATGAACTTCAATCTGGCAACATTTCAACAGCTTTATTGCTTTCTCTAAGACACATTCAGCCATCCAAGTTGGTGGCTGGACTGTGTGCAATATTAGTTTTTATTGTTTCCAGCTGCCTGAATGATGACTGCATGTCAGAGAGATGCCACATATCTGGGAGAGTTTGACATTAATTTCATCTCTCCGCAATCATCTCTGCTTATAAACTTCCAGCCATATACAGCCACTCCTGCCAATTTTATTACATTTCATTCACACCCAGTTGAAGAGCTCTGGTCCTTCTGGTGTAGAGTGAGTGACAATGCTGCATTTCATTCCTCCCTGTTAATACACAACATCTTTAGATGTGAAATCTTAATGCTGTAGTGTTGCATATTGTGAGTAGTGCTGGTGTGTGAATGAAGCTTTTTCTGGAGCAGTGTGACAGTGACATCAGTGAACGTTTAAGTATCATGCACACTGCAGAGCACAGACTTCAAAACCGCAAGAGTTACAATTCAAGGTTGGTGCCCATCTGTTAGATGACCTCTATTGTAAATGCTGGAGGAGAACAAAGGTGTGTGAATGCGCGTGTGTGTGTATGTGTGTGTGTGTGTGTGTGTGTGCGTGTATGAGAGAAAGAAAGGAGAGGTTTGTTATGGTGTAAAGAGCAATATAAAACATGTTCTCGTTGCAGGCTCTAATGTCATATTTTTGGCCTGCAGTTGACCCTGTATTGGTATCAGTTGTGAGGACAGCCATAAAGATGACCCTTATCTGCCAGCTCAATTCCACAGAAGCCACCTACATCAAAACCAGCTGACATCCAAAGTGAATAAGTAATGCTCAACCACTCACTAATACAGAACTTGTTTTCTCAGTTTTTTATATGAAATGAGAAAGAATTATTCAGAATTCATAATTATAGAATTACAATTCATATTTGAATGTGGGGATATAGGTTCAAAATGAACTGAAATTCAACTGTATGTAGTAAGTACACAGAGTTGTAACTTTTTGTATTTTTGTCCAATTTTCAAATACCTTTTTGCTTCAAATCAAAGATTTTAATGTGATTCACCTAGTATCTGGTTGGTTTGGTTCATAGGTTATCTCTAAAGCCAAAAACGAGTGTCTATTTACACTAAGTGCAAATAGGCCGCCTTGTTGGTAAAGACTATTTACACTAACTCCACCCACCAACGTGTGATTGGGATAGTCAACACTGCAAAAAAAGACAGTTGTTGCTCATTGGTTTCAGTGGCATAGATGGGAAGGCACGTGCTTTTTGACGCGATCGACCAGAGTTCGAACCCACCTTTTGTCGAACTTTTTTTTCTCCCTTTTCAAATCTCATATCGCATCAGAAATACATTTATTTTGAATAAAAATGAAGGAAATAATCAAAAAGTTGAAAATAAAGTATCGGATCGGGTAGGGTTAGGGTAGGTGTAGGGAGGGCTTTATTCTCCCAATAAGGTGGCATCCATTTAATAGCCTAATTTGAATTAAAACTATAATTTACACTCAGTACGTTATTATTGCATATATGGTTTATAATGTAGGCCTACTACAATACTGAGGTGCAGATAATTGCCACTATTTGCAATAAGTAGTATAAATAGCAGAAAATCTTGCTATTTTAACATAGTGTAAATAGAATCTATAGCTATTTACACTTAGTGTAAATAGCATCTCTTGCTAAGAAAATATGCTATTTGCACTTAGTGTAAATAGAATCTAATTGCTATTTACACTTTAGTGCAAATAGCCGCTACCCAAAAAAAAAAAAACTGAACCATGGCTGCTGAAAAAGAGAACACGCACTGTTGCTTCCTGTGATTCCAATTCAAATTCTAATTCAACTTCCTGTGGGTGTGGCCAATTAAAATCATATCTAATTAATTGAAAGGGAGCACTCTTTATTAATTTTGCCCAACCTTGCTACAGTATGGATTTAATGCCAATTCTTTAATTAAAATGTTCAGTAACATTGTTGAAACTTCACTTCACCTCGATGAAGGACGAAGTAGGCGATCCTACAGCATGCAGAACTTAAGACTGATGAAAGACATAGACTCACAGTGGACATACTGGTGAGTTGAAGACAGGACAGATAAATTAGGTCAAGCCTTTGTGGTGAGCAGCCAGCAAGAGTGACAGCTCCATTACCCAGAGGTGGGCAGATGCCCGCAGCATGCAGCTGGGGCAGGTGGGGGGAGGGGGGCGATAGCAGGGCAGGGTAAGCAGGTGTTCTCCCTGTGGGCAACGCCTTCCCCATCCTCAACAACCACCAGCAGCCCCCCAACTAGGCACACTCCCCATGACACCCACATATGGGCTCCCCACCTGGACACTCAACCTACCACACTCAGCTGAACACCAGGGGAGAAAAACTTCACGAGCAAGCTCACATAGAAAAAGACATGTAGCCTACTGTATGAGGGGTTGTGTTCAAAGACAATCAGTCAAAAGGTACAGCTAAGACACTTGGAAGGGTAACCATTTTGTAGCAAGCAATGTGGTTTTATCATAATGGTTAAGTATTTGTTTTGTCAGAAGTTTCTGGTTTGTCGTTGATGACATGGGTGGGGAAACCCAAAGAGCCTTAGGTGAAACTGGCACACATTTGAAACACCTGCAGAGTTTGTTTGTGCGCATCAGTGCTGGAAGTAGATAACTATACTGTCTCTAACTTTACTACATTTTTCTGTAGCATGACAGAAAATGCTTTCAAAATAATGTCGTTTTTCTAGTAACGACCTACTTTTACAAAGACTTGGGTTGCTACATCGCTGTTTTTTTTATGTCTGAGTGAATAATCATATGCACATACCTAAATGGATCCAGTCCAGTTAATTCTACTGAATCGGTTCATCATAAATGGATCTTCTCTGTCATATGTTGCGGTGTAAAGACATTTTGTGAACTCTTTTTGTGAAGAAAAAGTACATACTTTTGAGTATGTAGCAGATTAGTAGCTTTGGGACATACTACTTTGTCGTAGCTGCGTCTTTAACGGACGCTCTGTTGCTTAGTTACGCGCATCCTGTAACTGTTTAAACTGCCCTGTTAATCATCTTGTCACAGTTAACATCATCCACATTTCGTTTAATTTGATTTCCTAAGATATTGGAGAGAAATAAAGAAGCACATCGCGGGTCATTCATGTCAAAAACTCTGCTCATATGTTTGCATAATGATGCATTTGAAAGTTAATGACCAAACGTACCATTATAAAAGTTCACAGTGTTCCTGCAGATGAAATAAAATGTGGATAACATTAAATAAATATTTTTTCATCAGGTTAGACATTGATTATTTATCACTCAAATCCCTTTCTCTACCTGTCCGTCGGTCGCGCATATGTTTGTAGTTTTTTTTTAACACTTTTTATGCGTGTTTGTAGTTCTGATCAAATCCTTGTCCACAGCTCAATGTGCTGTGGGCAATATTAGCCGTTAGAGTGTGCATCATCTGCACATCGAATTCTAACCGGAAGTAGTAGACCATCCGGGAATCTTTGGCATACTTTTTTAAACATACTATGATTTGGGATTCATAATTCTATTTTCGAATACTATTTAGGATGGATAGTTTGCGAATTGGGACGCAGTAGTGAGTCGGCTCATCGCCTCGTCCAAACAAGTCATTTTTGAACAGTCCAATTCATTTTATTGAATTAGTTTTTGCTCTCTCTCTCATATAGTGTTAAAAAGTCATAGGCTGCGTCCGAAATCGCATACTACTTGTGTAGGTACTACATTTGAATTCAAACGTACTACTCGACCGTTAAAAAAGTACGTTCTATATAGTATGAATGAGGGTAGTATGAATGGAATTCGGACGTACTACATCCGCCATGTTGATGTTGTCACGTGGGTGTGTCTCACTCGTCCTTAAAAGTGAAGCTGCGGGCTGTATGATCGCCCCCTGGTGGCTGGCTGCAGTACAGGTCATAAACCCCGCCCTCTCCATGTAAACGAATGGGACTCCAGTCCAAATAAAAAAATTAATTACACTTCCAATACAGTTTTCCGAAATATGGTTTTGGTCATTTAAGGTAATTGTTATCACGCTGATATATGTTCAATTGTTCATTTTTGTGATACGTTTGATTTTAGCTAGTAATTTGATGCTATAAAAACGGGGCGTGTCGTTATGGTTGATTGGGTCTGCGGGAGTTTAGGCGGGAGTTTGATTCCGCGGCTCCACCTCTCGACTCTACTGCGCAGACTCTGGCTCCAAACGAATCTCTACTGCGCAGACTCGGGCTCCAAATGACGTCATTTACTCAAGATGGCAGCGGCCATACTGAGATGTATTCGCTTCACTTTTCTATAGTGGATGGAAGCGGAGATGCGTCGTCCATCTTTTTTACAGTCTATGTTGTCACGTGTCATGCGTCATGCGTCTTCACAACAGCACGAAAATTTAAAGAGCCCACTTCACTGCGCGAACATCGTTAATGATTTAAATTCTTAACGAACCGTCTATTTAAAGAAAGCAGCGTTAACAAGCTGATGTACTACATTGAGGTTAACGTAACTCCATCTGATCGGTAATGATTAGAGATCTTTTTACACCTAATTCACACAATCGTTTCATCTGTTTGTTAAACCCTCAACAAGTCAGTCGTTTACTTGGATGATGTTAAACAAGCACAAGTTAACCACAATGAACATCAACAATGCTTTTCCCTGAGGTACTTTACACTTGAAGACAGCCGCGTCGCGGCTTTCCGCCATTTTTCGAATATGACGCGGCTTCTCCCCCAGAGTTAATAAGTTGCAATATAGTGATATATTGCAACTATTGTAGTGATATTACGCAGCGCCTGAAAGTAGTCCCCGGTAGCTGGGGACTACTTTCAGGCGCTGCGTAATATCACTGCGCCTGCCGCAGCCATGTTACGGCAGCAAAGTTCCTTGATTATTACTCCGGAATGAGAGTAGTTCCTAATCATATCAGCAACAAAATCGCAACTTTTCATTTTCCGCTGATCTTAGTACACGATATAACTACAGAAGAGTCAAGTTTTAAATAGGACAATATCGAAACTCTTTGATCATTTTTGAACGCGATGCTACTGGTCTAATTGGATTCAATGATCTATGCTAAGCTATGCTAAAAGTGCTCTCGCCAGATCCGGAAATCGGCTGAATGGATTCAAAAACGGTAAAACTCAATTTATTAACTCTGGGGGAGTTGGAGAATGAGCCTATTTCCAAAAAAAGTGGAGTGTTCCTTTAAGTTCTGCATGCTGTAGGATCGCCTACTTCGTCCTTCATCGAGGTGAAGTGAAGTTTCAACAATGTTACTGAACATTTTAATTAAAGAATTGGCATTAAATCCATACTGTAGCAGGGTTGGGCAAAATTAAAAAAGAGTGCTCCCTTTCAATTAATTAAATATGATTTGAATTGGCCACACCCACAGGAAGTTGAATTAGAATTTGAATTGGAATTACAGGAAGCTGGAATTTACTGAGTTCCAGAGTGCAACAGTGCTATTTACACTAAGTGTAAATAGCTATAGATTCTATTTACACTATGTTAAAATAGCAAGAATTTCTGCTATTTATACTACTTATTGCAAATAGTGGCAATTATCTGCACCTCAGTATTGTAGTAGGCCTACATTATAAACCGTACGAAATAATAAAGTATTGAGTGTAAATTATAGTTTTAATTAAAATTAGGCTATTAAATGGATGCCACCTTATTGGGACAATAAAGCCCTCCCTACACCTACCCTAACCCTACCCGATCCGATACTTTATTTTCAACTTTTTGATTATTTCCTTCATTTTTATTGAAAATAAATGCATTTCTGATGCGATATGAGATTTGAAAAGGGAGAAAAAAAAGTTTGGCAAAAGGTGGTTTCGAACTCTGGTCGATCGCGTCAAAAAGCACGCGCCTTCGCATCTACGCCACTGAAACCAATGAGCAACAACTGTCTTTTTTTGCAGTGTTGACTAGCCCAATCACACGTTGGTGGGTGGAGTTAGTGTAAATAGTCTTTGCCAACAAGGCGGCCTATTTGCACTTAGTGTAAATAGACATTCGGGGGGGATATAAAATGAATATTTCATTTTTTCATTTATTTGACAAATATTTTTGTGTGTGTGTGTGGGGGGGGGGGGGGGTCATATGACACACAGCACCCACAATACCACTGTATAACTGATATAGGCTTATGTATTATTATTTTTTTATTCGAGGTATTCCCAAAATATTTCATGAAATATCTCGATTCTCAAATATGTGTAAGTAAATGCATTTTTTACCTTTATAGATTATGTTAGTTGATCTATAATGGGCGATAGGCAAAGTAGCCTAATAGTGTAATATTAACTTTGCAAAAAAATCCATCTTTTTACTTAAGTACCAGATGTCACACCATAAACATATAATACGACTGACTTTGTATTTTATGTGGATTTAATAAAAACATTGTAAGTTACTAATTAGCCCATAACACTTTCATTGTACAAAAAGAGCAAAGAACGTTTACATTATCAAAGAACATTCACTTCAGTCCAGCGAGTTCAAGCACTCTCAAAAACTCCCATAATAATCTCTAAAGCTGTTTACACTGTGAAATTAATCTTACTTACATTCGTACATCTTCACTTTGTTGTTTCTGAGGAGAGAATTCAGTCAGCGAGCGCGCGCGGTGACGAAATAGCGGCGCTTCGGCGATGACTCATCTGAACGCTTCTGATTGGTCCTTGCATTCATAAACTCAACAGAATCGTATGTGATTGGTTATAATGCGCAGCGCTTTAAAAACGTGTGTTTCTCTGGCTCTGTGCCAGCCAGCGAACGCAGATTTGAATTTAACAGGTTTTTTCTTTTTATATAGTTTACAGGACAAACTGCGCATTTCACCCAAAATTGTTTGGTGTAATATGAAGCTTGTTGACAGGGGGGCACCCCCCCCCCCCCAGAACAGTCCCTCCCCCCTAGAACCGCCCCTGCCCTGTACTATATTTATTTAGTTTTTTTTAGTTTTGTTTTTTTGGTTTGTATAAATTTGCCTGTTTTAAGATTTAAGATACTGTTTTAAGATACGGTTGATGGATTGTTCATTTGTTTAAAACCACTCACTGTTTTTGTGCCAACAAAACTGTGCTCTGATATAATTATAAATTATCATTACACAGTATTTGCATAGCATTTTTCTATAAAAATGTTTCCTCCCTGAAGTAAGTTAAGTGTAGTTGAGTACCAGAACATTTTTATTTGCTGTCATTTGGAGGTCAGCACTAGATCTTGGTATAGAAAGAGATGGTAGCCACAGCCCAATCCATCATCAGTGATGAAAGCCACAGCTACATTAGCTTCCTCTTGCATTCTTTACTAACAGTCAGGTGTGACCTCTCCCCTAAAGTGTGAAAATATATTTCCACATCAGTATTTCTGAGCAAAACCTTCCCTGTCTTTCTTCACATGGCATATACGTGTTTTAAGCACATGGCTACCTGACATAGGTCTGAGGTCAATTCAGAGGTAGTATCTACTTCAGTGATCCTTCTGATTCCCACCTTTGATGTTTCAGCACAGTTCTGGGGCAGCAGGGCAAACAGCACCTGTCCTGTGAAGTCATGCCTGAGGCATCTCTCAGACTCAAACTAAAAGAGCATGTAAACGACTGCACCCAAGGGCATCACCATTGGCTGGATCTGACGAGATAGATGTAGAAACATGCATCTGCTGCTTCTGGAAATTTTTGCTGAAACACTTTATCAGGTAACAAATACATGTTAATATGGGTACAGGCACAATACACACAAAACATCCTTTTAACGGTGTGTTAATCTCTGGTTGTCATATAATCAGTGGGGGGAGGGAAAGTGTATTTATTTTTAATAGTATCTTGCTGAGTACATTAATCTAAGTAGAAATCACATTTTTTATTTTAAGGTTTTTTAATTACATAACAAGGCATATCTTCACAAATACTGAACTGGGTTTGCAAATAATCACAAAATATTATTTTACACTGTTAATACTGCAGCATTTTGTACTGTGATAACTTATTGACACTCACCCTCATCCTACAAATACACACACACAAACAAACAGAGGGTACACCGAGCCAAAATGTGGGGCCATAAGTTGATATGGGAAATGACTGTTTCTCAGAATACACACAGACTGAAAACTGGCATGACTTCAGGAGCACTCTGGATTGAGAAAACATGTTCTTCTGCTCATATTTCCTTGAAACAGCTGAGAAAAGAACATTATCCTGAAACTCTATTCTTTTTGGCTTGTGTACTTCAGTAATGGGCACAGAGAGAGCCAGAAAGGCTAGCTCTTAGTTCTGTGTGATGCTCCAAGGGATGCCATTCAGTCATGTAAAGTTAGACACATTCCTTTGTGTTTGCACCACTGATAGTCTCAGGAGGAAAAGGTCAAAAAACATTCACCGCTGTGTAATTTTAACATACTAGTACACCATGATGGCTCGCAGACTCTTCCTTTGCATAATAAAACCAGTAAACAGTTCCCATTCTACCACTACAAAAATATTTGACATTTTTAAACTTTTGCCAGTTAGGTCATAGTGACATAAATAGGAAACATTCTTTCACACAGATAAAATGTAGCATGTCACTTTCGCTTTAAAAGAATCTTATGAATCCTAATGGACATTGCTTACAGGTTCAGTCTTAGGTAGGGGTGACCCAGAGACTAGACAACCGCTGATCCTGCTTTATCAGGATTGTGTCCCTAAGCATTGCACTTGACCTGCAAATAGTGTACTGCTGCTGTCAATTACCGTGGATGAAAAAGTGAGTGCATAATGCCAAGCCAGGTAAACAATGTCTATTTCACTGTGTTTGAGATTAAAAAAGAGACGGGTTGAAATCTGCTGCAGGTGCGCACAGGCAGGAGCAGCACGAGAGTGAGAATGAGAGTAGGCGCATTCACACAGCGCTGAAAGGTAACCGGCCGCGCGGCGCCTGGCGCCAGAGAGTCGCGAGCTCGGGGGAGTGCGTTCACTTCGAATCATGTTCTTTCGAACAGTTCGTTTCAGAGAATCGGTTCAGTAAAACAATTCAGCGGTTTATTAAGTCACTACTGATATCCTTACCTGCAACTCTAAAAGGTCCCAGTTTAGTTCAATAAAAAATCAAGTAAATTATTTGTATAGTACGTTTAACAATACACATTGTTTCAAATCTGCTTTACAGAAAATATGATGTTAAAGTTCGCGTTAGCAGCTAAGCGATAACTAGGCTATATAAACATTCATAGTAGGCTATCGGTTTAGCGCTTACTGATTCAGTTCGGTTAATGAGTGAATCTCTCCGCGAAACGACTAAGAAGATTCGATTTAAAAGAACGGTTCGTTCACGCATCAAACAGCGTTACAATACCAAGGGCATAGTTCCTTGAGTAAACTTAGCCACTAGCAAGGCTGTCTTAAGAAGAACTGGTCTGACCAACTAGCCAAGGTTAATGGGTAATGAGTCTTACTTTTCGGATTCAAATCAGACCAATCTATGTTTTTTACCCTAATTGACTTACAAAGTTACGACTGTCTATATGACTAACTTGTAAGACTAGTCTAAGCCACAGTTCCAGTATATGGTTTGTTGTAACAGTTAAAAAAAAAAAAAAAGTTCTGCATACCAACTCGTTTGCGTAAAGTGCACGCAATGGGGATGGAGAGATGGGCAACTAAATAAACTTGCAAGAAAATAAACATCTGGCGTTAATTAAGTTTATAATATTACTTGTTTGTTGATGCTGTGAGACGTTACAAATGGAAATCCCTTGCAAAAATCATTCCATTATGTATACATGTGATGTTATGTTATCTGTGCGCGCAGTTGCTCAGATACTCTTCAGCACGAGGAAAGAATGCAGAGGATGTGGGAGGTGCTCACGTGCTGCGAATTTGGCCAATGTTGATGCCCCGGTTCACAGAATGACGTCGTCTCATCGGCCAATCCGCTTAATTCTTTATGCCTTATAACAAACCCAGTTGGGTTGCTATATAAACGCATTGACAACAAGCTTCCAGCTCAGATCTGTGGGAGAATCGCGTGCCCTGAAATTAACCACAACGTCGTT
This sequence comes from Acrossocheilus fasciatus, assembly GCA_036784905.1. Taxonomy (NCBI): domain Eukaryota; kingdom Metazoa; phylum Chordata; class Actinopteri; order Cypriniformes; family Cyprinidae; genus Acrossocheilus; species Acrossocheilus fasciatus. The sequence goes on along the minus strand of CM071957.1, from coordinate 21,277,109 downwards.
ATCCGCTATGAAGGCAGTCAGTCCGGTGAGGTCCATAAGGAAACCCGCCTTGTATTTTTCGGAGCATAATCTCGGCATTTTACGGAGCAAGAGCTCCTCGGATGACCCGCTCAGTCTCCTGTACAACATGAATGACTGCTACAGCAGGTTGAAGGAGCTCGTGCCGAGTTTACCGCAGAACAAGAGCGTGAGTAAGATGGAGATCTTGCAGCATGTCATAGACTACATTCTGGATCTTCAGATCGCACTGGACCAGAACCCGCAACAGCAGATCCTCGGACAGAGCCCTCCAAAGAAGTCTGTCAGATCCCTCGGAGCTGATATCAGCATCATCTCCTTCCAGGTAAGGCAAGTTTGTAGAACATTTCATACTGACTTATCGAACTGGCAAGTCAGAGTAATTTATATTAGCGTAGCCTAATGATAAATCGTACATCGCAATTATATAAGAAATGATTGAAGTGTGAAACGACAACTGTATGCATGCAGTGTTGCTTCCGCATCGATAAAAAAGAAAGAAAGAAGTGAACAGTACTATACAATGCAATCAGCATTAATACATAAAGCATAATGTATAACACCAACTTGAAATGTAACTGTGCTGGCAGCTACACTGACAATCATTGTTTACCTCTGTTAATTAACAGCCCAGTAACCCTCAAAGAGAGATCAACTCAGATGACCTCATAGCCCTGTCTCGTTGAAATGGTAAGTTAGATGCTCTACGAAATTGATGGTTTCACGTGAGAAGCTGTAACAAAGTTAAACTTTTGCACGTGGGGCAGTTGGGCTGTTTGCCAGCGGTGCAGCGCACCTGTGCATATTTATTATGCATTATGTACGGACTTATTAAAACAAAGAGAAATTGTATTACTTTATTAAGTCATTTAAACATGGCTGTTTTATTACAGTTGGTAGAAATGTCATTAAACTTTGATTATCAAAACTGAAGATGATTCTTCTGTGACCCACGAAAAGAAAAAGAAAAAATAACTCCCTTTGTGGTGCGCAGAAGAAAGTCGTATAAGATGAATGTGACTCAATCTTCATTTTTGGGTTGTTCAATAATAGGTGTAATTCAATGTTTGCTTATAGCTACGTTATTTTAAAGTACTATCAAATATATGTCAGATGCTCGTGTAGACTCCTCCATCTGGGGCTGTATGGGATTGCCCGGTATTTCACTAGTGTTTGGTTAAAAGTCCGAAAAAAACGTCCTGTGGCTTCCTCCCTGGCGCCAGTCTGTCCGGATCTCTGTCCTTTTGCCTTCTCTAAACACGCCTCTCTCCCTCTCTCTCTCTCACACAATCTTTTGCAGGTGTTTCGGTCGTGGAGCAAAAACAGGGGCTTTTTGTGTTTTTTGTCCCGTGTCATTCGCCTGGACTTCGTCTTGAATGACAAAGGATTTCCCTCAAACGGACATAAAGAGAGTTAGCTATATACGGACTTTCAAACTCTTTCTTCCAAAGGAAGATTCAAAAAGACTGGAGAGATTTTAAAGGAAAACAGTAATTAAGCAAGCAATCTCACAAAGCAGGATTTTTTTTCTTTTTTTTTGCCCTCTTGCTTTTATGTTGTCAAGATGTTGCGCAAAACGAGCGCGCATTTTAACAGCTCTAATCCAGTCCGTCACAGGCTGCGGACTCTGTAAAAATGTACTTTTGTTTTCTCTTTCTGCTGAAAATGTGATGTTTATAATATTACAGAAAATTTTATAATTATAACGTAAATGGCACTTTTATACTGTACATAATTAAATGCTAAGAATGAAGTCAGTGTCCTTGTCTGAGCTATAGTTACCAATGCATTGTTTTGTTGTATTTTTCATTTTTTGCAAATGCATAAAGCTTATTAACTTATTATCGTTCAGGCTGTGAAACTACTACTTGTATTGTAAAGGCTGTAAGGTTCAGATTATGAGGGGTTTGGGACAATGTGTGTGTGGGGGGGGGGGGGTGGGGGGGGGGGGGGGCTTTCTGAGCTTCCAAATGTTTCATTAAACCACAAAATTATAGTCAAAGCACACTAAATAAACGATCGGAAATAGTATAGTTACCCTTTGCGCTTGCGTTTGGTAACCATAGGCTGCTCCAGCTCATAACAGTTCAAAAGCTCTGTATGGGACAGTACATAAACAAACAAAAAAAATCGCGTGATTTTTTAAATATTTTATTTTATTTTTTCCCCCAAATTCAGAAAACTCCGCCCCGCAGCTGATTCTAAATATTTCATTGGTCATGTCAACCACAGTGATGGATGCCTACATCAAACACAACCCCTAACCACACCCCTCATCCGAACCTTAACCAATGAAATTAGCTGCTGGGCGGGATTTTCGCTGAACTGGTTTCGGGGGGAAAAATTGCGCAAAAAAAAGAAGAAAGTACTAAATACTGTGTTTTATTAAAAAGTTTGTGTAACGGTACTAGGGACGCAGAAAATGATTCATTTGCGCAAGACCAATGTTACAGCGAAAAGTATTGATAGAAATTCCTTAAAAAACAACCTCTGAGTCATTAAGTAATTCACACACTGAATGGCCACTGGTAAGTGTTCAGGGTGTGGGATATAATTGTAATGCATGAACTACTGGTGCCACCCATCTGTAATTCACGGTACTAAAATAAGTTTGCTCTATGTTTGCTCTTACCAAATCGTTTGGTGGGAACACATTTCTGCACGAGTGTGTACAGAACTGCAAAATGTTTATTTCAGTCATTTTTCTTCCCCAAACAAAGACTCCAGAAAAGATGGATACTGTCAGTGCAGGTTTATTTCATTCCATGTTGAAGACAAGCATCACCAAACACGTTTTACTTTTCAGGACAGCTGCCAATAGTACAGTTAACAGCTAAATACTAGCATCACAGGGCATGCAGTTTCTACTGGCTAATTTAGGACTGCAGTCTGACACATGCTTGTCACTGCTTATATACTACTGTAACTACAGCACAAAGAGAGCGTGCAGGACAACGCAATACAACACCAAGCCAGAGTGAATCTTCATATTCATACTTTTTAAGGGGTTTACGCAAAGTTTGGGTGCTTTACCATGACAAGTTACTTAAATATTTTCCTTTGGGAAACACTACTGAATATTCTTCTACAGCTGTGATTCCAAAATGATTTATAGCCATACAACTGGTGACATTAATACGTGATTAAGCTACTAATACTGTACGGAAACACCACATGTATGTAACTATAAGATGGTGGATGATGAGTAGATGGACGGATGTGAATGAAGCCCACTTCAACTACACTTAACATTTGGAAATGTCACAATCACCGTTACGTGTATTTAGGCATGCGTCACCACAAAACATTAATTAGCTAAGACTGCTGTAGATCCAGACGGCACCTACAGGATACTTTCACGCTCTTCTCCGAAGGTGACGGTGTCAGAGGACACTTTGAGGATCTCAGGAGGATCTCCTGGGTTAAGCCCCCTCTTCAGATGCACCACACGGATGTTCTCATTTTGGGTGGTGCTGGAACCAGGAGTCATGATGACGTCACTTCCAGTGGTGGTGGAGGTGGTGTTGGAGCTATCTGTGGGTTGGCGAACGTTGTTTCCTTGTTGGGCGTTTGTGTTGTTATTGAGGGTGGTGTTGCTGGGTGTGCGGTTGAGGTTGTAGCTCTTGGAGGAAGGCCAGCTCTCTTCGGGGCTGCTGGCCAGAAGACTGCACTGGTCTTCGGAGCAGATGGACATGCGGGCGATAGCTGGGTCTTGGAGGCCACTCAGACTATTCGGCAGCCCTCGCTTTCGAGCTGAGTTCTCCTCATCCAGCTCAATCAGGTTAGACCTCTCAGACTGCGACAGGTCGGCCTCTTCGTCTTGCAAGGAATGGTTGGGAGAGCTTTCGTTGGAGCGGACTCCCGAGTCAGAAGAATCCTTCTTATCTGAAAGGTAATCCTTACCTTTGGCCAAAGATCGATCTCCAGCATCTGAGGCTTTGGGATCGGGTTTCTTTCCATCCTTGAGCAGAGGGGCGCTGTCCGACTCTTCCGACTCTTCGTCATCACTGGTCAGTTTCTGGTAGCGTAAACCGCCTCCAGGCTTCAGCTTCAGATCAGCACCCTGGAAGAGGCTCACCTTCTCTCCAGATGTCTTGCGTCCCAGAAGGGACTTTGATGACCCATGGTCAACCTTCTCATCCTCTTCTGTTATGGGATCTAAAGTGGGCGTGTCCGCCGAAGCGTAGTCGGTATTATCGGCCCCGGACTTGCTGCTTCCTCGTTTTGAAACGGATTTGCGCCCATCTTGGTCACCTCCATCCTTCTTCTTGTCCTCAGAGCTGGAGTGCATTAGTTGGCCAACAAAAGGTGGCACAGGTTTCTCCATTCCTACCTCAATCTGAGCCATGGAGGCGATGTATTCCTGGTAGGCGTTGCGGTACTCGGCCTGCTGCTTGTCTGTTAGCTTGCAAATTTCATTGGAGGACTCTTGAGAGTTGAGGCTGGACATACTAGGTGTACGGTGAGTGGTGGCCTACAGAAGGCAAGAGATGTTGAGATAAATGTCTAATATGGAATGGCTTGGAAAAAAGGGTTCAAGAACCTAGGAAGAAATTCTTACCATCCATGTAGGGTTGGCGTGCCTAGGAGGCTCCTCCAAGCCCACGTTACTGAGCTCCTCAAAGCTCAGGTTGAAGTTGTACATTGGTGAGGTGTCCGTGTTACCGACTCCTCCATGAACGGGTGCACCAGTGTGCCTGCAAGACTCCACATGACCAACCATGCTGCTGCCCTGCTCGCTAGGAGCCTCCTCATGCAGGACCTGGTTCTCCACATGACGGAGCTCAATCACCTGCACAACATCGACTTCATTACACCAGTATTTAGGGCCAGTGTTAGAGACTTTCAGGCCAGTTAACTGTACTATCACTTGCACTACTGGGTCAATCTTACATTTCTTGATAATGTACATGCTTTACAACTTGAACATTTGGTTTTCTATGAGATTTAGTTATGAATTCTCTCAGGTAAAGGTATTGAACTGGCTAACAGATTCTTTCCAAGAATAAAATGTGACTAAGTATGAACAAGTGTGTAAAAACGTGGTTTTAAAATGACATAATCTGCCACGTATGCTATTATTTTTTTAAGCAAACGAGTTTATGAATTTATGGCTATCCTGTATTATTTCAAGCTATTATTGCATTTATTCTATTTACGTATTTATTTTATAAAACACTTGGTGAAACAAACTAACAATTAATTTATACAAACATAATAAATATGAATATTAAATATAATAAATATAATTATTAAGTAAATAATAAATATGAAACATTTAAAATACATATTTCATATGTATTCATGTAATACATCAAATTGGAAATTTGCATATTCCTAGACAATTCATAGACATTTTAAATGTATAATTTTTTGTATGCTGGCAAGGCATAGAAATCTGACCAACTAGTTATATTACTGATAGAAAATGACTCACTGTTGTCCTGAAAAGCTGCCAATCTCCAAAATTCATATTCATCTCTTTCTTCAGCTCGTCGATGTTACACTGAGACAGAACCCGGCCATTTATGTTAGCCTGGAAAAAAAAAACGTATCAGAAAAATCAGAACGTAGTCCAAAACAGTTTGATATTTTCTTCTCAGTGTACAATTTTTTGGTTCACAAATACACACCTTCTTAATGGTGGCTGTATACTGAGTAAGCATGTTCTGGTCCATGCCATCGATAAGTTTGACACGCTCACAGATAACATCTGTGGTCATTGAGCTGAGCAGTATCGATGGAGTGCCTGAGACCACAGAGGCAGAGCCCTGGTACACACAACACAGAACCATTAGTGCCACTCAATTACATCAGAACAGTGTGCATATGAAAGATCTCCGAAGCCTTCAGCCTGCTACCACAAGAGATAGACCATGCAGATTTTTAGAAAAGAGTCCAAAGGGGATGCAAAAGGTCTTGAATTAAAATTCAAGGAAGAGAGGGATCAAAAAGAGGTACTGCGGAGGAAAGTATGCAATGCATTTTGAACATATTGCTGTCAGCAGGATTTCAAAGAAGCTAGTGCAAATCTAGAGTGATATGATGGTAAGAAAAAGTTAGGGATACAAATAGTTGTACTCAGAATTTGTTAGTGCTGAAGGGTCACATCTACCACCACACTTAACATTAAGTATTATGTAGCTTTCAAATAGCTACGTCTAATTATAACAAAACCAAAAATTGTGACCTACACTACATGGACTATAAATACAGACCTCTGTTAAGGGAAAGTCAGAGTGGCACCTGGGTTCTATACTTTTAAAGTTTTCTGACAGAATACTTAAAAAGTTGAGCATCCAGGCCACGCTGTGTGAGAAGCTGATTGTTTCAATGGCTTTTGTGTAAATCAGCATCATTGAAACAACTGCATCGTCACAACTGAAAGGGTATAGAAACAGGATTTCTTGATTTTTGAAGGATTTTTTTAAGGACAGAAGCTTGAAAGATCCAAGGGAAAGAGAATTCTGAGGAAGGAGAAGGACTTAAGTTTAATGTGACCAAGTAAACTATACTCCATTTTAGCATGTCACTTACATGAGTATGAGTATTAATGTAGTGACCCTTTTTTTAGTAGTTAATTGGCTTATTTTAATTTTAACCTCATTTTAGGCATCTAACCTCAACTTAAGCACTTTTATTCCTCCTTCCCCACTGTGGGTGAATTTGTTTTTGTCCCACAATGCATGCCGGGGGTGTGAGTGTTTAGAGCTCTGGAGAGTGTTAGCGTGTGTTTGTGAAGGCATGTGAGGAAGGGAAGCATCAGCAGAGCAGCAGAACTTAAGCCGAGTCTAGAAGGATTCAGTACCTGCTTCTTTTTGAAAGACGGTACCTTACCCTGCTTGAGGAGAGAGAGGAGAGGAGGAAAGAGACAAAGGAGGTGGAAATCGTGAGGGAACTACATTCATGTTGATGAAAGAAAATGGAGAGAGTTTAAACAGGGAGCAAATGAGTCTCTCTACAGCATGTGGGAACTGGTGGACTGTGAAAGCCTCCGGTGAACATTAAGGCAGCTGGTGCTTGACGTCACTAGTGCAGTGCCTGTTTGAACACTGGCATCTTGTTTCTATTCTCACACAAATGAAGCTTAAAATGTACCAAATGTCAAACACTAGGTATAAGGCACCTTACACAAATGTACAAAAGGTACAAAACCAAAAAGTTTAAAAATCTTGAATGTTATTTTCTAGAAACAAAATGTAAAGAGTAAAGCTAAATTAAGCCTAAATAAGCTGTCATTTTTAGGATCTAGCTGTGGGATCAAAAATCGGTTTGTAATTAGTGAAAACCTCACAAATTAAAGGGGAAAAAAACTATTTTTTTGTCAACGCATTAATCTGTGTGATAAAACGTGGGAAGAAAATATTTTTAGCAAATAATATTATTTAATTAAAAATACTTTTGCAATGAATTTAAAAACAATTAAATAGACTGTCAAAAATATATTGTATGTTCTATTGTTGGACACAGTCAAGATTTGGAACAGGCCAAAGCCTCAATTTCAAGGGGGCATACAGATATTTGAAGAAGTTTCAAAAGAAATTTGGCCCTTCGGAAACAAACCTTTCATGCTAATTTACAATAATTTAACATTTTTACCAACACTCACAACAAAAAACATTAATAAATAATAACACTATTCATACAAAGTGCCACAAAGAATATGACAGACTTTCATATCACACATTACAATCTAAGAAAAAGCATAAAGAATAACTGGAGCAACACCATGAAAACAGTGAAAATAAAACGATACGGACATATAAGACAAGACTCGGGAAGAAGAAACTTTATATTCATGTTTATAAAAGGAAACACCTGCAGAGCAAAAATTAAACATTAGCTGTAGAAGAAAAGCATGTCAGCAAGTGAAACCCTAGCAAGTCTAACACTAGCGCTATGCTGTTATCCAAAAGCACAAGGTCTGGCAGCTTTTGTTCATGACTAGTACTTACAAGTCCACTGATATGGTCCTTGGGATAGCCGGTTTTAATGAATGGACGTGGAAGAACATGAGCAGGGAAGGAGCTGCCAGCATACTGCCGCGGCAGCTGGTATAGATGTTGGGGGAAATATGGCTGGGAGACCAAGTTTGGAGGAGAAAAAAAAAATGTAAGGAATGAAAATATAACAGAAAAACATAAATAAATACATGCAGGAACGTTCCAGTTCAATACAAGGCAAACCAATAAACATTTTTTTTAATTATTATTATAATTATTTACTAATAACTTCGACTTGGCCTTCCATTTTAAGAATATTATTGTAACTAGGTTTTTTCTTCTCTTAAAAAAATTGTTTGGGATTCAATCTTACGCCACAAACACGATCAACTGAGCTTAATTGTATTGAACCTGAAATATTCCTTTAAATCCAAACATATGAAATAATGAAATAACACTCAATCTCTCTCTCTCTCTCTCTCTCTCTCTCTCACACACACACACACACACACACACACACATTCTCTCTCTAACATGCACAAATGCTTAAAAAATAAATGATTAGAAGAGATACAATGTGTACAAACGCAGCCTCATAAACACCTCATTTTGTTGCATTATAGGGCTGAACTTAAGAAAACAAGGCAAACGCAAATCAAAATGACGCTAAAATAAAGAAAAACAATCACTGAAACACAAGCACAAGGAAATGAATGAAAAATTGTCTGGGTGGGCATGTGGAAATGTTTGGCACTGAGGCTGGAATACTTTGAGAGGTGTGTGCTCGTCCAAGGGACTTCCCTCATCTATTAAATGAGCCGATGTGCCTAGTAGAGCTCCCAGAGGAAAGTTAAGTCTAAAACACAGCTGAGTCATCAATCTACACTTGACACTATTTATCAGTTTTAACTGGACCCATTTCACCTCAAATGCCCCCCAAAGAGATGCAATAATCTAATGATAGATTGCAACAAAAACACAGTTTCTGATTCAGTTTAGTCTATCATATTTTGCAATTCAAGTGATCTTTTGTGCGTTATCCATGCGATGACACTCACCCTGTTGTAGAACGGGTGTTGTGGCCCGGCCATGCCGCTGAAGTAGGCGCTGTGGGGCTGAGGAGACACACCCGGCGGGTTATACGGGCCGTTGTAGGAGGCAGTAGGGGAGCAGGCAGAGGACTGCTGGCTGTAGACTGATATTGGACGGCCCTCCTGTAAAGGCAGCGTGGGATAGGTGACACCACCCATGTTCACTTGCTCCCGGGCGGCACGCACATCTGAGAAAATACAGAGATAAAAACTTGAAAAACATGCTTTTCAACAGGGTATGACTAAGGTAAATAGAAATATTATAAACGTTCTATTCATTTTCTATAAGGTTTATAATTTTCACAACTTTGTTATCAAAATTTGGGACATACAAATTTATGTATGTGTGTGTCTGTGTTTTATAATTAATTATGTGATTTTTAATTTTCTAGCAAAAAAACGTTACATTCAAAAACAATATTATTATTATTTTTTTAATATACATTCATTAATAATGCACTTAATGAAAAATTTTAAATAAGTAATAAATTTAATCTGTGAATATGCAATAAACATTAAATAAAAAACAATAACATACAATTAAAAAATAATAATTTCTATTTTATTAAATAAAATACAAGACAGAATAAGTGACAGCATTGCAAAATTAAGCTGTCAACATGCAACAAAAATTAAATTTAAAAGCCATTCACAGATTATTAAAAAAAAATTAATTACTATTAATAAAAAACAAAATAAAATAAACTCCAGAATGACTAACAGGACTGCAAATGTTGCCTAAATTAAGCTGTCACACAAGCTTTCAACTAGTGGCTAGCTAGTTTGGGTTTAAATGTCATTTGTTTTAAAAAGAGACATTTACCTGCAATAATCTCTCTGAGTTTGGGATCTAAATTAACAGTGCAGGGGAGAAAGGTGCGGATGTCTCGAGCCGCAAGCACTGGAGTTCGGGAAGAAAGGAAAACCTCAAAGCTACGGACATCACCATCTATCTCCAGCAAAGGCTCCACATCTTTAGTGGTTGGAATGTTCTTGGAGATCCTGTCAGGCAGTACATGAAAGATACAAGTTAAGAAACATGAGACAATACTAATATTTTAAGGTTTGTAAAAGTTACTTTTGCATGTGTGGAGCGTCCATCACGTTTTTACTAAAACAATGCAGGTCTTGTGAGAATGACTGGTTTTAACATACCCTGGCATAAATTACACTGAGCCTTGCCAGATAAAACAAAGTCATGATGGTTTTATTGAAAATGAAAATGAGGCTGATATAACTCAGCATTAGCAGCACAATATCTTCATTTCATTTTGTGTTTCTGGGGCATGGACCGCTTTAAGAGTGGAAGGAGTGTGCAGACAGCCAGTATCAACACAATACAGCAATATTACTGATGTTCTGGATGCCAAACTTCTTCATAAAACCACAAACTTCATATGTTTCCACTTAAACAGACCTAAGGGTTTTCAGAAATGCTCTATAAACCCCTCAAAATGTCAGAAAACACCCATGCCGCGAATGCATTCATTTCTCTCTTTATATTTGTGTACAACAAGAACTGCACAGTAATGGTATGTCGCATGTGTAAAGAAATAACATGAGTGCAGTCAGTATATTCCATAATCATTTCATATCTGACGACATATCTATGCAGTGACACAAGTCTTACATGAATAGCATCATCTGACTAATCACCGTAGGGAAGCCTATCTAATGATCTGGACCTGCTTTCTTTGGCTTCATCTGACATTCTGTGGCCTCCCATTATTCGTTTCCAGGAAGCTTCCCAAAGGAGACATTTTTCTCTAGGACCCTAAGGGGCTAACGAACAAACTACATGCAAAAAAAAAAAAAAAAAAAATCACACAGGACAAATACATTACATAAGATTACTCTGATAAAAAAAACTCCTTTTGTACAGATTAGCTATGATCTGAGTTGTTGATCTCAACTTTAAAAAAACAGTGTGTTTCTGGCAATCTGATGAGCTCCAAAACTACTGTGATGATAAAGCATGTGGTGAAATTGAAACATCAGGAATTGTGTTAGTTCAAATGCAGTTTTCTAGAGATCTACATTACAACATCATAATGACATTATAAAACATAAATAGTGTCATGTGGTTTCTTTAAAAGCCCCTACCTTTCATAGATGGTTTTCAGAGTTGTCTGATCTGGGATGCCATCTGTCTCTTCTAGGTACAGTATGAGCCAGGATGTGCGATACGGCCACTGCTCAGTCAAGTTGATCCAAGATGCAAGCCGGTCCCAGTTAAAACTTATCTGATTGGCCCTCAGCAAGCGGCCTAAACAAGAGGAGCATATTTCATGAGTACTGAATGTTCAGACTTTATGATTTCATATCTTAAAATTCATATTCCATTATAGTGACTACACTACCATTCAAAAATTGTGGGATTGGTATGATTTTTAAAAAAATGTCTTACCGAGGCTGCATTTATTTGATCAAAATCACAGCAAAAACTAAAAAAAATCTTCTATCTTAATATATTTTTATATGTAATTTATTCGTGTGATGGTAAAACTGAATTTCTAGCAGCCATTACTCCAGTCTTGAGTGTCACATGATCCATCAAAATCATACTAATATGGTATTATTAATATTTTTGTATAAAGGGTGATACATTTTAAAGGATTCTTTAATAAAAAGTTCAAAATAACATTTATTTGAAAAATAAATCTTTTGTAATATTATAAATGTCTGTATTGCCATTTAATCAATTTAATATGCCCATGCTGAATAAATAGTATTAATTTATTTCTTAAAAAAAATATATCTGACTGTGAACTTTCATATGGTAGTATACCTCTGCGACTCTGCTATAATTCAGATTTATAAAACGGATAGTTCCGGTCCTTGATTCTGATTGGTTGAGCCGCATTCGAAGCCGTTGACTTTTTACACGATAAAAGCTCCTTGTGTATTCTCCGTTTGACCTATTTAAGTATCCACAAACAACGCAAAACACAGGCATTTGGAGTTTCTGCTACTGATTCCTACGGAGAAAAATCACTTCCTGCCCTCCAGCTGCATTTCGCGCGTCATCAGAATCATGTGATTGCAAACAACCTATCACACTACAAACATACACCTTTGTTTACTTTGTGTGTTGCTTGGCAACCACTTTGTTCCAACCACAACATTTCTGAGGAGCTACATTGTTTGGTGGAAGAATACTGTTTTTATTAATATCATTACACTTAACTTGCTCTGTTTTATTTTGTGAAACCTGACTACGTATATGGAATAACCATTTTATAAAAGCAATAAGTCCCGTAAAGCCGTGGTTTACAGTGAATATATAACAGCTAAGGGGCGTTGTTAGGCACGATGCGAAGCGGAGCCCCTACTTGGGGCTTACTGCTTTAGTATGCAACCTATCTTGCTTCCACAATGTGACATATTTCAGAGAAAAACAGGATACTCAAAATGAAAAAAATTGGGTCAGTTGAAAAACCTACTAGTAAACATTACCTAACAACTCAAGCAATGTCATTGGAAAAGTAAAGTTGTATCAGAGTAATAGGAAGTTACTGCATTTTGATTACAGATTACACAGAGAATTGTTTTCTTTGAAATAACATGTAGTGATAAATCATTTTAGGAACATGTTGACCTTAAAGACTGAATGCTGACCTGTGACTGATACAATGTTGAGGAGTCTCCTCATAGTCTGAGGGCTGATGTCACTGAACCAGTCCTCGGTGACGAGCAGTTTTGTGAGGTCAAATGACATCTGACGCGTGACTGACCTCTGCATCTGTCGACGGCGATAAGTATCCTGTGGAGAGATCAGCCAGATTTAAATCACGCTTATGCGAAATCAATAGCATTAAGGAATACAGGGAAGGAAAATGTCAAGGGAGAAATTTGGAAACATTTTGTGATGTGAGCATATCATGTGGTAAAACATTACTGTCATTGGATTAGTCAGACAAACTGCACAAACACAAGCCATGGGGCTGCCAGACAAGACAAACAATTCTGTTCATCTTTGGAGTTCAAACCATCATGCTATTGCAAACATCACATAACTATTTGTCCTATTCATAATCGCTAATCATTATAATGCAAGTAGCCTTCTGACATAAAGCAGCATATTTACCAGCTTACCCTGCGATTAAGAGTCGTCTTACTGCCAAACTTGGTCTGGTCACCCAGGCTGTTCTGGGACAACTTTCTGTCCAACTCCTCATGCCAACCTACAGCATACGAGAAAAATAAGAAATTTGCTTTGCGAGAATTTTTGTCATGCAGCATTTGATTTACAACAAAGATTTAAAAGCTAATATGAAATGTTGGCCAGAATAGGGTTAGAGCAATGTGGTTTGGACACTACGTTGGCATAAAATACAAGATATGTTTGGCTACATTTTGTAACCTACCATACAAATATTCAGGAGTCAGTAATGTTTTATTATTATTTAGTAAGAAAGCATCCAGTTGATCAGAAGCGATACTGAAGACTTTTATAATGTCAAAGATTTCCATACTAAATAAATGCTGTTCTTTTGAACTTTCTAATCATCAAAAGAATTACAAAAAACTGTAAAAACTATTTCTTGAGCATCAAATCAGCATACTGGAATGATTTTTTAAGACTTTAGTAGTGGCTGCTCAAAATTCAGCTTTGCCATCACAGGAATCAATCAATTATTTTAAAATATGTTAAAATACAAAACAGTTCTTTTGTTCTAACAATATTTCACAATATTACTGTTTACTATATACTTGATCAAATGAATGCAACATTAAAAATTCTTACTGATCCCAAACTTTTGAACGGAAGTGTATATTGAAACACAAGGAAGACTACTTCCCATAATAGTCATAATTTGAAACGCAAGACATCCTACAGTATTTTAACCCCTCATCCCATGTTGATACAAACCCTCAGAGTTCCCAGTGTCTCCGTTAGCAGGAGTAGGTGCACACATCTTCTTTGCACTGCTGAGGCCACGGCTGTTGAGGAAGACAGGAAGGTGGACGATGTTGCGCATATAGTCATGTCCGTTGATGTTGGAGTCACGCAGCACGCTGTTTAGATTCTGGTTTATAGCTTTGATGATGATGTGAGGATCACTGGCGAAGACAGAGATGAAAGGACCCTTGGAGAACAGCACTCTCACCTAATCAGAAATACAATTTTGACAAGTTTTTGATATAGGCCTCAAAAGACACATTTTATGGGTGACATTTAAAGGATTTTATCAAGCTAACACTCACCTCACATGCACTAGATCCTCTGTCAGTACATTAAAAGTCAGCATCCAATTATTTCTTTAAATGCATGATAAAATAATTTGATTTAGAATAGGACCAATGACTCTTTTCAGGGACTTGATACAATTGACTAAATAGATTAGGGATGCTGTTGGTTATCACAAAAACAAGAGGTCTGTTCAGGCTTTCTTAAGACTAGCAGAAAAGCCAGTTCTAGGAGACCACTGTCTTTTCAAATTATTTAATCAGCTTGATCATTGCACATGACAGTGCAGACTTAAAGAGATAATTCACCTTCAGAAGCTGGTCCCCACTGACTTCCAGAGTTTGGAATAAAAACCAATATGCAAGTCAGTAGGCGCACTGGAGGAACATTTTCATAGTTCCTAGAACTACTGGTGGAAGTTCCCGCTTTTAGGCATGTTCGCATTGCAGGAACTAGGAACGTATTTAGTTCTAGGAACTCTGTTTTGGGGAACTAAGTTAGCTCCTTCTTCAGTGTAGGGTCTAAAACAGTTCTATAGGAAAGTATGCTGATTGGCCAAATACGTACGAAACACCGGCTACCTGGCTTTTTTAAAAAGCTGTGTAAAAAAATTACTTACTTGTCCAGAAATAGATGGATGATATTTTCAAGCATGATATTTTAGACCGAGGCTTCTGTGCACCAGTGTTATTTAAGTATTATTTATATACTATATTATTTAGAAACTATTAATGTTTGGAATTACCTTTTATTTGTATATTTTCAGTTGTCATTATAATTTTAGTTATTTTGTTATGTACCATTTTCATCTACATTATTTTTAATAATTTCTATTCAGCCTTCATTTATTTATATTTAAACTATTTGATTTTATGATTTTAACAAATTTAGTATTTCAAAGATAATTTTCTAGAAATGTTGCTTTGTCAACTAACAGTTTAAGTTAATTTTTTTCCATCAAATGATATTTTATTTTCTTGGAGCTTTTTTAAATGAATGAAAATGATATATAGTTGTTTTAGTTAGCATTAAAAACACTGGTGTTCTCACAACTGCTGGAGCTCACCGTGTCAAGCATCTGTAGCACTTTATCCTGTTCACAGGAGTCCAGACCATCAATGATGACAACTAGACGTGTCTGGTTCTGGGTGAAGCCATCTATAGTTTTGGCCATCTTAGCCATGAGCTCCACTTCATTCTTCAAGACCTGTGAAAAAAAGTTGACCATCTGTGACGCTGTATACAAATATTACATGTGTGTGACTATGTAGCTCTTTGTATAAGTTACTCAGAAGCCTGTCAACGAACCTTCATAAAGCCCTCACTCTTCAGCTTGTGCATCTTGTTGGCGGCACTGTGCAGCCTCTTCCTCTGGGAGTTCAGCACCGAGTCTGTCACCTGCCACCAGGTGCGACAATTAAGCAACAGCGCCAAACCAACAACACTCGCCATGGAAACCAGCACAGCGTTCACTGTCTGGTTTTGCCCATCCATCTTGAAGACTGCCAACAGGGCCATTCCCATGATCAAGCAGCCCAGGATGAAGAGGAAGATAACAAAGGATGGGATGCAACATGTCTTCTTCCACTTCTTTTTACCTGAGGGTAGACATGGTCACAATAATAAATGTAATGTAGCAAATATAGGCTATGTTTATTAACATAGTTCCTGAAGAATCAAGAATGGTTACGTTGCCTTTACCTTGAGTGTCCTCAGTTTTAAAGACTCTGAAAAGTCTGGTGGCCAAAAAGCCAAACTCCCTCTCACAGGCATCCGAGAGAGTAGCGATCATTTCAGCCATGGACGTCTCCCCACCCACACTGGATAACCTGTTATAGTCTGTGAACAGAAACCTGAAAGACAAAAGTGATCTCCGTCTTTACTTACCAAAGAGTAGTATTCAAACCAGGCCTAATTTATTTAATTTTTTTTTTGCTTTCTTCTGCTAGAATATTAAAAAACTGGCCTCTAAAAATGCAATCAATATACATCAAAAACATAAACGTATGTATTATGTACACATACACACATTAATAGTACAACACCATTCAAAAGTAGATTTTTTGGTTTTGTTTTTGAGACGAGTCTCACCAAGGCTGCATTTATTTGATCAAAAATACAGTAAAAACAGTAACATTATTAAATATTATTACAATTCAGAACAACAGGTGTTTTCTGTTATAATATATTTTAAAATGCTATTCGTTCCAGTGATGGCAAAGTTAAATTTTCAGCCGCCATTACTCAAGACGCCAATGTCACATGATCCTTCAGAAATCATTCTAATATGCTGACTTGGTACTCAAGAAGTATTTCTTTATTGCTCTATATTCTCCATTATTATCAATGATGAAAACAATTGTGCTGCTTTATATTTTTGTGGAAATTGTGATACACTTTTTTTAAGGATTTAAAGTTCAAAAGAACAGCATTTATTTGAAATAAAAATATTTTGTAACATTATGAATGTCTTTGAACTTAATTAAATTCTGATTAAAATGATTAATTTCTTAAAAAATAAATGCCCAATTTTTTGAACGGTAATATATACTTAAGTAACAACAATAATAGTTACTTTTATTAATATATTTTTATTATTATAATATTAGCAAATAATAACAATACATTAACTGTAAAACTACACATAATAGAGTTTTAAGTCTAATATTACATATAGGAAAACCTTACAAACAGCACTGATACTATTGCAGTATGCTGCCCTTCACACTTTAGTGTCTTAATGTTTCTGTGACTATTGGCTACTTATGGCTCGTTTCCACCGAGTGGTATGGGTCAGTACAGTACAGTACGGTTCGGGACTGAACACCCTGATCCAGCTTGCAATTCCACCGCCAACTATACCCTTACTTGATAGGCGTGGTGTATGCCGGAAAGTAGCGATCGACGATAAAGCGCGACAACTCTGCCTTTTTTTGTTAAATGTCAGTTTTAATGAACAATAATAGCCATTATAAAAGTATAAGTACAATGTATAAGAGGCTTATATGAAGGAAATAAAGGCAAAAGCAAACAATTCAGTCAAACGTATGCTACAAAGTCAGCGCTGTACTACGGTAAAGTTCAAAATAAATATATAAAGTACATAACTTTGTGCTCAGCCAAAACGATATGACCAGGAACAAATAATAGATTCATGAGACCACGAATGCCTATTAAATATATTCAAAACGAATTGTATCTCATGTTTAATCACTACAGAGACATTAGAGCCAGCGGCAAATGTCAGAAGGACTAGCTGAGCTGAGGCGAAGAGACAGAAAGGAGAAGCTTTATCCCCTTGTATCACGCAAAAGTGACAATTCTAGTCAACCAATCAATGTCCTGCAGTGAGTTTAGCTCCACCCTTTTGGTACCCTTTGCTGTGCAAAAAAGTGGTACTGTACAGTTCGGTATTTTGGTAACATTCACAATGTCTGACAATGGAAACGGACATAATTGCGTACCGTACTGTACTGAACCATACCGCTCAGTGGAAACGAGCCATAAGTCAACACCACATCAACGGCCCATCATGGGTGCTTTTGAGAATAAAATGACAAATGAGAAACAAAATGACAAGACTACATCTATCATTTAGGACAGGACCTCATCTTAATGGCTTAATGGTTTATGTAGAGGACAGATAATTACCTGACAGGCAGTGCACGGGTGGTCTGTTCCGGCAGCTCTGGTGGGTTCACGAACATGAGTTTGAGCAGAAGCTCCAGGTATCCGATGTGTCGGGCCAGACGGGTGCTAATGACCCACGCCCAGTTCCAGCTCTCACCCTCACGCCTGCTCCCAAAGTACACAACCACTGTGTAGAGATGGAGAGTTGCTCATATACATTCACTATACCTTTCAAGGGATATTGATTGAGTTAATGAGTTGATAACTCCTAACTCAATTATGACCAAAAGTATGGATTTTTATCATGAATACAGAACTTAGTCTGGGACAATAAATAACCAGTTTGTTTTTCTTACCAAAGAACACATAAAGCAGAGCCAGAATGCTGAGAGAGATGGCAATAGCCAGCTTGGGATCCACGGTGAAGCCGAGCACTAGTGCGACAGAGCCGCACAGCAGGAGCGATAATAACACAACCATCCAGGAAAACTGGAACAAAGGCTCCACCTGCTGACCTGCAAATGTCTTCATCTCATCTGAGAAAGAAATATGAAGATTCATCCACCAATAAATATACACCAGATGCAGCGAATTGAGCTCGATTAAACATTTCAAGCTCAGAAATAGCTAAAAAGCTAGGTAGGTACGTGCTGTACATGAGTAAACTGTGCTTTAAAATATCCTTTTCAGGTCACTTTCCTAGTTTAAGCTGAGCGACTCTAAATAATGCTCACCCTCTAGTTTCTTGAGCAGGAAGGACTTGCCGCTGCCCCACTGGGCATACAGACCCACACAGATGGGCGGCTGCATGGTGGGCTCACTCAGGATGTCTGCCAAAGCACTGCTGTACAGGTCATAGCCCAGCATGTCCCCATCTGACTCTGTGGGGGACAGATGTCCTAAAGGGGACAACACAGAGAGGGGCAAAAATACACACAGGTCATTCATAACCTACAGAAAATGCGGTATAATTTAGTGCTGAAATGCAACTACAGCAATTCAAAACATATGTTTACTTAAAAAAAAATGTGAGGTTCTGAACTATAAAGAGCAAGACTCTGGTTTTTGTAGATCAATAAGACTATGTACCGCGAAGTTCACAATAAAGAAACAACCAGACTATAGATATATTTTCATATGTAAAAAAAATAGACATTATAACTAAAATAAACCCAAATTTATCAGAATCAAATGGAATCGAAATCAGAACTGAATCAAGAGCTTGTGAATCAGAATTTAATTACATCAGGAAACCTGTATCAATATCCAGCCCTAATAACGAGTGTTAATCAATAGTTAAGCTCATGATGGAGATCTAGTCTCAGACTTACGGGCTCCAAAAATCTGGGTGAGGATGCTCTTCTGGTGGCTGCAGTCGATGTTATAGGGTGTCTCTCCAGCTTTGTTGGGCCGGTAGAGCAGGCGGCCATCTTTAGGGTTACGGAGAAGGAGCTCAGCCAGCCTGCGGCTCCGTCCACGAATGGCGATATGAAGAGGGGTGTCCCCTTTCTGTAGCCAAAGAGAGCAGATATTTAAAGTGCGGTATAGTCTCATCATGTGAATGCGAATAATGCACATGAAACTGACTGAAGTTTTACCTTGTCGACTGCAGACACTTTGGCTCCTTTGTCCAGCAGCAGCTCCACTATTTCTATGTTCCTCATTTTAGTGGCTTTGATTAGTGGAGTCTCAGAATCCTAGATGTACAGACAAATACAGACTCAAGACTGGCTCAAAACAGTGAAACAATCTCTTTGACGCAAGTCTTGCTGTTCTTTACCTTAGTGGTGGTCTCTGTGTCAGGATTGCACTGCAGTATGTCTCTAACCATGGTTGCATTGCCTTTCTCTACAGCCCAGTAGAGAGCAGTCTTATTTTCCTGCAACAAACAAACAGCATTTTGTAATTACTGAAATCAGCGTTAGGTAGGTAACATAAACCCAGTGTATGAGTTTATGTTCTTGGTTTGTGCTTACATGAAAGTGCAATTATTCTGATGAAACTTAAAAAAAAAACGACTAATTGTGAGTAATAACTATTTTATAAATAATAATGTGATTATAAGTTTAACAATTATTATGTAACCCTAGTTTAAAGTATCTTCACATATATATGATATAATAGGCATGTTACCTGTCCTCTAATGTCGATGTCTGCATACTTATGCAGTAGTGCCCTCACGATCTCAACATGCCCACCTCTCACAGCTCCAATCAGCACAGTGTCTCCACTCTACAGGTTTAAAACACAACATACAATGAGAATACATAATATCACAGGTCATTTTTATCCAGTATATCAGTTTTATAATTTCTGTTTGTTTACAGGTTTGTTGTGAGGTTCAACCCACCCTGTCTGGGATGTTCACGTATGTTCCGGCATCAAGCAGGTCCTGCACAATCTCAGTGTAGCCCTCTTTAGCTGCGATCATCAGAGCTGTGTTTCCGTCCTTATCAGTCATGTTTACATTGGGGTTCCTCTTCAGAAGCTCTTTAACCACCTCTGTATATCCTCCCTTCACAGCCACGATCAGTGCCGTCATGGAGTTCTGAGTGGGTGAGATTAATAAAATAAGACTGACAGGCCCTCAGGATTGTGATGGAATACTGCTAAATCAGTGGTCCTCAACCAGGGAGCCAAGGCCCACCAGGAGGCCTAAACTAACATTCATGGGGACAACAAGATGACTTAAAGCAATTTAAAATCAATTTAAAAACAACTAAAAATCAAAATATGTCTTACATATACGAATTAGAATTAGAATGAACAAAAAAGGTAGGTAAAATAAGCTTCAGCTTACACATTTTTCAGTTAATATGTAAAGTTACGCATATTTATTATGGAAATTTGTGTATGAGGATTGAAATACTTCTTGAGGAATGATGTTTATATAAACTTTAAAAGTGTGATTTCTAGACCTGTAAAAGTCACATAAATTAATCAAATCTTAGGTACGACTACTTGAGTTTTTTTTAAAGAATATACATTTTTCTAGTTATGCCAAGCTCTAAAATATTTTATCGGGTAGAAATCACAAGTAAAAAATACTAATAAATCCTTATCCAGTAAATCACAATCTGGGCCTTCGAAAATTGTTGAAGACACTGGGAGCCTTTAATTCAAAAAGGTTGAGAACCACTATATAATGAGCTCATACCGCCCCCTCCTGGTCAACATCGGCTCCGTTCTCCAACAGGTGCATCACACTGTCGTAGTGACCCTTTCTAGCAGCCCAGATCAGTGGGGTGGTGCCATACTAAAAGTATAAAATGAGACATTTTAAAGTTAAACATAAAAAAGGCTTTACTTTTAATATATCTCAAAGTAAAATCATAAAAGGACTATTTCATGGTTATTACGAATTAAGATCAATCAACAGGAACTATGGCATGATGTTAATTACCAAGGGAAATAATGTTGACTTTGGTTTGTAGAAACAAAAATAAAAAAAGCACTCACAATGGAAGTGCAAGATTGCTCATTAAATGATTGACTCTTTCCATTGTAAGAACATTATTATTCATTTATTATTAATAATTATTTAATCGCAGTGAGGAAGGATTGTTTTTAGCTCACCTTATCAGAGCAGTTGACTTTAGCTCCATGCTCCAGCAAGAGTTTCACAATCTCTGCATGGCCTCTACCAGCTGCCCAGATAATGGGGTAGACGCTGTATTGCTGTGCATGACATGTGAAATGCATGACAAATTTTAATCAATGATTGCATATATTAAACTGGCATCATTTGGATTCATTATTGATTTAATATGATTTATATGTGCTTATACCATATGCAAGTTTTACCTGTCCAGTGGTGTTTGGGTTTGCCCCAGCCTCAAGCAAGACCATGGCCACCTCAACTCTACCTTTATATGAAGCCCAAGTAAGGGCAGTCCAACCCCCCTGCATGACACAAAGCCACCTCACTGAGTTTTGATAATTAAATAAGATTGTTTTTCCTTTCCAAATGTGATTATTGTACAACATAAAGGACACATATTGCTTTTGATGCAAACTTTGCTATTAGATTTTCTCACCATGTCTCTGTGCTCAATGTAAGCACTGTTTTCCAGCAGCTCTTTCACTACCTCCACATGCCCCTCCTTAGCTGCAGAGATCAGAGCGGACCAGCAGTCCTATCAGGGAAAAGCACAGAGACGGGTCGCTATGGAAACCACTGAACCACTGGCTAATGTCACCATGGGAACAGAGATGGAGTGTGCAGGAGCTGTACTAGAAAGAAAAGCCCTACGGCACAATAATAATGGACAACACACCTTATACAGGTTTTAAATATATGGCAAAAATATTGCACAGGAATACAGAAGAGGTTTTACTGGGATTCAAATTCTAATTTTTGATTGAAAAAATGTTGAATAATAATTTATAATTTAATTTATAACAATAATTTTGGGGGAAAAAATAAATACTCTCTTTTCTATTTTCTTATAACAACATTGTAATAAGCTGCTGATAATAGCCATCCAAAAATGATATCAAGCAGCATTGTGAATGTCTGCTCCACTTTTGGTTGGTAAATGTTATGTGAATATCTGCAGTGATTAAACAGAAACAAAAGCGACTACCTGCCAACACTTTCTGTAAATCTAAGGTGGGCATTTTCTCACCACATCATCCAAGTTGACATTTGCTCCTCTTCTGATGAGCTCTTGAACAATCTCAAGACTGCCCTGCTCTGAGGCCAACATCAAAGGAGTTTGGCCATTCTGTCAAACACACAATGAGAAAGAGAGAGATTTGATATTTCTACATTTTAACTGATCATCTTAAATTACGCTTGACTTTTTAGATGCAACTTACATCGCTTCGACCATCCACCTCTTTGAACTTGTCAAGATGTGCTTTGACAGCAGCCAGATTCTCTTCTTCCACATAGCCGAAGAGGTTCTGGATGGCCAGAGTGGTCATCTTGATGGAGGTTGTGGTGTCCATGATTGCCACTCACTGGGACACCTTGAACAGAATTACATCGTAGTCATTTTCAAAACATAGATTATGAACAGAGATGGTCTAATCTAATCTGAGTGCTGAAGTAGGTTGTTGGAGGATACAAATGTGAAATAAGTAACCGAAATGAAATTCTTTGAGAGATGTTAAATTGCTGAGTTAGCCTGACTGAGTGACAGGCGATATCAGAGCATTTGCTTCAGTGCAGGCCAAGAATAGCAATGGACTTTAAATGTCAGGAGAAGGGACGCTGGCACAGATAAGCATAACACTGAGATAACTGTTCGTTTTCTCCAAACACCTCCACAGACACACTTTAATAGGTTTCCCTACAGTTAATGAGTGCAGATATTCAGCTTAAATAGCCTATATATCAAAAATACAAGATCATACCCAACTCTTTCGATTTCCCCCCATTAATACATTTATTTATTTGTCTATTTATATTGCCATACCAGCATCTATGGCTATTTTCATGGAAACATCAATGTAAAAAAAATAAATAAAATAAATAAATAAATAAAAAAGAACATGTTACAACATACAACAGTAATGAAAAATAACCAATATAACAAACATTATATAAGATTTTTCATTTGAATATTTGTCATTTATCATTTAACACTTCATTACAAAATTTAAAATTCCTGGTGAAACAGTAAATAAATAAACAGAACATGACAGGATGAACAACAGAATGCTCAATAGATCGATAGATAGACAAATAAAATATAAACACTATGACACGCAACACCCTATACCACCCTGTGTGGCAAAAATCCAACCACAAATCAATCTAAATAAATGTTTAATATAAATATTTTACAGTACTTATTTTACTTAATACTTATTTAATATTGTTAACCTTCAATACAGACTGTATAAAAGATTAGAAAAAACAGACAGGCACTCAACAATCAACTGGACAACAACAAAGAGAATATGGCAGCTCACTCAGGAATCCAAGCAGCTCTTTAAGCTCTATCTGTGAAACATGACTCCAAAGTTATTCTTATAAACCACTATGTGACACCATATATCCAGCACACTCAGCATCACACTGTCCTCTGCTTTTGTGTGAATGCCTTTAGATTGCTGGCTGTGACTGCTGTCTGTCTGTCTGTCTGCTCTGGAATGGCATCATGCATTATTTATGGCGACCAAGAGTGGTTCACGCCTAGAGTCTACTACAGCAAGATGCTGAAATGACTGACAGCCCTACAATTATAATGGTGAGAAGGGCTCTATATTGTATGGATATTTATAAAGACTGGTGAGAAGCACACTATATTACATAAAACAATAAAAACATTATATATTATGTTTTGCTATATTTTTATATAAAAATATAACAAAACAATAAAAATAGTAATATTTACTGTTTTCTGTTTGTTTTTGCTTCTCTCTGACAGACAGACAGATAGATAGATAGATAGATAGATAGATAGATAGATAGATAGATAGATAGATAGATAGATAGATAGATGAAAATATAGCTAAAAATAACTATATGTCAA
This sequence comes from Acrossocheilus fasciatus, assembly GCA_036784905.1. Lineage (NCBI taxonomy): Eukaryota > Metazoa > Chordata > Actinopteri > Cypriniformes > Cyprinidae > Acrossocheilus > Acrossocheilus fasciatus. The sequence continues at coordinate 21,252,751 of CM071957.1, read as the reverse complement.
ATAAATAGAGGAACCTTGGTGAGAAAGAGCACAATAAAAACACAACACAATATCTGCCCGGTAATAAAGTGCTTGTTAATCCTGATATATTTGACCTGTCTAAACATTATTGTAATTTGATATTAAAGAATGTATTTCTAGAAATAAACAGGGCGGGCAGTGACTCGTCAACATGTCAAACGCTTACTCACTATGAGAGACAAGGCAATTAATCGCCATCAAAACAACCCTCGACAGATTAACCGTATCTTAATACATGTACATAACAAACTACATCTTATTCGCTGTGAATGGTCAATTCTGCTTAATTCTACAGCTTGATGCTCGCGACCGTCCTTTAGGAGGCTAAGAACTGTCAATCATACGCGGCATCAACCGACGAACGCGATTTAAACCCTACATCTGCCTTCCGTTACGAGACGTACCTCACAGAAAAGAAACGTTGAAATGCTCTGCTGTCTGAAAGTCCGTTTAGAGAGGCGTATTTGTCTCTAGTTTTTCTGTCTACGGCGCTTCTTTCTTCCTATTCACCATCTTCAACAGCCATTTTGACGAAGCAGAGCGCAGTGCTCGGTTCAAGCTTCTTCCTGGCGAGTCCCTGACAACACACGGCGTGACGTCACGCCTCACTCACAACAGCACATGATGAATACATGTGACGATAGCTAAACTGACAGTATATATATATATGGGAAGTGATACTGTAGTCATTTTTTATTGTAGAATATTTAATCTTGTGTATTTCATCCTGTAAGACAGGACGGTCTATGAATGTTTCTTCAGCTAGCGTATGGAAACTTCTCCCTGTGGCCTTTTAGAAAATAAAATCACATAAATATACTTTAATAAATAGGCTACTTTTCACACTTTCACTAGTTTCAAAAGTGAACCAAACGCAGATCACAAATTATGTGTTGTGTTTGAAATCATTCTGTGATGGATGTTTTGCATGTACCCTAAATACGGACAATTGCTTGTTTTGTCATAATTTGACCAAAATTAAACACATTTTTGCATTAGCTGACAAAATTAAAGGTTGTAAAGATTGTTCGTAGTTTGATTTTTAACATCTCAATACATATCAAGCGTTTCCCTCGTATCTCCAAAGTAAAAAAATGTACACAAACTTTTGAAGAAACTTTATTATAACAGAATCTAAAAAAATAATTAACAATAATCAGCAATAATTATCTATTAATGTTAATATTAACAATTATCTAAACAAATTTATACTTCTTGAAAGAAGTTGGGGGAAAAAATGGCTGTTTGGACATAAATGTGCCTGTAGTGGAAGTAACATCTCTATAATATAATGTCAGCAAGATCAAGTACTTATTTTTATCTGTAGTGGCACAAAGTGCACAGTTTATGTCTGCAGAGCAAAGGCCAGATGTTCATCCAGGTTGATGCATGTGAGAATGCGGAAGGCTAAATTACTAGTGTTTCAAACATTTCACTAATGAGTAATGAATGTGTAACCTTACCGTGCATATTACCTTCACAAAATGGTTTATCAGAAGACAAACAGACCACAAAGTAGTAGTAAAAAGACCTTTTTTTAATCACATAATTTGCAAAAAACAAATGTTCCAGATCCACACAGAGAACGTAATGTTTCAAACAAATCCAGTAGACATCCTCTACAATTTCGTACGTCTTTAACACAAACATCAGCTTCATTTTCAACCCCAAGCAGGCCAACCCTTGAAGCTGACTGAGGCCATACAAAATGTGCATTACTGTGCATACAGAATCACCACCTGCCTGACTCGAAAAGTCATGCAGTTAACAGTACTATCCATTTTTTTGCTGGACGTTACTCAAACATTCCACTACTTTCCAAAATTGGATTAGTCTAAGAAATACTTTTGTTTATGAGAAAAGAATCTCTGGTCTTTAGATTGGAATGTATTATGTGTAACTTTCAGCATTTTATATGAAGACTACATGGACGAGACGCTACAACAGACCATAACAAACATAACATGACAAAGGGCCAAGAGCCCAGTTTTTAATGGCACAGCCATGGAATCAAATCTTAATTCAGTCCTTGTGACTTCAAAAAACAACTTGTCTTAAATTTTTTGGACATTATGTAAAGTTTCTTTTGCAAAGAATTCCTCCTTCCTTTGATCTTCTTTCCTTTTTTCCAATAACGTTATTATTTTTCCTGTTAGTTTAGTTAGTCATATTTATTTTTACCCCTACCACATTAAACATTTTTGCTTTCACATATAATATTGCCAGCTTTCTGCAAGTGGTATTGGCCTTGTCCCTTGCAAGAAAATCCTATTTACAGCCCAATACAAGACCACCAGATTAGGACACTAATACTTGCTGTGACGAGTTGAATTACAAAGGCAAGGTCAGATAATTCTATACAACAGTGTTTTCTTGGCAATAAAACTCCTCTTATACCAGTCAGATTTGATTCCATCACCTCAAATCACTGTCCAATCCCAGTACCACTATACTGAGCCAAGGGATGACTTACTCTATCAGTCCAGACAGAGGCTGGTTGGTTGGTTTATTAGTGAGCTTTAGTTTATCTGACTCTCTTCATGTGTGGCTGGAGAATAGGTACATTTGCCCAGTCTGTGAGTGTATAGAAGATTGGTAAGCTGTTCCAGGACTCATGTTGCTTTTTGTTTCTGGTTGCTGTTGCTGTCTGTGCTCTCCAGACTTGGTTGTACAGCAGGCTGTTGCTCTTTCAGCCGCAGGTGGCGTGGTTTCACAGGCAATGCGATGGCCAGCAGTATACAGCCTATGTGGATGCAGAAGTACCATGACCTAAAAAGTGATGGAGACAGTAGAAACGTCAATTCATGAATGAAGAAAAAGTTATGCATTTTCAGTATCTATTTTTGTTTGTCCTACCCACCTGTAGAACTTGAGCGAGGGACCCACAGAAAGCAGAACAAAGGGAACCACTGTGTAACAAATGGCAATCTGTGTAGCCGCCCATGTGATGACATCATACACAAACTTGAGAGCTGGAGAACCCAAGAAGTACGGTCTTACATTGTGTCTCACCTGAAGGAGAGTAGGAAACATAACATTAAAATAGGGAGGAATAACAACTGACAACCCTCAGAATCCCAAGCATTGATATTCATGATGTATTATTTTTTCAGGGAGACATTAGTGATTTAAAATAAATAAACAAATAAATAAAATAAATATATAAATAAATAATATATATATAAATAAATAATATATATATATATATATATATATATATATATATATATATATATATATATATATATATATATATATATATATATATATATATATATATAAAATCAGATTACTTTTAGATTACTTTTGATTTAACTCGTTTATCACATTAATTTAAATAGCATTACACTACATTACATCAAGGTTTCCCCAAACTAGTGTTTGTAAAGGAACTGCAGAGGGGTTGTGAGGTTAAGAAATGAGAGGTTGTGAAATGAAAATAAATCATTTTAAAACAAACTCCCTTTCTTTTTTTTATTATTATTATTTGAACTCCCTTTCGAGGAAAGTCTCTTCACTTGGCGGCCATATCTGCAACACCTCCGGGCAGCTCGTACAAGACCTATCTTAATGAGTGGAGGAATCCTGAAATCTCAAAAACTGCTCGCTGAACTCACAATTAAATTACATATGTCATATCAGCAACAAAAATCTGAAATTAATTGCCCCATGAATGTTGTTTCTTATGCTCAAATAGCGTTTAATAAGCTTATTTTTCAGACTAGACCAGGCAATCCGCATGCGGAGTCATAACGTGCTTTTGACTGCACATATGCATTGGCTGGTCTAGTCAGGTTTCTATGGGAAATTTGGCTCTTTCATTTAGATGGTGGGACTATTCCTCCATATTGCGCGTTGCAGTTTCTCCCATTCATAAGTATAGGAGAGAACCGTCTTTGCATTTCTAAAGTATTTGTTTTAAATAAAACACTTACTAAAAAAAGGTGAACTATTTTTATTTACCTGAAAGCAGTGTGATCATTAATCAACATCAAAGAAACCGTGAGCATGCAAATGTCTTACTTATTGAAATATTTATTTTAAAATCTGAGGGGTACTTAAAGCAAATATATTTGGTGAATAAGGTTCAGATGACAAAAAGTTTTGGAATGCCTGCATTACATGTAACTAAGAAATAATGTGAATATGTGCATTTTAATTAGTTATAATTAATAATACATGGTTAAAAAAACCTACAGAGTAATAATTCAAATAAAAATGAATGTGTTTGTCAGTAGTTGATGCAATGTTGAAACCCTTCTTAAACCTGAAATGATTTGTGTAAAATCCAGTGTTCAAATGCTGTCGCCACCCGACTAATGACTGTCCACAAAACTGGACTAGATATACATTGTATATAATCGGTAGGCTATTTTAGAAAGGAAATTTAAAAGATGAAAAAGAGAAATTAGGGAGAATCAATGATTTATGAATAATTTATTGCTATTGTGTGAATAATATGTAATCATGTAATCCATAAAAAGGTAACTGTAGTCTGATTACGAGCATTTTAAAATTTAACTTACTCTGATTACAAGTACTTCATTTTTGGAATCTGATTACGTAATCAGTTACTACCCAGCTCTGTGTGTGTGTATATGTATATGTATATGTATTATATATATATATATGTATTATATATATATATATATATATATATATATATATATATATAATACACACACATACACACAGTATATAAAGATATTTCAACCATTAAGGATAAAGTCTTGAAAAGTAAATATTCCACAATCTGACCATTTAAATACTGTAATAAATATTTATATCAAAGCACATTTCAAATCTAATGTATTCATTTTAATATCTATTATTTAAAAAATATATTTTGCTATATAAATAATGACGAAACAGTTCAATAAACACCTGAGAAAAATTAGAACAGTTGTACCATTCAATAAAAATGAGAACAACAGAAACAGGTTTGACCCTTAATGGCCATTTTTCCTATGCTTAGAAAAATGGTAAATCAATGCATGTTCAAAATTTTAGGGCATGCAAGTAGAATGTGAAGTCACTCACAGCTCTGGCTGCAAGAGTGATGACGATGCCAGTGAGGAAGGTGAGGTAGTAGCCTGGGTAAGCCCCATGCCACATGGCTGACAGCAGGAAGGTTGCAGCAGTGGGGTTGTAGGGACAACGTTCATAACACACCCTACAAGACAACTTACAGTGTCACACATAATAAACAATATACAATCATCATGCTAACACAAAAATAAAATGAGGAAGGAAATGATTCTTCATCTAATGCTTACACTTATATAAGTTTAAAGGTGCACTAAGCAATTTTTGAAAAACACTTTTGACCACAGTGTCAGACCATGTCCCAAAACACACCTGCAGCCAATCAGCAGTAAGGGGCGTGTCTTGTTATGATACAGCGCTCAAATTGAGTGTAGCCTACAGGGGCCTGTACCATGATGGTGGCTGAACAAACTCAGTGTTACAGGATTAGTTTTGAGTTGACAAAACCAAACCAGTCCAATCCGGCTTTGTTGGTACCATGAAGCTGATCATCAACTTTCTCTGTCAACTCAGGCTTGATCCTGAGTTAATGGAGCGCATGCACATGAAAGTGTGACATCAGTAATAAGCAGCCAATCACATGCCTTAAAACTATGATTCACTTCTTGAGTCAGTGCGAAGATTAAAAGATATGAAGAACTTAAACACATTTACACAGCACGGTCATGAAACGATCTATCCATGAAAGAGGAAAACTTAAAGATGACATCTTACCATATAAGTGTAAGTAAAAGTTATAAAGTTAGTTTATAGAGTTGATAATATTTATAGGTATAAAAACACTTAAAAATCTAAACTCATATGTAGTCATGTTTAAAGCTATTGATTCTAAAACTTATTTATATCGCCTATATGTTTACATTGATTTTAAATAAAAGCTTAATAATTACTATTAAACTAAGCTGGCTTGTGTAATGGATTAAGGATATAATAGTTATATAAAATAATTATAAAAAAATAATCATCTCTAAAAATCAGATGATTTTATCTTTAAAAATGTTTTACTAGCGTCCTTTAATTTGGAGTAAGAGAAACTGTGGCTTTATTGCGTCAGAGACGTGTCACTTTGCTTGAAGCTGACTGGTCAAATATCGGTTTGAGATCTCTAAACCAGAACATATCTTGCCCCGGAGCAGGTTAGCTGTGGAGCGTAAGTTACTGGCGATGAACACTGCTAAAAACCAAACCATTTTCATGGTACCTAAAACCCAGAGTTTATGCAAACTAAACTGAAACTTACCTGGTTAACCAGCTAAACCGGCTTCATGGTACAGGCCCCAAGACGCAGTGTTGCCAACTTAGCAATTTTGTTGCTAAATTTAGCAACTTTTCAGACTACCCTAGCAACTTTTTCTTCCAAATGCACCTAGCAACAAATTTAGCAATTTTTCAAATTTATTTGGCAACTTTTGATAAGTGACTCAGACAATAAAAAGGCACACATTTTCCATCCAAATTACACAAAAAGAGGAAACCAAAAATGCCTAGCAGTACACACATCACGTGAACTAGTTAGCTACTGTTTGCAATCGGCCAATTTAACAATAATAATTGAATAATTGAAACATTGTTTATTCATGACACACTTTGTTAGTAGCTTGTACCTGCGATTGTTGATCAGTTAGTACTCTGTAAGAAAAATGGAAAAGATACTAGTAATTTTCCAGGACATTATCCATTATCACCCTGTATTGTAACCTGAAAACACAATGCGTAATTTAAAATGCAGGTAAAAAAAAAAAAAAATACCAAAAATTCTTTCATATTAACATAGTAGATCGTGCCCTATTTTTTTTTGCAGACGCTTCTTAGAGTGTAGCACACTAACTACTAATACACTGCAAAATCTCTTTAAGAAAAAGTCATGTCACTCGGCGGCCATCTTTGAAACGCCTCTCGGGCATCCAAGTGCAGCTCCAATCTCTTTGAATGGGGAAACATCAAATTCTCCAAAACTGTTCACTAAGCTTACGATTAAATTTCATATTTGAAATCACCAAAGAAATCTGACAACAACTGTATCATAAATGTTGTTTCTTTTGCTCAAACAGCATTATAAAATGCTTATTTTTCAGGCTAGATCAGCCAGTGCGCATGTGCAGTCCTAAACGCACGTCTCAGAACGCTGACTGTTTCTATAGCAACTGGGATTTCTAACGGCAGCTGCAGTGACTCACTGACTTTACCGATTAGTGATTGGCTCTTTCATTCAGAAGGCGGGGCTTCCTGCGATTGAGCGGCCATATTGAGCGTTGCATTTTTCCCCATTCAAAACTATACGAGTGACATGTCTTGGGTATTCTATAGTCTTTGTACACTGCTTAAAGCCAAAGACTATAGAAATCCTTGAAAGGGACTTTGCTAATGCATAATTGTTGAAAATGTGTAGTATTTCTAGTTTACTAGCTATAAAAAAAAAAAAATAATTCAATGTATTCAATAATTCAATGTATTAAAAATAGTTATTTATATTATGCATATTTTACAAACAGATCTAAATGAACATATATTAAATATATTTTTGCTGAGATTTGATGTGACAAATTTTTACATCGTGATTACGTAATGACGTCATCGCGCAATGACATCACAACGTCATTTAGCAACAAATCGACCTTCCTTTAGCAACTTTCTCTGAAAATTAGTTGGCAACACTGACAGGACGGATATTAGCAGATCGACAACAGATAGAGAGAACTGGGAGATTACAAAAAAAAAAAAAAAAAAAAAAAAAGTAAAATATTGGAGGATCAAAACATTAAAAAGAAGGGTTACGATGAGGCAAGAGGCAGGACCCGCGTAAATATCGGAACAGCTTTCCAGCGGTGGAGAGTACTCAAGGAGCGGGAAGGGCTCGAATCGGATGCCGAGGTTGCGTTGATATTTTTTTTGATAAGTGAGTAACGTTGGTTTTACATTGTTTCACACAACTTATCTGTGTTGAATTTTGTTTAAATATGCTTGTGTGTCATCTTCGCCTGTTTTCGCGATCGTAGTTATGCCAGGGTTGTGTACGTACGTGTGGTGGCGGAGGTATCAAAATAAGGTCGAGGTCCTATTGGGCTATCGGTGTTTGTTTTGGTGTTTTCAAATATCAACATCATTTGGCAAAAATCGCTTAGTGCCCCTTTAATTTGTTAGTCTGTTTGCTTATAATGACAACATGTTAAAGGGATAGTTCACCTAAAAATTAAAATTCTGTCTTTACTCCCCTCATGTTGTGCCAGACCTGTAAGACCTTTGACATGAGGGTGAGTAATTAATGACAGAATTTTCATTTTTGGGGGAACTATCCCTTTTATTTATTAATTTTATTGATAAACTGGATAATTGTGAAAAATCATCAGTAGATGGAGCCATCTCACACAGAGATTACTGAGATCTGTGGTGGTGACACTCCTCATTCAATGTAGGACAGCATTATTTTAAACAAGCACAGCATTTTTCCAATTATGAAGATAAAGGAGTGAAAGGCACTGTAATTACACAACCATTCAAAAAGTCTGGGGTTAGTAAGATTTTTTTTTAAAGCAATTAGTATTTTATTCAGCAAGGAAGCATTAAATTAATAAAAATGTCACCAAAAAGATTTCTATAGCAAATAAATGCTGTTTTTTGAACTTTCTACTCATTAAAGAATCCTGAAAAAAAAAAATCATAGTTTCCACAAAAATATTAAGCAGCACAAATGATTTCAACATGATTATAATAAATGTTTCTTGAGAAGAAGATCAGAATATTAGAATGATTTCTGAAGGATCACGTGACACTGAAGACTGGACTGCTGAAATTCAGCTTTGTCATAGGAATAAATTACATTTTTAAAAGGGTTAAAGTGGAAAATTATTTTAAAATGGTAATGATATCTTCCAATGATACTGTTTTTACAGTAGTTTTGGTTAAATAAATGTAGCCTTGGCAAATACAAAAGACTGCTTTCAAAAGCATTAAAAATCTAACAGGCCCCAAATGTTTGAATGGCAGTGTACAATAGCAAAATAAAAGTGCTCTTCCTGTTCTTACCTCTTAAGCCAATGTGCTGTTTGAATGTTCCAGTTATCCAGGAATACTTTAAAGCTGGTGGCAAGCTGAAAATACAAGAGTTTACTGATTATAACACTTCCGATTCACTCAGAGGGGGAAAAAAACAATGTAACAGCATCTGAACTGACCTCTATATTCATGATCCTGAGGTTGGAAATGAGATCCCATCGAGGCAAACCATTACTGTCGTAGCCATTAAATCCAAATCCTGCTGCGTTATTGATGGCATCAGCTATTTAGAAAGACAGCATGAGTGTCAAGATACTCACATCAGAAATAATAAATGTTATGAAACCCAGAATACACAGCACCCAGTTTGTTTCTACTTTTATAGGTGTTAAGTGTTATAATGGAGCAAGTAGGTAACTACCAAATTAGGAATTCAGTGAATTATGGAAATGCTTGATGTAGTGTTTCATATTTCAAAGAAGAAGCCTGTAATAAAATGTACAATAAATATTGGTAGAATTTTCTTCTTACTATGTCAAAACCTACTGCATGAATTGAATGTCTGCACACAAATATGAGTTTTAGTTCCATCTTTTGTCTGAAGAGGGCAGTAAAACACAAGCCATATGGACCGAGTCTGTGTTGTGTAAGATGTTGATCCCAATTCAAATGGGTCACACAACCAGTCCGCACAACAGATGATGGATGATGCATCTTAATGTGTAATTAATCATGCCCGAGGTACAGCACAAACGATAATGATGGAACGTGAAAGACAAACTACTGCTCTTGCTTGATTGAATTATTCTTTCTAGTATGGTTCAACAGACACGTACAGTATATAACACATTAGGGGGAGGAGAAAGGACAACTTGGAAATAGGAAAACAGACTGATAAAAGAAGTGTCATGTCTGTTTAAAATGAGGGGTTACTTATTTTTTTTGAGGGGAATAAGACATGATCAATCTGCAAAAATACTTGACTATATATACAAACATATTCGCACATTTATCAGGCTAGTCACAAGTCTTTTTCTTTCTCAGATTGATCATGTCTTATTCCTCCTCAGAAAAATAAGTGTATGATGCCCCTGCGAATGAACAAAGAAATCAAAACATGATATCCATCACCGGAACATAAACAAAGAGAAGATGAGACACACCAATATCTTTCAATAAAGATCAAAACAAGAAAAGGAGAGAGAAATCTAGCCAGATGGGAAGAGAAGGAGAGGCAGGAAGTCCACGCACCCAGAGTCCAAACAAAGTAGTATTTAGGCCGGGTGGTCAGCATGGACAAATACAGGTAGACCACCTGAGCATAGAAGGGCGTGGTGGCAATAAAATCATCATCAACGTTACGCTCCACAGGACAGACTTTGCAGACGGAGAGGAAGACCAGCAGAGAGATGAAGCAGGTGGCCAGTTTCCGGATTACCTCTGTCTGTTGAGAAACAGAAATGCAGAAATTTTGAATAAAACATACTACTGTTCAAAAGATTGAGGTCAGTGGATTTTTTAAAAGAAATTAAAGGGTTAGTTCACCCAAAAATGAAAATTCTGTCATTAATTACTCACCCTCATGTCGTTCCAAACCCGTAAGACCTCCGTTCATCTTCGGAACACAAATTAAGATATTTTTGATGGAATCTGAGAGCTCTCTGACCCTCCCATAGACAGCAAGGATCCTTACACGGCTCAGAAACGCACCAAGGAGATGGTTAAAATAATCCATGTGACATCAGTGCTTCAACCGTAATTTTACGAAGCTATGAGAATACTTTTTGTGCACAAAGAAAACAAAAATAACAACTTTATTCAACAATTTGTTCTCCTCTCCTCAAAACTCCTCTGCGTCACACTATAGCGGATACGCCGTTTGCGTAGTTTACGCTTTGATCTGAATGTAAATAACATATCTGCGTACGATCTCCTTGCGACGTGTCCTTGATCGTGTAAGGATCCTTGCTGTCTATGGGAGGGTCAGAAAGCTCTCGGAATTCATCAAAAATATCTTAATTTGTGTCCCGAAGATGAATGGAGGTCTTACAGGTTTGGAACGACATGAGCGTGAGTAATTAATGACAGAATTTTCATTAATTTAATACTGTTGTTCAACAAGGAGGCATTAAATTGATAAAATATGAGGGTAAAGATTTCTATAAGAATTCTATAGCAAATAAATGCTCTTCTTCTGAATTTTACATTGATCAAAGATTGCAGTAATAAATGTAAAAAAAAAAATAAAAAAAAAATTATTATATTATATTATATTTTATATATATATATATATATATATATATATATATATATATATATATATATATATATATGCTATCAAAGTCTCAAGAATCTAACTTTTTAAATGGTAAACATTTCAGCTAATTGTGACTTGAATTGATGTGTAATGTGAAGTTATAAGAAAATACAAACAACTTGAAACAAACATTTGGTGAAGGGTCGTTCAGTCTGCTCTTCCCATTGACTTTTCCTTTGGTCTCAAGGACTCTGTGGCGATAGGGGGTGCCCTCAATGAAGGCTATGTAATCGTTATAAGAGCAGGTTGGACCAGCCAAAATCCCCATGAAATTACAGTTGTAACTGAAGTACTCCAATAAACTGGGCATTCGTCTGAATGAAACAAAAATACGGAGGAAAAGTAGATTTTAGAATTGCATTAGAACAAAAGTAACATCACGGTTAGAAAAGAAACTTGAGATTGCAGTTTTAAATTTAAAGGGTAATCACAATTACACACGCTCAATCAAAAACTACATTCCTTCATTTAATTTTTGTCTTTGTATTGTCAACATTTTAATAATTATAGTCTACATACCTTATTGCCAACAGTTTTTGACTTTGATTTAGTTGATCTTCTTTCCTAGCCATTCCTGTAAACATACACACCCACAATATATATCAATACCAACACCATCAATCCATAATAAACATCCCAGATTATAGATATAAATAGTAGATAAAGCTTCAGTCAACATTCAAGGTAACTGCATGGATAAGATGGAGCAGTATATTATTCAAAATTTGTTCTTTTTCAGTTTTCCACATAAGAAACGAGTCATCCAGGTTTGGAATGATGGAATGATGGAATGATGGAATGATGATGACAGACTTGCAGGTTTGGGTGAATTATTCCTTTAAACAGGATGTACCATATGTGCTCAAATTCTAAGCTTGTGAGTTTTTGGTCTAACAGTCCCTGGCCTCTCTCTGATTTACAGAAGTAATTAGAGAGGGAAGAAATGTGCTGTAAATTGACTTGGCTCAGAGTTCATATGGTCGACTCATGAGTCTCCTCTGCCTCAGTTGTTTGTCTTCCTGCACAATAAAATAAGGCAGGGCGACCCAGGGTAAGTGGCTTGAATAATTTCTTGTTGTTTTATTGCCACCCTTATGCATATAACAAGACAAGCCACTTAAAATGTTTTCATTGCGGTTTATGCCCGACTCAGTGAGCAGCAGCGGTGCAGAGACAAATCTTCACCCACAGTATGCATCAACATGTCCCAGAGCTAGTGATGGAGGTCAGCAAGGACTTCTATGGGGGACTTTCTCCTATTAGTGTCCTACGGACCATAGGGAATATCAATAACAGGTTATTCGGGGCAACAGGCGAGTGAAATCACTTTATAAGAGTCCTGGCAGACAGCTTACATACAATCTATATCACAAAACAAGTCATTTTATATCACAGTAACAGAATATTTCACAATATCTGTACTGGAAATCAATGAGAATTGCCTTGTTTCCACATGGTAACGCCCATTTCTGGATAATCCACTGAATTAAATACTTTTCAAATGAAAGGGACTTCATCTCATTTGATTATGTTCTATATTTATCTAGACTATGATGAAGACAAAAAGACACGATTATTCATAACAAATGAATGATATATGTCCGACATCAGTGCAAAAAAGCATCATGTTGTGTAATATGAACTAAAAAAAAAAACTAATATTAAAAATCTATAGTTAGCACTTAAAACTTATAGCTAACACATTTGTTAGCCATTTTCAGTATTATTGCTACAAGTTTTAACAACACCCATTTATAACAAATTCTTCTAGCCCTGAATTTGTATTTTTGCATCACTCCATGGATATATCTAAAATGGCATGATGTCTAAATTAAATTACCACTAGACAGCAATAAAACTAGACTGTGTTGAGAAAATTAATGTTAAACTTGCAACAAGCAAAAAAATAAAACTAACAAAGACTAATCAAAAATAAAATTAATTAAATGTAATTACATTTTTAAAAAATCTGATACAATGCCGCCATGGCACAGTGTAAATTGTCATATCATCCAGTCTTAATCTTGCACTAGACATTCAGTGAGGATAAAACAGAGAGTAAATCTTAAAGGAATCCACTCTGTTTAGAAGAATCTCCATAACAAAGGTTTGCAGGCCAGCAGCTGAACTCAGCAGAGGACAAAGAAATGAATTAGTGATAACGGTAATATTAAGAAGTGCAGTGTGGGGAGCACACATCGTGAGGGTAATCTGTCACCCTGTGGAACAATAGAGGGGTGAAGAGAAGGAGGGAGGCTTGTTTTCATTTGCTTTCATTTCATCCCGCTGCCTTCCATTTCTTTAATTAGTTTCTCAGGCCCTTTGGCAGCACATTTGACAATCACAACAGCAGTCGCCTGGAACAGCATCCAGTACAGAATCCCGATGCATCATTCCTGTGTGTATTTTAAACTTTAACCAAACACACACAGATTCACTCACCATCATGGATCTCAAAAGCCACACTGGTAATCTTCTGTGTAATGACCATCATCGGCCTGTCAGGGAGAAACAAAGAGAAATGTGAACAGAAAACACGGACAAAGAAGATCAGAAACTTCACACAGAAAGGCATATTCTTACCCTGTGAAATCTGCAGAGTACATTCCGTAATCAAAGACGTAAACCCGGGTGATTTGGCAGAAGCTTAGATAACCCAGGGCGACCACCAAACAGTATCTGCAATGTGAACCAAGCAGCGGCTTTTAGATTGCAAGCCATTTCTGATGCTTTAATGTACTTATGACCATTTTTCTTCAGATGTTACACATAAATTGTAGTTTTACAAGAGCTTTGATATCATGAGGGCCTTGAGGACGCCATACTGAGAATTTTATGATCCATTAAAACCCAGAAACAAGCACAAACATCATTTTTTTTAAAATAAGCTAACAAAGAGCTCAAAGATGTTTCCAGAAATGAACTCTCAGCGGTGATGAGGGCTTTTGATCTGCAGAGACTGAATAGCAGACTCTGTGTGTGTGTGTGTGTGTGTGTGTGTGTGTAGAAACACATTATTTTCAACACTAATGAATGACATTATTACTCTCTATTCTTGTATGATACGGAAAAAAGGGATGTGTGAAATAAAATGAAGGTAGAAGATAGAAAAAGGCACATATATTCTCAAACACACACACACACACACACACACACTTGAAACTGCTAGTGCCATAGAGGCGAATGCTCAGTCTGTATGGTATTTATTTTACATGGCTCTCTTGAACACTGGATTGGCCAATTTAGGCGCATATTTTAAATTATATAAATTATGTATATTAAATGATTTACAAAAGCATTAAATTAAGATAACTACTAAAAATTAAGATATTTCTCTTTTTCCTTTGAGGAACCAGAATGCCCACTGTCAAAGTGGCAAAAATCTGGATATATGAGGAACTATAATTTTAGAAGTGTGATTTATAAACCTGGAATAATCATGTTAATTATTAAAATCATAAAACTCCATGGGCAGTTTTTTAAAGAATACATTTTGTACTCCCATTAGGGATGCAACGATTACCAGTTTGACAATAAATCATGATAAAATTCCCCACGGTTAGTATTACCGTATTCGATTACCACGATTTGAACATCTCACGATAAATAAATACTGTCCAGCATTAAGCACAGTTTTCAGTAACAGTCTCACGTGCGCACAGCAGCAGAGTAACTTAGTTTCGTTTTGAGTGAAAACACGGCGGAAAAGCTGGGAGGTTTTAAAAGAGTGCTGAGGGAATTATACAAATGAATATATGAATGAATTAATTATTTGAATGTAACTCTGAAGGTTATTACTGTCTTCAGAAACGATTCGATGGCATTTTGTTTTCATCTTCGCTCCAAGTAATACCTAAAGGAAGTGTTAATCGCAATACTGCTTTGTCCACGGAGTTTATGGGAAACAGCTGTATTCAGCTTTTCCATATAAAGCGCCACCTGCTATCAGAGAGTGGATTTACAGAGACTTATATTTACATTCAGCCTGTGTGCAGTTTCTGTCTGGCCAAAAACAAACCGAATTTGCATGCCCTGCTGTAAATTTTGACCGGTTGAGGAAAAACAAGCTTATGTGGATTCTACACTTTTAAACAATTCAGATAAGTTATCTAGAATTATTTATGGAGCAGATAAAATACATATAACCATTTATTAATCAGTTATCAATTTAACTTAACCCTTTTCTTTATTTAAAGGCTGAAATGTGAGGTTTACCTTTATATGAAACTTTTCCAAAGCTTTATTTGAACATTTACATTAGATATTTGAACATGCTATTAAACTGTTGTCAGTCAAGTTGTCATTTAAAACCCAAACATCATTGGTAATGTTATTGTTTTAGTGATAATGCAAACAAAAAGTCATTGTATTTGTTGTTTGTTGATTTTTAAATATAAAACTTGGTGAAGGGATTGTGTCTGTACTTTTTGAACATCTCCAGCACATTTTAATAATACCGTGATAATACTGATAACCGTGATCATTTTGGTCACTATAATCGTGATAAGAAATTTTCATACCGTTACATCCCTAACTCCCATATGCAAACATATGAATTAGTCTACAATATTCTATTTTCAAACTCTTAAATACTTTAAAAATATGTTTTGGAAAAAAAAAAAATATATATATATATATATATATATACTTTTTCCTTAATTCTTTTGAGCAAATCTCAAACAACTAGAAAGGTTATGGGTGCTTCAAATAGTGTTGTGAACAGTGAGGGTGGCCTTTTCCCGTATCATAAAATAATTTGAAGTGCAAATAATATTTAATGTCCATTTAATTATGCGCTATATGTATGCTACTCGTGTAAGTAACTGTAATTATCACAACATAAACCTTCACAAAACTGCTCTGTGTCCTCTGATCATGGTTTTTGCCAGGTTACTGGTTTTGTTTGGTAGATTTAGCAGTAAGTTAACTAGATATCTAGAAGCTTAACTGTATATTCTGCTGAGTTTTCTAAGTCATGTCTAAAATGGTGAAAAAAGCAGTGTGGACCAGATGCTAGATAAAAACAATAAGTGGTTTTCTGCTGTGCACGCAAATGTACTGACTGAGAGTTTAGTAGAAAACATCCGCCACAAACAGCTTCCGTTGTGTTCTGTTCACCCCACATGACAACAGAAGGTCATTAGTCCAGTAATCGTGTGGTTTTAAAATGCAAGATCTTTTAATCTCACAGACAAAGGTAGGGAAAAGCAGATGAAGCTAGCTAGCAGAGACTAGCATAACAGAAGCTCCCAGTCATTCTCATTATTTCTTATACACACACACTCGAGCTGTAGTGATGACACATTCAGCTCAGGTCCCCAGACACTGCAGGTGTGAGTACGAAGATAGACGAGGTGTGTGAGTGTGAGTGTGTGTGTGTGTGTGTGTGTGTGTGATTTCCATTCAACAGTGCGAGTGTGTTTTGCAGATCTGCAAAACAGTTTGCCCCCTAAAGAATGCCAAAAATAGAACGGTCTCAACCACTGTATGTTTTCCCAAAATGACACAACCAGTAACGTCAATAGCCTTTCTACACAACCCACCAATAGAAGACAGAAAAATGAGGAGGAAGAATTGTCTACCTCAACAACTGCCCCTGAATCATCCTAAGACAGTAATATCACCTCATTTGAAACAAAATCTCCCTAAAGGGCCGTTTGGCGGAAGTCTGACATTGAGGCAGTTTTATATTTACCACCTAGTAAAAAGTTTCTGGCAGCTGGCAGGAGATGGCAGAAGGGAAATAATGGAAGATTTTATTACACCCGTGAGGAGGACAGTGACTGATGGTCAGCGGGAGAAGAGAATGATCTCTTTATCATTATAATTATCTGTGGGTCAGTTTTCAACTCTTTCATCAGAAGAGTCGGGCTGTAAGAGAGGGGACGACTTCTATCAGCATGGACCTCAGATCACCTTACGAATGAAAAGGGGGCTGTGAAGGATTCACTCATATCTGGGTTCTACTGAATTTAATTTAATGACGTTACGTATTTCCTAGTGAAACTGCATTATATGCTTTGAGGCCATTTTTGTGCAGTCAGCACAAGAAATTCTGTACTTGTCCAGCCAGTTCATGAGCTCTTTAGTAGTAAGTAAATGGAGTCACTTTTGATTTAATGTTGCATTTAATGCTATGAAAGGAAAAAACAACAACTTTAAAGCACTTTTGAGTACTTTCAGTGTTGTTGTAGTTATGAAATTACAGACTCACTTGTGCATGTGCTCGACTCCAGTCAGAATCATTATTCCATAAGTAATGCCACTCTGGAGCAGGAAATGAAGAGCATACCTGAAGAAGAGAGAGAAAATGTTGTTTCTATTAACACACAGCGCATTTTTGCTTCAGGATGACTATACAAGAATGACTATTTAAATGATACTTACAAAGTGCTTAAGTACTTATTGAAAATGAAAGGGAGGACTCTTAACTCTTAACATGGCAGGAACAGAGTTCCACCTTGCAGAACAGCCTATAGCCTTTCTGACAGAGGTAAAGACTGGATGTAATGCACATTATCTGGATCAGCATACAAACAGTTTTTAGTGTAATCTAAGCTAAAGAAGTAAAATCCCTTTTTTTTGGTTATTGCACATTTTAAATGTTATTGAAACACTGTCTTGACAAACAGTTTTTGAGATTTCGTCTTGTCCTCGTTCAAGTAGAAAAGCTGAATTTGTTTGCCTATTACCCAGATTCAACAAAGGAAACTGCCTTTATGAAAAGAAAAGAAACTTTATGGAAGCTTATCTGTAAGACACACTTAAACACACACGTACACAAACAGAGACAATTTAATAAGGGTTTGAAAAGATGCCACTAATTAGCAACCAGCCAGACGTTTATCTATCCTTTATTATCATGAGTGTGGCCTATTGATCTGTTGTCTTATTAAATGAGATGCTAATGAGTTCTGGATTTTAGTTGCTACTGACACATCAATACAAGCTTGTGTGTGCCGACAGTCACAACAGACACTAATGTCTCTAAAACTATGTTAGCATCGACAAGACATTTTCTAATGTTACTCTCTAAATAAAATTAAAACACAGCTGTTTCCAGCAAAGGTTTTCACAAAGTATACGGGAATTGAAAAATCTAATTTCATCATTTTATTATAATTATAATTATTATTATTAAATGTCATTACATTTAGCTATAGTAAATTATATGATTAGACACAAAAAAATAACATAAGGATCTGAAGTATTTTCTGAATGTGCAATATTGTGGGGAAAAGTGCAGCATTATATAAGTGAAATGAAGTGAAGTGAAGTGAAGTGAAGTGAAGTGAAGTGAAGTATGGTGTCCCAATGTCCCATACTTGGAATGTGCGCTCTGCATTTAACCCATCCAAGTGCACACACAGAGTAGTGAACACACACACACCGTGAACACACCCGGAGCAGTGTGTGTGTGTGCATAACCTTTAAACCTTCTTTTAAAAAGATCATGTTTCTAAAAAAAAAAAAAAAAAAAAAAAAAAAATTAATGAATAAAAAACATTGTATTATTGTAAATTCGAAACATATATTATATGACTCACAATCTGAAAATGTGACCCACCACTCAACAAAATTCATTATAACCATAAACACTTGTATTTCTGTTTTCCATTTTTCAAATCCTTTTTTGGTTGTAAAGGTGTCTTTCATCTCACAGATGACTTTCCGAACAAAGGCTCAAAATAATGTCCAGTGACTGTTGCACTGAGCTGAGAGAGTCATACAGGTGTATTTACAACTGAAACATACCACATAATTTGATACTTGACTGTGTACTACAGACGTCAGCTTCGGCTCTTTTTATTGTCCTATAAATCGTTTGTTTATTCTGTATCAAATATCTGTCGTTTCACAGACTGCTACATTTTCTATTGATTGGTGTCTGTTGTATCTTTCTGGAATGTCACACCAGCACAAATCCTGCAGTCCAGCAGCAGGGAGTACAATCAAAAACTGGTTTCAGTTTCAAAGCGGACACACAGAGAGGGATGCGATACTCACCAGCCAAAGCAGAAGAGTGCAAAGTAGATGCCCAGCAGTGTGGCCACCACATGCCGCACAAAAGGACTGGTCTTGCTGGGGTGCAGATAGAGCCTGAACCACACAGCCGTGAGCAGGGCACAGAGCTGACATACTACAAAGTTCACCTAAAAACAAAGAAACATACAAAAAACACAAGTGCTCATCAACTGAACTTATGCCATCACGGCCAAAAAGCTAATACTTAGATGAGATCTTTTCAGCTATTTGAATAAATATTTCTTTATTTAAATGCATGTTAAATTACATTAAAATATTTTCTTTCAGCTGTAAACATACAGCTTTTCGCTTCACAAGATGTTCATTTATGGATTGGAGCCATGTGGATTGTTTTTATCAGCAGTTTGAACTCTTATTCTGACGGCACCCATTCACTGCAGAGGATCCATGGAAGCACCGCCCACACTGAAACGCCATTGGTCCAAATACTGCTCCAGCAGTACATTTAACATCAAATAGGCTACATTCTGATATTCAGGGAATTCAGTGTATAGAAAAACTACAGTATTTGACACTGGAAACATGTCACTTGCCCCAGGTGTGAAGATTGTTATTTAAAGACAATGGAATTTAGAAGAAATAATAAGCAGTCAAAATCAAAACAAACCACGACTAAACAGGGTCAGAGAAGTGAACAACGATTCAACACTGTTCCAGGAGAACGTCAGAAGGTTGGCAGGATTCAGTGAGGTTCCTGCAGTATTTCAGGACCCTGCAAGCCTTGTGACCTACTTAAAAGACAATGCCTTGAGCTTCACACTGACATGCTTCCCATGAAATCCAAAGGCATCCACAGCATGAGACTGGGAGTTGTTTCTTGACTAGAAACAGCTGTGAAATTTCTACTGCAAATCATCTGAAGACAGATGTCTTCAACCAAATTCAAACATTTTAACATCTGTAAAGAGCTTTATTCCTATGCTTATTCCTAACAATCATCATAAGTCTGCAGAATAGCTACTTTTTTGGCATGTGTGGCACATTAAAAGGGAAAATAGATGCTAAGTTTCATGTACTGAAACAGACAAAGGTGGTCATAAAAACTCTAAATTGAATCTTCCAACAAAATGAACAGGGCCATAACCACCAGGAACTACTTTCACGGTAACTGAAAAAAAATGGCCTTTAAAAAATTACATTTAAAACATTATAATAATATTATTATATAATAAAATATCTAAACATAAAACCCAAAACTAAACTCAATTTTTCTCAAGTTTTTCTTATTTATTAGTATTTAGTTTAGTTTTGTTTTGTGTTAGTATTTTGTTAACTGCAAACAAAGACAGAATTCACACACCACACAATAAACTGTATTGCTGTCCTCATCAACAGTAGAATAGCACTTCAGACATCTACCACAACAAGGACACCGCTTGTTTTTGTGACATCCAGTACATCTGTCAAGCGACCCAGTGTGGTCTGCAGACCAGACCAAGGGAATTATGGGAGTTTCTTGGCAACATCCTTTAACTTGTATGTATGTAGCACTAGCAATGCTGTATTAACTCATCAAAAGACATCTCAAGCTCCAAGTAATCAATAAATCAAAAACCATGCTAAATGACAGATGACAGCACACTAATAGTATAAGAGAGCCATGTGTCTTTGAGATTACCTGAGCCGGATGCAACAAAAATCTGAACTGAAATCATGTCCCTTTGAATTTGGTTTACTACTTTCAAGTATTGAAACACTTAACCCCAACTGCACCGACAGCAAAGAACTGTCCATTATGAACAACTGCTCATTAACGGCAAGCACACTGAGACTAAATAATGCTGGTAAGAAATTGAGTTAGTTATAATTATGAAGGCTTACATAATGTCTCAGACACAACATAAAATGATCCTTGACAGTTGAAGGATTATAAGTAGGCTTGTTTGCCAGCTTCTGCCACTTTCTTTGCATACTTCCTGTTGCTCTCTCACTCAATTGTCCATCTGTCACACGTGCAGTAAGCACACAATACACTAAATAAGCCAGTTAGTTAGTTAGTTAGTTATAGGAAATCACACAGCTAAAAGGTCCAATGTCATAAATCAAATGTCAAAGGTCATAAATGTGCCATAAATAAAGAACGCCTTGTAATATATCCACAAAATTAAATAAATCATAAATATTTGACACCAGCACATTCACGCTGGCCCAACCCAGCAACATAATCTTGAGCTATAACCACAGTGCCAAACATTTCACCACAAAGCCACACAAAGGCATTTTAGCTGCACTGTGATAAGACAAATCATAAGCAGAGTAAACACATCCTGCTTAGATTCAGACTTTCAGAGATTCAGAGAAAAGGTACCATGAAAGATGACACCAACTCAATATATCAATTCAGATTATAAAGCATGCTCTCGTAAGCGCTCGATGCTAAGGGTAGTCAAGGAGAGAGGAGAGGGAAGAGGGGCTCGAGTAAACATTTTTACAGAAGAACATTAAAAAGGCTCATTCACAAGCTCTGCCTTAACAGCCAGTTGTAAATGAAAGAGGCTGGAAAACAAAAACCCTGGAAAAACAGGCCAAGTTACTGAACTCGATAACACCCATCTGAAGCAGATGCTGCTAAACGTTTGACATTTTGACAGAACAACATGAGCCCATTTCTGTGTAATTACTGCTTTATCATTTTGCAAAAAGGTCATCTAGTGAAACTATTAAACTTAAACTGGAGTGATTTAATTCAATCATAAAAGGAGTCATTTTCTGTGCTAGAACATAAGGGAATTTATGGAAACTGTTTTGTGATTTCTCATAAGAAGAAGAAGACATTTTTGTTGCTCTTATTCCATAAATTATTAGACGGCCATTTTAATCAGTGAGAAGTACTGTTGAAAACCTTTATCCTTTAAAAAATGCCTTTAAAAAAATTACTTTTTAAAAAATGTAATACAAAACAAAACAAAACTGGATAATTTATTTGTCTTTAGCATTATTAGAGTGAGTTTAAAGTCAGTTATATAAAACTAAACATGATGCTTATGCCAAACATAGATAAACAAGCAAAAAACTGTTTTCTCTGTATCCCATAACGTATTGTCAAAGTATGACGGATGCCTGAAGCATATTATCCAATACCTGAGTGACATGAGGAACTCAAATAACAGCCTTGAACCTGCTCCCCTTCATCAATAACTCAGCACATCTGCACTGCTCCAAGTTGACGTGCTACTGCTCCTATGAAGCAAGCTAGCCAGAAAAGTTGGACCTCTCTTTCATTCTGTCTCTCTCTATCTTCTTTAATTAATGATCCTTGATGCGTCTCATTACATTCCTAGTCTCCTTTATGTCCAGGTTACCTGGTGCCTGAGCTCCAGTGTCACTGCAGAGGAACCTGAGCAGAGGTCCTCATCACCTCAGAGCACAGGCTAAAGCTGTCTGCACCCCGCTGGAGATAAAACTACATCCGAGAATTTGCCAAACCTACAAATTCTGATAAGCAGCAGATGAATCTGAGCGTGCTTGGGCTTGGCTAGAAATATCCTGGAGATTCATCAAGGTCAGCTGACGCAGGGAAAGCGAAAGGCCTCTACACTTCATCAGGTGGTGAATGCCTCCGCTGAGATGCTAAATGTGCCAATTGTCAGAACAAATGAAATTGAGATTGAACACAGAGAATGAATAAAAGAACAGGGGATTTCAAAAGTACTTGGTGATTTTAGCAAAAAGGTAAAGTTTTTAAAAGTTTTTGGGTTTTTTGACAAAAGAGAAATACTGGGGAAAATTTGCACTAAATACCGCAATAAGTCTGGAGGGATGTAGGGTCAATATAAATTTCAAGCTGACTCACGAACACTGTTGCACTGCTACACAAAATCAAACAATATCTGTCAGCAAAACAAAGCACAACAAATGTTAATGTGTAAAACAACAACAGCAAAAAAATTAATTTCTGCATCCATTATAGCAGACATATAAGCTGTATATGTAGGTTCCACACTTACATTTAAAAGTACTATATTTAAAAAAATTTCACATTTCGTATTGTTCAGTAAAAACTGCTACATTCAGCTGAGCTTTGCATACTATGGCATATTTATGGTGTTCTATGTTAAATGACCTGGATGATGAGTAAAATAATTATAATAATTATAATAATGAAGAATTATTGCTTCAATTATAGCAATTTAGTTTAGGAGGGACAATCTGATTGGCCGACCAATAAGCAAAAGGGGAAGCATTGGGAAACCTGTTTAAGAACAATCACTATTTTTGTAATTCCTTTTGGTAACGCTAGAGGCGCAACGATGACACACTTCAGCTTGAAGTGCATCGGCTTTTTGTGGCAATCCTTGAGAAGCCTGTTGCTAGGACACAGCCCTCCTAAAAATAAAAGAGGACACTGAGGTGCAGAATGAAAGCTGCCCGCTGCAGTCATCAGTCTTTTCAGCTGTCACTGGCCACATGCTTGGCCTGATTGATTTGCTCTCCACTCCGAGCACTTCTATGGAGATCAAAGCAAAGTAACCTTTTTCATATCTCTTGCAGTGATATGCAACTGAAACCCAATTACATTTTTATTCTGCATGGGATATAATGTGATATAGAGCAGGAATATTTTCCCTCTTAGTACTTTAGATCACATTCATTTGGTTTAACTTCAAGACCCAGATTTTGAACATCACTAAGCAAAGCACACACACAACAAAAATTACAAAAGTGAACAAAAATTCCCTTAAAATTAAATAAATAAATACGTGTGTATATATATATATATATATATATATATATATATATATATATATATATATATATATATATATATATATATATATATATATATATATATATGAATGTTTTAATTAGAGGTCGACCGATATGGATAGCTGATGATGATAAAGCCAATAAACGATTACATAATAGAGCAATATTTAATTTAAAGTTAGTAAATGCACAACAATTGCTGAAATGAAATTTATATTTATTTTACATAATATTTACAAAATAATTAAATGGAATTAATTAGATATAAATAATTCAAAATAAATAAATTAAAAACAAACTTTCTGAACTTTAAAATTATGTAAAATAAACAGGTAGCAACTTATTGCTTGATTCTGTAATCCTATTATAATATTTTTCAATAAGGAAGTGAGGAAAACATAAATAAAGTAAACGTTCTAAGCAATTTAGGTATGCAATGAAAATTACATTAATACATGATATGTTACACACAAACAGTAAACTAATGAAGATAGGACATGGGAGCACTAGTGTCTAAGCTCAGGCAGTGCTGTCAAAATAAAAGTCACACTTCCGACACTTATTGGCCAAAAAGAAAAAGGAATGGGCTAATGATGACAATTAAAACATGCCAAATATTGGCCGATAATAACGGCTTTGACTATATATTTGACAGATTGATAGTTTGATTACTCAGCTAACTGTTGACTAAAATGTGCTTATGCAAGAGATCATTAATACAACATTACTGCTTCCAAATATAACAACAGAGTACCAGCATTTTTCTTTGTGCTTTCAAATGTAATTTCATACTCCCATTTTCCTTCCAGCGCCGTCACAGATCAAACATCTGAAATCAAACCTTTTATCAATCCTTCTTTGTAGCTATAAGGGTCCATCATAACATTTAAGCAAGAAGCATTTGTGGTAGGGTAAGCTCTACAATACTTAACCCATTAATCTCCCTAACCAAATGCCTGACCTTGGCTATGGCATTGGAATTACATGACAAGCAGTTAGCCGATGATTAAATCTCTCTTGAGCACTAAGTGCTCCCACCAAACAGTGCATTAGATACTCAATTATTTATTGGTGCTGCTAATGCACATGGTGCACTCATGCTACCATCAAATGAGCAGGTAAGGATAACCATTACATAACACTAAGCCCTTGACACTACAGTGAAATCTGGAGATGGACCACTCCAATAAGAGCTTCCAAAGCAACGCATGATGGATATCAAGATTGAATTAGCTTTTGTCTTTGGTATGCAAAATCAAAAATTGGTTAATTTATCTTAGAAATGGACTGGAATTGGAGTGGAATGGATATCAGTTTTGCTTGCACTTAGCATCAGTTATAGATCCAATGATCTTATTATTTAGATGGATTCTACAGAGCTCTTCATGCCACAGGATTGGCCACAAAAACTTTCAAAGAAAGAAATTTCATGCAACAACATTTCACAAAAGACTTCGAGATAAAATGTCATTTCTAATCATTTTGATCAATTGCAAAAAGCTTAAAGGAACACTCCACTTTTTTTGGAAATAGGCTCATTCTCCAACTCCCCTAGAGTTAATAAGTTGAGTTTTACCGTTTTTTGAATCCATTCAGCCGATTTCCGGGTCTGGCGATAGCACTTTTAGCATAGCTTAGCATAGATCATTGAATCCAATTAGACCAGTAGCATCGCGTTCAAAAATGACCAAAGAGCTTCGATAGTTTTCCTATTTAAAACTTGACTCTTCTGTTGTTATATTGTGTACTAAGATCGGCGGAAAATGAAAAGTTGCGATTTTCTAGGCTGATATGATTAAGAACTATACTCTCATTCCGGCGTAATAATCAAGGAACTACTGGTCTAATCAGATTCAATGATCTATGCTAAGTGCTATCGCCAGATCCAGAGATCAGCTGAATGGATTCAAAAACGGTAAAACTCAACTTATTAACTCTGGGGGAGTTGGAGAATGAGCCTATTTCCAAAAAAAGTGGAGTGTTCCTTTAAAGGACTAAAAGATAAAACAATTAGGAGTCCTTTTATGCATTAGGGATGCACAATATTAAAACAAGTATTTTGATGTTATGCTAATAAGTGATAAACAACAGATAATATATATATTTTAAACAAATATAAAATTGTTTTAAAAAATCATTAAAATGCACAAAATTAATGTAATCAAAAATAAGTTCAAATGCATATTATGAAATAAAGGCAAATCTAAATGCACAAATTGAAATAGCCAATATCAACTGATGTTGATTAATTAATTTTAAAAAATGTAATTGACTCATAACAGATATATTTTTAATAGCTATTAAAAACGATTATTCCACTTTTGAAAACATGCGTTCCATTCTGCTCTGCTGTGCTCCATCTGCTGTATATGAAGGCAAGAATGCATCACATGTGAATGCCTGATTTTTAAAATGTGTAGCTTTTCACAAAAAAAAGACCTTTAGAATAATCACTCTCTGTATGTTTGTATTTCAATTTTAAGTTATTTTAAGTGTTTCTAAATGTCTCTTAGTTAAAAGATGTATAAGGCCAACCTTTGGCAGCACACATAATTCTTGGATAGGCCTTGTTTGTTATGTAATCCACAAAATAGCAATGTGGCAACGTGAGGATTTGTTTTTCTCCAGCACATGAGTGAAAATGCTGAGTTACAGAGTAAACCGCAGTCTCTAAAACACTTTCACGCTAGGATTCTTATCCCCTGGAGACATGCTAAATTAATCTGCATCTTCTGAGAGACTCAGAGAGCCCACTGCTCCACATTACTCAATAAAGAAAAATGATCAAGCAGTTTCTAAATTAAGTGAGCATCATGCCAATTTAGGAACCAAAGAAACATGTGACTCACTGAAAAGCCTAAACATCCAGAACGAGTTAGAGATTATTTTTAGAGTGTGAATTATTGTTTCCTCAACTGCATGTAAATAACACCCAAATCAACCTCTAAATCAGCTCGCTTATTTAAATCAATTATTGGACTCCATTGTTTCCATCAGGATCCCCATGGGAATATCGGTCTCTACCTGAGCAATTAGCAAAGAGCACTGAGGCTTCCTCTTCCAGTGGGAGACCAGAAGATCAGGGCTCAGAATCAAAATCAACTTAAAACTACTAGTTTTACTTTCAAGTTGTTAGCTGCTATAAAGATGCACATGTAGCGAGCAAATGCTCTGAGATCAGCACTTCATGTGATTTATTAGCATGAGCCTTAAACTCAATCAAACCGGCGAAGGCTCCACAGATCAGGGACACAAGAGCTGACTAATGAATTTGGAGGCCTGCACAACAATACACATGGGTGTTATTTGCATTAATGAGGCATGGGGTCTTTGTTAAGCAAAAGTTATTGTGGCATTGTTACATAAGAAAACCGCCTTCAACTTCACCTGTTCATTCAGCCCAAGAAACCAAAACCTCTCACAGTCAAATGGTTAAGCAGAGCATAAAATGTTAACACGCCACTTCTTGATTCACTAAAGGTCTCAGCAATCCATCCGTGCTCCCTGAGCACTGAATACACCAGTGGTGCACCGATATGGAAATTCTGGCCAATACCAACATTCATTTTGATGTCATGGCAGATACAAATACTGTATATCAGGGGTGCCCAAACTCGGTCCTTAGAGGGCCAGAGTCCTGCAGAGTTTAGATCCAACCCCAATTAGACACACCTGAACCAGCTAATCAAGCTCTTACTAAGCATAGTAGAAACATCCCGGCAGGTGTGTTGAGGCAAGTTGGAGCTAAACTCTGCAGGACATTGGCCCTCCAGGAACAAGTTTGGGCACCCCTGCTGTATATGATATATATTCTATATTTTTTGGTAAAAAAAAAAAAAAAAAAAAAAACTAAAATTAAAATTGCACTAAAAATAAAATCAATATTTGACATGCTATAATTGAACTGATCACTAAATGCGCCAGGGATGCACCTATATGGAAATTTTGGCTGATGCCTATAATTATTTTGATGTTATGGCTGATAATCATCCCAGATATATAAAACTGTACACTATTTTGGTTAAAATTAAAAATTAACACACTAAAAATAAAATCTGTCGTTTCAAAAGCTATAATTGAACTTATAACTGAAAACCAATATGGACATTTTGACTGATACCAATATAATATTATATTGGCTGCCTTTAGATATAAATCTGCATTTTGTTAGGTTGATTACAAACAAAACAAAACAAACATTCACCTTAAAAGTTAAAAGTCCAGATTTCTGCAGACGCTACAAAATAAACCAAGCATCAAATAAAGTGGGAATCTTAAAACAAATGCAGACCAACTTTCTTTTTTTATTTTTCCTTTATATGAAAAAAAGTGTGTGTGTCTCATATATATATATATATATATATATATATATAGATAGATAGAGCGACACACACACACACACACACACACACACAGTTGTGCTCATAAGTTTACATACCCCTTGCAGAATGCACAAAATGTTAAAGGGTTACTCCACCCCAAAATGAAAATTTTGTCATTAATCACTTACCCCCATGTCGTTTCAAACCCGTAAAAGCTTTGTTCGTCTTCGGAACACAATTTGAGATATTTTGAATGAAAACCGAGAGGTTTGTGACGGTCCCATTGACTGTATAGTAAATTGCACCGTCAAGGTCCATAAAAGTATGAAAAGCATCGTCAGAATAGTATCCCTTTAATCATTTAAACAAAATAAGCTAAAATGAAAATCATGACAATTGCATGTTATTTTTTATTTAGTACTGTCCTGGATAAGCTATTTCACATAACAGATGTTTACATATACTCCACAAGACAAAATAATAACTAAAAATGACCATTCAAAAGTTTACATACCCTTGAATCTTAATACTACTGTGTGTCATTTCCTGAATGATCCAGGACTGTTTTTATATTTTGTGATAGTTGTTCAAGAGTCCCTTGTTGGACCTGAGCAGTTCAACTGCCTTCTGTTCTTCAGAAAAATCCTCCAGCTCCTGCACATTCTTTAGTTTTCCAGTATCTTCTGCATATTTGAACCCTTTCCAAAAGTGACTGTACGATTTTAAGATCAATATTTTCACACTGAGGACAACTGAGGGACTCATACTTATTCAGGACAGTACTAGAAAAAAAAAAACATGCAATTTTCATGATCGCTCTCATTTTGTTTCAATTATTAACATTTTGCACATTCAGCAAGGGGTATGTAAATTTATGAGCACCATATTATTCGTGTTTAACAAAAGATGGGACGGATGCCTCAGCTTTTGGTACCAATAACTGATACCACTAACAAATCACATATTGGGCGATACACATACGACCACAACCCCAGAATACACTTTACACAAACACTTCCCCCTGCCACTGGTCAAACAAACAGACAGTTCTAGCCCCCACCACCAATTCATAACAGTGGTCAAGTTAATAGTAATAATAATAATAATAATAATAATAATAATTATTATTATTATTATTATAATAAACTGTCAGTTCTGAAGCTAAAGATCACAAAATTCTACCGAAGAGATTTTTGCTTTAGGCCTTGACCTTTTGACCCAACCATCCACGGCTGTGAAATGGCACGTTCTTGATGTGAATATTAAAAGCCCTGAAGCTGGTGACCCGCTGTGACCTCAGAATAACACTGATAAAATGTGCTGTCATTTGAAGAATGCGGCTGTAATGTGTACAAAACAGAACAGAACAAGACATCCTGTTGTAGTGGGAACGAGGGAAATCGTCCGATCCAAACTAACCACAAACTGCACAAGAGACAAAAGGCATTAGAGACTTTCTCTCTTTTAGGCCCAAGTGTAACAGGAGTCCAGTGTCTGGCAGAGGGAGAGCAATGCTAGCCGAGCACTGCTCACATTACAGTCTGTTCTCACTTCAGAGTTATTCTCCATCAACAGGACACCTTAGAGGAGGTAACTTTTCTACAAAACCTACATCTAAAGTGTCTATATATGGAACGGCTACCATTCCATAGTTTGGGAATGGATGATTTTTCTTTAAAGAAACTGATACTTTTATTATGTAAGATGCAATCATGCTTTCCACAAAAACTGTTTGCAGCAGTGATAACTAATATTTTTGAGCACCAAATCAGGATATTAGAATGATTTTAAGGAGCATGTGACACTGAAGAGTAACGGCTACTAAAAATCAGCTA
Organism: Acrossocheilus fasciatus; assembly: GCA_036784905.1. Taxonomy (NCBI): domain Eukaryota; kingdom Metazoa; phylum Chordata; class Actinopteri; order Cypriniformes; family Cyprinidae; genus Acrossocheilus; species Acrossocheilus fasciatus. The sequence goes on along the minus strand of CM071957.1, from coordinate 21,222,464 downwards.
TAAAACATATTAAACAGAAACAGTTATTTTAAACTGTAGTAATACTTCATGATATTATTGTTTTAGTGTATTTTTAATCAAATAAATACAGCCTTCGTTTGCATAAGAGACTTTTTTAAAAACATTTAAAAATCTCCCTGACCCCAAACTTTTGAACAGAATGTTTGCCTTTTGTTTGCATAAAAATATGTGCACAGACAGCCCCATCTCTTCAAATGTCTTTACTAAAATCCTCTCGATACTAAATCAATATAAAAGCTCACATACATAAATGTAATAAATCACCACTCTTGCCCATTTTGGTGTCTGGTTTCATGGTTTCATAAAACCAGTGTCTGAACAATCCACATAATCAGCACAAAATGTTCAAGACATTTTTTACAAAGTCAGATATTGCATAAAACTATGGCTTGTGTCCATTCTTCAATAAAATCTTGTCAATCATTTGGTCAGATTAGGATAAGATGCTTTTAAACAAAAAGCCCAAATTAACATCTCTCTGAAATATTTCAGTGAGAAGGTATCACCATCAGCATCTATCTTCATAACATGACGTACAATCCCATAAGCCTCTGTCCCTGACCTTAGGTCATGGTTGTTGGTTTCTTTGGCATCTCATTTAAATATAGCTACACAATACAAGTACAAGCTATTTACAAATGTAGACTTGTTAAAATGGCCATTGCAGATGTAAATGCTTGCAATGTAGGCCTAATAGTTTTTTTCCCCCCTCATGTATCATGATAACAAATCTTTAATTCAACGGAAATGTTCTGATATGATATTTATCAATGCAGAGAAAGTCTTAACACTCAAAGCATCCTGTTAAAATTGCATCAGTATTTCCTGGTGAAAATGACACCACATCATTGACCGTGCAATGTGATTTCACTGAATTTGTTTTAGTTTGTCAATGTCTTTTAGAGAAAGATTCAAAACAAGGCAATTACCCAAGCTGCTATTCTCTGAGGTACACACAGAGCCTATCATGGTCATCCCAAAATGCTGTCTACATAGACAACTTACTAGGCTATGAGCAGCATCCCATATTTAAGCATTTTCCTGTGCAATATATGTGTTAACTTTAAGCAAACAGAAATGATAACCACACACAAAAAAAAAAAAAAAAAACACCTTTAAAAGGACTCTCTTGGGTAGTAGCACGACATCCTAACACTGACTAGTGTCTTTTCTCCCCTGTATTATATGATCTATGCCTACATTAATCTAGGTTGTATTATATGAATTAAATTCGCTAATGTCCACATTTGCAAATCCTCGAGCAGTCCACCATCCATTTCATCACGCAAATGACACATTTCACGAGCACACCATCAACTCTATCCGACGGAAATAAGCGATTGCTCAGGAAGACGTCATGAATTTCGGGAGGAAACATTAAAAATGCAACGTTTTCATTGTCCTTACCAAATGTTTTCGTGCACAGCCTGTAAAGGATTTGTAGAAGGACCTGGATGCCAATGAAAGCTGTGAAGAGGGTTTTTGTGCCTCCAGTATTCATTTCACAAAATACAAACAACAGAAATGTACCTGATCTAACGGAAGGTTGGTTATCTCGCTTATTGGCTGGAGTAAGTTGGATCCGGTGCAGGCTGATATCGTCTCAGTAGCCATGTTTCGCTATTGTATTAGTTCTGTGCTGTTCTCTCTATGACAGAGGCAGCCCAGCTCGCCCTGATTCAATCCCACACATCCACATCCACCTCTGGAGAGACTGTTGCTGCTTGCTGCTGTCCACTGCTGGTAAAAAACGGCAGTACAACACCCCACGGTCCGCCAAACGCATTTACAAATCCCACTACAGTGAAGGCTTGACTCATGAATATTAATTACGCAACTTGGCGTGCGGCCGATCTGATTGGCTGAAAGGCAGACGTTGGTAAGAGCATAGACATGTCTATGGGTAAGAGTTTGCCAGTCTTCACTTCGACGGGAAGTCCGACTCATTTCCGCGAAACTTTCGAACACTTCCTTTAAATTAACTTTCTCAATTTTTTTTGTTTTTTTTTGTTTTCAATGGCCGATTCAGATGTTCTGTTTACAATTGTATATCTGTTCAAAATGTACATTATCGTCTTGCTCCCTGGCATGTGATATCTGTTTATAATTTTAAAAAAAAATTAAAAAAAAATTGCTGTTCTCTTTAAGCCATCATCTGCTCCCTCATTTCCTGGCAATCTGAAATATATAAAATATAAAAGCCGTTATTGTGTTTTATTTTCCAGTTTTGTTTATTAATGTTCTTTTATAAGATTTATGTTAATTTAATCACTTACATTTACAAAGAAACCAAAATTATGTTTAATTTTTTTTATTAATAAATTGCTATTTTGGCTATTAAAACAAACTCTGCTTCGTACATGTGTGGATATAATCAAGTCGTAAAAATGTGCAGTATCCAGTACGTGTTTTTACAACGCTTTTGTTGTTTGTTTAGAATGTAAATTGTTAAATGAGTTGGTGAAACGTATAAAATTTGCAACATTTGCACTTACATGTATGCTACTGAATGATGAATGCTCATAAATACAGTATGCAAATGAAATGTTAATATTAATACATCTACGTAAACCAAAAAAAAAACAAGACAATGCAGACATTAAAAAGGATGCAGTGTAGTATAAAATGGTAGTACTTCTCCATTACACTAGATGTCGCTAAGTGCGCTTATCCAATAGAGAAAACATGAAGCAGAAAATCAAATCATTTGATTGGTCAGACGGGATCACGTGACATCGTGTTTTGCGTTTCTTCTCGTGGTGTGTGTAAACATTGCACATGTACGGTGATCTGATTGAATGTAGCGAAATAATCTGGCAGCGTGTTGCGACGATGGTGAAGTGTGTGGTTCAAGGATGCATAAACCACAGTGACCTCAGACCGGGAGAGCAATCGAGCCGTCCGCGCAAGAGGTTTTTCAGTTTCCCCAAAGACAAGGCCCGAGTGAAAGTGTGGCTGGCCGCTTTACGGGAGACTGAGCGCGAAATCACAGATCAACATCAGATATGCGAGGATCATTTCCTGAGCCATCATATTACGCCGAACGGCATCAGCGCGGACGCCATCCCTATTATGCCCCCATTAGAGGGACCGGTCTCCGGCTGGAGCTCGTGTGATGAGCTGGAAGAGCACTCGGACCCAGTGGAGGAGGTGGGAAGGGTGCAATGCATATTCTGACAACCAACTATTTATACATATATCAGAAAGTCATTCAGTATTTTTGACATTATGCATTGATCAAAGCTCCATAAAACATAATACAGATACAACTACCGTATTTTGGCCGTATAATAATGAAGTGGTTTATTACTAATGTATTATTAAGATGCTCTGCCTCATATAAATCATGATCATAATACACTTCAACATGTGATCATATTTTGGAACATTGTGAAAGTCATTCTGAATAAAAACAAATCTATTTACATTTATATTGTACATTTCAAAGTGTTATTATATTAAGTGAAAAAAACTAAACAAATAAATTAGCATTTATGACCTCAAAACCAGTCATAAGGGTACATTTTTTTAAACTAAGATTCATACATCTTCTGAAAGCCGAATAAATAAGCTTTCCATTGATGTGTGGTTTGTTAGGTTCGGACAATATTTGGCCGAGATACAACTATTTGAAGATCTGAGGGTGCAAAAAAAAAAAATATTGAGAAAATCGCCTTTAAAATTGTTCAAATGAAGTTCTTAGCTATGCATAGTACTAATCAAAAAATACGTTTTGATATATTTACAGTAGGAAATTTACAAAATATCTTCATGGAACATGATCTTTACTTAATATCTTAATGATTTCTGGCATAAAAGAAAAATCGATCATTTTGACCCATATAATGCATTTTTTGGCTATTGCTACAAATATACCCCAGCGACTTAAGACTGGTTTTGTGGATCACATTTATTCTTTGATTAACATTACCGTTTTATCCAAAATGGTTTGATAAGATTAATATTAAACAATATTAACCTTATTGTTTAAAGCTTTTAACTGGCCATTATTATCTTTTGTGCTTCATATTAACTATATATTTGTACAGCTGCAAACAGAAATAAAATTCATGAAATAAAACGTATAAAAATAAAGTGATTGCATCTTGTTTAAGAGTTATCAAGAAGTAAAATACATGTGCTCAAATAGCTGGGGCAATTTTGCTATTAAAAACGTTGGATAACGCTATGCAGTATCAAGTGTTTTTAACTTTAATTTTGTCTTGAAAGGGTGGGGTTGCGGCAGAAGATGATCTTTATGATGTGGAGTTTGAGGATTTTGAGGAAGAAGATGATGAAGACCATAGTCTCGCAGATGATGGTTTACATAGCATGAATAGTCAAGTGCAAGGACAGTGTCTCACTGGAAGGTAACACTATATTACATTAAATAACTTCTACAAAAAGGAATGAAACATTATTGATTATTTTTCCCATTCATTATATAATGTGCTTTCTTTTAGTTTAATTAGCTATCCCAACATTAACCATATGAATCAAGCAATGGGGGCATCCACCAGTCAAGGTATGGCATGTTCTCAAAAGTTTTGAATTCATTCACTTTCTGATGCCTCACAGAAGTTGAATGTACTTTGACCAAAGGTTAAAAAGCGCTCAATTTTTATTCCAGTTCCGAATCGCTCTGATGTTGCTCTTGGACGACTGACCAAACGCTTCATGCAGCTGCTTCACTCGGCTCCGAATGGAGTCCTTGACCTCAATGAGGTTACTCGAAAACTGGGCACACGAAAGAGGCGGGTGTATGACATCACCAATGTGCTAGCCGGCATCCAGCTAATCAAAAAGACGTCCAAAAACAAGATCCAGTGGATGTAAGTTTAGACCGAACGTTCCACAACAAGATCTGGTAGTTTGTAAAAGTGAAATTTGACCATTGAAATACAATAGTTGGAAGTGAGTCTAGAGGTTTGATTTACACAGTGATTTTTCTATATATGTTCAAGGAATCCATCACCAAACAGCAGCTTGGGGAACCAGTGGAGCGCCAAGACGAAAGCTGACCTACTTCATCTGAAGTCAACGGAGGAGGCCCTTGACTGGCTCATCAAAGACTGTGCCCAACAGCTCTTCGCCCTGACGGACCTCAAAGACAATGCTGAATATCCTCTCGTATTTCTGTGATAATATTTCTAACAAATGTTATAGTAGTTCTTTCAGTTGTTTTGGTCTTAACTGCTGTTGTACCTCAGCTTATGTGACATATGAGGACATCTGTCAGATTGGTGTTTTCAAGGACCAGACTATACTAGCCATCAGGGCCCCTGAAGAGACCAAGCTAGAGGTGCCTACGCCCACTGAGGTAAGTGTGAGACATGTTGAAAGACTTTGAGCCTTAGGTGTCATTTTCAAATTAGGACTAGGCGGTTTGACAATATATATTGAATCCATGTGTGAGGTCTTAAAGTGACAGAAGCTTATATAAGAAACCTATATTATATCACCTGCTGTTGTGATATCCATTAAAGGAATAGTTCTTCCAAAAATCAAAATTGACTCACCCGTAGGCCATCCAAGAAGTAAGATGAGCTTGTTTCTTCATCAGAACAGATTTGGAGAAATTTAGCATTAAATCACTTGCTCAAGACACCAATGGATCCTCTGCAGTGAATGGGTGCCGTCAGAATGAGAGTCCAAATGGCTGATAAAAACATCACAAGTAATCTATATGACTTCAGTCCATCGATTAATGTCCTGTGAAATAAAAAGCTGCATGTTTGTTATAAACAAATCTATCTTTAAGACGTTTTTAACTTTAAACCATTGCTTCCGGGTTAATACAAGTTCTCTATCATTACATTGATTTCTCCAGTGGAAAAAAAATAGTCTCATCTGATTTGGGAAGACAATACGCACAGATTGAGCACAGTTTCTAAGTGAAAAACCTTTCTAAACAAATATGTTGGTGGATTTTGATGTGAAACAGGACAACATGGAAAGGACATTTGCATTTCATTTTGGTCATCTTGCCCACCCCTAATTTGAATAATGATTTAAGGACACTCATTCGATAGCTGGAAGCAATATGTGTAATATAAACTTATATTTACATCCTATTCTAGGAATCTATCCAGATCCACTTGAAAGGCTGCCGGGGGCCCATCCACATACTCACTTGTGAGACTGAGGGCCCAAGTGAAGCTGTGGATCCAGTTAACACAGAATCAAAGCTTGTCAAACCAGCCTGCTTTCTAACACTAGAGGAGAGCCGGATACACACACAACCACTAATATCAGGTTAGCAGTATTTCACACTTAGATGCATTTTGACCACTTACCATACCGTTTAAAAGTTTGGGGTCAGTAAGATTTTTATTTTTTAAGAAGTGAATACTTTTATTCAGAAAGAAGGCAGTAAATGGCTCAGAAATGACAGTAAAGATATTCATAATGTTATACAAGATTTTTATTTCAAATAAAAGCCATTCTTCTGAATTTTCAGTATATTAGAATGATTTCTGAAGGATCACGTCACACCGATGACTTGGAGTAATGGCTGCGGAAAATACAGCTTTGTTATCACAGGAATATGTCTTTAATATTTTAAAATTTAAGAATTAAATTTCACAATAAAACTGTTTTTACTAATCAAATAAATGCAGGCTTTGGTAAGCAAAAGAGACTTTAAAAAACAAAAAAGTCTTACTGACCCCAAACATTTAAATGGTATTAGCTGTTAAAGAACAGAAATGTCCAGTCAACAAACAAATCTCAGTGCTTGTGGATAGTCCAACATTTGAGACCTGCATTATGCAATGGACTCTATGCACAAGACACAGCCTACGTATCTCCGATTCAACAATGATTCATTTTTGAAATCTAGAACTAAGAACTGTTACAAATATACCCAATATCTCATTGTAGTAAAGGCATCCAGAAAGTTTAAATTTCAACGGCGGGAAGACAGTAGTGCAGCCGAGCATTGTTGCGTCCCATTGTGTACGGCTTCTTCAAAGTTCAACTCTGTGCTGAGCTTTCACTCTTTCCCCACGGATGAAGAAAGACGCAAAAAGTGGATATGCAACATTCGACGCAAGGATTTAATCATCACTTCCCATATGAGAGTCTGCAGTCGTCATTTCAAGAGAGAAGATGTGAAAGAGCCGTCGAATCCTAAAGGGCGTCGCTTGCTGAAGAAAGGGGCGGTACCAACCTTATTCCAGTGGAACAACTACTCTGATCCAGCACCACTGCAGAGGAGAAAGGGTTCCACTCCAGTGGATGAAGATCCTGCGCCTGTGGACCTCTATAAACATGAGAATTGTTCAGCTCCTGAACTTGCAGCAGTTGATATTGCATTGGATAGGGCTGCAGAATGATTGACTGAAACCGTTTTTTCCCATTTGTTTTTACAGATGTTTCAAATACTGTAGCAGCTGTACAGAGCGCTTAAGGACCTAAAAGAAGAGCCTTTGCTTCTTTGAGACAAACTAGCCCATCTTAACAGACTTTGTCGGCTTTTTTGGAGAGACCACTGTGCATATATTCACTCTGCTGGGGTTAAAAACATCATTTGGAGATTTTTGATTTGTAAATATATGGATGAGTATTTTGAACAGTTTAAAGTATTTTTTCTATAACCATTATGAGGAAACTTGAAGGTTGTCTTTTGAAAAGGGTGATTTTTTTTGTTTTTGTTTTTGTTTTTTTCTTTTTGGACCATCTGACTATGCTGTAAATTAATAAAATCAGTGGTGGTCAAAGATGGACCTTGGACCCTGTTTAAATATGGCAAGATGTCCTCGTTTATGGGGGAGTGCTTTGTAAATGTACGCTACGGTTTAAAAGTTTGAGGTCTGTGAGATTTTTTATTTGTTTTTTGTGGAAGGAAATTAATACTTTTATTCAGCAAGGACACATTAAATTAATCAAAAGTGACAGAAAGACATTTCAAATAAATGCTGTTCTTTTGAACTTTCTATTCATCAAAGAATCCTGAGAAAAAAAATATCATGGTTTTCATTAAAATATTAAGCAGCGCAGCTGTTTTCAACATTGATAATAATCAGAAATGTTTCTTGAGCACCAAATCAGCATAATAGAATGATTTCTGAAGGATCATGTGACACGGAAAAACTGGAGTAATGCAGTCACAGGAATAAATTACGTTTTAAAATGTATTAAAATAGTCATTTTTAATTGTAATAATATTTGTCAGTATTGCTGTGTGCCGTCTTGGTAAGCATAAGAGTTTTCCTTCATAAATATTTAAAAAATCATCTTACCCCAAACTTTTCAACTGTAGTGTAACTATTAAAATGTATAACAACAATACTGTGAACTGTTGAGCCACTACTTTGATATTCTGTCAGTTATTTTTGTAAAAATATATCTCTAGTGCAGAAAATAAAAGCAGTCTTTTAATTGTACAGAGTAAAAAGTTTAATGGCTTGTTTGGTAACAGAACTCGGAGAACATAGTTGTATGCAAGCTACACGTCACTTAACTGCACTTGCAAAATAAGAGTTGCTCTGCAACTGATATAGATAAAAAGCTCTATAAAGATGAGAGTAAGGATCCAACAATATTATGGTTTATAAAAAACAAATGGTCCCTATATAAAGCATAGCACTCATCACAGTCATACATCATTTCTGCATTAAAGTTAGAGGTAATTGCACTTGGAATCGGAATAATTGATAAAGTGAGCCGTTTCCTGAGGTCTTATGTTTGTGAATGTCCCATAGGCCACCATCCAGCCATAAGGATGGTGACTAGTTAAATAATCAGTGGTCTCAGGTTTCTGTCACAAAAAGTCTGTGATCTCAGTAAGACAGCAATTTATGACTTCAGTCAGTGATGAAGTGTACAAACGAGACAGGAAATACGCCCTTCCTGTTCGGCTCTCCGTCAATGTGACCCACCTGCAGGACACACAAAAGAGTCATCAAGATCACACATGATTCAGTCAGCTGATGTGCAGAAAGTAAGACTGCGTACTCACCCACCACTCCTTGTCCTCCTCTCCGTCCACTATTATCACCTCTCCCTCAGAGAAGGTCAGTTCATCTGGGTTATCAGCCTGACAGTTATATAGGGCCTTTACTCTCTTAGGTCTCTGTTTCTGAAACAAGTACAAATGTTTTAGATTTGCCACTGACATCAATATGTATAATAAAATATCAAGTGACATTTATTTTAAAGAAAAATAACACTTTTCATGTTTGCAGATGTCACTTGGGTTTGATATTATGTAATGCAATGAAATTTCACATTTAATTGTGGCTTAAATCTCAAAATATTTTTGAAAACTTTTAATCAGTTTGAAAAAAGCGGTGGGGAAAATCATGTCATTTCATTTAAAAGAAGAATTAAGTATAAAGTTCAAAAATTTGAAGTAAGTTTCTTTTTTTATTAATATTTTTTATTTAGCATTTACCATTACTGGACTAAATTATATTTAAAAATCTTTTTTAATAGAAAATAGTTATTTTAAATTTTTTATTTATTTTATTTGTTTTTTTTTTTACAATATTTCAGTCATTACTTGTTATTCTGATAAAGTAAACACAGGCTTGGTATGCAAAAGCATGCTTCTTTCAAAAACCATCATACCTAATCATACCTACACCATACTTTTGAATGGTAGTGTACTTTTGAGGGACAACATTTTTTTAATGGCTGTCACTTACAGGTGGGGCCGTTCTGGGTTTAGGTGCAGGAAGAGGAACTGGTGCAGAGGCAGATGATGGCCCAGAATCTGGAGAAAAAAAAACCGTTTTGATAAAATGACCGTTTAGGCTTATTTCGAATTAAAATATGTTTTTGTTTGTTTGTTTTTTTTTTGTCACACTTGAATGATTCAGATCATCAAACTCATTTTAATATTAGACAAAGATAACCCGAATAACTACAAAAACGAAGTTTTGAAATAATGATTTCATTTAGGAAAAGGGGGAAAAAAGCTGTCCAAACCTGCCTGGCAATACATGAAAAAGTAATTGCCCCCTAAATCTAATAACTGGTTGTGCCACCCTTTGCAGCAACAACTACAATCAAGCGTTTGCAATAACTGGCAATGAGTCTCACATCGCTGTGGAGGAATTTTGGTCCACTCTTCTTTGCAGAATTGCTTTAATTCAGCCACAGGGATTTCAAGCATGGTAGGACTGTTTAAGGTCATGCCACAGCATCTCAATCGGATTTAAGTCCGGACTTTGACTTGGCCACTTAAAAACCTTAATTTTGTTTTTCTTGAGCCATTCAGAGGAGAAATTGCTTGTGTGTTCAGGATCATTGCCCTGCTGCATAACCCAAGTGCGCTTCAGCTTGAGGTCACTAACTGATGGTGGACATTCTTCAGGATTTTCTGATAGAGTGCAGAATTCATGGTTTCATGAATTATGGCAAGTCGTCCAGGTCCTGAAGCTGCAAAGCAGCCCCAGACCATCACAATACCACCACCATGTTTGACTGTTGGTATGATGTTCTTTTTATGAAATGCTGTGTTGGTTTTATGCCAGATGTAACGGAACACACACCTTCCAAAAAGTTCAAAAACTTTTGTCTCATCAGTCCACAGAATATTTGCCCAAAAGTCTTGGGGATAATCAAGGTTTTTTTGTGTTCTTTTTGGTCAGCAGTGGCTTTTGCCTTGGAATTCTCCCATGGATGCTGTTTTTGCCCAGCCTCTTTCTTATTGTTGAATCATGAACACTGACCTTAATTGAGGCAAGTGAGGCCTGCAGTTCTTTAGATGTTGTTCTGGGTTCTTTTATGACCTCCTGGATTAGTCGGCTTTGTGCACTTGGAGTAATTTTGATAGGCCGGCCACTCCTGGGAAGGTTCACCACTGTTCCAAGTTTTATCCATTTGTGGATAATGGCTCTGACCATGGTTCGCTAGAGTCCCAAAGCCTTAGAAATGGCTTTATAACCCTTTCCAGACTGATACATGTCAACTATTTTGTTTCTCATATGTTCTTGAATTTCTTAAGATTACGGAATGATATGTTGCTCTTTACGCATGCTTCACTTTGTCAGACAGATTCTATTTAAGTGATTTCTTACTGATTACAGGTCTGGCAGTAATCAAGCATGTGTTTGGCTAGTGAAATTTAACTCAGCTTTCTAAAATAAGGTGGTTAATCACAGTTCTTTCATGATTTAACAGGAGCGGACAATACATTTTTCACGTAAAGGACAGGTTGGCTTGGACAGCTTTTTTCCAATAATAAATGAAATCATCATTTAAAAACTGCATTTTGTATTTACTTGCATTATTTTTGTGTAATATTATTATTTTTTGATGATCTGAATCTTTTAAGTGTGACAAATATGCAAAAAACATTTAAAAACAGGAAGGGGGCAAAAACCTTTTCACGGCACCGTATCAAATTTTTTGGATATAGAGCTGTATTCATCATGTATGTAAGCATCATTAAATTCACCTGTTTTGTCACTTGGTCGCGGGACAATGGGTGGAGCTTTATTTACATTTACATCTTTACTTGAAGGACCAACAGGATCCCTGAGAAATACACAGAACAATGCAGGTGATATAATGTAGCCAATGCTAAACAATGCAACAAAACCAACACCTGAAATCCCTATAAAAACACAGCATCAGATAATCTGTTGCTTGTAATGCAGCTGGGAGGTGACATCTTACCTAGTAACGGATTTCACTGGTTTGGGTGCAGGGGCTTTTGGCTGTGGGGGTACAGGAGGAGGTGGGGGTTTATATGAAAATGACGTGGGTAACACTGGAGGAGGTGGCACTATAGGCGCTGGTCTAGCTGGGGCAGGTGGTATAACTGGGAGAGCAGAGGGTGCTGATGGAACCAGAGGCACTTGGGGAAGAGCTGCCTTTGGATCTGGAGGCGGTGGTCTCTTGGCCGCAGGAGGAGGTGGCGGAGCAGGGGGGAGCACTATAGGAGAGACAAGACCTGTTATGTGTCTGCCTACAAGAAAAACCAGCTTGATTTTTGGAACAAGATGCCTGGTTTATAGCTGTTCCACAGTAGTTTTAATTGGTCAACCAGCCAGTAGAGCTAGTAGAGCATTATGGAACAACAAACCTGCTACCATGTTCAAAAAACATCTTGACTGATTTTTTATTCAAAGAAAATAATACTTTTATTGAGCAAAGTTGCATTAAATTGATCAAAAGTGAGTGCAGACTTCAAATAAATGTTGTTATCTTGAACTTTCTGTTTCATCAAATAATCCTGAAAAAATGGATCATGGTTTCCACAAAAATAATAAGTAGCACAACTGTTTTTTACATTGATAATAAATATTTAGTGATCAAATAAATGCAGCCTTGGTGAATGTATGAGTTTTGTAGAATATATAACATAGAAATAATAATCTGTATAGAAATGGGTGTAAGACCACTGAGGTCAGACTCACCGTACACTGAGATGTTTTTGTCTGGATTCTGAGGGTTTGAAGGGTCTGAGCAAGATCTCTGCCTCCCGACCATCTCCGCTGGAGGACTCCACCCTGACATCACAAACACACATAAATGTGTTCAATATGTATGTTTATGACTTTACTGAATGTACATTTGTAAACAAGATATTTCAGAATCAAAGCTTTCAGAATTTACTTCCAGAAGATCCTCAACTCACCATGCCTGAATGCTACTCACCCCTTCCCAAGGTACGAAGCGGTAGAGGAGGCATACCCGGCACCCCTGGTACACCCAAAGGCGGTGGGCTAACATCAAGCATGGTGCCGTAAGTCTCGTTGCAGATCATGCTAGGAATAAAAGCCCTCTGTTTGTTATTGACCACATTAGCCACGTCCCGAGCCAGAGCGCTCATGTTAGGCATCATGGGGCCAGTGCCTGGAATAATACAGCTAACTGGACGCTCCTCACGCCTGATGGGAATGGGCTGAAACACAAAATCAATGGCATAAGGATGAGCCAAAAGGTACCAATATTCAGTGCTCAATATTCTCTGTCCAAATACATTTTGATCTTTATGTAATAAACTATGTGACATATTTTTCATAAAATATATGCATGATTGTTTACAATACCACTTATGTTCTCTCAGTGTTAAGTAAGCTAACAAAGAAATACATTTATTTGAATCTTTGGTATGTCTTCACTGTTACTTCTGATCAATGTAATGCATCCTTGCTGAATAATAGTATTTATTTGCTGTAAAAAATAAAATCTTAAAGAGAGTATAACTGAATTAAATGGCATCTTTTGTATAAGAAGTATGTTAACCTTGTCCTCCATCTCATCCTCACTCTCGTCCAGGTCATCGTTATGCAGACGCCAGTCATACTCCACATGCACATGGACATTGAACTTCCCTGTTTGCGCCTGAGTCAGCTGTTGATCACACAGCACAGAAGAACATATTAGAGGGGAATTTGCGTGAACACAATCTCAGAAAAGGCAAAGAACTGGCTCTCAAGAAAAGAAGAGAGCAAAAATCAGCAATTCAGCATTTGTGCTGGCATTAAAGATAACAAATGTACCCACCAGCTCCTGGCATTTTGTGTGTCTGAGACGCTGTGCCAGATCTAGAGGAGTCTCTCCTGCATCATTAGCTGCAAGAAAAACACATTTATTTTCCACCCCATGACATGATCAAAAAAAACAGTAGTTTATATCAAATACTGACAATCAATTACTTGCAATTTTGCTTGATTTATTTAAAAAATAAATAAATAAATAGAATGTCTCATTATTTTCAAATTATTTAAAAATTAGATTTTTGTAAATTCAGTTTTTTGTGTGTAGATTGAATTCCTGGGGTTAGAGCAAATTATATGAACTCTTACTAGTGGTGACAGATGCTTTTCCCCGCAGTAGCAGCTTCATACATTCACTATTGTCAGTCAAGCAGCAGTAGTGCAGCGCTGTGCTTCCTTTGGCAGTCTGCTTGTCTAAATTCCCACTGCATACACAAACACATACAAACACACGGACATGTAAAATGTCTGAATAATATGCAAAATCTTATTTTAGCTAAAATACAGAACATCAGTGGAGTACCTGTTCTGTACAAGGAAGTCCACAATATGCAGAGAGTTCCGGTCCACCATTCGTACTGCAAGATGTAGCGCTGTCTCACCTGGTTCCTGTCAGTGAAAAGTAAAGATTTATTTATTTTATTTATATATATTTGTGGTGCAACGGATCACAAAACTCATGGTACGGATCATATTACGGGTTTTGAGTTACGGATCGGATCATCAAAAAAAGTTTACTTTAAGTAATTCTATACTACAGCAAAAAACTACTAGCTGAACTAATAAAACAAGAACAATTACACAAATTACAAGCATAATGAATACAACATAAAGTTACTAATGAAGTCAGTAACACTAGTATTCAAGTGCAGAAATGTAATAATTAATTGTAAAATAACAATAGTGCTCTTTACTGCATAAGTTAGCAGGTATAGGCTGCTGTCTCTTTAAGACCAAATGCACGTACCTAATACTGACACACATCTGGTTTCTTTCTCAGCTGTTTCAGTTCACTTAAGACATAATTGACTGTGTTTACCAGAATACTAGCCAAAACAGGTATTTAAACATAAGTTTGTGTGTATGTTTTCATTCAAAGAGAAGTGAAAGAGGAATCAATCTGTGTGAATCACGCAGTCTGAATCGCGACTTTCTCTTTCTGCGTGTGCTCGCTTCGGGTGCATGCAGCAGCGGTAAAAAAAAAACAAAAAACAGCGCGTGTTCTCTTTTGCTTGAATGGTTTAAAATTGTTTGAATGGGTAAATTGGCACAGAGAGAGAGAGAGAGAGAGGTGTGCGTGCGCTGAGAAAGGGAGTCTCAGAAACTAAATAAGGTTTGGGCAAACCCTAAAGATTTGTCGCTATGCGCTTTTTTGAAGGGGGGGGGGGGGGTCGCTAAGTTGGCAACGCTGTGCATCTTCATTTCTCCAACCACGGGCGATGCCATGGGTCAAACAGAAAATGTGCGTTGCGTTAATAAAATTAGTGCTGTTAAAATGAATTTGTGTTAACGCGTAATTAACGTGTTAACTTTGACAGCCCTAATATATATATATATATATATATATATATATATATATATATATATATATATATGTATATATATATATTACATTATTAAAAAAGATATCGATGCAAATCACACTATATACACTAAAATGAACCAACCCATAAGAGTCATTTGTTCAAGAATCGGACTACACGGGTGCTGTTAGATGCTGTTTTTGTGTGCAGCCTCAATAGAAAAAGATAACGCATAATGACTCCAACCTACAACTCACATGTTGATTAGTTTGTTGAATGGTCTCCATCAGGTCCACTCCTTCAGCGTACACCTGGATCAGAGAGAAGATGTCCCGGGACTTCACTGCATCACACAGTGCATGCAGCCGGGCCGCATTATCTGCATACTTCTTCTGAGCGAAGTGCTTCTCTGTGTATTTGGCTGTAATGAAGTCTTTTCGTACCTGCCTGAAGGACAATTGCGAGAGAAAACACTGCAATGAAATTTATGATGTGAAGACTAATCTTGGGATTTAAAATCCATTTTAAAATTGGATTTATAAAAAATATCATTAAAAAAATTAAAAGATGTCAATGAAACTGATCTATCACTCACATGTCACTAGAAGGGTTGGGTTTTGGGATCTCTGCTGACAGGTTTGCTTCCATGATTTCATTGAATCCTGCATTGCCCACGCTGTTAGCAAGCTGCAACCCATTCAAAATCATCACAATCTGTATGTTTGCAATTTCTGCTCAAAAATGACTGATTTGTTACAAGACTTTACCAAGAGTTCAGATGTGCCCAAGACATCCAGCGTCAGAGACTGTATTCTGGAGTAATGGACTCCCATTTCCCGATGGATTCCAGAGCATTCGATGCAAATCAACACACCCAGGTTTGTGGAGAGCCATGTTGGATCTGCAGTAACAACAAGTGAAAAGCCACTGACGTATAATTTGAATTTCATACATGGTTATCTTTTCTAAGAAAAACTTTGATCTAAACAATAAAACAAGTTCTGCTGGGATGACTAAGTTTCATACAATGTACAAAGAGAAGTGGAAAGGCCAGATGCAAAACAGGAAGCACAGGGTGTAGATTTCATTTAAAAAAAAAAAAAACTGAGGTGAGGCAAGAATCACGCTCTCCTAAAATGTCTTTTTTAGTTTGTGCAAATAATGCAGTACACAACAACAAAAACGGTTCAGTAGTTAATTTGATTCAGCCATTATTTACATGTTATTCCATTCCAATTACGGTATATTTAGAACTCAGGGATCAAACCTTGTAGGATTCAAACTTGCAACATTTCAGTCCCCAGCCCAGATGCTTAACCACTAAGTTACATCAAACCTATATTGCTTACTGGAAGCTCCACAGTCACAGCACACGTCATTGCCACTCATCTTCTTCACCTCTCCCACAATAGCCTTGGTCAGCTCCCGCACGATGTTGTTCTCTTCTTCGTTCTGATCATCCTTAAAGGCGTTGTTCAGCGCCTCCTCTTTACTATTCTGGAGCACAGATACCCATCTGAAATAGAAAGATGCACATAAACAGGTGAAAAGACAGAAGTGATGGGCATAATACTTACATTCTCACATGGTCTTTATAAAATGATGTAAAATGTGTGTGAGCACACACACACTCACTTCCACACTTACATTTGACACTCTGCTTCGTCCTCTGCCTGGAAGTGATACGTTCTGTCATCTAGAAGATGGAAGAGAACAGTAAGCAAATAAAAATGAACAACCAACCATATGAACCATGATAGACTCTGAGAATACTGGCTCTGAATTTATGAGAGTAGTGGACTGTGCTTGTTGTTAAAAGTGTATTACGTGATATAAGATCAAAGCATTTTTTCTCATCTGGGTTACACTTCACTTGGCAGGTTAAGAGGTTCAGGTTTGCTGGCGGTGCGTTGGCCTGCAAAAAAAATGAGAGAAAGAGCAAGAAAAAATGAGAAGAAGGTTTTATTGCACACTGAAATGGGCTATGTAGAATTTATTCTACATACTGTATATTCATTTTAATTTAAAGAATCATGTGTTAATTAAAATAAAGTAATACATTTATTTAATAAACATATTTTCAAATATATTAAAAACATTATGCATTTAACAATTATAATTCTATTATATAAACTCTCAGAATTTATTTTACATACATACTTTTTATTAATACATGAACAAACTACAGTATATTACATTATAAATGGTACTTTAAAATTATGTTCTTCCAACATGTTGTTGCCCTCAAACTGTAAAAATTATGGAGCCAACCTTGCAAAACTAAAACATAATTCTGAAAGGAGTTACACACACATAGTATTTGTTTTATTCCCCTACCGTTCCATGAGAAATAGTCAATAATCCATTTTTCACAGTGCACTTCCTTTTCTGCCAAACCTTCCTCAGTCTGTAAGGTGGAGAGAAGCCTTCATAACGCAAACTTTACAGAATATTCACTACTTTTAAAAAGGATGCGCTGGACAATGTCATACTCACCCTTCGCTGCGTTTGAGGAGCATCCCAGAGCGCTCAGTGCCGTGAGCTTTATTGCCCTGCAGCTGGTGAAGACTATAGCCTGCATTCTGCTTTGACTGGAGGTCCTTTCACCACACAAACAAACAAAACTACAAGATTTACCACTAAATTAAGCAATCGTCCAATCAATCACGGTCTCCAAATTCTTTTGGGCTCACCTCTTTAGACTCTGACTGTAGGGCAGATTTGAGATTATCTCTCAGCTGCATTAGCTGTTTTCTTTCTGCATCTTGTGTCTGCTTGCTCTGGAATTTACACAGAAGCAACAGCAAATATATCAAAATATAAGAACTAAACTGCTTTGTCTAAATAAAGAATATATCCTCAAAAGAGCAGACAGTGATATCAAAAAACATACTGCAGTTAAGTCCGTGGCAAGTTTTTCCATGAAAGGTTTCATGTTTTCCACAACTTTTAAGCCATCCTGGAAGAAACTGTGTGGAAATAGGAAACCAATTCTTTTAAAAGACTCATTTAAAAATGAAACGTATTGTTACTAGGAGAGTATTACAAACCAACATACTTGCACTGGGCATGAAAGTATTTGATGAGGTTTTGAAGCAGGTCAACTCCCTTCTTGACTTTAATTTCATTCACCTTAATGAGATACTAGGGGGAAAAAAGGATGAAACAATCATTTCAGTTGCTTTCTTTTGCTTTCTATTTCCATTAACTATTTGTTAACTATGTTTCAAAAGAGTCATGATCAAAATGTAAAAATTTAACATTTAGTGAAAATGCATGATGCACACAGGCTGGCTGTCTGTGTGTGTGTGTGTGTGTGTGTGTGTGTGTGTGTGTGTGTGTGTGTGTGTGTGTGTGTGTGTGTGTGTGTGTGTGTGTGTGTGTGTGTGTGTGTGTGTGTGTGTGTGTGTGTGTGTGTGTGTGTGAAAAGAACGTCAGGATTTGAACTCGGGTCACCTTGCAAAATAAACAACAACTGCAATACCTGACTTTTCTTTAGTCATGTCTTATATTACCAAGGGCAAGAAGTGAACCAGGACTATCACTGATGCTCACTCAAAAAAAATAAAGAGGAGCCCTTGCTGATGCTGGTTGTATGTGAACCACATTCCTTACTTCACACATCTGAAGCTGAAAGAGGCGTCTCTCTTTCTCCATCTCTTCCGCAATCTCTCCTCCACTGATCTCTGTTCTGATCAGACCGTGCTGTTTGGCATGTTCCCGTTTTTCTTTCTCAATCTTGCCCCTGTAAATAAGTTTAGAGCATTGACATGAAAAGAAAACGACAGCGTATGTACTTAATCATGCACAAACATTAGGCTTTTATAATGCACAAACACACCATATATGCTGGTGCTGTTGTTTGGCCCCACATTATGATAAGCTCTTCATGTATGCTACAGGCCCAGGACTAAAAGGGATAGTTCACTTTTAAACTCAAACATCTGAAATGACTAAACCTCCTACTATGTAGTGCAACCTCCCCTTCCCCGTGCCAGATTCAAATAAACTAATCTACAGTTATTACAACTTTGCTCAGAATGTGCTTCCTGTTGTGCATCACGCTCTAATGGACAGGAATATCTCAAAGATATCCGATCACTAAGGGCTTCATCATGAATGTCCAAAGTGAGATAGATATGAAGAGGTGCTTACAGTTTGGTTTCATAATCCTTCCATGCTTTATCAAAAGGCTTTTTCAGATCCTGATGAACAAATGAGAGAACAGTCAACATATGAAAAGACTTAAGATCAAATTTTCAAAAAAAAAAGAAAAATACAAACCACCATAATCATTGTATTTGGTAGAATTTGTTGAATTTTTAAATAAATAAATATAGAAAAAAATGTTTTTTAACATTGAATGCATATTAGAATGATTTCTGAAGAATCACGTGACACTGAAGACTGGAGTAATGGCCACTGAAAATTGAGCTTTGCTATCACAGGAATAAATTACATTTTGAAATATATTAAAATAGAAAACAGTTATTTTAAATTGTAATAACATTTCAAAATATGACTATTTAACTGCATTTTTATCGACCCCAAATGTTTGAAAGGTACATAATTGGTCACACTTTAGTTTAGGGACCAATTCTCACTATTAACTAACTATTAACGATGACTTTTGCCTCAATAAACTCCTAATTTGCTGCTTATTAATACTTAGTAAGGTAGTTGTTAAGTTTAGGTATGTGGTAGGATTAAGTGATCTAAAATATGGTTTTGTATTACTATATGCTTTATAAGTACTAATAAAAAGCCAATATACTAGTATTATGCATGCTAATAAGCAACTAATAGTAAGAATCGGTCCCTAAACAAAAGTGCTACCACATAGTTTTATACAAATATTTGACACATTGCATACCCCTTTGACTCCTTTAAGGTCTCCCTTCAGCAGACTGTCTAGTGGGAAAGTGATGATGTTATTCATGTTCTGTAGCTGTGGGCACAAAAGAAGACATTAGGAGTTTCAAAACAAAGTTGTGTAATTACAGTGAAAACGCTCTACATGTAACTTGCAGTATTTCCTGAAGAGTGCAGTCAGCTGCTTGTGAGCCACAGGCAAGACAAATACAGGTCTGAAATATTCTACAACAGATGGATGTCAGAGACTTGCTCACCAAGTTCTTAAAGAGACCAGTGAGCTCCTTAGTGAAACCAGCAAATTTGAGGAAGTGAACGGGCATCTCAGGGTCATCTTTGTACACAGTGTTATCCATAAACCTCTCCAGTGCCTGGATGTACTGCTCCTCATTCTCTACGTGAGCTAAAAACACACCGAAACAGTCTGTCAGTCATTTATCCTCCACATTATTATTATTATTATTATTATATAAAACCTGTTAGCTGATCATGGACACAATGCCCAAATGTTGCCTTATAAAGCTCATTTGTTTTTAATACACTTTGCTCCTGTCACATGAGCCTTTTCCATTCCTACCGCTTGCAAAACACATACTTTAGAGTGCTGTAGAAAAGAGCTTTGTAACCACGGTGGTGTGCAGTACAGCGAAAGGCCAACAAGATCTGGATTACTATAAAGAGGAAATAACATGCTAACAAAGTCTGCTTCCTTAACTGAAGGAAATTCACTAAGAAGGAACTGCCACCGATTTAAAAATGAATTTATTATTTATTCAACTAGGAACTCATTCTGATGACAATGTTTGTGTAAACCACTGTTATTTTAGTATTATTTACATAATATTTTAGTATTCATATTTTGAAAAAAAAAAAGTTTTACAAATTTTTTTTATGTGCTTCAGTCATATTTATTAGTTTTTCCCCAAAATATTTCTATGTATCTTTATTTTATTTAATAATGTTCTACTCAAACCATCAAACTGACATCATAAAAAGAAAGCAAATCTTCCAATTTTGAATACAGATTAAAACACATTTTTTCTTTAGATTAATTTGAATGGGTTAACTGTTCAACCACAAGTCTGTAAATATGCTCTATTTTGATTTCATGCAGACTTTAATAATAACATCGCTGCACAGGAAAACATTCCTGTACAGTATTACAGTATGTGCACAGAACAGGTAAGATTACTCAAGGACTATAATAATGGCTCACCAGCAATAGATTTAAAGAACAACTACAAATATGACAATGTAGCTCTAAAGAGAGAGAGAAATAAGCAGGTTCTTGCTGGAACAGGTATCGGTGATTCTGGTAGGAATGAGAGGAATGTGTGAGGTAGAGCACAAAACCTGCTTGCTAGAGTAACAGTGACTTGAATCGCACTGTATATGAAACCAAAATCTTTGTCCAGGCTATTCTTATATATCATTTGGCACTGTTTGAGTAAATGGGCTTAACAGAACAGTTATACTATTATTTATACAGTCAAAAAACATTACTTTCAAAACCGATGAGCTTTATTTTACACAATAAAAGTGCAAAATTAGCACAAACCTGTTGGTTATTGATTAAGGCATTAAGTATTTGCAATACTCACTCAGACCAGAGCTGTTTATGGCCTTGACTGACTTCTTTATTTTGTGCAGCACACTGCGGTCCAGATCCAACGCCTGCAAAACAACATCAATCATTTTCTTAGAGGGATGTTTTGAGCTGAACAGACCAGTTCTGAATACACAGGATGATTAAAAAAAAAATAGTAAGATAACAAAGAGGATCAAATTGCACCAATAAGACCTGTATCTTTACTTGACTGACTTAAAATGCTTTACAATGGTTAAACATGCTGCATATTCTACACTCTCATAAAAAAAAGGTACAAAAGTTGTCACAGGGTTGGTTATTTTTCCAAAAGGTACACCTTGTTACCTTATTTACCCTTTTAGGTGCATATTGGTACCTTAAACATACATATTAGTACCTAAAGTGTATATATTAGTACCCACTGAAAGGATACTTCCTCAGTGACAGCTATTCTTTTCTGAGAGTGTAATCCATTTTTTATTTATGCATTTGGCACACGTTTTTATCCAAAGTGATTTGCATTGCATTCTAGATACAGACTTTATCAGTTGTTTTACCTAGGAATCAAACCCATGACCTCTACTGCTCTACTGTTTAAGCTACAGGATTGCCTAATAAACACAACCGACATCTTTTTGTGCATAAAGTAGGTCAAACTATAATAACAAACGTAAACCCAGTTTTGTACAGCATTGTGTTTATACTTCCCTCTCACACACGATTGAATTTACATCCAGACACACTCAGATAGCCTGTAATTTAGCCACCCATCACTCACGATGAATCACACTCTGGGAATTTTGCTCAAAAAGGGCCGAGTAAAGTAGACAGACTTGTGGCCTAAAATCTGTGTTTATGCAGGAGTCACGTCTGGTACAAGACCAAGACAAAATCATCTGATGAGGGATAAGCCTTGTGCCCGCCGGCTGACAACAATCATACATTTCAGGTTGTCACAGTCTGTCTGACATT
Source organism: Acrossocheilus fasciatus (assembly GCA_036784905.1). Taxonomy (NCBI): domain Eukaryota; kingdom Metazoa; phylum Chordata; class Actinopteri; order Cypriniformes; family Cyprinidae; genus Acrossocheilus; species Acrossocheilus fasciatus. The sequence continues at coordinate 21,200,031 of CM071957.1, read as the reverse complement.
AAGCACTAAGAGCATTATGATGAAATATGCACTACCATTCAAAAGTTTGGGATCAGATTTTTTTTCTTTTTTTAAGAAATTCAAATTTTTATTCAGTAAGGATGCACTAAATAGACCAAAAGTGACAAAGGTAAAACTTATAATGTTACAAAAGATTTCTATTTCAAATAAATGTTGTTCATTTGAAATTTGAATTGAATGAAGAATCCTGGAAAAACATTATCAAGGTTTACACAAAAATTAAGCAACGCAACTCTTTTCAATAAGAGTTTGAACAGCAAATCAGCATATTAGAATAATTTCTGAAGGATCATGTGACACTGAAGACTGGAGTAATGGCTGCTGTAAATTTAGCTTTGCTATCACAGGAGTAAATAACATTTTTAAAGTTATTTTAAATTGTACTAATATTTCACAATATTTTTATCAAATTAGTGCAGCCTTGGTGAGATGCAACAGAGCATTTCTTTCTAAAACATCAAGTGAACATCTGTTTATTATTACAGTTTTTTTTCAACTGCTTACACACAAAAGTTTTACTTGACACACTTTTTCTGAAACCTGACACTCAAACACCAGAACCACACACAAAATCTGCAAAACCATACACTAATTCTCTGCCTTTGACTCAGTTTTCAGTTTCATAAAACACTTTTTGCAAAACACAAAAATCTAACAGGAATTAATATTATGGCAAAGGTGTTTGCAAATGTTTGCTTTTGAGAGTGTTTGTGATATTTTGAATGCAGTGCTTCATTTTGCCAGAGATGTGAGGCCTTTTGCATTTTGTGTGTGCAATTCTTGGATTTGTGTGTAAAGTTTTGAAAAAAAGAGGTATTTAAAAAAAAAATTTTTTATTAGCTTTAGGAATGGAATGATGTAATTAAGTAACATTCATACAAAACCTTTATAAAGTAATCTGTTTGACCACAGTTTTCTCCTTTTCTCCTAGATTTAACCTTTTTTACAATGAAGAATCACTGTAGTTATTTTCAAATAGTTTAAATTAAAGACGTTTTTATAATTAAATCTAGCATTTTTATAATGAAATAAGTATACAAGTTTATTCAGGACTTCGATTTCATCCACTTGTAAGCTCAGTACAATGGGCAGAAATAGGAAAGACTGTCAAGATGATTTGATACTTTTAAAAGATACAATATTTAAAAGTACACTATTTCAAGTAGGCCTACTTTACACATCTCAATGCTGTTCAAATGCTATACTTGAAATTGGCCTTGTATAAAAGAACTGTACAATCTGAGCTCACTGGTTCACAAAAAAAATAAATAAATAACAGAGAGTGACCGAACAGGGCCGCAGACCCATAAAAAAAGCTGTGGAAAAACAGTGAGCAGACGTGTGTGTGCGAGAAGGAAATTAGATGGGACAAGCTGGGACAAGAAGTGGGACAGCCATCCCGCCTTAGCCTTAAGGAATGAGAAAGATGAAGGGAAAGAAAGAGAGAACAGAAAGGGCGAGAAAGAGATGAGAGATACTAACTGCACTGGGGTTTCCATCAAAGGCAAGTCTCAGCAGGACACCACGCACAGGGATGGAAGAACCGGAAATGACAGCAAAGAGTATACCAACTGCCATCTTTATGGCATCTGTGGGTGTGTGCAGCCCTCATGCTACAGAAAGAGCATATCCAAACATTTAAGGTTTGACAAAAACAACCACATCACTTTACAGATAAGCCAACTTATGCATAAAGAAACATGCACAAGATCCAGCTCCAGTCTTTACATAAACCATGAACATCTGTTTACCTCAGCTACTTCCTCCATTGAGGCTAAATGCAAATGGGGTAGCGTCAAAGGGCAACTCATAAAGAGTGTTTCCCTCTGTGTATCCCAGTCACACGAAAATGCCAGTTACTCCAAGAGCCTGAGGCAGTGGATTTTACTCGTGCCTGCTTTCCAAAAATCACTTTGTCCTTGAAACACTATGGGTGTGTTTACACTTGTAGTTCAGTTCTCTTGGCTCTTTCGGTCAGGACCAAAAAAGTAATTGATAGATTTAGTCATGTTTCGCTAAGCTTTCACTGTCATTTTTAACATTGAACCTTCTATGACGTATATTTCACAAACTTACTGAACATCTAAAACAATGCTGGATGCCGGGATAAATGCATGTGTGTACATATGGTGGTATTTTACCAGCTTATAATTCGGAAAGAGCTTACAAAATGTCTAAGAGTCAGAACAGCGCCAGGAATTCCTCTTTTGCACAAACGGTTCAGAAAAGTCTGCTGGTTCTGACGCCTGTACTGAACCATACTGGGCAACGCAGCTTCTGTGACGAGAAGACCCAGATATTTTATCCCACCATCTGACATCACATCCTGTTTTTGGTTTGTTTGGGGTTTGGACGGCAGCGTTCACACTTACTTAAATGGACCTCACTAACAGTGCAATCACAACAGAGATTCATTTTAATCAAACCAATCCTGCCAAGTGTGAACACATCCTATGAAGTGTTTGGGCTGCATCTTTGTCATCATTCAGAAATGACTGATACTTTTCCTGTTCATCAGAAGTCAACATTTTTAGATCACGCTCAGAGTCAAAGTGTAAAAGAGGTAAAAGAGGAAGAGCTACGGAGCTTCTTTTGATTAACAGCACAGAATACAGGGTCATTCTTAGACATGAGTATAGTTCAACTAGATCTGCTATTCTGATGGTGAAACAAGGCTGACAGAGTTCAGAAGTGTTTGCACAAGCAATGCACTTTTATATCTCCATTGAAGAAGTCACTGCAATTCTGAAACTAACGCAAACCTTTAGAAGAACTACAGAATATATATAGTTGTTCCTATTCTATAGTTGTTCCTATTAGCAGTTTTTTGTCAAGAAACTTTCTACCTGATCTAACTATTAAAATTACATTAAAATTGGTGTAAAATAGTTACTGTAGATGTTACCATACAAAACACATTATTACCACATTACCATACAAAAATTATCTGACACAATATTTTTACAATGTAAGTTTCTAGTTACTAACTTTTCCTAGAAAATATAAGAAAAAGGTTTCTAGAAAAAAAGTTGATTTACACCACCCACCGTGTGGACTAATGCCCACCAACATGCAACTGACATCTGAAATCTAGTTAAGCCTTGTATTCTGTAATAAAATAATTTTGTCAGACAAACTCCATTTTAAAGATAGCCTGAACCATCAAATGAAGATAATGTTGACACTCCATTAAAATCTAATTTAAGTCCATATTTAAGCCATTTAGCTTGAGCAACTTAAACAGAAATAACATACAATGCCAAGTTTGGAATGGATGGTCTAGCTAACAGGCTGCTGCTCAGTTTGATCTTGAATTTATGTTTTTGGTCAAAGCTTGGGTACTTATGATGACAAATATTTATTATTCATAATAAATAGTTTTTCATATAGTTTTTCGATTATATTTTGTTATAAATGTTGTCACGTTTCAATCAATCTTCAACCTTCTCAGTTTGCTCAACACAATCACAATTACTGTATGTAATGTTAATAATCAGCTTAACTTAAAATGCATATTGAACTTAGATCCACAAACAAAAAACATTTTAAGTTATAAAACTAATGTTTTTGACTTTTTACAGTATATTATGGCAGTGCCATTGTAAAGTAAAAGTGAAATATGGCACAACCACAGTATGTCACCAATGCCATGACACTTTTTGATACTTTTTATTAGTTTGGGTCTTGTGAATAGTTTTAAATGTTTATCATTTTAGCATTATAAAATCTTCCACCATCTTTTAATGTGTCTTATTTCTGTAATATCTGTAGGCTGTTTGTTACCTCAGACAGGCACAGGCCTGTAAATCAGTCCATAAAATCTGCTGCATGCATTTATTAATAACAAATCACTGATAATAGTAAATGTATGTGATATCAGGTTCATTATGTGACTTTGAGACTTATAAAAGACTAAAATTGCTAACAAGTTATGAGTGGCGTCAACATTACAGCGATAAGAAGTTACATGAACCCGTGAGAAACATGGGCGAGGTCCACTTCCAACAAGGGATACACTGAGCTTTGGTGCTACAAGAAGGAAGTCATTTTCCAGACTCCTTTTGTAAAATAGACTAATTTATAGTATTTAATGAAGCAATGTTCTGATATTAGACAGCACACTTTCTGCAATCCAAGTATACAGCTATAGTTCATAATAGGCTGTAAATTGTGTTATGCTGTATATCCGTATTATTGACACTGTAAAGGTGGTTTACCTCTTCCAAAGCGCCAACTGTATTCCTACAGTGAGCCATGCGCGTACTGAACACTGATGTTGTTGGTGCTTTATAGTCCTCATTGGTAATGTCCATAAACTCCGGTACTGTCAGTTGATCAGGCATGATTATTCCTTTTAAATCAAGACGAGAAACATAAAATGTTTTAAATGTTGTACTTTAATAAAAGTCCGCACAAAACCCGTTTCAAACTCAGTCCGTGTCAGTCATTCCTTAAAGTAAATTACTTGGCTTAAAAAGTTCCGCATGGAATCCAAACAGATCAAAAAGAAAAAGAGGCAATGCGAAGTTCATTCATCTTTGAACAGGAGAGTTGAACAGCTCCATCACAACTGACCAGATCAACACTTCTGGATTCTACCCATTCGTACCTGTACAGCAGAAGTTCACTGTACATGTGATTTGTAGGCGGGATCATATCGCCCGTCAATCATATCCAATCCGCCAATGAGAGAGAAGTCCTGATCTGGCTGTCCAATCAGATTTTAGGGACGTAACCTAATCCTGAAATCCTGAAAAGCTGAAATAATGTTAGACATTATTAGCGTTAATAATGATAACATTTTTCCACACAGTATTTTCACATGGTGTTGACTTTAGTACAGTGATTAATTATTTGGCCAGTAACAACGTGTCGTCTTTATTCATTCGTTAGTTTTTTTAAACTATTAATATATTTTTATATATTTATTTACTTATTTCTGTCCTAATTGAGCTTGTGTACTTTGCCTCAAAACTTTTCAATATAATTTGATAACCTCAAGTCAACTTTTTTTATTTTTCTTTACGTGACGTCGAACTTTTATTTTGACTCGGGACCACACCGGAAGTACTTGTCTCATGTGCGTGGTGTGAGCATCTCAGTGCTCGCGATTGTTGTCTATTATTATTGGAAGTATCGATGGATATTGAATAAGTAATTCTTAGCTAAGTGTAAAATACACCACAAGCATGGCTACAAAACGTAAAGCGGATGTATCAGTGCCTGCAGAAGAGAGTGATCAACTCCTCATAAGACCACTGTGAGTTCAGTTCATTCATACTATGTTCAGAACTAACGTTACTTCTATTCCGCGCCAATTGTTTTGCTTTTAATCGACCCACATCGAGTTTGCTTTGCCTTTGTGTGAATGTTTCAGTCGCTTGAATGTGATGACCTGTTTGATTTGCAGTTTTCAAACAATAAAAACAATATCTAACGGGACCAAAGTGTTCTTAAAGAAGTTTTGCACCCGTGTTAATACTTTCTCTGAGTACTGTAACTATTAGATCTTCTTTACTGTGATGTTTCTAACAGAGGAGCTGGTCAAGAAGTGGGCAGGTCCTGTATCATCCTGGAGTTCAAGGGCCGTAAAATCATGGTAAGCAACATTTTGTGCTCTATCCTACTTTTGATGGATTTGACAGATGTATTTTTGACATGTAATGTCTTTGCAGCTGGACTGTGGCATCCACCCTGGATTGGAGGGCATGGATGCATTGCCTTACATTGATTTGATAGACCCAGCTGAGATTGACCTGCTCCTCATCAGCCAGTGAGTCCCTTTCTCTAAATGAAAGATATCATTGATGTTTAACTATCTGCTGACCTCCTCTTTTTCTCTGCCAGTTTTCATTTGGATCATTGTGGAGCCTTGCCATGGTTTTTACAAAAGACAAGTTTCAAAGGGAGGACTTTTATGACCCATGCCACCAAAGCCATTTACCGCTGGTTGCTTTCAGACTATGTGAAAGTCAGGTACACCGAAGCTCTTGTTTCAATAAAATGAAAACACTTTTTCTATTTTTTTTTAATGTTCATAAAAACCAGCTCTAATATATTGTATGATTTCCTGGATTCTGAAGCAACATCTCAGCGGATGATATGCTGTACACCGAGACTGATCTAGAAGAAAGCATGGACAAGATTGAGACCATCAACTTCCATGAAGTGAAAGAGGTGGCCGGCATCAAGTTCTGGTGCTACCATGCAGGTCATGTTCTGGGAGCAGCCATGTTCATGATTGAGATTGCAGGAGTGAAGGTAGGTGTTGTTATTTCATTCAGATGTTTTCAGTAACACTCGCACTCAGTTTGTGCTAATGATCATGGTCATTCTCTTCAGCTACTGTACACAGGAGATTTCTCACGTCAAGAAGACAGACATCTCATGGCAGCTGAGATTCCCAGCGTCAAACCAGACATTCTTATCACAGTATGTACTAGATTTTATGCTGGCAACATGATTTCTTTTGATGTTTTTCTCTGGCCCCACACAAACATTTTTTACTTGTTATTTACAAAATAAATACATTACAACGTTTTATGCCCGTTGTCTTTTCTGTTCATGTAGGAGTCTACATATGGCACACACATCCATGAGAAGAGAGAGGAGAGAGAGGCTCGTTTCTGTAACACGGTTCATGACATAGTGAACCGTGAGGGCCGCTGTCTCATCCCTGTGTTTGCTTTAGGTCGAGCCCAGGAGCTGCTGCTCATTCTAGGTAAACTCCAGCAGTTCAGACTCTCAGCTTTATCATCAGCGATGCCTCACTGAAGTTCTGCATGTCCTCTGTTTCAGATGAATACTGGCAGAATCACCCTGAACTCCATGACATTCCTATCTACTATGCCTCATCCCTGGCAAAGAAGTGCATGGCGGTGTACCAGACCTATGTGAACGCCATGAATGACAAGATCCGCAAGGCCATCAACATTAACAACCCATTTGTCTTCAAGCACATCAGCAATCTTAAGGTTGCCATCTTCACAATCTATGAATAGACCAGACGGAACTTGGATTTTAGTTTGGTTTAGTAATTGTTAGTTGCTAGTTTTTGTTTAAAAAAAAATATTTTTATTTAATATGATTTCTTTTTATTTAAATATTAATTTAAACTTAAATTTTTTAACTTATTTCATTTAGTTGCCAAGAAGTATTTATCTAATATTTATATTTTCTTTTGAATTGTTTTTTATTTTTATATTTTCTATGTTCATTTTAGTGTTAGTGATTTTGTTAGTTGCTTTCTTGTTTTTAATTGTTGTATTTATTATTTCTATATATTTTACTTTATTTTTATTTGTGGTGTTTTGTTGTTTGTTTGTTTTTTTTGTGTTTCACTTTTTGTAGTAATTTTGTAGTACGTCAACATATCTATTTCTTTTAGTTTCCAAGAAAAAGTTTATCATTTTCATTTTTTTTTTTTTAATGTTTGTTTTATTTGATTTCAGCATTAATTCATTTGCCAACAAATATTTTTAATAGTTTTAGTTTAACAATAACAAAACTGGTTTAGTAGAAAATACAACTTTCATAATTCAAAAAAAGTTATCTAATTTGCATGTACTTGTGTCTTGTCCTCCAGAGTATGGACCATTTTGATGACATTGGCCCTAGTGTGGTGATGGCATCTCCAGGTATGATGCAGAGTGGTCTTTCCAGAGAGCTTTTTGAGAGCTGGTGCACCGACAAGAGGAACGGTGTCATCATAGCAGGTTATTGTGTGGAAGGAACGCTCGCCAAGGTGAAGCTCCTTGATCTTCAGCAAGAATGTCACAACAGATCAGCATCAAATTTTTTATGAATGCTGAATTAAACTTGTCCTCAATCTGTTTTCTGTGCAGCATATCATGTCTGAGCCAGAGGAGATCACCACCATGTCAGGACAGAAGCTTCCGCTGAAGATGTCCGTGGACTATATCTCCTTCTCTGCTCATACAGACTACCAGCAGACCAGCGAGTTCATCCGAGCTCTGAAACCTCCTCATGTGGTAAGTGATAATGTCATAAGGCAGCAGGCCCTCAGGTTCTAGATCAGGTGTCATGTTCTTGCTGTGGTTTTCAGATCCTGGTTCATGGAGAGCAGAATGAAATGGCTCGACTGAAAGCTGCTCTGATAAGAGAGTATGAGGACAATGATGAAGTTCACATCGAGGTGCACAACCCTCGTAACACTGAGGCCGTCACGCTGAACTTCAGAGGAGAGAAACTGGCTAAGGTGAGACTGCAGCTGTCATTCCTCCATGTCTCTTTAGCTTTCCCTATTTTTCTCTATAATACCCCCAGTTAAATACAGCTGCTGTAGTAGTTTGTCAAAATAATTAGGGCTGCCCCCTAATAGTCGACTAATCGTTAGTCGACAAGAAGAGGCTTGGTCGACCAAAATTGTATTAGTCGCTTAGTCACAGGCAAAAAAAAAAAATCCACACGCGTGACGGACAGATTGTTAACGGCTGGTCTTTGTGGTAATACAGTACATTGGGCAGGGCATCCAAATGCTCACCTATCATTCATCGACCTCAGTAATGGCTTATCTTATCTGAAATATGTAAGTATCTAATGTTAACTAGCTGCAGGACAGAGGCGTCGGGGCGCTCACTTGCTCTTAAAATACTCCATCATTTTTGGTCATACACATAAGAGTAATAGATCTTTCAAATCTGTAAAGACTCTACGCTTATTTGTGTGCACTCACAATACCGCGCTTTTTGAGTGCAAACATGATGCGCTTTCTGCCGTCTTGGTCTCTGTGAACTTGAGCGTGAAACTTCGTGTATATCTTTGCCTTACAGACATTAAGAACATATCTATATAGAGTGAAATGTCTACTTTCAAATGAACCAATTCAAATGGTAAACAAATATTCTCAGATTATGTAATCCGTATGAAACATGCATACAGGCGCGTCACTACTGTGGAGATGACGAGTCAGTGTCGCTGACTTCATCTCTCTGAAAACAAAGATAGCACTAGTTTATCAAATTATTAAAATGTTAATGCAGTCTCCTTACTATTTTTCCATGACACATTCATAATCATTACTTCCGCTGGTGCACTGTGGCAAGCTTTATGCGTGTGCTTGAGCGCTTATTAGGCTAAGTAGTAGGCAATTAAAGGCTCATGCGATTAGTCAACTAATGCTTCAAATGAACAACTACTTGTCGACCAGAAAAATCCTTATTTGAGGTCAGCCCTAAAAATAATAATCACAAACCTCAGTTCTTCTGCCAAGTAAAATGATTGATTAGGTTCATCCAGACTTTGACAAAAATTTTCTTCATTAAATTGAATAAATCCTTCATGAGACTTTGAATTGAACTCACTAGTGTTTGAATCAGAACAACCAAACTAGTTTTCTTTTTTCTTTCTTTCTGTCGGTGGGTCGGTCTGTCTTTCTTTCTTCCTTTGTCTTTTTTCCTGTCTTTCTTTCTATCTTTCTTTGTTCCTTTGTCTTTTTCTCTTTCTGTCTGTCTTTCTTTCTTTGTTCCTTTGTCTTTATCTTTCTTTCAGTTGATCTTTATTTTGTTCTGGAAATTTTAAATAAATGTACTTGTTTAACTCAGTGAATCATGACATCAGTCTAGTTACTGACTAATATTAAATAATAATAATAAAGAGAAATGTTAATATTATCAACTGATATAAACCTTTGCAGTAGAACTTATAATGATAGGCTGTTGTAATAAAAGCATTCAAATAAGCTAAGAAAAAATCACATTACAAACACTGCATAGTTAAGTCCTTTTATGAATCTTTAATTTCTGTGATGAACCCTTTTTGTCCTTTTTATCATTTCTTTCCTTTTCTTTCACCTTTTAAGGTGATGGGATCTCTTGCGGATAAGAAGTGTATGCAGGGTCAGCGGGTCTCGGGCATCCTGGTGAAAAAGAACTTCAGTTATCACATCCTCGCCCCCTCTGACCTCTCCAGTGAGACGGTGTTTGTGATCTCTTCTGGTGTTTCATATGTGTTTGAGTGTGCGTTTCTCACACCTGTTCTTTTTTCTTAATGATGCAGATTACACTGATCTGGCCATGAGCACAGTGAAACAGACTCAAGCCATTCCCTTCACCGGCCCTTTCCCCTTGCTTTTGAGTCAGCTACGGCACCTGACAGGTGAGTTTACGTGTGTGTGTGTGTGTGTGTGTGTGTGTGTGTGTTATGTGTTTATATGTGTTGCTCACCGTGTGTGTGTGTTCTAGGTGATGTGGAGGAGATTGATATCTCGGAGAAGAGCACGCTGAGAGTCTTTAACAGCATCACAGTGGTTCATGATCAAAACATGGTCTTGTTGGAGGTGAGGTGGCACACCGGTCATTCGCATACCAGTGTAACTATGGCAACTGATGTGACTGAGGATGATTGTGTGTGTCTGTTGTGTTCTTCCTCCAGTGGTTTGCCAATCCTCTGAATGACATGTACGCTGATGCCGTCACCACAGTGGTGCTGGAGGTGCAGTCCAACCCTAAAGCTCAGAAAGGTGAAGGATTTCATCAGTTACAAAGAGTTGTATTTAAAGAGTTTATGAAATCTTTCCCTCCTTTTTTCTCTATTCTTCCTCTTCTTTTATTACTGTTTTTAGCTTGCTTCCTTCCTTCCTTTTTTCCTTATGCTCTTATGCTTTCCTTTTTGCATTCATTCTTTCTTCCTTTCTTTTTATTTTCTTTCTTCCTTTGTTGCTTTTTTTCCTTTCTTTTTAATTGTTTCCTTCCTCTGTTTCATCTCCTTTTTAGGAATGCTTTATCTTGCATCCTTCATTTCTTCTTTTCTCGTTCTTTCCTTTTCTCTTCCTTCTGTCTTCTTTCCTTTTTATCTTTCTTGCTTCCTTTTCCAACTTTTGTCCTCCTATATTTTCCACATTTTTTAAATCTTGATTTCTTCCACCATTTGTTCCTTTCATGCTTCCTTCTGCACATTCTTCCTATTTTATTACTGTCTTTATCTTGCTTCTGACCATTCTTCCTTCTGTTCTTTTCTATCCTTGCTTTTCTCCTCTTTTTCATGTTTCTTTGTGCTCTTCCTTCCCTCCATCCTTCATTCCTTTTTCTTTCAATTTTTACATTTTTTGCTCTAATGATGTCAAAAATATAATTTTTTTTCTTTTTACTCTCATTTGCTTTTTTATTATCCTTTATTTCCCACTTTATCTCCATTTCCTCCTTTTTTGCTTGATTCTTTCCTTCCTTTCTATATATTACTTGCTCTTTTCTTCTCATATTCTCACTTTATTTTGCTTGCTTCCTCGCTTTTCCTCACCTATCTTCCTTCCTTCGTTTCTTATTCTTCCTTTTTTCCTTTCTTATGATGTGAAAATTGTTCATAACTAGTCATATTCACACCAACATTTTTGTTTTCCTCTTCATTTTTATAGTTCTTCAGCCCCAAGAAAAGAAGGTGGATGTGAATGTTTTCCAGAATAGATTACTGAAAATGTTCCAGTAAGTTCATCCTCACAGCACTCTCCTAACTGTCAATGATATTTATGATATAACTAAATTCTTTTTCTGCCCCAATCTGCAGAGACATGTTTGGAGAAGAGTGTGTCGACTTTAAAGACAAGAACTGTCTCGCTGTAAGTGTAGATGGGAAAACTGCTTTCATCAACCTGGAAACCAGAGTAAGTATTGTACTGCGTGAAGCATACACACAAAAGTTTTATAGGAAGAGAAGTCTTCTAATTTTTGTGTGTTTTTATGTTTGTGTTCAGACCGTGGAGTATGAGGATGACAATTCTGAAGATGATTCTCTCAGAGAAATGGTGGAGCTCGCTGTACAGAGGCTGTATGAAGCCATGAACCCTGTCATGTGAGACGGGCTCTTAATTTCCTTCAAGAACTTATCAGAGTCCATCTCACTCAAACTACTTCAACCAGACTGAAGACACCAGATAATGGACTGGCCAAAGCACTTCGAAGCATTGAATTTTACATTAAAAACAAATGTAAAACTGTTAAAGCTAGATGTTGATACATGTGTGCAGTCAGGACTCAGTTCTTTTTTTATTTCTGCTACATAGAACTTGTAGTGATCATTTAAAATGTTGTTGTTGTCTGATTTTTTTTGTTAAAAAAAAGGAGCTGTAATTTAAGATCCAATGTACTGATTTAATAAAAGAGGCGTTTGGTTAAAGTTGAGCTTATATTTCAGTACAACTCACGTTAAAGCTGACACTTTATTTAAAAATGAAAGCTTGCAAAATATACCAAGTTACACAAATATTAAACACACTGATAGAAAACACTGTCTTAATACTCAATACTTTCTCTCTTCTCCCATCATAACATTTTGAGGAACCATGCAGTCGGAGTATTTATGGGCACATTTCTTAACATCAAAAAAAGATTTCACAGGGTTTGACACCAGAGAATAAAAGCAAAGTACATTTTCAGGGCTGGGTCACGTAATAAGATCTAGTACTTACTAGTCTGCTTGGTATTCTACAAGATCAATACCAATACATCCCCATTTTTTGAATAAGATTCAGAAGGAGACTGTTCAGCCACCTATAAATGACATATTGTCATATTCCCTTTTGAGTTTTCCTATAGATTATATTACAAAACACGTGGAGTAAAATACGATTTCACAATACAAATAAAAAAAACAAATACAAGGCACTTTGGATACTGATCTCAGAGCAGTGTTCATCAGTACATTCTTATGGGAGCAGCTGCAAGATACATATTCTTGCATACAGTCATGAACATTGTGTTGCAGAAGAGTCTTAACAGCCTGATAGTCTCTCTTTTGATTTTTTTTTTAATCTAATGACTTTGGTGTTTCATATAAAGCCAATGAGCCAAAACCTCATTTACCAAACATGTATAACATCTGCTGATACAACTGTTTAAGTTAAATCAAGAACAGTACAAATTAAAGAAAAAATTCACAGACAATATCTGAAAATATCAAATGCCCCTAAAATATCTGATTGTCTCTTGCAAACAATAAAAAGCAAAAACACAAGATTGTGTTCCATAGAGATCATAAAATTTGCTGGTGAGTGTCAGAGCACATACACATAAAAAAAAAAAAACATCTAAAATATAACAGGTATTTTTGTAATATAACTGTTTTCAAGATCTGTTAGCATCTGCTCAATCTCAGACAAAAAAAGACCTGTAAACATCTTAGTACTGGGCAGTTAAACTTTAACAATGATGCTGGTCATGTTTAGATAACGCTGATGAGATCCGGTCGGTCGGTGGGTGTGTGTGTGTGTGTGTGTGTGTGTGTGTGTGTGTGTGTGTGTGTGTGTGTGTGTGTGTAATTATGTGTACAGTATACTGCATAATCCTAACAGGACTGACAACATTAAGTTCCCATCTAATGCCTAGTCACTGAATGATTTGTGCCTTCTGTTTCTTTATAAAAGTCCAGCGCTCTTAAAGGGATAGTTCACCCAAAAATTAAAACTCTGTCCTCATTTACCCACCCTCATGACATTCCAAAACTAATGACGTACTTTTTTTTCAGCACCTTAAAAGGTAGCATGAAAGTGATCGGCCCAACATGTGCTATCGTGTTTTAAAACTATACAACTGCTTTGTGGAGGAACAGACCAAAATTTAAGTCATTTGTCATTGATAATCTTCAATGAAGGAAGCAGCAGTGAAGGAATCACTATTCTGAGTCTAAATGATTTGTTCATGAATCAGACTGAAGTTCAGCTCAATTTAATGATCTAGTTGTTGCAGTTGAAGTGGTAATGTAAGGGAAATAGCAACTAATTTTTGGGGGGGGATTGAGTGAAAAAGATAATTGAAAAGATAAAAAGTATGATGGGGACTTGGTTTTATCCATCGGTTGTTGAAAAGAGGCAGATCTGAATGCAAGCTTGCAATTGATTATAAGAAAGCAGCAGGGTTTAAGCCAACTAAATGATCGCGTACTTAAATGATCCAGCATATGTAACAGGAGAGGTGTGTTTCAAAAGCAAATTATATGGTGGTTAAAAAAAAAGGGAACAATGATATCAATAACATGCTTTTAGAAAACAGATTTCATATCTATTTTAACAGCTGAAAATAATTCTGTTCCTCACACAATCCTATCATAATTTTTCAAAATACTTGGAATATTGTGCGTTAAGTCTTAATTCTGAGATGCTTTAATGGTGCTTTTGCATCTTTATGTATAGTGAATTTCTTGGTATAAAGGCCAGCGAGACATTTGGATTTTCTCCTTCAGAGCGCCACAGAAGATAGAAAGTCATAAAACTTTAAAATCATAAATCATAAAACTGTAATTTTTGAGTAAACTATCCCTTTAAAACATACTGCATTATGGTTATTTTCAATACTGGAGCTGTAAGCACACATTGTAGTTCAATGCTTATGTAATGTTCATTCTGCTCAGCTTTGAGCATTTCCAATCATTCATAGTCACATTTCTTTTTCCCATTAATTTCCTTTTTTTTCCCATTTTATACAATTACACACTTAGCATTCAGTCTCCTTGCTGTTACTCCGTGCATGTCTATTTACCCTGAAGGACATGGCGTTCTCTCGGTTCTCCGTCAGATCATCAAAGGAACGTGACACCGAGCCAGAGGTAGGGAAGTCCTCTCCCAGGGCTAGTTCATCCAGGTGGGAATCATAGCTTGGATCTTCTTGGATGGTGGCCATGCGTTGGGGCTCTATTGTAGGGAGAGGACACGGGGTTGGGGCTGGAGCTGGAGCCACCTGAGAGATGGAGACAGGTGGTGTGCTGGTCTGCAGAGGTCCAGACGCCTGGAAGCGTGGCACTGCAGAGGAGCCTGAGGATGTGGGTGGTTTGAAGATCCGCACTGAAGCTGATTCTAGACTGCTCAGCAGCTCGGCATTCTGGGACAGCACAGTAAATTGTTACACTTTGTAATATGTTCAAGAAAATAAGCTTTCTGATTAGTACTCACACTGGGGTAGAAGAGTGACTTTGTGTTCAATTCATACTGCTGGTCAAGTTTCTTATCCTAAAAACAAAGAGAGACAGTAATCTTGTAAAACACAAAAACAAACTTTTTTTGGATGGGGTCTGTAATTATTGCAACTTAAAACTTATTTTGCCTTTAAAGACATAGTTCACCGAAAATTCTATCATTAATTACTCACCCTCATGTCGTTGCAAACCTGTAAGACCGCTGTTCGTCTTCAGAACACAAACTAAGATTTTTGATGAAATCTGAGAGCTTTAGTCAAGTTGAGTTGCTGTCTATGCAGGGTAAGAGAGCTCTCGGATTTCATCAAAAATATCTTTATTTGTGTTCCAAAGATGAACGAAGGTCTTATGGGTTTGGAATGACATGAGGCTGAGTAATTAATGACACAATTTTCATTTTTGGGTGAACTATCCTTTTAATATCCCTTAATATAAGTGAATGAAATTGTCTGTGCTTTTTTGCTTTAAAATAAAAAAAAAGTGAAATTTGAAATCAGCCAAATTTTGCACTGAAGCAAGAGAAATTTGTATCATCAGATGGGTTGCAAATAACCTGAATTAGGACCTTTAAGAGTGTTATTTCTTTTTGATGTGAAGTGTGAATTTTTTCATTTTGCTCTTCGTTACATTTTGTTTGTGATTCATTTAATGCTTTTGTTTTGCTCTTGGTGTGAAAAGTAGTTTCATTTGATTTATTCCATTTTTAATTTGCTCTTGGTGTGAATAAACTTCATCTGTGATTTATTCAATATTTTCTTCTTGGTGGAAGCAGACTATTCTTCTGAATCATTTAAAATTTTCATTTACGCTCTTGGCGTAAATAGATCTTTTGTCTGCAATTAATTTCACTTCTTTGTTTCAGTATCAGCATAAATAGTCATTTATACTATAATACCACTCAAGGTCAGTCTATTAAAGTATCCTACATTTCCGCAGAGCTACAAGTAGCTGTAAGATGTTAGTGGAAATGACTCACCACACAATGGACCAGAATGCTGAGAGGGATCCAGAAAATTAGTGAGAAGACCACCACTGAGCCAACAATGTTATCAGCCAGGAACTTCCCTGAGAACACACACACAGGTTTCATTCCTCCACTGGATTTCAAGTGAGATAAACTCACTGTGTTCACAGATAACTTACCAAAAGTATTGATGTCCAACTTCTCAATGAAATCCCACAACCTCTCAATAACATCCTGGACCTGTTTCATGCATTTGCCCTGGGAATAAAAGGAAATTTTTAAATAATTGAATGCAATCCATTTCTAATTGTCTTGTGAACTACTGTAATTTATCTGTGAATAAAAACAGCTTTCGTGTATGTTTTTCCATAACTGTAACTGTACGCTGGTTCTCACCGCTCCATCACAAAAGCCCACAGTGCAAGGTTTGCCTTTCCGCAGATAGAGGTGGTTGCCCTTGTCGCTGACATAAGGAGCACATACAGCGTTCTTGTCCCTACAGCACACCTTACAAGAGTTGGTCGTCTCTGAAAAATGAGATACAGGAAAAGTTAATGTTTGCTCAAGACAGACTTTAAAAACTGTAACTGCATTATCAGCAGGTCAGCTTACCATTGCAAGCACACGACTGCAGGTTCTCCACAGCTTCACAGAATGGGATGCACTCTCCCTTCAGACACCGGCCGTTATCCACACAGATGGTCTCATTGGGGAGGTTCTCTGGAGGAGGGCACTCACTGCTATGTCCTGTAACAAGCACAGAAGAATAGACTTTCAGACAAATGCAGTTAAATCTCATCAGTAAGGAATTCTGCCTGTTTTTAGCAGATGTTTTTGCATTGCAACACTGTTTTCATTTTCTTCCCAAATTCTCATTACCATAATGCACCTGGATATTCTACTTTCAAAATCTTTTATATTTTCCATTTACCATAGTGATTCTCATTATACTGTCATAAAATATCCACAAGTGAAACCAAGAACAGCAATTACTAGCATGATATAAAAATATTTCATAATTTAAATATAATACAGCTTCATTTCTTTGCATTCCATTAATGAGAATATGACTTTTTTTTAAATCCTGTAAATCTATTAATATATATATATATATATATATATATATATATATATATGGTACCATAAAAACCAAATATGATTTTCTTTTATTTAAAATGTCTTTAAAAATATTGTAATAATCTCACAATGTAAAATATCTTAATAGTATCAAAGAATTATTTTATTTTTTTTAAAAAAGGCTATAATCTTATCTTTTGATACAGGGCTTAAATATGATCTAGACATATTACTGACAGGTTTCATGAAATGTTAACTAAATCTATAATAAACTGCTATTGGGTAATAGAAATAAAGCTAAAATTAAATCAAATACAAATATTAGATGAAACTTGAACAAAACATAGAAATGTTGTCTTGGGAGGTGTTCAGTTTTGTGTGTGTTCTTCTATTTGTGAAAATAATAAAACTTCTTAAACAAGTAAATCAGATATTCTGTATAAATAAGTACATTCACTTATCTAAACTTGGAGTTTGTCAGTTTTTGCTTCACCTGAACAGTAAGATCTTCCCTTGCAAGTGGCATCCATTGGCTCCTGACACACCTTGCCCCGCTTCTCAAATACGCAGTCTTTGCAGCACGCACTGTTCCTGTCACTGGTGTCAATAAAAAAGAAAAATGTTTCTTTAAATAATTCACCATTTAGGGAAGATTTTAAAATGAACAATGTAAGGGTGAGTAAATAATCACAGAGTTATATTTTTTGTGTGAACTGTTTCTTTAACTCAGCATATCTGTGCATTTTTTTCATGAGGCCACATGGAGGAGCTGTACCTGCACTGCACATTGGGTCGCAGTTTGCAGTCTGACGTGCAGCAGCGGTCACTGTTGAGGTGAAGCAGTCCAGGGTCACACTCCTCGCCGTCCTCCACCCGTGAGTTTCCACACACATTGCTGTTCCTCTCCCTGAAGCAGGTGGAGGCCTTGGCCCTCAGTCTCTTTGCTATGGAGATCTTACTGCAGTTTGAAAACAACTATAGGAAAGCACAAAAACAAAACATCATGTGACATTCTGAACAATGACACCAAGCTGAATTCACATCACCGAAGGACGTACTTTATTGTTAGAGTGGTCCCCGCTCACCGCAATGGGGTACATTACGTATTTGCCCCCCTGGTCCTCTCTGGGTGCACAGTACGACACATCATCTGGGTCATGAACAGCGCCAAAGTTGTGGCCAAGCTCGTGGGTAGTAACCAAGTCCGCTTCCTGTTGGTATATGGTCAGAAATCGGTTTACCAAATAATTACATCAAGTACATTTGTTTGGATTTCACTTGCCTTGGTAAGAATGGTTTTCCCATAATTTTTGGTGCTGGTTAGTCCAGTGTTGAGGTATATAGCACGGTTGTCGTTTCCTGAGGGTGGACACTCTGAACAAAGACGAACAACAAAATATCAAAGTATGGTGGAAACGTAATTCATTCATCAATAATGTGGTATTGGCACTCACTTTCAGAGCAAAGACCTCCAGGAAAGCCTGGTTTGGAAGGAGCCACGTAAGCTAAGCCAAGTGTGCCTTCATCAAAATCCTGATAGGTGAAGAGATGAGCCAAGCACACCTCGGACGCATTGTCTGCAATGTCAATGCTAAATTGCTGCAAGGGGAAGACAAAATGACATTTTTTACTACATTTATAACACCACTGTCTATTCTTGACCTTAATCTGAAGGCCAATCAGGAACCCTAAATTCCCCGGGAAATTTCTAAAGGACTTTTATGAATTGGTTTTCTATATACAAGCAAAATAAGATATACAAGGACTACAATATGCCTTTTTGTAAAGAAATTGATTCTTTTATTCAGCAAGGATGCATTAAATTGATAAGAAATGACAGTAAAGACATTTATAATCTTACAAAAGATTTCTATTTTCAAACCATTTCAATTTTGATCAAGTAATCCTGAAAAACATCAAAAATTAATCAACACAAATGTTATCAAAATTGATAATAATAATAAGAAATGTTTTTTTGAGAAATGATTTCTGAAGGATCATGTGACCCTGCGACTGGAGTAACGACTGCTGGAAATTCAGCTTTATCACCACAGGAATAAATTACATTTTAAAATGTATTAACATTAACATAAAATATTTATTTATAGTATACCTTTATTTATTTTTTTATTTTATTTTTAATAAAGTAAATGCAGCGACTGACAAACAATAAAAGAAATCCTCACACTTTTGAACTTTTGAATTTGCATTTGAGGTATGACTATGAATAATTTATGATGTAGAACAAAATGTGAAAATCTCTTTAACTAATTTTAACCACAGACGTATTGTAACCAAAAATCCCACACAAATCAGCTAAAAAATGTGTAATTCCCCCGCAAAGGGTTTTAGGAATACAAATTGAACTGCTTTAATAGCGCTTCCATTCTTTCTCTTTGCTGGTTCTCTGCCAAACAGGTCACAGGAAGAGATGGATAGTGAAACACAATACACAAGTGTTCAATAATATTCCTCCCTTTCAACTAGAAGCACCTCTCATTGTTTCAAATTAGCACAGAATGGAATACAGAGAAGACGCTCTCATTAATTCAGGCACTCGCTCCTACAGCTCCAGTTCGCTCACCTCCAGGAGCTTCTTGACGTCCCAGACATCTTTGGTCTTCACAGGAGTCCCTTTCATGTTGAAGTGGGCACCTGACTTTACTTGTGTGGGTAACTTGTTAATTATGATCTGAAACAGACAAATTCATATTATTGGCTCCAAAACAGCATTTCAGTGGAGCTTTTTGCCACATTCTCCTTAAATAACCAAGCTTACCTGCTGAATCTGAACTCCATAACCTTTATACTCCTCATCCCACGATGTATTACGGTAAATGTCATCCACACGATCAATCAGCTCAATCTAAACACATCCAAAGCAAATTTGTAAGACATCAGCCAACAATTTTATACAGCCTTCTCAGATGACAGATTTTAAATGGATATGAAATGTCTAATACAGTGTTTTTCAACCAGGAGGCCACAATATTTAAAATTATTTTGCTAGTTAAAAATCTGAGGTTGGAAATGCTTAATGTTTTAAAAAGAAGTCTCTAGTAATCTTACCAAGTCTGCATGTATTCAGTCAAAAAACAGTAATATTCTGAAATATTTATGTCATTTATTCCTGTGATGTAAAAGCTGATATTTTAGCCGTCATTACATCAGTCTTCATTCATTCAGAAATTATTATTATCAATGTTGAAAACAGCTGCTTAATATTTTTGTTTAAACTGTGATACATTTTTTATAAAGTTTAAAAGGACAGAATTTATTTGAAATAGAAATTCACTTTTGATCAATTTAATATATTTGCTGAATAAAAATCGAAAAAACGTAAACTTTTTTGTAGTAAAACATTATTGTAAATCACTAATGGCTAGAAATGTAAATTAACTGATGTAAAAGTGTAAACACTGAAGAATATTCAGTTATCGGAAAATAATGGAATTTTATCATTTGAATTATTTATAGTGATTTTATTGGACTAATTTAATATATTGCCACTCCTAGTTTCCATAATGAGCAGCATTGTCATTACAGCAGAGAGGGGCCTTCAAATATTGTCTTTGACAATGGGGTCCATGGAGCAAAAAGGTTGAGAACCACTGGTCTAACAAACACTGTCCAATTGAACTGAATGTGACTTTACATCAGAAAGATTTTAACGCTCAATTAATGCAGAAACTTGTTTGTTTGTGTCAGGAATAAGGCCCATTGACAATATCAAAACTGAAGGTTTTTTTTACCAGGTAGTTCAGGGTGGTGCTCTCCTCCCTGCGACCCATGTGTTTGAAAAAGCGATAGTCGGCCACAAGCAGCAGAGGGCAGGTGTTCTTACTGTGGTCCGGAGTGTGCCTTCTCTCTCTTAGATGCCCTGTGGAAGAGATGCAAATGAGAGAAAAAGAAAGTGAAAATAGACAAAGGGTGAGAAGACGAGAAACTGCATATGATTGACAAAGCAACTATATAAAGTGGCGTCTCACAGTACAGATTTGGCATCTCACATTACACTGTCTAGATTCGGCTGTGATGAGCAGATGTGTCAAGGTCTACTTTAAACCAAATGTGTAATTAACTCAAAGACTTACTATCCTCCTCTTCATCTTCATCTAGTGGGCTGGCTGCTTGCACACCTTCTGGAAGCATCTCACTGGCATCTGCTCTGATGTAGCCACACACTTTTGGAGCCGCCAGCCGGCTCACGTTCCTGATGTCTTCTGAGCGATATACGAGTAGCCGATCGTCACGAGGGTTTTCGATAAACCTCCACAGTGGCTGAAAGGGTTAAAAATCAATGTATAGTCTTTCTTGAGCGCCATAAACTTAATTTAGATTAATAACGCTATAATACCTCAATGTTGTATTCAGCTTCTTCAGTAAGAATATGAGCAGTGAAGTCATTGTCACCAATATGTGCTTGTACTCTGGAATTCTCCTCTCCTAGAAATCAAGGGGAAAAAATCTAGTTTGCTAGATTTTAAACATTTAAAAGTACTTTAGATGTTAAAACATAGAGATGTAGTTACCAATTACATGGCCTGTGAAGAAGTTTTCTCTCTGGACCTCGTACATCTCTTGAGCGCCATTCTCTCCTACCACCACGGCCTTAAAGTCATGAGTGAAGAGCTCTGTGTTGGTTGTCAAGTACAATCTGAAATGCCTGTGAAATATTTAGGAGAGTTTATCAAGATTGAGCACTAATCTGGGCAGCGACTGTGTGTCACGGTACATAGGTGATAAGTATTCACCTCTGTAATGCAGTGAAACCGAGAAGTCTTTCTGCGTGCATTTGGGACTGCACGTCTCTCTTACGAACCGAATGCTGTTGAAGACTGGACAGCTGAAGAACATCAAAGTCCGACAGCAATGAGCTGAGCTGGCCTGAAATAATCACAGGGAACAACTTTATACACTAAATGAGCACAAATTTATTTTTAAAGTGAATTTACAAGTTTTAAGAGCAGTTTTTTTTAAAAGGGGGACTAGTGGCATATGTCTCTTTTCTCCCTCCATTATTGCTCAGAATGAGTTTCTCTCAACTATGGCCACAGAATATAAAATAAAAAAGGTAATTGCGATTTTTTATCGTACAATTCTGACTTTATTTCTTGCAATTGCGAGTTTATATCTGACAATTCAGACCTTCTCAGAATTGCGAGTTTATAACACAATAACTTTATTTTTCACAATTGTGAATTCATATCCACCTTGCTATTTTTTTTTCTTAAAATTACATATTTATATCACACAATTCTAACATTTTTCTGAGTTCTGGGTTTACATCTCATATTTCTTACTTTTTCTCTAAATTCTGAGCAAACAATTCGCAACTGTGGCATTTTTTCTCAGAATTCTCTTTACATCTTGGAATTCTGACTTTATTTCTTGCGATTCTGATTTTTTTTTTCCGTAGAATTGTCAGTTTATATCTCGCATCCTGACTTTTCCTTGAGTTTACACCTTTCAATTCCAATTCAATTTCACAGAATTCTACATTTCTCTTTTAAGGGGTTCTTAATTTATTTTAGTAGAGCATAAAAAAGTAATTTATTTTAGTCGAGCATAAAAAAGTGATTATTACAGAATGCTTTGAGTGCGGTGGCAAAATAATTGTCCCTCCCTTCCACTCATGCAGCCTGTGTTGTTTTGTCACAGGCAACCCTTGAGGCTCTGAGAATGAATGCGCATTTTCAATAAGCCCTTCTGCTGTTTTTGTTCAGAACAATGTGAAAATTAACCCATATTTTGACACAACAAGCATGCAGTTGTAAATGTGAACCAGTGGACTGATAAGAACCTAACAGCCTTCTAAAAAATCTAAACAATTAACACAGTAAGAAACTTCTATATTTTAAATTACTATAATTTTTACCTAAAATTTATGTAAATTTTAATCATATAAAATGTAATTTCCCAACAACAATATTGTGGCCAGTGAAAACGCAGAGTGGCTAATAACTTTGGAAAACCACTAGCCACAGTGGCTGGCAAGGTTAAGGTCAAGTTTATATGGTTGTTTATAATATTGTTTATAATATCATTAATTATATACATATAACTAAAAGTGTGGTATTTTGGTGAAAAGTCTGATTTCCATAGTAAACTCTTGTAGGAAAAATGCCCTTGCAGTTTAGTTCCTCTTTAAACTGTTTGAGTAATGTCATTAAATTCAAAAACAAAACGACAAAATGATAAAAACATGGAGATCTTTAAAAAAAAAAAAAAGCGTACTATGGTTAATCACGGCGTCACCAAAACAACACAATCTTTCAAATTAAATGTATCCATAATGTTTTCAAAGTATTCCCCATTCACAAAACTCACCGTACTCGTTGTCTAGAACATCTCTAATGGGTCTCCTTGAACACTCCGTCAAGAAAAAAGACGCCAGAAAGAAAACGACGCGTTTCATGGCGAGTACGTTAATGTACAGCACAGTACTTCATACAGCAGCAGCAGCAGCATTTAATCCCATGGATTACCAATCTGTTTGAGATCAACATCTGGACATGGCCAAACAAATGTACACGCTCACATCTGGCTGGATAAAACAAAGCCACAAAGTATCAATTGAGTATCAAAGAAGAACAAAAAAATGCTCACTTCAAGACGCTCTCGTCCATGTTGCTTGAAGTTATAAAGAAAAAAGATTTACTCAAACCCAAATCATGCGAACATCGGAGTGTAGTGAAATACCCGGAAGTATTTAATGTGGGATGGATGGATCAGATTCACCGCGCGCCAGGAAATCACTGTTAACTTTATCTGGAGATCGTGTTGAAGGCGTTTTCAAAAGACTGATTTAAAGAGACTGATTTTATATTCTCGAGTGACAGTACACGGGGCATTTCAAATGGGTTTTAGTCAGTGTATACGCGGTATGAGTTACGTAAGAGGATAAACTCTCGGGCTGTGGTTCAAAATCTAGTGAGCTGCCTATATAGACAGCATTTGCTCAGCGTCGCGAGCGTGTGATCGTGTGAAGAGGTGGAGAACGCACTTGGTTTTGAGAACAGCCTCGGTCTCGTCCAGACTCTATTTTTAAATTCTTACCTCAAACCCCATGAAATTCAGACCAGCGTCTAGGCTCATTTGGAGGACAGTATGCAAGCAGCAGTAAATCTTTTACTTAGCAAGATAATCTCACAAACTTTATTATCATAAGTACTAATTATTTTCAAAGAACTGTTAACAATCTAATAATGGCGTCAAGAAGGAAAAAAACACCCGAATTGTGGTGCAATGTTTGTATTTCCCCGTCATTATGTCTGGGTTTATTTAAAGAAATAAAAAGTTTATCGCTTTTAATGCACGTCCGTTAGTTGCTAGGTTAGGTTCACCAAAACACTGATGACTCATCCTGCACTCAATCGTTTTAACCAATCACTTGCTTTCTAGAATAACAGAATTTGATTAGACACTTCAGTAAAGTGATGTAAACAAAATGCTACTGGCTAAAAAAAGAAAAAGGGGGACATTACTAATAAATGTCCTATTTCATTGGGAAATACATCAATAAAAACCCAGTCACATTAACTCACAAAAAAGTCACCAGGACAGACCGAGAGAAAACAATGAAACAAATTTCAAGACAAAACAGTATGGTTTATAAAATGGTCATTTTTATTCAGGTTACATAGCTGTTATGTAGGGCTTGTACATTTTCACAAGGCTTTGGGGGGACTACAGTCAATTAGCAAAAACACAAGTGGTCCAAATAACTATTGACATCACTTGACAAATCAAACATCCTCTCAACATGTGCATAAACCTGCAATGAAAAGTACTTAACCAAACTGTGGAACAAGTATGCAGTATTGGTTCCCATTCCAGTGTATATTGAAAAATGGGCATGCATGATATTTTTTCATCTTTTTTTTTTTTTTTTTTTAATAATCATCACAAGCCATCGCAAGGTAACACATTATAGTGAAAACCATAACCAGGCAGGAGTGTTTCGTGACCTTCATGATGAAGACATAATTCAAATGGTCTATGAAAAGTGCATACTTGGCTGAGCAAAGCTAGCTGACTTGGTACATCAGACAACAGCCTTCCTGCTATCAATACTAAAGCACAGGCCCATTTTAAGCCAACACTATGACAGTCAACAAGACATTTATCTCATTCAAGTGTACGTTGATCTCCCTAGAGAGACATAATGGAAGGTGATATAGCAGGACAGGAACTAGCCATGCTTGAGGCAAAACGCTTTGCATTTTGTGACCGACACTTCCAATGTTTCAATTCACCAGAATATACACACTAGTCGCTTTGTCACAATTATAGGACAATTGATTTTATGTGAGGCTAATACTTTTCTACAGCAGACACTGCACATATAGAAGGCCAAAGGACAAAAACACAAAACCGAAGAGTGGAAATGTTACTTTAACTTAATATTTACTTTCTTTACAACCACAAGCCAGGTGGTGGAAAACGGAGGGAAAAAAAAAAAAAAAAAAAAAGACTGATTGGAATTCCCACACTCACAGCTCATTGATAATGATCATGGGCTTACATGGCTAGAATAATCATAAGTGAAACAATAAGGAATGAAGAAGTGTAAAAAGTTGTCTTTTTCCAGGATTCTTTTTCTTTTATTTGTGGACTGATGTGGGTGTTTAGTTCTCTCCTCCGTCTCCTCCTTCACCCTCATCTGCAGCGTTGTCAGAGGTCCATAACTAATTAAAAAAAGAAAAGAAAAAGAGGACAAAAAGCTGTGCTTGAATACTGAACATTTATATTTTGAAAACTCAATATAAATGAATGTAATATAACTTATCAAAAACACATTCCATAGTCTCTGAGATGATTATGTTTGGTTTTCTGTAGGCAAATATGACCTCCTTTGTAACTCACTGTGAGGTTGTCTCGAAGCAGCTGCATGATAAGTGTGCTGTCTTTGTATGAGTCTTCATTCAGTGTATCCAGCTCTGCAATGGCTTCATCAAAGGCCTGCAAGCACAAGGCCACAATAAGTTGAAGTATGTGAAGAACCACAAAGTCAAGCCCCAGGTATTCAAACCATGTGTCTGATGAAATTCAAAGCTTGAGGAAAAGCTAAAAAAGGACAAGTGGGTAAAATTTCCATCGGAATTTCCCTGTGTTGAGCTAAAAGTTGAAGTGAGTATTAAAGTTGAAGTGAGTATTTTCTACTACTACCAACACCTAAAAGAATGTAAAAACTGAGCCCCAAACCTATTTGCTATTGCTTTGAGAAAAACCTGTAAAATCCCTACTCAACAGCTTATTACATATTACTGGTCAAGCTAAAAGCTGGAAAATAAAAACGATTATAGACTTTGATTTAAAAAGAAAATTCTGTCATTTACTCACCCTAATATCTTTCACATATCTTTGAAACAAGATATTTTAATGAAACCTGACAGGTTTCTGTTCCTCAAAAAGTTAATCACTTTACAAAATTAACAGATTTAATTTAGATTTTTGTGTTGTGTGCTCTATATATGCACGTTAATCAATGTTTAGATGTAATTAAAAGCCATAAATGAAATTTGCTCATCATATAAAGTGATTTTATGTAAATAGAATCACTTTATATGATGAGCAAATTTCATTTATGGCTTTTAATTATTAATGATGCTTTAATGACGTTTTTGGATACTCTAAGTTTTGGTTACCTGGACTTTCAATGGGGGGGGGGGGGGGGGCAGCAATCTCTAAGGTTTCATTAAAAGGATCTTAATTTGTGTTTCAAAGACTAACCAAAAAATGATTTTCATTTTTGGGTGGACCCTTATCCCTTTAAGGCATGAGACACACAGTGTCAGAAATGTGTACAGTAATTAAACTAATAAGTTAGGTAAACAGGGTTTCTGATCCACCAGTTCACATTTAAAGCTCTGTGTGTTTGCAGGGTAAAAACATGGGTCGATTTTTGCATTGGTCTGAACAAAACAACAGATTTATTGAAAATGCTCATTCATTCTCTGACAGCAGGTGGAGCGTTTGGTAAAAATATAACTGTTTCCTCGGTAACGGCAGAACACAAAGCAGTGCAGCACTGGACTTTGAACGTGCAGAGCTCATGTTTATTTAATGAATTCACAGCCTTTTGTAGTTTAATCATAACATTCAGCCATAACACAATTCTCGTCTTTCCGTCCCCAAGTTTAAGACCTCTTGAAATCATAATTAAAACTTTAATTGTACAATTTATGACTTTTTAAGACCTGCGGAAACCCTGGTAAATAGCAACAGAGTGGTGTTGTCATCTAAAGACCTACTTGTTTGGCCAGAGCACAGGCCTGCTCGGGAGAGTTGAGGATCTCATAGAAGAAGACCGAGAAGTTGAGAGCCAGCCCGAGACGGATGGGGTGTGTGGGCTGCATCTCCTTCTTACTGATGTCAAAAGCATCCTGGTAGGCGCCTTGAGAGTTGGTTATTGTTTCTGTAGTGACATTAAAAAAAAAAAAAATATATATATATATATATATATATATATATATATATATATATATATATATATATATATATATTGAGACACAATATTAGTGATTTGTAAAATAATATCTTCCAGCAATGAGTCAGTGTTTTTTCATCCCAAAAACAAAACTCTAGGAATGTGGATCTCTTAATACTTTTACTTGACTTCAAGGTCCCCTTTGTCCAAGACAATATTCAAAAATATGATGTCAGTTTAATGTGCAAGTATGAATATGAATATAATGGTATAAGCATGAAAATACATAAGCATTGTCAATCACAGAATGCCTTAACACAATATCTAAAAGCATAACAGGCACTCATTTTAAATCAGGGAACGTAAACCCTTAAGGTCTTTGACTAAAGGTCAAGATGGTGAAATATCCTCCAGCATTAGATGCATGGAAATGTATCGTGAGGCATATTCTATCTGGTTCTCCATGACTGCTCCTGTTCTGCCTGCCAGAAGGGGAATAAAAGCCCCCAGAAGACTGTCTTCCAGAAGGACAAGCAGCTGACTCAAGGAGGGTGCAGAAAACACCCCAAGGCACCTAAAAACTCCAGACTCATTCATCCTGAACTTGAAGTCCAAAGACCCAATTTGGCCCAGAGCAAAGCACAAGATGCAGCCAAATGAGGTCTCCCAAACACAGATCAAATTTGTGCAATTCACATCTGAGATGGAATCATTTGTGCTAAAACATGAGAAACAACATGCATATACAGCTCTTTTATTAAGAGCAGAAATAACACTTACCCTTCTTGTCATCTCCTGAGGCAACCTCTGCAAGATATCTGTAGTAGTCACCCTTCATCTTTAAATAGAAGACTTTGCTCTCAGCATTTGTTGAGTTCTTGATCAAATATTTGCCCAGCAGTCCCTAAGGGTGGGGGAGAGAGGAAGCGTAAGGATAGACAGATAAAGAGAGCTTGTTTATCTACCTTAAACAAAACTGATACAACAGAAGCAATTAACTAAGGTGGAAACGGCTGCAGTATTATGGCATTATAAACATGAAATATTAACTGAAAAAGCAAGCAAGGTTTCTTGCATTTTATACTAAGAACCCAAATTCTCCTCCACTGCAGTTTGAGGTTACTAAACTGACTGATATTCAGCATCTTCCTCAGTTTACCACATTCTGGGCGTTGGTGGTTCAGTAGGGCTGTTAGACAAACCATGCAAACACAAAATAAACACAACTGAAAAGCAAAGAACGGTGCAGACTTCCTGTGTGACAGCCCAGCCTTTTCAATGCTCAGCCTTTCATTTTAGATCTGCTGTGCCAAATGTGTACATTTCCCCACTGTCAAACAAAAAATAAAAGAAAGGGAAAAAGCAAACATGAAGGAGGAAACTAAAAACAGAAGAAATTAAAAAAGAAAAGAAGAGACTGAGACATGGAAAAATGACATGAGCGAATTTAATCTAAAGAGGGCAGTCATGGTACTCTGGCCCCACATGACCCTGTGATTGCACAGTCTGAGCAGCAGCCACATCACATGTGCTTCCTAATGCCCGATTTAGCAGCACGCCTGAGCACTGCAACACAGACAAGGATGTGTCAGAACATAAAAGCCACTGCCAGCATTGAGGCAATAAAAATGAAACATTACAACGTTTATATTGAAGAAACCATAATGCTTTCTGGATTTCTTCCAAGTTTTTATCAAGCATAAAGCATGTAAGTATGTGATCTGAAGAGTAACTGAACATTGATGGAATAAAGGTCACCTTGGGTGTTGCGGAACAGAATAAAGGGAAACCGCATGCAGACAATCTTGCGCAAACCAGAAACACTTAGGAACAGCTACTGTATCCTGAACCTAGAAACCTAGAATTAGAGTCTCTTAAATGGCCTCATATTGCCTAAAACTTCCTGTTTCCTATTTATTACCATCAAAAAAAATAAAACAAAACAAAAAAAGGATATTCAGAACAGCCGTTTTGCTTAAAAGTAGAAACTGATACATTATTTCCAGGATTCTTTGATGAATACAAAGTTCACAAAAAAGTTGCTAAATAGAAGTATAAATAAAGAAAACAGTAGTATATGTTTTATGCAGACTACCACATTCAGATATCGTGCCATGATGCCATCAGTTCATTCCAGCAGTTAGGCATCAAAGGGAAAGTCCTACAGGGACCCAAAAAAGCTTTATGTAACATTAGGGAGGATAAAACAAGAAACTAATGCACTGTCATTTTCAATCTTCTAATGAAAGTTGTTTAAACATCAGTGTTCACTGCCTGCTGTTAACAGCAACTGAAGTTTAAATGCTAAATGTCAAAAGCAAGCATGACATTTAACTCAACTTTACAAATTAATAAGTTTCACAGATAATCAGCACAGCTCTAATGTGTATGAAGCCAAGGATCACTTTCTTCTTTGCCATCCAGTAATCCAGCTAGTACCACCTCACGAAAAGGAACTGGAACAGGATTTAATAAGAGCAGAACATTTATGCAATAATGACACTTTAGCCCAACTGAGGAAAGAAAAGAAACTGAGTCCCCTGCAAAGTGTAGTCTGAGAGGTTTTGATGTATCTTTATGAGCAATTCTTGGAAGTCTAATGATAAAACTAGCTTTTAATCTGCACATGTCTGTACAAAAATGAATAACAGCAAACAATGTACATAAATGGAAACAAGTAGGCAGTCATTTCCCGAGGTTAAGTGCTTTCAAGGGCAAAATGGTGAAAGGTCATGTTCTTGTTATTTGTAGGGCTTGAACCAGCAAACTTAAGCATTTTAGCAACTACGCCATAAATCACACATAGAAAACAGTCCCTCTGCTTTGAATGTCTTCAAGACAATTTATTTTAGCATTATTTGTATACTATAATATTATTTCTAAATATTTTAAATTGGCTTATTTCAGTTTTAGTAATTTAGTGAATCGTAATAAACTTAAATTTATTGCTGTTATTTTCTAGGACAACATTTCTCATTTTTGTTTAATTAAAAACACATTACCACATAATATTTAGTGCTGTCAAACGAATAATCGTGATTAATCGCATCCAAAATAAAAGTTATTTACATGTGTGTACACTGTGTGTGCGTGTGCGTGTGTGTATGTGTAATATATATATATATATTTTTTTTTTTTTTTTTTCAGAAAAATGTTATGCTCACATATAAAATAATTTTATATATAAAATAAATTAATCAATATAAATATATACATAAATGCATGTAAATATTTTCAAAATATATACCGTGTGTGTGTGTGTGTGTGTATTTATATATACATAAATATACACAGTACACACATATATTATGTAAACAACTTATTTTGGACACAATTAAATCACAATTAATTTCAGTAATAAATATTACTTTAATAGTTTTTTTTTTTAGTCAACACTAACAACACTGATACACATGGGTACTTTTGGGTACGAAAATGGCTATCACTGTAGAAAGATTCATTTGCAGTCATAGAATCTACCATCAGCGGCAAACTGGGCCATATTAACCAGTCAAACCTTGACCCCTTGTTAGTCAATGAGAGGCTTCATAGAGTCATGCCCTTTAAACAACACACCAATGGACATCCTCCCTGTGTGTCATCAGCCTTTGACCTTCCTGTCTTCACACACTCTCCTTTCTTTGTCTGACAGGAAACCAGCTCTTTAAATGCCCTCCTTCCTCTTTTCTTCAGCATAAAGAGATGCAGAGGAAACAGTAGCTGACATGATGATGTGCACGTCCATTTCCTGCCACCTTGTGCAACATTATATGTACCCTACAGTATGCATGCACACAATCACTCCCCGTTCTGGGACGGGCCCCTCATGTTAAAGATACCCCTCCACACAGACGGATTAGCTTGCCACAATCCTCAAACAAACAAACTGCACTATTAAAAAACAACACACTACAACCATCAACTGCGAGGCAATGCATCGCCACGGAAACTGTGTAAATGGCTAGTTTAAGTAGCTGAGGTCGCTTGTTTCTAATCACAATTTTTTTCTATCTG
The DNA here is from genome assembly GCA_036784905.1 of Acrossocheilus fasciatus. Taxonomy (NCBI): domain Eukaryota; kingdom Metazoa; phylum Chordata; class Actinopteri; order Cypriniformes; family Cyprinidae; genus Acrossocheilus; species Acrossocheilus fasciatus. The sequence continues at coordinate 21,168,604 of CM071957.1, read as the reverse complement.
CAGCATTTGACAACCATAATAGCTCCTTTATTAGACCTGTGAGAGAAAGATGCAGGTAATGTGAGCTGGAGGTCCACCAGAGAGCTCAGCTGATCAGCGAAACCCTTCATGACAGAGAAAGCTGCTGAATTATTAGCTCCTTTCAACCTGACAAACCATTATAATATACAGTCCAGCTTGAGTTTAAGTCAAAAAGTCATAGATTGCTCTACAAAATAATACTTATCTGCTGCTAAGATGGGCTGGGTTGTTCATTTTCCATGTTGCCCTACTTTCATCTGTCAGCAACTTAGTGTAACGCTCAGTACTTCTAATGAACAAGAACTTCTGATCCTTTAGACTCACCAAATGCTGCAATGCAATTTTTTTTTTTCTTCTTTCGCAATATGAAAGACAATAGACACTGATCTCATGATCTGGTCACCTGATATAATGAACAATAAGCTATGAATTACTCCACTGGAATAACTCTTGAAATATCTCTCATTTCTCTCTCAAAGTCCTTATGCATCTTCAACTCCTAAATTTCTAAAGTATGCCAATGCAACTATTTCAGATTTAGTTTTATTTTATTTCAGTTCAAATTCATTTCAAGCAGCAAATACTGTTTTTGGTTTGAATTCTCTTTTATCTATCAAAATGACAAAGCATTTCAAAGAATTTGGTCACCATAAAATACTTTGCCATTATTTTTCACCCTCAAGTTGTTTTTAAACCTGTGTGACTGGCTAAATATTAAGGATATATTTTGCATACATTATATATTTATATACAAAATATCTTCCTCCGTGTTCCTTAAAAGACAAAGTCATACAGGTTCAGAATGAGATGATGCATAAACATTGACAGAATTTTCATTTTATAGTGAACTATCCATTTCAATTATCTGTCAGTCCATCAATTTTCAGTTTTAATGCTCTTATTTACTGCACTTGACAAGAATAGTCTTGTCTTTGCTGCAGCAGAATTTCAACGAGTTCGATAAGCGTGCCAAACAGATGACTGGGCTACCAGGGGAGTGACAGTGGGAATCCAATAGTGATGACACAGAACCTCACTGTCACTGCCTGTGGGAGGAGAGAGAGAAAGATGCTGTACTTCTGCCTGCAATACATATTGATTGTAAGAAGCTGAAGGCTTGGTTGTTGCTCTCTGCACCACTGCTCAGATGAATCAATCCTCTAATAGTTCCACAAGAGCCTCTTACAACAAGAGCACTGTGATGAGGTGCCAAGCTATACACTAGAACACTGTATGTGGCCGTTTCCCCCCTCCTCACAACCACCAAGTGCCATGACTCTATACAGCACTCATTTTGAGAGAAATTCAATTATTCCTGATACAATGAAGCTGTGGGAACCACAACCACTGGGTTCAATGTACTGCCAATGATGACACTGCTAACAGTGACAAATCCCTGCTGGTGCTCACAACCAGCTCCTCATCATCGCTAAACCTTAAAGGCTCCATATGTATATGCATATATATATAATCCTCCATATGTACTACTGACGCACAGAGGTCAGCCAGGACTTTCAGTACAGAAACAGAATATAAACTAGAAGTATATAATCAGTATTGAGCATGGTTAGTATGAAACAGCACTGAGTATAGCCAGTATATTGGCACTGTAGGCTATAGATGGTAACGAAAAGTACTGAGCAAAACCAGTAAAGATTTTTGGCAGCTTACAGCATGTACAAACAAGTCAGTATTGAGTATCACAACAAATATATAGCCAATAGAGTACAGCGAGTACATATTTTAGCTACTTGAGTATAGACTACAGCTAGAATAGAGTATACAAAGAACGATAACTATAATGATTTTAGAATCCACAACAATAGATGAGAACACTTTGTTTAGAAAAAGTGCACATTACAGTTGTGTTTCTGCAGCTTTAAATGCTTGAGCACTTTAAAGTCTGGTGGATTCTAACGTTCAGCTGTAAAAAAATAAAAATAAAATTTCTGAAAGTGATTCCAACAATATTGTTCCTCTGTGTATCATTAGTTGTGTCGTGGACTTCCCTAGAGTCATAAAATTTAAAGTGAATATTATAACAGTTATCATCTTTGGTGTGAACCGGCCAGTAGTGTTATTGCAAAGCTGAAATTAAAACAACCCAAAATGAATGAATGAATAAATAAATTAAATATTTAGATGGAAAAACACCGAAATATAATAAATGTAAAAAGCAGTATATTTTAAAAGAATTAATGACTAAAATTATAACTGATATAAAAATGAAACAATATATAGAAAATAAAATAAAACAAAAATGACAAAAGCACATACTAAAACAAAATGAAAATTAAAGTGAAAACTGAAAATATAGAATTAAAAATGAACTCATAATATTAAATAAAAAAACACTACAATATCATATGAATAATACAAAAACACTGGAACTGGCGTTAAGGGTGTAACAGCATGTAAATATCTAGTATAGTTAGAATTTAGTCAGCATAGAGTGTAAGTAGTATATCTCCACATCAGCAAACATAGAGGCAGTATTGATTACAAGATATATTGAGCCAGTACAGATATCTAGTCTATACAGAGTCAGTGTTGGGTATAGTTAGTGTATAGTCACCACAGTATAGCAAGTGTAGATCTAGTAGAGAATCAGTAGTTAGTACATAGTCAGAATATAGTATACGCTGTAGTATATAAGCATTATAGAGTACAGCCTTACCAACACCTCGTTGCAAATATCGCGTAATTCTGCCTCCACCTTCTCTCGGTACTCCTTCACCATCTGAAGTTTCTTGTCGTTGCCCTCGGTTTTCTGTTCAATACTCGAGATAACCCTCCAGGCCGACCTCCGGGCCCCGACGACGTTCTTGTAGGCGACGGAGAGCAGGTTCCTCTCCTCGTTGGTGAGCTCGGCTCCCTGCTCCGTCACCTGCTTCATGCACGCGGCCATGTCATCATAGCGCTCCGCCTGCTCCGCCAGCTTGGCTTTCTGAATCAGCTCCGTCTTATCCATGATTTAATCGTTTAAACTCCGGGAAATGTCGAGTCCGGCAAAAAGGGGAGGGAGAGAAAAACAGTGTGTAAAGGGGGAAGAGAAGAAGCTGGCTGGCCGAAGCAGTGAGGGTGAAGCGATCCAGGAGCACCTGAGGAGAAATAAAACCTCAGATATCACTGAAGCAAGTACGCGACATTGGCGGCGTTTTAATTCCCAAACATGTTCAGAGCGCACACAGCAGACAGTTCAGATTTAGAAATATGGTATTTTAGCATATTTTCCCGGCTTTCAGCTCGTCAAAGAAGAAGTGTTATGTTACACAATACATATTTTAAGATGTGCATTTAAATCACGTGAAGCGGTTTAGAGGCACACATCGTACGTCGAGCTCTACTGTCCTATTAACCTTATTTAAAAATCACAAAATAAATAGCATGGATATTTTTATATCAAATATAAACCCTCAAATTTGTCCTGCTCGAGTTACTCACGCTTGTCTAATCTAATAACGTTACTGTCCATAAACCAGCCAATGGCTAACCTGCTACTAACTGACCACGACGAGTGCCACGATTCCCTGTCACTTCCCGCAAAGCTGAGTCATGTAGATAAGTTTTAAAGATTGTAAATAAATGGCAAAATATTGCATAGGTTTTGAATAAAGCGTAGTTCACCTGATAGCGCGTGCAATTGATTTGGTTAGCTTCTGACAGCTAACGACTGCACTCCGGTCTTTTGCATTTTACGAAATAACGCGTGGCAGCGAACGGTACGATCAAAAGTGATCATATTCATTATATAAGTAAAGTACGGAATCATATAAGTTACGACGGGGAAGAAGAAGTAAGAAAAATGTCCCACCTTGAAGAACGGTACCAATCAGCTACTCCGCGAAAGCTATATCCGCTTTGGGTTGGAGGGAGAAAAGATTCGCCTTCACCTCAACCGAACCTGAAAGGTGGGCGTGGCTTTTAGAACACAAGTCCAATCGTGTCTTAGACGGGCCTCGCGTTCTAACGTCAGTCAAGCTAAATTGACCAATAATCGATAAGATATTTAAACAAAGGCGGGGTTAGAGGAGGAGCACTTTGAGACCATGGGGTTTACGCCAATTAGAGCAAGTGAGAGGACGTCATTATCACGATGGTTACGGCCCCCCCGGATTCTTGTGCACTCAGCGGGCGTGGTTGGATTTAGACTTTTAAGCATGGAGAATTGATGATGTGCAAATGTTAGATATATTTACAACATTGTAAATATATTATATGCGCTTTTACTTTGTATTTGTGTCCTAATATTTGGAGAAGTCTAAACGTCCCACTCACATGTAGCGCTGTCTGTATGCTTATGCTTGTGTAAAGCTTTTTTACACTTTGATGATGGCCTCAGTTTAACTGTATGTCAATAAACTGCTTACTATAAACACTATACATGTACGAGCTGTGCATGAATTGCTTTGATAAGAAGGTGTCTGCTAAAAATATATGTACACATTTACACAATAATGTCAATGATGGAGTTCATTTGAATGTTTATAGATCCATATGCATCTATTAATCTTTTAAATAATATTAAGTGGTAGCGTAGGATGTGGAAAATTGGTCAATGCTACACCAACAGCCCAACTTAAGACTTTGTGAAAAGTTATAAGCAATACGTTATGGGCTTTTTTCTGTTTAAGATATTAAATGCATCAGAGTAAAGAAAAGAAACACTCAAATTTGACTTTTACATTGAAACACTCAAAACTGAACCAACAAAAGGACTAAAATGGGGACTGGATTGAAAGTAGTGGACCTTTAGCTCCAGGTCAGACTCGGCCCCCGGTCTGACTCCACAATAGGTCACATGGCCTGCTCTGAAACAGGAAAAACTGCAGATCAGTTACCGGGAATGAGCTCTTGCACTGTAATCCCATCCTTTTCTTATGCCCCAAGGACTGGAAGTGTGTATGGTCTTTTTATCACTGAATGAAGCTTTTCTGATTCATGACATTGCATTCCTGAACTCTGTTGTGCATCATATGTAAATACTTTACATTTTTACAGATCAGCTTTCACTGGAACTTCCAACCAGCTCATATTTCACTGAATCACAGGAACATAAAGTGATAGAGATGCTAATAGGCCAGCTTTACCTGCTGTTTAAATCTTACACCACATTACAGCACCGTCTTTCAAAATCTTCCACTTTATACTTCCACTTTATATCCTTCTATCAGGCTTAAAATGATATGGGGATATTACAGTGATAGAGAGCACACTGAGCCTCCTTCTCAGCACACATCCAGCCTACTTGACTTATCTAACACTCACATGGAGCCTGAGAGCTGTGGAGAATGTGTGAGAGTCTGCATATGATGAGTGCTGGGCATTTATGTGAAGTTTCTGAACTGCTGCTCCCTCTCTGGCCTCAGGGCTGTAAAACATTCATAGGGAGCGGAAGAGAAAGAGGGAGAGGGAAAGTGTTCCCTGATTAGAAAAGCCTAAGATAAGGAAGATGTTTCCAGTGAGCAAGGTATATGGGACTATAAGTACCATTTACAATCATATATGATGAATAATATGCTCTTTTATATTTATGGGGCAACATAAAAGGAAATAAAACAATATTGTTTTGATTAAAAATAATGTAAATATAAAGGCAACCAGATGAGCACTATTCTAATATATATATAAGGGGAAAAAGTGATATCGCATTTTATTTTATTTTATTTATGTTATTGATTGATTGATTGATTGGTTGATTGATTGATGTACAAAAATGTTTCTTGGATAACTTTAGGAGGAAAATTAGGCAATGCATAGCGAGATACACATAATACTGTACGTAATGAACTTCATTGTGAGCACAGGGTAAGATAAACCCTTCTAGTGAAATGCATATTGCATCGCTCACACCCTCTCCCATCTCTCCTCCACCTCCTCCCAGCCCGTCTGCTGTCATGCACGCTCGCAAACTGGATCAGTCAGGCTGTCGGCTCACACTTTCTGCACAGGCGAGCACTATTACGTAATGGGTTCTTTTTCAGTGAGTAAGAAGGAAAAATGTCCCAGGGCGTTGTCTCGTCTCCTGAAAACCTGCCTGGAAACAAAGCTTACTCAGACCTGTTATCATGGCCACATACAATAGTTTATATTTACATTTCCTCTCAACCCTTATTGCAGTCCAATGTTACAGCGTCCAAAAAACAGCAAAACAAGCATCAGAAAGATTGTTCTGGGAGTGACCTGAGCAGAAATGAACTCAGTGGGGTATTTCACAGGCGACTGTCTCAGATGTGCCTGAGCATGACACCTCTGTGAACCTGTGATCCAACGCAGATGAATCAGAGGCTTTGATGGAATCACATCTCTGAGGACTATTATCTCGTCATCCCTCTTCTTCTCCACTTAATCAAGACAGCAGCTGAAATCTGCTTGCTCCTGTCCTCTGTTAATTTCCAGGAATATTTTCCAGGAATTCAGCTTCTGATTAGAACAGTTATATCGTTTAACATAAGATTAAGGTTAATAATTTAACATTTTCTTTATAATTATTATAAAAACATTCTATATAATGGAATCTTAAAAAAGCAAATGAAAATTCTTATCAATTTGATAAACCAGTTTTTGAAGTGGCATCTGCTGCTGTAAGAAACTTTGGCAATAGCATATCTTAGTTTTTTTTTTACAACTGGCACCATCTCAATTTATTTAATCTCTCACTTCTCACACTTGTAGGTTCTCTTAGCTTGGCTGCATCTGAGCAAGCTGAAGATTGAAAAGCAATGGCTCTTTAAACACGATTTAAAGAGTTTCTGATGTTGTTGAAGAGAATGGCACAGCCCCATTAAATTTCTGGGGTCTTCCAAGAGCAGGAGGCAGATGGAAACACTATGTGCCGCTTTGATGTATAATGCTTGGGCGCAAGTTATCGCCCTCATTTCTGCCTCTGTCAATATGCTGCTGGCCGTCAGGGTTCATTTGTCATTTTACAGAAGCTGTTAAAGTATTTAACACTGATGCTAAATATGGCTGCTGTGAATGTTCTTGGGCAGAATCTCCCATCTGTGCACGTATGGGGTTCTGTAAATCCCCAGAAAAATTTGACATGTCAATAAATTAAGAATGCATTCATTCTTGAAACTGCAGTTTATCAAGTTTTGGGGAAGCTACATACTTAAAAATAAAGGTTCTTTACTGGCTTCTATGGTTCCATGAAGAACCTTTAACATCAATGGTATATTTTATTGCACAAAATGTTCTTTATAGAAAAAAATGTTAGATTAAATGTTCTTCTTCCTAAGAAAAAAAAAGGTTCTTTTAGGAACTGTTCATTGAATGGTTCTTCTATAGCTTCTCTGCAAAAACCCTCTTTTGGGACCTTCATTTTTGGTGTACTTTGAAACTGTAGCTTGACAAGTTACAATACAATGATATTTTAAAATAGTTATAGTCAAGCTACTGATTTGAAAAAGTAGTTAGCAACACTACAAGCTACAAACAAAAAGTAGCTGCATGAGGCAATATGTTTTAATTATCAAAAATATAACTTTCCAATTATATAATTTATATTTTATTTATACACACATTTTTACCATATTTTCCATATATTTATACCTTATTTTTGCTAGCACAAAAACAATAAGGGATTTTAATGAGTGATTAATTTACATGCAGTGAACCAGTTAATTGAAATGAATTACAATTCATATGAAAGAGAAATTACCATTTAGAAAGAACCAAATTATTACCCCATCCCAGACTATAGCTTTTGATCATGCTGCACCAACTTTAGAAACAGTAGCTTGTTGTCTGAAAGGAGAAAAACACCACTGAATCACTATTTTTACATAGTTTTGCTTGAATTTGTGGTAAATCTCAAATCATAAGGGAGCTTTTACAGAAATCCAAAAAATGGATCAGTGTTAAAGCCACCACATTTCTGACAGTATGGGTGTTCTATAGTTTAAGGAGAAAAAGACTGCCCGTGGTGCTTCTGTCTAATGCTTTTGTTGCCTACACTGTGTTACAATCTGTGATCACAAGCATAATGTATAACACAACCAGACAAATGCTTTATCGTATCCTTCCTGTATCCGGTCATTTGAGCCAGAAGCCAAAGGCAAGGCTTATACTTTGCTGTGGTTTCTATCAGATGCAATACAAGCACAAACATATACACAAAGGAACATTCTTAGTCATTTTCTTATTGCTTCTTTTTTTACATCACCGACACACATAGTCAAACATTCTTTTGGTTTGTTCTTGGAGACACAAGCATGAATTTGCAGCAATTCCATTCAGTGCAATAAGGGCTTCTCTCCAGACCCTGATAGCACATGGAGCTCTGGTTTGGCAGAATACCAGAGGGCTGCTCTGTCCTGAGAGTGAAAGGGAGAGCCCACATATGGAGTCCGTAGACCACTCAGCCTCAAAGCGTGCCTCAGCTCTCAGGGTGATGAAATATTCATTGAGCGTGCTCAAACACAGTGCACGTTTCCTCCATTTTTAAAGTGGCACAGAAGTCTCGTCATATTGGCCATAATTCAATCAGGTCATCATCTGGTGATTGTCAACACACACACACACACACACACACACACACACACACAAACACACACACACACACACACACACACACACACACACACACACACACACACACAGCAGTCTGGCTAGGGAACACACTAGGGTATTTTAACTAGTTAGGCCACTATAGTTAATCTATTTATATTGCATACCTTTGTAACTTCAGCAGATAGCTGAGATCAGCTTATATTTTTCTTACAGCACACCATTAATAAATGCAGAGTCCTGTGCAAATTTTTGTTGGTATCAGTCTTTCATTTAGCATACGCTTCATTGTTAATCCATCAGTTTAAACATTGTAGCTTATGAAACTGGTGCAAAATGCACAGCTTTAATTAATCACTAGATGTTAGGAAGCAGTTATTTTTTTATAGTATAGACCTTAATCAGGTTAAACACCATGTTGAATTTACCATGGATGAAAAGAAAGCTGTGAGGGATAGTCTTACAGCCTTTCCAATGGCACAAACTGTATAAAGGTCCTGGATCAAGTTTTTGCAAATTACGACTTTTAAAAGAGTTTTTTTTTTTCTTTTTTCTACTGAAAGACAATGTCAACTGAACAATCCCTTATAGCTTCATTTTCATTACCATAAAACATACTGTGAAAAAAGATTTGAATAGATTTTAATGTTTAAAAAATGTTTAAACTCAGCGTCTGTGTTTGAGTTCTGTTCAGAGTTTTGCCCTCGTCTATCATTAAGCCCTCAAATTTATCTGTTCCTTGTCCATTATTGTCTTTGCAGGTTGTTCTGTTCTCGTTTCTAAAAATTCTGTGATATGTTTTTATTTTATTTTATGATCTTTATCCTTTTTTGCAAACAATAACTAAAATGTGACCCTGGACCACAAAACCAGTCTTAAGTCGCTGGGGTATAGCCAAAAATACATTGTATGAGTCAAAATTATTGATTTTTCTTTTATGCCAAAAATCATTAGGACATTAAGTAAAGATCATGTTCCATGAAGATATTTTGTAAATTTCTTACTGTAAATAGTTCAAAAATTATTTTTTTATTAGTAATATGCATTGTTAAGAACTTCATTTGGACAACTTTAAATGAGATTTTCTCAATATTTAGATTTTTTTACACCCTCAGATTCCAGTTTTTCAAATAGTTGTATCTCGGCCAAATATTGTCCTAACAAACCATACATCAATGGAAAGCTTATTTATTCAGCTTTCAAATGTATACATCTCAATTTCAAAAAATGGACCCTTATGACTGGATTATAATATATGGTCTGCAGTATTACATTCATTGTAACATTTTTGCCTTTTTTTAGCCAGGAGTCCAAAATAAAACCCTCACAACTCAGAACTATTTTAGCCTGTTATACCATGCATCACCCATGTAGTGCAAGACATTTGATTGAAATAAGTGTTTTATTGTGTTTAACCCAGTTTGTATGCTGTTATTTGTGGGTATAATATGTGCAAGTTGTGAAAGTTGCAATGTAGCTATCATGATTACAAGCTCACAAGTGAGCGACAGCTTCGTTAATATTTTTGAATATTTGTTTCCAAATCACCTTGTGCAGCTTTCCCTCGGCATGTAATTGTCCATGTAATTGACGACTTTTTCTGGCTCCTTCAGACGAGTCTGAAGAGTTGACTATCAATAATTCATGTTGTTTTATCTCACTTTTACAAACATGTTTGATACAAACCAGAAAGCTCAGGATCTCGACTGTGTTGCTGCTTCCACCCACATTGCCTCATTATCCAGTGAAGGTCTGAATAAAGCATAGATATTAACAATGTGTTTTGAGATACTGCCGCAGCATTCTAGTTCACACAGATTTTTGCAATCTATATGAAAGCAATACCCTTCTGCTTAACTTTAACATACAAAAAATGGAATAGACACTTCAAATAAATTACGTACAAACACATACTGAACACTGAAGATGAGTTAGAAAACAAAACTGGACACTTAAAGAAGCTTAACCTTGAGTGAGCGGGTGAGAGATGGTGGAAGGACAGTGCCTGGAGCAAAGAAACTAGTGAGACATGCAGCCTCAGTCTGGTCATGAGATTTCATCACTCTAAAAATACATCCTCTCAAAAGCCCAAAGAGCTTTTCTGTGCTTTCAGTGTGTGTGTGTGTGTGTGTGTGTGTGTGTGTGTGTGTGTGTGTGTGTGTGTGTGTGTGTGTGTGTGTGTGTGTGTGTGTGTGTGTGTGTGTGTGTGTGTGTGTGTGTGTTAAATAATGAAGTGTTGAAGAGCTGGCGGAGCATGCACAGTGTACAGATTCTCCTCAGGACAAACCACGGTTTTGCCACACCATTTGGACTCCACCCCTCTGTGGAAAAGAAGGAGTTATGCTGGGCTCTTCTGTAGTTTGCTGTGCTTTCCATTAAAGGGATGCTCCACCCAAAAAAATGAAAATTCTCTCATCATTTACTCACGCTGTCCCAAATATATGACTTTCTTCAGATAAACACAAATTAATTAATGTTAGTCCATATAATGCAAGTGAATAGCAACCCTTTTCTTTGTTTGTGTTCATATAAAGAAAGTCACATCTGAGATGACATGAAGAGAGAAGAGAATGAGAGAATGTTCATATTTAGGTGGAGCATCTCTGTAATTCTCCAGCTTTCTTCACTTTATGTATGAATTTCATGTTTTTCAAAGTACTTGATGTATGAAACACTGTCAATGCTAGATCCCAAAACTTCTAAAAAGGCCATTTATTGACACCAAGCTGAAAAAACGACTCTTTTACTGAGTATCTGCACGGTTGCTAATATTAATTTTATACAACACTTTAATAAACATTAAGTTCATTAAAATAATTGACCAAGACATTATCAATTTTGACAGTTTTTCCTTTATTTCGCCAGCAAAAATGGTCCCAAACAAAGCAGAAAAGTTGTGTCTCCCAGAAATATAGTGTTTTGTTTTGGCATTTTTTAACAAATCAGGTGAGTCAATGATTCAATGGCCCAAATGTCTTTTAAAAAATGTCATGTTTATGTTCAAATAAACATCAATCAAATACATGTGATTGATGTATGAAGTACTGTTTCAAATCTCAAAACATTAAATTGGCCATTTGACCACTATATATATAACAATAGAATAAATATATTTAAACAAAGAAGTCAAATGAACAGAGATCAATAACTAAAACGAAGTAAATAAAAACAGAAAAATTGTCACATGGAATGTAACTGTCCTTTAAAAAGCACTATGTCTGACCAGCTCTTAAATCACACACACTTTCACACATGTAAACACAACCATTCTGTAGCTAACAAGGGAAGGGTGAGATGTGTGTGCATAATTCATGTGTGTGGGCAGGTGTCACAGCATTCTGACAAGAGAATTCTAGTGAATTCTAGTGACTAAAAGCCACGTAACTTCAAATTAACACAGATGACAAATAAGATAGTGATCCTTTGTTCTGACCCTCACCCACTGGTGCAATTAATCTATGATGAGTACAACTACATGCTAGCAGAGTAATAAGTGCTTTTCTCTAGCTAATGCATGTTACATTTTATGTGGCAAACAAATAATGCAGTTTATCTCTATGGAAACAGAAATGTGATTTTGTGGTGTATACTATTTGTCTGTGTTTTCCTGAGGTCATCAAACTGAAGTGCAGGTTAATGTTTGGCTCGATAATCTCTTTGATGTTTGAAAGTGCTATTCAAGTAAATGGGTCAATATAGCCACGGCAATAATTACAGTCCTCTGTGAAGAAAACAGGTAATGCACTGCAGTAACTGCATGCCTACAGATAAAACACCTCTCTCGCTCTCTTCCTAATATTAGGATTTATCAGGGAATGTAAAAAAAAACTGAGGTGTTGAGAATTGCTTTAAAACTATTATTTATGTGGTCACTCAAATATCTAACAAAAGAAAATATATGATTTTGGTATCAGTAATTATTTTAATTTAAATTATATCTTAATTTGCTCTAGACCATTCCAGCATTTTGGATCAGTAATATGTTTTAGAGTTGTTTTTATAACATTGTGAAAATTTTTTTAAATAACTATTTTCTATTTTAATACATTTTTAAATGTATTTTATTCCTGTGATGGCAAAGCTGAATTTTCAAAATCATTACTCCAGCCTTCAAAATATGCTGATTTGGTGCTTTATTATCAATTTTGAAAGCAGTTTTGCTGCTTATTACAGTTCATATACTTATGATTCTTTGTTGAATAGAAAGTTCATACAGCATTTATTTAAAATAAAATGTACTATTTATAACATTTTTGGAACATTAAAAAGCCTTCAATCTTACTTTTGAGCAATTTATCGTGTCCTTGCTAAATAAAAGTAGTAATTTTGTTTATTAATTATTAAAGTGAAAAAAAAATGACACCAAATCTGTGGTGTATGTTAATCTTCATATCTACAGATATGTTTTATACATAGAGAGAAAACAGCATATGAGTCAAAATGTTATTGTGATGTTAAACATGTTTTACTAATGTTAAACTATTAACAATTTTAGAAGAAAGAAGGAAAAGTCTTTGCCTTGATTTCAACTGGACTGCATATCCTATAATGTGAGTGGGTAATAAAGTAAAAAAGATGTGTGGTTGTTAGGAAACAAAATGATGCAAACAACACAGTCCATCTGTAAATGTCAGTAATGCTGCTAAGCTGGTCCTTGCAACCCTCACAGAGTTGTGTGATAAAGGATGGAGCCAGACTCCCACAACATATCATTGAGCCACACAACAGGTGGGCTACTGCTCATCGGGACAGGAATTACATTAAGGTTGTTAAACAACTGCTCCTACACTCACTCTCTTTCTTTCTCTCCTTTTTACAGACTGTTCTGAGCTGTGACATGAAACATGACAGAAAAGGAAAAATATAAGTCATTTGTGTTTTAAAGAGCCCTCCAAAAAAAATAAAATAAAATAAGGCATTGGTAAAAACTATACTTCAAATATATATTAATAAAATATACAATACCATTCCAAAACTTTATGTATATGTATATATATATATATATATATATATATATATATATATATATATATGTGTGTGTGTGTGTGTGTGTGTGTGTGTGTATAAAATAGTGGCAGGAATAATTACATTTTAAAATATTTTGAATGAGGAAAACGTTATTGTAAATTGCGATAATATTTCACAATATTACTGTTACTGCATTTTGATCAAATAAATGCAGCTTTGGTAAGCATAAGAGACATTCAAGAATATTAAAAAAACTAAAAACTTACTACCTCCAAAACTTTTGAATAGCCGTGTATTTTCCTTGCAAAAAAATAAAATAAAAATGTTAAAATACACGTCTTTTGAATGGATGGGAAAAGATGTTTTTTGCACTCATACAGTGTAGTTACAGCATCCCAGCAGGAACTAACAGGGACATACAAATCAGTTAATCCGTGTCACCCCGGATGAGATCAAATTAGACAAAGCTTAGAAGAAAACCCACTGTGCTGTTTTGTCATTGTTTGCACATCCCATGTGAACTGGAAATGTAATAGCTGTTATCTACTCAGTTAGAGATACCGATAACGGTATGCAATTGAGATGAATGAGTATGAATGAGGCATGAAATTACCCTCCCCAAGGGACAAATTAGTAAAACCTGGCAGCCAGTTTCCACCATAATAACTACTTCAAAGTTGCAGTGGACTAGGCTTCATTAGGCATGACATAATCAGGGATGCTTTAATGCAATGTTTTTTGGACAAACAAACAGCAACCATGTGTTGTTCTGGCAATAACAAACTTCTATGGGGCAATAGAGTTTCCTTTGAATATTTGTGCCATTAAACCAGATGTGATATTATTAAGCTATAAACATAACCTGCTCAGGAAGATTCTCTTTAGGTTTTATTTGTCATGAACCAAACCAACACACTGTTATGGCAATTCATAACTATTTTACATGTTGGTGAATTGGTGGTGGCTAATTTGTATGAATTTGTACGGTCTCATTCTTCATACATTTTTGTTCAACACCACTGCTTATTATATTTAGGGCTGGATCTTCATGCTTATTTTTTCCTAAAAAAGCATACATTTTCATACTAAATCATATCATCGCAATCACTTTTTCATCGCAAGTTCATCGCAATCACTTTTTCTCACAAGATAAGGTTGGAAAAACACACTGCAGAAGAAGACAGTTTATGCTAAAGTCCACTATATCACCACTTGAATCTACTATGAGCGACCCCGAATAGTCGACGATTCGATGCTTTGAGGAGCCTGATTCGACTCCCAATCTCACAGTCGAATATTCGCGAATATGATCATGCCATTTTGGCTATATGGGGGTGCTCAGTGTCTGATTTCACATAGAACTACCAGTTTTCTCCCAATAAGTTAATATACAGCCTATTAAGATAATGCTGTAAATAAGAATCTGAAAAGAAGGTAGCTTTAAATAAATATTTTAACTTGCGTGAATAAATCCAACCACCCCTATAGATGTAAGTTTCACTTTCCATAACCCGTGACAGACAGAGGAGCATCTTGGCGGCAGGGATTTAAGTATTTAACAAGACTCAAATCCAAGACTGGATTTTTTCGATCAGGTAGGGTACAAGTGATTTCAGACAGACACATGAGAAACATTTGTATGTATTATTTATCTCGTATAAGATGCATTCAGTTGAGTTGCGCTGTAGTAGCCTATAAGCGCTTCATAGCCTACTTTACAGTGATTATCTCTTCAGTGCGCAGCGCGAGCACTACAAACAACAATATATAACATTATAATGAGAACACTAATATCATAAAACGCTGCGAATTTTTAGAGTTTAGTTGCCTGTTTCTGAACGTTGTTCCCTCTTTTAAAAAACCTGCTATCAAATGCATTCATTCTACTGTCATCTTCAGCGCGCGCAGCTCAAAACAGAAATGCAGAAGATTAATAACTACTGTCATTTACATAACGTTATAATGAGAGCAGTATTGTAAAAAAGGTTGTGAATTCTTAGGGTTTGGCTTACGTTTAATGTTAACTATCTTTTAATCAAAACATAAAGCGAGGCGTCCGTTACACCTTTTCCCTGTGTGTTAACGTCAGTAATTATGACTGTATAATGTAATGTACTTTGGCCCCGCCCCCAAACATATGATTCGACTATCAGTCGACTATCGGCAAGATTCGAAAATTCCGATTCGACTATGAAAATTCTTAGTCGGGGACACCCCTAGAGGCAACGTTGAGAATGTAACACGTATTTGCATTGTATTATGACAGTCTGATACATTTCTGAACACAAGAGCAGACAACATTGAGCATCTGCAATCACATACTTGCATATAGTAGGCCTTTGTTTTGTGCTTAAATCTCTAGAGAAGAGGCTTTTACTATGCACTACCCACACAAATCTTTTGTTCTTTACTATCTTCAAAAGATATTAAGCATGTTCAAATGAGGCATTTTATAAAAGGCTAAGCAATTACTGTAAAAGGAGCATTGGAATGTAGGAGACGTGCCATACGATGGATCTATTTTTAGTTGGTTGCAAGGAGTTAGTTACCATAGATTTCCTCTTTCTCTGTGCCTCTTTTTCTCTCACACGTACACACTCCATCTCTCATTGTCGTAGAGTCCACCATTTGTTGCTATGGAGACAGCCCCCGTTATCCCACGCTTGGTATTGTATTCTGAACGACCCTTTAGCAGGTGGGGGATTCGAGGAGACCAGATCTGCCGATGGGTACGTACCAATCACAAGATCAGACCTCACGGGGCCACCCTGGGCTGGGTATTTGTATACCTTTAATGTAAAAATGCTTTACTCACTGGGCTGTTCGGTTTCAGACATAGCGTTTATTAATAATATGACATGGCCTCTCATGCTGCATCGCTTAATTAAAAAAATAAATAAATAAATAACTGGTCATGTGACTGCCACTGTGCATTACTCTTCCAGTAATAGTAAGAAGAAAGTATTCTCTCAGAAAAAAAGGTACAAAAGCTGTCACTGTGGCACAGGGGCGCCTGCAGGATTTCTTTTGAGGGTACGCACAGTTTTTTTTTCTTTTTTTTTGGGGGGGGGGGGGGGTCGTATGTAATGGTAAAGTGATTATATTTCGTTTAGTTTTTTTATAAATATGTTTGGAGCACTTTGTGTTCGTTAAATGTAAGTTTTTTTTTTTTAAGTAACGACCAAGCGGCCAGCGGCAGACAGTGAGCCGATCATAGCCTGTTTGATCAATTTAGCCTACTCAAATCATCACAACTTGCCTAAAATAAAATCTATTTATATAAACAGTTCAAGCATATCACAATGTTAGTTTAAACATTTGAACTATATAAATGTGCGCTAGGTGCATATCTAATCGTTTGTGTGAAGAGTAGAATCTGAAGCGCACTTTGCAGGACATGGAGGCGCCAAAGCGGTCATTTGCATTTTTTTCTTGATATTGGAAACAGCTTAAAATATGCCGTAATTTTGGCTCATAAAAGTAAGAGTAATACATCATTTGGAACTGTAAAGGGTCTACTATTATTTGTGTGCATTCACAATATCAACAAAACGTTGTGCTTTTATAAAATAAATAGGAAAACTGAGGATGCGCTTGCCGTCTCATCTTGAATAGGAGCGCTTCACAATGATGAACCAAAACTCAACGAATTGAGTCACAAATATGATAAATATATCTATAGAAAGCTTTAAATTACTACTTTAAAACGAAATAATTCAAATCGAAAACAAAAACTCTTTCATTATGTAATCCGTAAAGATGCATTTCTCTCTAAAGGCATGTCCAATGAGGAGATGGCGAGTCATTTTTCATCACCGTCTAAAATATAAAAATAAGGAAAAGCCTAAAACAGGCCAGATTATATTTTTTTCTCATTTTTATGTTGCTCTGCTCTGAATTCCTTAAAACGCAATTTTGTCTGATATGTGAATGATTTATTAGCCTATTTTTTAATCCATGCAGCAAATGCTTTGAAAACAGCTTTAAAAATTACTTTATTGCATTCCAAATGATTTTAAAGAACTTTTCACTATACATTTTACAGGTAGCTTGAATGTAAAACATTGTCATGAATTCGTTGTATTCCCATTTGTAAAATAGGCTACAAATTAATTGTTGTAGTCTAACCCGATCTCATGAAAGTGCATGTAGCACGATTTTCTCTTTCTATTTGATGTAATGTTTATAAGCAGAAATTGACTTTGGCATGCAAACGACTGATACATTCATTATTAATGGAATAGCTGGTTCAGTCGACAGAAATACGGAACACACGGGCCTATAATTTACTGCTGAAATGTTTGCAGGGCAAATCTCAGGTCAGTCTGAGCGCTCATGGTACGTATAGTGCGTACAGCCGTACACCTGCAGGCGCCACTGCTGTGGCACACTTTTGTACCTTTTAGATACTAATATGTACACTTTAGGTACTAATATGTACTAATATGTAGGGACAAATATGGACTTTTTAGGTACAAATGTGTGCCTTCTGAAGAGAGATACTGCCCCAGTGACAGCTTTTGTACCTTGTTTTCTGAGAGTGTAATAGGCCACACCCACTTAAGGCAATAAAGTAATATTTTAAATATACAGAAATGTCAATGGTCGACATTCATCTCCTACTGTTTAAACACTGTAATAATAGACCTCAGTTAATAATAATCTCATACATTTTGGGTATTTATGTGAGCTCTCTTTTTTTTGACTCTCTTCTAATGTTCAAGTGTCAGTTTTCAAAAGCAGTTAAAACACACACATGCACATTTTATACAGGACCACACCCAACTGTGTTTCAGACTCTCATTTACATTCGCTGTGCATATTGACCTTACTAAGATTAGAAGCCATATTGAATTTGACATGGGTGAAAACAAGGCTGTGAGTAATAGACTTGCAGGATTTACAATGGCACACAAAGCTCCCACATCATGTAATTTTTACAACTTTCAAAATTGTTTTATTGAGTTTTTGTCCATTTAATTTTTTTCTTCAGCTGAACAGTTGTTAACAACAGTATAATCCTGTACTTCTATCCTTCATCCTTCTATCCCTCATTTTCTTTCCTGTCAAAATATGGTATAATGTTTTAAGAAAATTAAACAAAATAATTTTTTTGTTTTAACAAAATAATGTTTTTAAGAAACTCGTTTCCGAGAACGTTATTTTTGCATGGTTTCAGTTGGTTTTAAATGTTATCTTAAATTTAGATAAAATTTCAGTGTAAGTTTCTTGATGAACGACACCAGTAATAGAAAGTGAATCACGCTCCTCAAAAGCTGAAGGAGTCAGCTGGATTTCAAAGGTCAACCCAGGACACTGGGAAATGCCTCATTCCTTTCTGCTGACCGCAGTATATCCTAATGGGGCTGGCAGAGTAATGTCAGTCAATAACTGATCATGTTCTGAAGACCATATTGCTGTTGTGGGGAAGTAGGAAAGTCTTTTGTTTGCAGAGAAGCAGGAATAAATAACCGTCTGGATGGCTTTATGCATGGAAAACTGGAAAATCTGAGCAGCTCATTGATCCAGGGGATCTAGGAAGCATGTTGAGCTTTAGTGTTCCAGAGATCTGTTAATCTACTGCACATATTGTGTAAGCACATGTATGGGACAGTCATACTGACTTCTGCTGCACTCTAAACATATGTCTGTCTAAAGTATTTCTGAAAGAAGGGAAATATGTGCAGCTTTTATTACCATGGTGATGGTAGACTGAGTAAACAGCGGGTCTGCTGACAGGCTACCGCAGTGACTAATGAGAGCAATGAGGTCATTTGTTCCAGAGTAATGGGAGGAACTAAAATCTGGTGTGTATGTGAAGCCTCACCCATAGATGGAGTGAAAATTACCTGTGTGTAGCCTATTTGTAGCTTACTACGAGTTGCTGCAGCCAATTGTAAATTGAATGTTCGAGGCTTCCGGTGTCATGCACTTCCAATTATTTTTAGCTGTACAAAACAGCTTATTATGAAAACTGGTATTTCATGTTATATTATATATTTTATGGTAGCATTGTAATTTTTGTTCACTGCACTTTGTTGTTCTTCACTTAACTATAGAAGTTCCACAGAAAAAAGCTTACTTCCGTGTTGCAAAATAAAGGGGATAGAATGGATTCTGTTTGCAGAAATATAGATCGTGCAACCTATTTACAGACCAGTAAATAGCTCTAAAGATTTTTGTGCTACAAGGGAACACAAGAAATATAGGCCAGGTCATGTTTGACTGGATGTAGAATGTTCTGGATTAAATATAAAGAAATAATAAAGCTAAAAGTGTGAGCCTGATCGTGTAACCTTCAGATAATTTGCTCATCATTGAAAGAACAAGGGTATTTTGTCTCCTATTGAACAATCTGACTCTTACGTTTAAGGTGATTTTAATAGCTCAGAAAACATATTTAACTTTTTTCCTCTTGACTTTAATGATATGAGAACTGATTATAAACTAAATTATGACATTTTTCCATGAAAAATGTAATATCTATTTGGATTCTCATAGAACTTTTGAAAAAACATTAATTTAGTCTTTTTTTTTTCAGGGGCCAATAAAACCTATATTTCTGAAATTAGCGTTTATTTTGCACAAGTTAATGGTGCAATAAATTTATTTTTACTCATATCATTGGGGTCTCTTGGATCCTAAACATGTCATTTAAAGAAAATGATGATTAACACCACCACCACTGAAATGTGCCTCTGCATATTAACCCTTAGATGATTACTAAAACAGGGAAATTCAAATCATCTTATTATAATGTGTAACAGTTAATTGCTTCCAGTAGAAACGGTGGTCGACCCAGAGCCCACAAAACATCTCCTTTGTGGGCGCATAATTCTAGCAGTTCTGAGAGCCTCTTTGAGATGAGAACTGTGCACGGTACACACGCTCTCATCTTTGATTATGCATGATCTACCCCCTCCGTTCGCTCCAGCTGCCACTACGTGATGTGGTTGCCATGGTAACCGACGGGACGCAGACCTGAGGTGGGCAACAATAGGATTTTCCATGTGTGTGAAGATTCCACTGCCTTCATCTCAGCATATCAAACACTGTATCGGATGCTGGATAGAATCGGTGCAACTGAAGCAAGAATTAAGATATAGATTAAATATTTTAGACTTCTTTAGTAATGCATAGTGTATATGTGCTCCATTTTTATATGTGCTCCATGTGATCCCTTTTAATTAGTTAAACAGCAGTGTGTAAACAAGGCTTTAGTACGTCAGTACAGAGCTTGTCAACAGTGAGAATGTGAGACGGACTATGGCTGTGAGTCTGGTTGTGTGTGGCTTGATCATTATTCTCTTTGGCTTTCCCTTCACTAACATTATTGCAGCAGCCTTCATCCCAACTAAATAAAATATTGGTGCCTACCAAGAAAGACTATTTTGGGGCTGAAAAGAACATTTTAGACCATGTTTGTCCAATGTAGTTTATGCTTGTTTGGTGTTGGTCTTGGTGGACCAGTGTAGCCATGTTGTTTACCAACAAAAACATTTTTCTGACGAGGGTGGTTGACCAAGGAATGGTTAACTGGTTAAACAGAAGCATTGCTATAAGTAGCAATTAGTTTCACTACATTTCTCATTTTAAATCATGCAGCCTAGCTTTTTAAGTTTTTTGTTGCTCTCTTCAAAATATTTCAGAAAGATTTGTGTAGGCTATATTGATCACAAAGTTTCCAATGTAAATGACTCACTCCAATGAATCAGTTATATGGTTAGTTCAACGGCTCTGACCCAACTATCTCAGGTGTTGCATGCGTAAACGTGGACTGTTACATTTAAGTTAAATGTCATGTTGGCACAGCAAATATTGTTTCATGATTGGGTTTTAATTACAGAGAATCTGTAAGATACATTTCCAGCGAATTCATCAAACCGGTCTAAACAGTTTAAATCGATAACGATTCCAGTGTAAATGATTCACTCCACTGAATCGACTGAGCGGTTACACCAAGCTACACCAATCAAGCATTGCATGCGTAAATACTCATGTACTGAGTGTTATATTAAGGCTAAGTAATATATATAGTAGTTAATATTGTTTCACATGTTGGTTTTAATTACAGAAAGGTCTCTTCCTCTACTGTCTCGTGCAGCACACAGCAAGCAATGGCTGGTTTTTGGCCAACCTCAGCTGCCGTGAACAGCAGGAAGCAGAGTCGTGATGGGAAAGGCAGTGAGAGCATGTAATATTTATACCGGATAAGAACCAAGTGAGCAAGGCTCAGTATAATTTTCTGTTCGCCCACAGCCTCCCACAATCCCTATCCACACCATGCGACGTCTGTGGAGGACGAGTGGGATTGTAAAATGTGCCATACTCGAAGGAAGAGCAGTCCGCTGTGCTTCAGTGTGAAGAATAATACCCACACCTGCAGTTACTGACTGTTCCTGATTTCCATTGGCAACAATGCTGCGTTTTGCATAGAGAACACAAGAGAGGCAGTAAACCATGAAATTGGCCCAGTGGTGAAAGAAGCAGCTTTCTCCAAAGAGGTGGGGAAGAGGATTGGAGGGAGGTTTATTGATGCGCACGTTAAAAAAAGAGAAAAAACCTCACACATATGCATACAAACACACACTGACACAAAAGACAAATGCCACATTGCACAATGAAGCCACCTTCAGTTTGTCTGGCACATATATTTACTGAAAATGTGTTTTAAAAAAACATAAAATAAATCTTCTGGACAAAAACATCAGACATTCATGAAAAATATTATAAATATGTTGTGCTTATACATGTCATAAAAATGAATACTTTGAATACTGCTGTAAATTTACTTTGTATGCCAGTTAGAAGCTCTTAATGTACAGACGAGGACAGTCTTATAGTTGTTGTCATGGAGTGAGGAGAGCAATGGGGGAAAAAAGAGGTATTTTTGGGAAACGTGGTACTCCCTACCTAGTTCCGGTAGGGAGTACCATGATATTGTTTACCCCCAAAGGTACTGACAGCTTCATGGACTTACACGCCATCTAGTGTCTATTATCCATGATGACACCTTTCTTAGTTATGCAGGAGGGGCACGTGACAAATAGTGGTAGTGTTTTATTGGCTTAGTAAATAGCAATTTTAACAGTTTCTTATTGCCAAAGCAAGCATTGGTGGAAAATAAAACAGAATAGATGAATAAATATATACAATACATTAATTATAGCACTTGGTAACATAACAAATAATACAAATTATATTTAAATAATTGAATACAATAATAAGAAATATCTAAAATAATAAGAGATAGAATAATTCCATTTTTTTTTATTTCTACATACACTGTGCACATTTGTGTTTTGTGCAAACATGCATTTTACAAATTTTTAACTTCCCTATTAAATTATTTATTTATTTGATTTATAAGCTATATAAGAAATATATAATATAATTATGCAATACAATTGTTACACAATCTTTATATTAGGCCTATTTCTAAAATAATATAAACAAAAAAATGCATAATAAACAGTACAATTAGAAGTAAATATATAAAATAATAAAGGATAGAATAATTGAATTGTACATTTTTGCATATATGAGATAGTGCGCAAATGTGCATTATTATACCCAAGTATGCATTTTACATATTTTTTTAACTTCCTGATTAAACTGTATTTATGTATTTAAGTTGTATATAATTGTTATTATACAGCGATATCGTGGACTTGATTGCACAGATACTATTTAAACTGAACTGAGCTGGACGATGGCATCACTGAATTCATTGATGAACTGTCTTTAACTGAAAATTGAGTGTTTATTATTGTCCTTTTGCATTATTGACACACCATTTTTCCTATTTGATACTGTAAAGCTGCTTTGACACAATCTGTATTGTTAAAAGCGCTATATAAATAAAGGTGACTTGACTTATGTAATATAATTATTTTATATACAATTATTACAGTTCTTACATTAGACCTATGTATAAAACAATGTATTTATTATGTCATAAATAATATATAAATAATAATAAACCATAAACAACATAAAAAGGAATATTAACAGCTTTAAAATAACGTCAAGTCATAACTTTTAGATTACATTGGACTTTTATTATGAAAAATATTTTAGAGGCCATATTGAAAGCGTGGTTGCTCATGCTGTTAGATTACGGAAAACAAACAGAGCTGAATGTACGCACGATTTGATATGGGAATTTTAAGTAGCTCGTGTTAAAGTCATGGACGAACAACTTACTGTGAGTTTCTCCTTTAGGTAGTATTGTTTGGCGATCTGTGCTGTTATGTAGTCGGTATCTTACTCTTGGACTCTTCCTCCAGGATGGATACAGTGAGCCATGCGGCCAGTGCGCTGCTGTGAGCTGGGGAGTGTCAGATGAGGGTCAGTTCTTCTGCAAGAGCTGCCACAATGTGATCGAGGTTGGTCGACAGACAAACATTATTAGATATCTAGGGCTTTGATATTCTACAAATCCTCAATGACAGTGCAGTATTTCTTATTGATAATGTCTCTGGCCCTTATCCTAAATAATTAATGGAAAAATAAATAAAATTCATTTGCTGTAATGGGGTGTCATTGCTGGCTCTGTAAATGAATTATGCATTATACACTTTACAAATAATGCTGTATTTTTTCATAACTTGTTCTAGAAAACGAAGGAGGTGGTGGATGTAAACACCCTTCATAGTCAAAACAGCAGGATCTCACAAATAGTAAGACCTAAAAAGAAAAAAGAAGGTCAGTCAAAGTCTTCTGTCCACTTTTTATCACTGTTTATAAGCTGTGTAAGACATTTAGATTTGCAAGATCCTTCCCTTTCTCTGCTGTCATGGTTTCTTCTGTCTGTTTTCAGAGAATGAGCGAGAGTGGCTGGTATGTGAGGGATTTCAGTTCATCTTGAAACACCAGGCCAAGGCTTTGGTCAGTCTTGGTGTCTGCATGAAGTTTGAGGTTGGTAGTTTAGTTTAGCCTGCTAAACCCACACAATGTTATAGATGACACAAAAAAGCATCATATTTTGTTTTGACAGACAGAAGTGTTGTGGCATTTCTGGAAGAGATACCTGCATAACACACAGCAAGCTTTCACCACAAATCCAGTGTACACTCCAAGTTTTACATTGGTATGTTTGTTTTATGTTGAAATTAATAGAAAGGGCTGTAGAGTTTATGTAGTGTGTAAATAACACCGTCTTTCTTGTTTCTCTGTTTAAGTGTTGTTTTTGTATTGTGTATATCTTATTATAGTATATATTATAATATTCTGAAATAGCATTGTTTTATATTTTCGTTTTAATTTGTTTTTCTGTGATTTTTGTTCTGTCATTTTTATTATTTTTTTAAATGCATGTATAGCTATAATTTATTTGTATTTTAGTTTTTGTTATTTAGTTCTTCAACTTAAATGTATTTATTTCAATTAGTTGCCAAGCGTACATTTCTAATTTTCATTTCAATTTTGAATGTTTTATTTTTACTTCAGCTTTATTTCTATCACCAAAAATGATTAACAACACTGCTCTGCTCTCTTCCTACATTTTTGCCCTTAAGTTAGTGAAGCCGCAGAGTGACTCGGAGTCTAACGCTCAAAGTGAGCAGTCGTATCACACTGAAGTTGCTTCAGAGATGTCAGAAGAGATGTCAGTCTCGGGTACAAAAGTGATTACGCTCTGTCAGCTGGCACATTTACATCTTATACAGTATTGATTGAACTGAATCTTGTTTTTCTGCTGCAGGTTACAACAGTGAGACACAGTCAACAGTATGTTCAGGGTCTTTGGATGGTGTTATGTACCAAAATACGAAGGGAACAAAAATGCACAATCTTATGACCATGCCACGGACACTGGCCCTGTGCTATCTGGCTCTGCTGTGGGTCCGAGAGGCCATCACTCTGGCTGACTTACTGAGGTTTGGAAGGATAAATACAGCTCAACACAAATTGGCCTTTTTTTTTTTTAAAATATTACATTTACGAGTGACAGAGCAGGATGTTTATTACCTTAAATAAAGTTATGTGCTGCCTGTTTCAGAGTAAAGCGCTGCACTGAGTTCTTTTACACATGAGCAGCTACTGATTTTGTGCTTTTATTGTCTAAAAGTGGCTTGGCTCACAGTAAAAAAAAAAAAAAAAAAAAAAGAGTTGGATCGCTTATAACAAGCATTTAATAATGCAACATGCGCCAACCATTTTACAAAATTGACAGATGTGAATAGAATATTGTAATTTTACAGTTAGTTTTACTTAAACACTTTATTTTAAATACTTTTTTACATTTTTTTAATTTTTTATTTTTCAGATTACTTTAACCTAACATTTTATTTAGTAAGATTTTTTTGGTTTTATTTATTACTACTTTGTTATTATGTAGATTTATATAAAATTGTGTTGCCCTACAAACAATCGCAGCAAAACGTTTTATTTGTCAGAAAACCTTTTCCCCAAATCATGCAGTCCATTTTTAAGATTAATTAAAGGTGTAAAGTTTTTTTTTGTTTGTTTGTTTTGGAATAACACACCAAAGTATCCTTCTTTATTTACAGTATCTCACAAAACTGAGTACACCCCTCACATTTCGGCAACCATTTTAGTATATCTTTTCAAGGGACAATTCTGTAGAAATGAAACTTGGATATATTTTAGACTAGTCAATGTGCAGCTTGTATAGCAGTACAGATTTACTGTCTTCTGAAAATAACTCAACATACAGTCATTATTGTCAAAAAAGCTGGCAACAAAAGTGAGTACACCCTACGTGAAAACAGCTATATGTCGTTTAACCATGCAAAGCCACGTCATGTCCTCTTCATCATGTTCATGTTTTTGTCTGCTTGACAGGACCATTTGTGTATCTTATACTGCAGCAGTTAAAATTTGGTGCTTTGTGTACAATTCTCTCATACTGACCATTGTATGTTCAATATGGCACCTCATGGCAAAGAACTCTCTGAGGATTTGAGAATTAGAATTGTTGCTCTAAACAAAGATGGCTGAGGCTATAAGAAGTTCGGTAACACCCTGAAACTGATTTACAGTACAGTGGCCAGTGGCACACAGAGGTTTTCCAAGACGGGTTTCACTCGGAACAGGCCTCGCAAGGGTCGATCAAAGATGTTAGATCCTTGTGCTGTGCTTCAGGTGCAGAAGCTGGCTTCAAAAAAACAGATGTATGAGTTCTGCCAGCATTGCTTTAGAGGTGGTAGAAGTGGAAGGTCAGCTTGTCAGTGCTCAGACCATATGCCGCACACTGCAACAAGTCGGCTTGCATGGCCGTCGTCCCAGAAGGAAACCTCTTCTGAAGCTGGCTCACAAAAAAGCCTGCAAACAGTTTGCTGAAGACAACCTGAACAAAAGCATGAATTACTGGAACCATGTCCTGTGGTTTGAGGAGTCTAAGATAGATGAGGCTGATCTGATGAGGCTCAGATGGTGTCCAGCATGTGTGGTGACGGCCTGTTGAGAAGTACCAAGAAAATCGTGTCTTGCCTACAGTCAAGCATGGTGGTGGTAGCTTCATGGTCTGGGGCTGCATGAGTGCTGCTGGTACTGGGGAGCTGCGGTTCATTGAGGGAAACATGGATTCCAACATGTCCTGTGACATTCTGAAGCAGAAGACGATGCTCTCCCTTCAGAAACTGGGCCAAACGGCAGTTTTCCAACATAATAACGACCCTAAACACACCGCCAAGATGACAACTGCCTTGCTGATGAAGCTGAAGGTGAAGGTGATGGAGTGGCCAAGTATGTCTCCAGACCTGAACCCTATTGAGCACATGTGGGGCATTCACCATGTGTCTAACATCCAACAGCTCCGTAATATCATTGTGGAGGAGTGGAAGAGGATCCCAGCAACAATCTGTGCAGCTCTGGTGAACTCCATGCCCAGGACGATTAAGGCAGTGCTAGATAACAATGATGCCCCTACAAAATATTGATACTTTGGATGCAGTTTTAACATGTTCACTTAGGGTGTACTCATTTTTGTTGCCAGTAATTTAGACAATAATCGCTATGCGCTGAGTTCTATTTAGAGGACAGTAAATTTGCGCTGCTATACAAGCTGCACATTGACTAGTCTAAAATATATCCAAGTTTAATTTGCATAGTATTGTCCCTTGAGAAGATATACTTAAATTGTTGCTGAAATGTGAGGGGTGTACTCATTTTTGTGAGATACTGTACATGTGTTTTAATGGGGTCAAATTTGATTTTATGCTGACTTGATGCTGTTTATATGTGTCTAATATGTTTTTTAGGCCTAAAGTTTTGTCCTAAGCAATGTTTCTGCTTGGTGTGCAGCATTAAACATTGCTGTCAGTGTGTTTAGATGTAATATCATGATTACATGAGGGCTTTTACACTCTGTATACTTGTCCCGGATAATTTGATCTGATTTAGTCATATTTCATGCAGGATGGTCTCAGAGAGGCGTGTTCCTTACATGAACATTCATGAGGTGTTTCCAGTGGAGATGAGACTGTTCGGAAGAGATGTCCAGTTCTTTAATGTTCGGGTGAGGAAGACAAATCTGGTTTGCATGTCTTCAGTCATGAAACAATGTGTTGTATTACTAATTGCTTTGATGACTTCTGGTCTTCTACAGTACCTTCCGTCGTACTCGCTGGTTCATAAAGAAGCTGTGACTCTGGCTCGGATCTTGCAATTACCCTCCTTCCCAACAGTTTCTCAGGATTGCCTTCTCCACCCGTTTCCGCTCACTGTCCGCTATCTGCTGGAGGCAAACCTCCCAAGTGGGTGTTTTTGACCCGTAATGGTTGTGGCAAATGATGGCTTAAGTTTTGAAATAAATTTACCCAACACGTATAATCGTCTTTTTATCTGTTGTTTGATGCACTTTTGACTTCATTTATTTCTGATCCTCCTCAGATGACCTTCACATTTGGGTCCACAAGGTTATAAGACAGGCTGCTATGGGGGACAGCTCTTTTCTGACCTTTGACCCCAGCAAGGAGAAGCCTCGTCTCTTGTGCTATGACATTCAAGCGGTAGCTGTCATCATTGTCACCTTGAAGCTCCTTTTCAAGTTGGATGATCATGTGGAGTGGTACATAACTCCAAAACCTTTAATTACAAACTATGAAGTTATCTACGTCTATGCAAAAAGTCAATTTTTTACTTCACTGGATTTGTAAAGTTACATTTTTATTCTAATTATGTTTCATTTTTTTCACTGATGTCTCAAGGAAGTTATCAGAGGAAGCAGCCAAGAAGAAGAAAAAGAAAGGCAACAATTTTTTTTTTTCTTTTTTCTTTTTTTTGCTAGTATTTTTTTATGCATGTCATTGGGTTTTTTTTTATTTTTATTTCACAACATGCTCTTATATGCTTTTCACAGTTTTCAAGTTAAAAAAGTGGTTTGAAGTTGTACAACCTGTCTTGGAGCAAGCCAGAAAGAGGGAAGAACAAGAAGAAGCCCTGTAAGACAACCGTTTCAAAAGTTTATATGACTTTTACTGACAAATCTTTTACTACAACTGTTTTCATTCTGCACTTTCAGACGACGATGGGAAACCACTAAGCCTCTTATTACATCTTTGAAACGCAAGAGCTTGATTCTCAAAAAAAGGCGTGAGTTGATCTGGCCACATCTCAGTAATGATCTCAAAACTGTATCTCTGTATGTCATCCAATGTCTGCTTTCACTTCTCCAGGTATTACTGAACATTTGGAGCAGACATTTCAGAAGTTTACTGACTCTGCACCAGAACAATCGTCTTCCTTAACAAACCCTCATGCCAGCTTTCACTTCAGCTGGGGAAAAGAGGAGGGTTCGGATGGACCCAGTATGTATAACAATCGTTTGGACTGTACCTTTAAGAAAGACGGGTTCAAGTACCTCTCCAACCGAAAGTACTGGCATCCTGAACTGAGATTGTGCCCACGCAAGTGAGTCATCACAAATGTTTTGTTTTCTCAGTGACCGATACTAAAGTATTGTATTTTATTACATATAATAAAATAATGCAATATGTTATTTATTATTTCTATTATAAATAATTTGTTTTAATTCCTCACAGGATGTGTGGGGATCATTTCTTAGAAATTGAGCCCAGTTTGCCTAGGATGTACGTGTGGGTTCTTGATCTCTTCTCTTTCATTCTGGGAGTGCGTCAGGCAGAAGTGCACAAAGAGGTCCTCAACATTGAACGTCGTTTTGTGAAGAAGAATCATCAGCCCAAGATTCAATGGACTTTTTCTTCCTGCAAAAAGAAGAAAAGAAAATCCAAAACTGCAACCCATGTTCATGAAGAGAATATCACCGACAGAGTATGAAATCTGCATATCAATTCCCAAGATTCCTTTTGTTTCCCTTCATCAACAGCAGCAGTTTGTTCTGTCACGTCAGATTTTCACTTTTTTTCAATGGTGTCTTGCAGTATTTTTATCTGTTATGAGACTTGGAATAAACAGTATCTGTTTACCTCCAAGTTGTTTTTTTTTTTAATGCATTTTATATTTTGATTAAAAAATACACCACTTACATTGAATGTAGCTACACAGATTAGCCAACAGGGGGTGTAACACACCTGACAATCGAGCGCTGAGAGATTCTTTTGTCCTGCAGCTCACTAAAAATGTTTTGTCTTTTAATTTGTGGGAGCAAAATTGACAGTTGTGAAAAATGTAAAGTAATTTTACTGGGTCTTTCTACTGCCTGAGGGTTTTGTCTAACTAGTTTTCATTGTTCTTGCAGTATTTTGTCCCAGATGAAGGATCATAAACTATTTCACCCCTTTCAATCCAAGAATTGACTCATGCAGGAGAATGTTATTTGATCACACTGTGATTGAAACTAATATATATATATAAGCTGTCCTTTTGTACTTGCAACCCACTGCTGTCACGCTGTCCTCAACACCAGTACTACTATATGCCTTGTTAAGCCTCAAAAATTATGCCTCAAATATAACATGGGAAAGTCTCATGGGAAAAACCACCTATTTAAATGACACAAGATTATAAGGGTTCTTATGACAAGAGTTCATATTGTTTTTAATTGTATGCATATGATTTCTGTTTCTTTTGCTCTTTTGACCAGCTAATATAGTAATTATTTTAATATAGCTTATATATAGCCTACAGTATACACACATTTTTGTTAATGAAAAAAAATGCAGGAAAAAATGAAAACTAAAACTTTAGTTGATGACTACAAGGACTACAGTATCACCAGCCAAAGAGGAATTTTACTGTAGCCAGAAAGTCCAGCATGGATGATCTAGAGAGAAAAACATGAACTGCAGGGAAAGAGTGATGGAAGAATGAAGAAATCTGAGAAAGGTGGAGGGGGCTGGGCCAGAGGGGAAACCAGGACAGAGAGTCTGTGTGCTGTCATGGGTGTTTCTCTGGCACTATTCTCCAGCCAAACCAGCTGACTGTGTGTGTGTGTGTACAGGTTTATATATCCTGGTGGGGACTTAAACCTGAATACACACAGACTCTTGTCACAGTGGGGACCTAAATTGATGTCCCCACTCCCTATGGGTACAAAAGCATATAAATCATACAGAATGAGTTCTTTTTTAGAAAGAAAAAATGCAGAAAGTTTCCTGTAAGGGGCAGGTTTCCTTTAGGTGTAAGGCGATAGAAAATACGGTTTGTACAGTATAAAAACCATTACGCCTATGGAGAGTCCCTACAAGAATAGCTGACCAGACTGTGTGTGTGTGTAAACACCGTCCACATGCTTCTTGCAAGAGAAGAGATGCACTATATAGCCTACACACTCAGAAACTCTTTGTTTCCAGCGATACAACTTTACCCGGCATACTTTTCAGAGTTGTTTTCCTTCTCACGTGTAGAGGGGCCGTCTGAAGAGATTTCCTGGCATGATTTCTGTTTGACTTGGGCTCTCCCAAACAGACAGTACTATTTTTGAGCTGCACACACTACATGGTGCCAAAAGGAAAACACTCGGTCTGGGGATTGCGCTGCACGAGCGGATTTTAACCTTGAGTAACTGACCAGGGTTTGTGTGCATACAGATAAACACGCTAGACCGCAAAGTCTCCGGCGTAATTTCATTGTAAACAATGGACATTCTTATCTTTAATGTATTATCTCACACCTCGCTTCCTCTTCTCCCCCAAAAACGTTTCTCTTACATCCTTTGACCCGCGAAACTGCTTTTAGTGTTTGCTTTGACGCTGAAGTTTAGTTACACAGAATTTTCTGTGTCTAGCAATGTTAAGTCCTCTGAAAGTGCTCTCAACCATTTATAGCTTATGTTTTATATAATGAATTTACATTTTAAAAAGTTTAAATATTAATTTGACGTAAAACCCACGTTGCCTCAAAATTGGTGTCTTAATATTTTTTCCCTCGTTTTTCTTCATCTTCTACCAGATCACTGATAAATATGCTCTTTTAGTGTGAAAACTTTCAAATTCTGTATATAATATGGTGTAATACTAAAATGTGAGTATTAGGCCTACTTTGTGTGCACTCTACAATACGCAATGACTTTTTTATCTGCAAAAAAAATACTTTTGCAAAATATAAAATGGAATCAAAGTATGCATTTTCCACGATATATTTTGTGCACAATGTATTTTAAGACAGAAATGTAGCAGTACTAAGTGTTTGCCAGTGCATGGTTCACAAAAGCAAAGTTCCACACATTATATTATGAATGATTTAAGATCCATTTCCTGTTTAAATAGAAAACCATAAATAGTTTACAGTTGTTTTATTTGTGTGCTAGTACACTGGTCAGTGTAAGTCAATGTGCATTTATCCTTTCTTGTACTAATGTTGCATATTCAGTACAGACTGGTGTGAATATTATAACAAATTTTCCGTCCTTCTGTGTGAGTCGTTGGTGTGGAGGCGAGCTGTTTGCTCTTACAGTCTCAACTCATGTGACGGTGCCTCTGAGAATTTATGTAACTTAGTCAAAACGCTGAGTAAGTGTGTCTCATTCCAGGACAGAAATGGTGAGAATAAAGCACCGACACTAGATGCTCTTACTTTAATTTATGATGTTAGTTTATAAATGGTCATTTATTTTGTAACGGGCAGGATGCAGAAGATTCAGGCTATGCAAAACGGAAAGCATGTTGCATCTCAGAGGTTAAAAGCACGCCCGCCCTTTTTGGATGACCTACTTTTTTAGAACCCCACCTATCTGAGCTCAAGTCATTCGGTTCAGACGCTCTACAGCAGCACATACTGGATTGAGCCCCAAAGTTTCAACTGTTTTTAACTGTTTTTCCTCATCAGCCCAAAGCAGACAGCACATCTGCCACCCAACCCTCCTATAGCCTATGTGTTTGCATGCCCTGTTTGGCCTCTCTCTTTCACACACACAGACACACAAACTCTGTCTCCTCTGGCCCGCAGCCTAACCCCCATACATGGCCTCAATACCCTCCCAAGATTCCACGGTCTCTGGGTTCAAACATCTCATACCATCCATCAGGAGATGCTCTGCTTCTTGAAAACATAGATGATGAATCTAAAGTCTTTGCATAAGACTGTAGAATTTGGTTATTTTGGATCTGACAATCTTTGTATTTTCACAGCTTCATTTTAAATTTGTGTGCAAAGCAATCAAAGGTTATACATGTTTTATAGAACTCCAAAATTGTTTATAGAATTGTATTCCTCATTAACAAGACTTGACCTTCAACACCCCTACCATTTAAAATCTTCATTCGTATGCAATTCAGCTCACAAGGAAAGACGCAGATTCATACATCGCAGAGGAAAATGTTTGCTGTCACATAATGAAACGGAAAACGCATGACTTAAGTAGTAATATCTTGTAAAATGTAGTCACTTGCATTTTATGCTGACCTTTTAGTTCTAATTCTGAAAAATATTATTTATGTAATAGTTCTTGAGAAACAATTCTCAGTACTCCATGGGGTGTAGAAGGCAACATCTGGTTTTGTGTCATTATTGTTACATTTTGAACAATAGTGTACTACTTTTGATTAATATGTGGATATTTTTTCTTAAAATTACAACTGCTTTCTGTAAAATCATTTGAGTGTTTAAAGGACACAATTCTATCCTTTATTGATTCCTTCATTAATTGCTGAATAGCGAATACAGCTGCTGAATGGTGTTATTTTAAATAATACACCATATTACATAAATCGGTATATAAGAATATAAAGAGCTAGCCCCATTGTCCTTGAGTTCCAGAATCCATAATGTTCAGACGTTTGGGGTCAGTAAGAAATTGTATAATGAAGACAGTATAAAATTGATCAAACTTACCAGATATTTCTACACTTACATTTTAATAATATTTCACAATATTACTGTTTTTACTGCACACTTGATCAAATAAATGCAGTCTTGTTGAACAAAAGACTCAAAAAGTTTAATTATCTGTAGTGTATCCAGTTACTTTTGACAGAATGTTTTTATGTGCAACTTTTCTTTCTAAGTTGTTTACCTGTTTCATTGTAACATAATAGATCTGCTGTCCTGTCAGTCTCAGTGTTTTGCTTTTTTATCAGACCTTGCTATGAGACTTACGTGAAATCATCTCTGCAGTATTAAAGACCTTTGTCTCTTTTTTCTTTACTTGTGACTCCCACAACAGCACTTTTATCAGATTTAAAAGCAACAGAAACATTCCAATCCTGCATTCAAAATGTAACAATTATGAAGCAAAATCAGATGTTGCCTTCTACACCCATAAAGAAATGTGTTCCTCTAACAAAAATCCTCTTTTGTTGTTAATGTGTTAGTTTAGCAAAAGTAAATCTGTGCCATTGGATTACCAAATATGACCAGATCTATGGCAGAGATGTTCAGTCTTTATAACAAGTCAAATTTGCTGAACCTCCTTATATAGAATTAAATATTGCTGTTTGATAGGACATAATATTTACTTTTGTTCATATGCCAATTGTGTGTTTAGGACTCGTTTTATATTATTGGTTCATCTTTGTGAATTTTAAGAACATTGATGATTACTGAGATTTTCCAAGGACAGCAAATGTTTTCCTCAGCTGTATGACACATCACAGACAGAGAAATACAATCTCCTCTGTATTTTTCACTGGATATCTGAATCTCTGAAGAGGAGGGGGCGTCTGATGAAGCCTTTTGTCTGCTCAGCTCTACTCACCCAGACAGACCAGCAAAATCACAGCCCTCCTGCAGGGACACACAATTAGAATATATATGATTTGCACACATTTACACCTGTTCTCACTAATCTGTTTAGTGTAGAAACAGCTAATTATCACGACAAAAACACAAAGACAGAGACACATCAAGGTTAGTGTAGCTACAACAAAGAGATGCAGCACACTCATTGGCTCCGCCCTGATTCTTTCACAGAAAGCAGAGGTTTCTGAGTTCAGTTTAGTTCCCTAAAACCCGGTCTGTGTACGCACGTGATGCGGAGACGCGATGATTTCCGGACCACGCTTGTGACAACTGTCTTTGTGAGAAGACATAAAATGACAGAAAACACGCATCCTCTCCCAAAATACTGTTTTTCTTAAAGTGTTTATTTTCGTCAAAAAGGCGAAGTGAATATGTAAATGAATTATTTCGATATTATATTGCTATATAGGCAATATAATATGAATAAATGTTATATGAATAAATGTTAGTTTATTCTATTACTCATTATTTCCATTGTAGGCTGTTACTTTCATAAGTAGCACCTCACCGTGTCCCCGTTTCCCCTTTGTGCACCAGTCGCGGGAGTTTATATTATAAAAGCAATATAATCTATCCATCAAAAACAAATAATAGCCATATTTGATGTAAACTATGTACTATACGGTTTCGCTTCTTTGTTTAAAATTTGTTTTGAAGACAGGCGTTGGCTCTCGTGCTTCAGTGTGGACTCTCGTCTGCGCATGCCACACTCCACTGGCACAGCTATAGCCAGACGCGTGCGAGTATCTCACGATTCCGCTGGTTCTCCGCGCCGACCTTTCCCCCAGTTCTCCAGCACTGGGTTCACCGGGTTTACTCTGACACCGCTGACTCCTCTGTAACGCCCCCCAACAGCCACGCACCCCGTTTCAGCCAATCAGCGAGCGATCACGTACTGATCACGCGCTGCCTGCTTTCCCATTGGTCCGTTCCTGCTACACCTTTGTTTTTGATTGGTAACATGTTACCACCCGCCAGAGTGCTCTGAATTTTGTTTCTGTTTTTTTTTTTCTTTCTGTTGTTTTTTTTGCGCTTCTGATTCACTCAGCTGAGGTTGAACCTTGCTGTAAAAAGTGGTTAGACTTATGTGGAGAGGCTTCGTTCGTATCACAGCTGTCTTCCCGTTGCTTTTCATAGACCTACACATATGCTGAATTTTGCTTCTGACTCCGGCCGGGTGAGTTGATTATATTGCCAAAGTGGGTTTATTGCTACTTTTTAGTTTTTGCGCATTGACCCACTAATGACATCCGCTTTTGCTGTAAACTGCGACCCATATAAAATAATTTCATGCTCTTTGACGGAGAACAGTTGACTTTGAACAGAGCAATGTTTATGATTTCTGTTTACACGCATAACAACATATTTGATGTTCTTGACACTTGCAACAATGAGCAACATTCTTTGTGTTACACTGCTATAATTAAATTAAGTCATGACGAACCGTTTGCCGCAATCATTGTGCATTTCCCTCCTGCGTTAAGCTGCAGTGCTACTTTACGTTCAAACTGTTGTCATATATATATTTTTAAATTTGCTTGCGACCTTATTTGAACCTTGAACATACTTGAGTTTGAACATTTCATTTTTTGCTTTAAATTGTCAGTTATTTTAGAATGCATTGTTTGTTTGTGTTATTTCAACAACAAGGTTGTGCATTGTTTCTAACACTCTTGGTATATCATAAAGGCTCCATTATGACAAAAAGAGTAACATTAATGCAATATGCCTTGATATGGTTTACCACCCTTGGATGATACTTTTTGCATGGCACACTCACATGGCGCTTTGGTTGGGTGCACGTCACTCTTAAATCTATATTTGGCAATGGGAGGTTCCCAGCAGCTCATGGTTAACGCTATGCAAGGCTCTAGGTAGGTGTAGTCGACCAGTACTGGGGCCCCTTTCTTTGCTTATGAATGGCAGAAGCTATTTACAGCAGATGCAAGACGAACAACATTTTGTCACTTTTATTGTATATCATGCAATTACATTGAGTACATTTCATACAGTGATAGTGTCAACTCACATTCAGTGTTATTGTAGCTCAGCAACCAGCCTATACTGTGGCATTAAAATGACAAGTGTGCCTTTTCCAATCCATAGTCCAGTCTTGTGGACATCTGTGAGGTGATGATGGAGAGAAACAGGCATGACAGTGAGAAGTCCTGCTCCTCCACTCTGGAATACAATGACCTGGAGGCTGCAGAGGCTTTGGTTTGCATGAGCTCCTGGGTCCAGAGGACGCACAAGCCTCGCCCACTGACGCCCACCTCAGACTCTTGCGATTCTCTCCCTTTGCAGACTGAACTCAACGAGTCCCCTAAAGACCTGGTCTCCCTCTCGTCACTGGTGAGTGACTCTTTAAAAAAAAAAACAAGAAAAAAAAAATTGGACTGTGTTCTAGTTCTTAATGAGCATTATAAATACATATATCCGAAAAAGGCTTGGGGATGCTGCTGAAGTGAAAGTTGTTATGGCCTAAATCATCTTGAAAGTGTAGTATAGTGTTGTTAATGGCAAGAATACACTACATGACTTTTCAAATCAAAACAGATTTTAAAACTCTAGGTATCATACACTTGCCGACTTTGAAAATGGTTGCAGAGAAAAAACTGGATATCATGGGGGACTACGACTATAAAATCATTACAAATAATACACACTCATTACAATAACTCACGCAGAAACTAAGAGATGCATTAAAATGAAAACAATATATGTTCTAAAATTGGCACAAATAATATATTTGATATCCTCCAACTGGATGGACTCTTAGTCTGAAGCTAAAAAAATCAGAGTGTGCC
Source organism: Acrossocheilus fasciatus (assembly GCA_036784905.1). Classification (NCBI taxonomy): domain Eukaryota; kingdom Metazoa; phylum Chordata; class Actinopteri; order Cypriniformes; family Cyprinidae; genus Acrossocheilus; species Acrossocheilus fasciatus. The sequence goes on along the minus strand of CM071957.1, from coordinate 21,131,174 downwards.
CATCACACTTATTTGATTTTCTGTAAAATTGGACCGACTGTGACTTTTGGCAACTAGCTTCAACTCGTCCAGGTTTAAAATTGGGCCAAAAATCTGGGTAGAAGTTGTGTAGTCAATTAAAGGCAATTCCCAATGCTCAATGCAAATCTCTTCTCTCCGACAGTGCATGACCCCTCCCCACAGCCCAAGCTTTGCAGAAACTTCAGGCACAGCAGTTCTCAGTACCTCAGTGGCCTGCTCGGGTCTCAAATCACATGCCAGACTATGCTCAGCCTTGACCAACAGGGCTGCATGTCACGTCAACTTGCATCCCAGCACCACAGTCCTGCTCAACCCAGCTCCACCGACAGAACAGCCCTCACTTCGCAGAGCCACCAGCGTTATACGGCACACCGCCGACAGATCCGTGGACCACAACATTCCATCTCAGACCACAGGGCAGGAGAAGCCATGTTCCTCTGAAATCCCTCTACAGCACATAGAGCCAATTGCCAACCTCACAGCAGAACTGCAAAGCTGCAGTAGCCCATGTGACACTGCAGAGACAGAGAGAACATCCCCTTCTCCTCACTCCATGGGCATTGCTATCCCAACATCACAGTCTGCCCTTCCTCAGTCGCCCATATCCAGCCCGCCGGTGCTCTGTCAGGTGTTTCCTGTTAATGGGCAGACTGGAATCATTTCCGCATTTGTTCAGACTCCAGTTCAGATGCAGGCCACGGGGTCGAAGCACATTCTTCCACATTCTCAACCTCTTCTGGTGGGCTCACCTGTGGCTCAGGGCACTGTGATGTTTGTCGTCCCGCAGTCTCAGGTATCCCAATCCTCCACCTGCCAGCAGAGCATTGTTACGCTTGGGAACACGAAGCTCCTGCCCTTGGCACCCGCTCCAGTCTATGTGCCCTCAGGTCAGAGTGGCGGAGTGACACAATCTGACTTCTCGCGCAGGCGGAACTACGTCTGCAACTTCCAAGGATGCAAGAAGACTTACTTCAAAAGTTCCCATTTGAAGGCTCATTTGAGAACCCATACAGGTTTGTATCTATCTGGCATGTTTTTGTTCTAATAGATTGCTGCACCCATAAAATATGGATGTTGATCATCTTTTTCTGTATCTCAGGTGAGAAGCCTTTCAGTTGCCATTGGGAAGGATGTGACAAAAAATTTGCCCGTTCAGATGAACTGTCCAGGCATCGCCGGACACACACGGGTGAAAAGAAATTTGTCTGTCCTGTCTGTGAGCGTCGGTTCATGCGAAGCGACCACCTGACCAAACATGCACGACGTCACATGACAACCAAGAGGTCCACAGCATGGCCTAACGAAGTTCGCGATGTGAACAAAATGGCCACTTCCCAAGCACCATCTTCCATGCCCCTTAGTGTGCTTCTTCCTGCCTCAACCTAGACTCAGACCACTCACCTCAGTCACCTCAGGACAATATCCCACTGACCATTTAACAGGGGAAATACAAGAAAACCAAGGCTGCTACACATCCATGTACATAAAACAATGTGACATTGCACTGGATTTTTATTTTAATCATGGTTGTTTATAAGGAATTCTTGTTTACTTTTATATAAGTTATGTCTCCCAATATGTATTTACTCCCTTTGCCAAAGTCTTTGCATCAGTTCATCTGTTACTTTCTCTTTATTGTTGTATAGTTGTATATAAATATCCCTATCTATATGAATGTAACGTGTATTCAAATTTGCATTTATTGTTGATATATGAATAAATGTTATTAATGTTACTTCTGTTAATTGGACAGTATTCCTGTATGCGATACTACCTGCAATATTCCATATTATTTAATAATAAACATTTGTAGTAAGAATATAGAATTTGTTTTATTTGTTACCTCTGATATCTTTATTGAGCTGAGTTTGAGACCTCAGTAATATATTTAAAAAACATTTTAAGCCATTACACACTGCTTAATCTAAAAACAACAACAACAACAAAACACTTAAAACGGATTAAATTTAGAAATTACACAACAACAACAACAAAAAACCTTACACGTCATATAAACAAGCGTTACACAACGTGTAAAACGTAGGAAAGGAAAACAATAGAATCATTACATAGACATGAACTGGCGTGACGACACAGTTACACAACACCAGCTCAACATCAATTCTCAACACTGTCACCCCACTGCACCCAGTAACAAACCTCGTCCAATCACATTGCTTCATTGTGGAGCGGTTAGGGGGCGCGACCAATCACAGTGGATGACAAGTTGTATAAATGGCAAAAGCAACTTGACTGACAAGTCTTGGTCTCCGCCCATTTGCCTTACTGACCGATATTTCCAAACGAAAAAAGAAAAAAAACAAAAGATACTGTTACTGCACTGGAAGTTGATTTAAAATACTTTTTTTTTTTTCTGTTTTAATGGTAATTATCTAAACTAAAATGTAAGCAAAATGGGAAGACTCGACGAAGGCCTACGTGAACAGTCTTTTTTATCTTGTGGAGAACCAGTTTGATGCCATATTCGCACTTGACCATTAGTTGTTTGTCATATATGATCATAAAAGCATTTTATCAACTTTTCGCAAATGCATACAATTCATTTTAAACGGCAAATTTAAACAGAGGTGAGGCGCTCCCCCTGCTGGTCTCTTATGATTTAACTGTACGAGGATTTGTTTTATGTCCACAGCAGGGTTGATAATGCTATCCAGTACTATCGCATCTGGTAATTTCATAGTAGCTAAAAATTATTTTTATTATATCTTTATTTTGGGTTGGAGTATTTTATTCTATTTGTATTATTGTTCAGTCAAAAACACAGAACAAACTATTAGATGAATAACTAAGTAAATAATGTCGTCTGACAGTAAATATTATGAAAAAGACATGTATGCAGTTTTTTCCTTAACACAAATGTATCGCTTTGTTACCACAATTTATTTGGTGAGTTGAGGTTGAAACAAAAGTATCATCAAACGTGTGGTTAGTCCTCCCGCCACGAGAGAGCAGTATCTCAAAAGCCTGCTGTATTTGATCCCCGGCAGTGACCTCTTGGGCGTTTTTATTGTTCTTTGTCGACTCCCGCGTCCTGAAAATGTTTTTGTTATGAAACCCCCCCAAAAAAGGATTTCTACAGTTTTGCTTTTTGCAAAATACATTTCAAACACAATTTGGGTAATTGTTTTTAATGTAGATCTTTAAATTAATCTCAAAGCTCGTAGGAATTCGTGTTTTGGTTTGGCTGTGGTAAGCAACTGGCTTAACAGCTGATAGTTTGTTGTGGTGTAAAGTTTAATAGCCAATAAAATACATATACTTAGAATCTCTCGTTTTGGACACTTATGTAGCATGCTAATTAATGATGCCCAACATGATCTTTGTGTTTGTGGACGAGAGAAACAAGAAGAAGGGGAACAAAACATTTTCGCCACGTCAATAGGATGATTTTATGAAGGTAGTAATATCAAAGATCACATGTCTAGTTTTGTGTTCACCATTAAAAATGATTATTTAGGGGTTTGGGATGTATTCCGGGTGATTTTAAGGGTTGAAATTATGTATTTTGATTGTTTACTCAAATCTGGCGCCAAACCATTCCTACCTTTCAGGAGGGTTTTGTAGTTGAAAATAACTTTGGATTTGTGGATGCGACGTTATAAAAAGGGGCACTTTAAAAACGCATTTTCCTCCAAATAGCACGGGAGATGTTGTTTTTCCTAAATAATGTTTATTGTGCGCTGTTTAATGTGGTATCTGTATGTGATTGAGAGCTGCAGTCGGTCTCGACTGTAAGTTAGTAGTGGTTTCATCGGCACTTCATGTCATTTGCATTAACCTTATTCTGTTCAAAAGGAATTGTATATAATGGCAACTCATTAATGTAAAGTGTAAACAAAAATACTGTTGTCTGTAAGTGTTTTTCTTGTGTAGGCTCTTAACTTGAACACACATTTTATTTTCTTACAAAGTATTTCGTTTACAAAATGCAAATTAAATACTTTGTAAAAAAAAAAAAAAAAAAGATGTGATATTACATAGCTTTTGTTTCATATTCGCGCCTTTTTAAACCAGCTTGTGTAACTGCATGTTCGGATTTGTGTAACACTTCGCATCCCCCAATTCGTTTGAATTTCCCGCGAGGCGTAACTGTCACGTGATGTCTTGGAGAATTCTGATTGGTTCATGTGATGAGAGAGTTAAAAGGACCAAACAAAGCGCTGAAGTTTGCCCTTTTCTTATTGGCTGAGAATGAGCGCCAAGAATCGAATATAAAAGAATCCCCGGCACTCATCGTTCGTTTTCTTCCCTCCAGCTGGACTGTAGATCTTCAAACTTATGCTCTTCTATTTTATTTATTTGTAGTAGACTTTGTTTTAGAAGTTATTCATATTTCTTAACTTATCCTCATTTTCTGTTTTACCTAACACTTCAAGCTTTAACAATGCTGTCAACTCGCTCTCCACTCAAAACTAAGAATGAAAACACCGTTTCTGACAAAATCAATAACATGTCCTTGGTGGACAAAGAAAACACGGTAAGTTTACTTCTATTATTATATTATATTTTAGGTGATTATATTATAATACTTCTAAGACTTGTACTGACATGCTTTTACATGTTAGGCGTCTAGATCAATACTAAGTTCCGCACTTTAGTAGAAATGTCACTTTTGTTTAATTAAAGGATAAATGTTAAACAGTTCCTCGTGCTACCGAACTAAATGGGTGATTGTTTTGTCCTCAGCCGCCCAGTCTGAACTCCTCCAGAATCCTGGCGTCCAAAACGGCGCGCAAAATCTTTGATGATTCAGAGGTACGCTCACTTTAACTGCATTCCTGCACGTTTCTTCTGGATTAATACATGAATGCATGTGAAATGTATACCATTTTAAGTGATCAGTGATTTCTTGAGCGATGTCTTCAACGTGGTAGATGAAATTTGGCGGATTCAGAGCGCGCCAAGTTGGGCTGGTCAATCCAAACAATCCTGGCCTTTACTAGAAACAATAGCTCGTAAAACAAATCAACTGAAGCCCATGACATATGGTCAGTTAAAATGGGGATTATTTAGTGTTTTGAGCCAATTAATTTATTAGGTAATACCTTGTTTTGGCGGGTCAGTAGCTGGAGCTGATTTTATGTTGTGTAACTTCGGCTAAACCACGCAGAATTGATGTGAAAACATGCGTGTAAATATGAAAATACTCCTATTCTGTATGACAGTGCTTATATGACCATATTGTTTTTCTAGCGAATTTTATCCGGTTAAACGGAAGAGCACTCCCTTTTTTTTTTTTTTTTTTTTTTTAACTGGGAAAACTAGCCCGGAAGTAGTAGTATCACCAGGAGAGATGAATGAAACCGACCTACACGTATAAAAGCCACAAAGAAACTGTTCCTAACTGTTTTATTTAGGAAAAATGAGAAATCATCTTGGTTTTCAAGTCCATGTGATGCGTATATAATAATTTTAGTAGTAAGGGTAATAAGAATTGTGCTCCTCCCATTCACAATGACTGTTAGACTTTTACTTGCCACTTGGTTTGTTGGCAAATCTAAAGTTTTTTTTTTTTAATCTTTAAGAAGCAGACAAACGCTAAGAAAGGAGCTGTGGAGGAGGAGCCCCTTCTGAAGGACAACCCCCACCGCTTTGTTGTTTTCCCGATTCAGTACCATGACATCTGGCAGATGTACAAGAAGGCAGAGGCCTCTTTCTGGACAGCAGAGGAGGTGAGCTTCAAAATACATTTGATCCCATAGGCGATATTATATCTTCCCATATTCTTACGGGTCTTAAATATGGCATCGAAGCTGCTGGCACACTTACTTTGGTTTTTAAATTTCCGCATTTTGAAAGTTTTGCATTTTATTTTCTCCAAGGTTGACCTGTCCAAAGATCTTCAGCACTGGGAGTCCCTGAAAGACGAGGAGAGATATTTCATCTCTCATGTTTTGGCTTTTTTTGCTGCGAGTGATGGCATTGTCAATGAGAACTTGGTGAGTTCAGAGGCAAACTTGTGCAAACCAATGTAAAAAGCCACTTGATTCTAATCACTTGTGTTCTGTGATGCTCTAGGTGGAGCGATTTACTCAGGAAGTCCAAGTGACTGAAGCCCGTTGCTTCTACGGTTTCCAGATTGCCATGGAAAACATCCACTCTGAAATGTACAGTCTGTTGATTGACACCTACATCAAAGATTCCAAAGAGAGGTGAGCTTTTGGAAATGTTGTTGGAGTTATTTGGAGCAATGATGAGTGGCGCAGGGGTACGGACCTCAGCTGATAATGGGAGCTGAGTGTTGACTGCTCAAGATCAGTGGACGTGTGGTCAGCTGGTTGTAGGGCGTCAGCACGAGACTATCGCCTTGACTGAGCTCCATAAACATGCTTGTCTAATTATGATCGGTGTATTTAGACATTGGCTCACTAATGAAGTGTTTATTTTTGTCTTGTAGAGAATTTCTTTTCAATGCCATTGAGACGATGCCTTGTGTAAAGAAGAAGGCTGACTGGGCACTTAACTGGATTGGTGACAAAAATGCACAATACGGTATGTTGCATTAATATACTATTATTGTATATTTTTATTTAAAATGGTTTGAGCTAACAAGTCTTTTGTTTTCAGGGGAGAGAGTGGTAGCTTTTGCTGCTGTGGAAGGAATCTTCTTTTCTGGGTCTTTTGCTTCTATTTTCTGGCTGAAGAAGAGAGGACTCATGCCTGGACTCACCTTCTCCAATGAACTTATCAGCAGAGATGAGGTAACCATTTTGAGATGCACTCTAACACTGGTATGAATGAGTTTGGAAGTGGTGTGAAAGTTGAAGATGTGGTCTTAACGTTTGTTCTTATCCTTGCAGGGTCTTCATTGTGACTTTGCCTGCCTCATGTTCAAGCACTTGGTCAACAAACCTTCAGAAGCAACAGTAAAGAAAATCATCATGAATGCAGTTGAAATTGAACAGGTTTGGATACTTTAATGACATTTCAGGGGTTCAACCTTTATGGTTTTCAGTGACCGTCTTTGTTACTTTGGATTTATGTGTGTGTAAAAGCTGTACTGTAACTTCAGAGAAATGCATCCTATTGGTGAGAAACAAATCTAATTTCTTTAACTTACTAGGAATTCCTGACTGATTCTCTGCCAGTAAAGCTTATTGGCATGAATTGTGACCTGATGAAGCAATACATTGAGTTTGTGGCTGACAGACTTCTGCTGGAGCTGGGATTTGACAAGGTAGAGTTGGAGTTTTTTTTTTTTTTTTTTCCTTCTTTTGGTAGATTTACATCGCTGCTCATGGTGGCAGTATAGTCTTTGTGAATGACCTTAGGTCAGTAGCCTTCTTCTAGGCTTTCATTTTAACAGATGGAATTTTAATTTGACATTTTTAAATTTGCTTTCTAGGTCTATAAAGTGGAAAATCCTTTTGACTTCATGGAGAACATTTCCTTGGAGGGTAAGACCAACTTCTTTGAGAAGCGAGTCGGCGAGTACCAGCGGATGGGAGTCATGTCCGGACCCACAGATAACACTTTCAGACTGGATGCTGATTTTTAGAGACTCAATCTGAGTGCATTAATGGACAAACTATGAACTCTTTGGACTCTGAGGAGTTTCAACCTCAATTTATTTCTACAGTTTGTTTACATGGGTTTTTTTTTTTTGTTTGTTTCTTAAACTTTCCTTATTTTAATAATCTAATACTAGTGTCTTTTTATTTTTGTTGTTTTAAATAATAATAAAAAGAACCAATCTACTTGCTGCTTTTCTTTCTTTGCCTTGCCTAATGGGCATGGTGAAGACCATAAATGGTTATTTACAACTCTTCTCATTTTTATTTTAACGTGCATCGGTTTACTGCAAATAGTTTTTTTTATTTATTTCTTTTTTTATTAAATAAACGGATTTAATTGGTGCTGAAGTTCCATTGTTACCGGTCACTTGGTAAATGGGTAATTTACTGTCATTTAAGGCAAAAGTACTTTTCAAATGTTCCATTGAACATGAGTAATATGTCCATGTTGGTGTAGTGTGATCAGCTTCCAGGAAAGGTAGTGTATCATTTGGCAAGTTTTGCCTTTGTTGCCTACGCAGGCTGGATAAATTCTTTCAGCTACTGTGAAGCTTTATAGCATCTGCCCAAACTAGAGCAGGCTTACTGACGTCAATCACATTTTTTTCAAAATGTCTCCCTCTGTTTTCACGATGAGGTATGGTGAAGAGTCGAGAGAAATTCACTGGTGGCTGATTTCCATATTATTAGTTCATAACTTGTATCAAACTGACTTTCAACATAATGAGCCAGTAGTTATTGGTCAATAAATGGTTTATTTAAAATTCACTTTTTTTTTTTTTTTTTTTCAACCTGAAAACTGAACTTTTCAAGTTTAATCAAGACTTAATGTTTTAGTACACTGAGTGGATGAAATGTTTCTCTCCATACACACCTGTAATGAGCAGCATTGCTGACATGGAAACTTCTAAAGCACTCCATATATTTATAGTAGTCATTATCTAGAGCACTCCTGGCATGAGCTGATGACCGGTTCTCCTCTAAATGCTCTCAGGACGTTGAAAACAACTTCTGCATGGGGCAGCATGAACATTTAAGTTGTAAAAACACTCCTTAATCAAAAAAAGAGTTAACGTTGTCTGACCTGCTTTAATATAGCTAAATTATTCAAAATATTCATGCTTGTATTTGCATAATCTATCAATTCTTTTGTACATTCCAAAACTAGTGTTATATCTTTCCTTATTACGTATTTCTATTTTGGCGTGTGGAACAACTGTCACTAACTTGTCAGTTGATCTGTGCTGCTGTAAGCACTGCGAAAACACAATGAAGAATAGTCATGAACATCTGAGTCTTCCTGTCAGGGCTGATATGAGTGTCTGAATATTGACCGGGACATGTATGTTACTATGAAGATCATTTATATGGGGTTTTCTCATTAGCGTGCCTGTCAGCGGTCCATTCTGAAGAGTCCTTTGCTGACAACAGCTGCTATAGTTGACACATCGACACACAGTAGATCTTGTTATCAGACATTAAATCACTGAAATAACTCGGTGTTACAACAGGTACTATGAGCCACACTTGTATATAGAAACAATTACACCAAAGTGATGCATCTGTTTTCTATGAAAGCCATGTCTTGACTCTGTTTCTCACAAAAACCTTTCTCTCATGTGTCGTCTTTGTCTTTTGCCTTTTCCCTTTTCCCCCCAAAACATTTATTTGCAATTTTTACTTTGAAGGGTTTTTTTTTGGCAAATGTTTTTACCTCTACTGTTACTACTACTATTTATTTATGGTAACACCTTTTAAGGACCAGTTCTCACTATTAACTAACATTCACATTACTAGCATATTGGCTGTTTATTAGTACTTATACTGTAAAATACTGCCATATTCCTGCACATATTACTGTCATTTTGCCCATGTGTGACCCTGGACCACAAACCCAGTCATAAGAAGCACGGGTATATTTGTAGCAATAGCTAACAATACATTGTATGGGTCAAAATTATAGATTTTTCTTTCATGCCAAAAATCATTAGGATATTAAGTAAATATTATGTTCCATTAAGATATTTTGTAAATTTCCTACCATGAATATATCAAAACTTAATTTTTATTAGTAATATGCATTGATAAGAACTTAATTTGGACAGCTTTAAAGAGGATTTTCTCAATATTTTGATTTTTTGCACCCTCAGATTCCAGATTTTCAAATGTTGTCCTATCATAACAAACCATACATCAATGGAAAGCTTATTTATTCAGCTTTCAGATGATGTATAAATCTCAGTTTAAAAAAAAAAATGGTTTTGTGGTCCAGGGTCACATATTCTAGATCCCTTAACCCTACTCAATAACCCAATAACCTAAACAATACCTACTACCTTACTATTTATAAGCAGTTTAATGAGGCAAAATTTGCAGTTAAAAGTTAGTTAATAGTGAAAACTGGACCTTAAAGTGTGACATTTTTAAATTTATTTTAGTGCTATTTTAGTACTTTTATAAACTATTATAGTATTTATTTATTGATTTATGTAATTATTAATATTTAGATTTTTTTAAATATTTAGCTTTTTGTGTATTTTCAGTTGTCATCTAGTTATTTTGTGCTTTTGTTATTTGTTTTAGGTTTTTCATGCTTTTGTCATGTTTTTTTATATATTTTAACAGCTTTGTTAAATTTGTAAATTTATATGTAATATTATTTCAGTTTAAACATTTTATTTCAGCATGTTTCTCATTTTTGTTTTTAGTTTTTCATCTGATATGTATAATGTATTTTATTTCAGATTTATTTCAATAAAGTTTTAGGTGACAATAATAACTTAATACTTGCTTACTGGCAAGAAATTATTATTATTTTTTTAATCTCTTTCTCTCTCTTTTATTTATTTTATTTTTTTTTAGCAAAAAAAGCCATTTTCTTTAGCTATTTTGTCATTTATTGTTGGGTTTATGGAAATAGCACAATGTTTATCTCATCTTTTATTTACTCACATTTGATACTTGCAGTGAATTCAACTTCATACAGTGTATTTCCAACATTCCTACATCCTTGAACACTATAGCTGCCATCAGCCCTGCATATAATCCACATCACTCTGTGGTATGGCCCAGCAGGGTCATGTCACAAACAGGTTGATCAACAAACCATTGTTCCCAATATAATGAATGTTAAAAAGCATTTGGGCCCAACAGTTGCCACTCTCCAGTTGGGGGTCTACTGGTAAGCGCAGCTGTCTGAAACAGGCGAATCCTGTGTCTCCTCCATGCCCTTTTAAGGAGACAAGACCCTGTCAAAGTGCTTGTGTGTGTTGGTTGCTTTGTTTGACCACTGGGCCTCCCACACAGCAGCGCTAATAGATCACAACCCAGTAAATATTGCCACAGTAGAATTACAACTGTTACTGTACATTAATAGCGCAACTGGGAGACCTAAATTCCTGCGCTTATCTTTCCTGAACACCACATTTTCAGCGTGGTTTTCATCAGAGAGATGCTAATTCACACAGTATAAACGCAAAGAAACCATTAGCAATGATCTCGTTTTGGTAGACAGCATCATCAGAGCTATAATAAGATGCCAGTATCGGTCACGGTACATGAGGGTTCAAGGGAATCCGAATGGATTGTGTTCTGTAGATATCTATCAAGCTAGCATGAAAAACGGCTAATAATAGCACATTAACAAAGAGGCCTAAACTTTATGGTGCTCAAAAATGCTCACACATAATCCAACTTTGGCACAGCAAGCCGAAGGGTCTAAGAAACTCCAGAAATCTGATAACAAAAGGTTAGAAAATACTATCACACTGATATCACGGTCTTTTTCAGTCAGGCTAGAGCTTTGAGGATCACAAATAGAACGTTATCTACTCTTCACCAAGCCTGAAACAACACAAGATAACAAACACACACCAAAACAGGAGGCAATGCCACCTTTAACGCCAAATGGTCATTCTAAGATGTTGAAAGAAAATGAATCATTTATGAAATGCATGTTTTGACCCAAAGTACATGTGTAGAATCAAACTAGCATTTACCAAAAACCGTTCTCATCATAGCAAGGTTGTTTTCTCATAGTGTTGAGTGAAAGAGATAATGGGGGAGAAGGTGACAAATAAGGAGTTGGAGCCAAGCAAGCAGCACCGAGGAGCAGCACTGATGTGTATCCAGGAGCACCTGTCACTCAACATGACCCTAAAAGGACAGAGCTGGGCCAATCAGAGAACAGCAGTTGCAGAGAAAGGACACGGGTCCTTCTTAACACCCCCCACACCTCTCAGCTGTCTGGCATGTTGTGGACCCGATCGCATACCAGGGCCCAGGCCATTTGACAAAGGTGGTGTTACTCAGGTCTAGCTCCTATGCGACCCCACACATCTAGTGTTACATCCTCTGTCTTCCAAATGCCTGTGAAGTCAAATCATTTTTTGACACTGTATGTCACAGTGACCTTACACATATAGTTGTATATTGTTCATCATGTGTGCTTTGCTGACATTCTTATTGGTGCAAATAGTAGCTAAAACCTTAACATGAACATTTCAACATGTTATTTGTACATTTTGTGTGTGTATAATGGCGTTCTTTTTCATGTACTATTGTCTTATGCTTAAATAATATTAATATTCTGGTAGATACAATTATTATTGGACAAGAAATGGTCAATATTAAAATTATGTACTGTTTTGTCTGGTTTGTAAGTTAAAAATAAAACAATAAAAATTAAAAAACAATAATTTTTAAATGTTACAAGTAAATTTCATTCATTATATTTAATTGCTATTAGTATTCATTGAATGCTTTTTTTTTTTTTAAATATATTTTCCGTTTTCTATTTTGGCTAAAGCTTTAATAATTTTGTTATGTGCTTTTGTCATTTTTTATTTGTTTTTAATATATCTATTTAGCCTAATTTTTGTTAGTTTTATTTATAGTCATTTTATTTCTTGAGCTTCAAATTATTATTACTATTTTTTGTTATTTTCCAAGGCATCGTTTGTGATTTTGTAAGTTTAAGTTTTTCAATATACAGTAATATTCAATATTTCGATTTTAATCTTTATTTTCAGCTTAAATTATTATTTTTTTACAGTTTTAGTTTGAGTTAACAATACAAAAACGTACAGTATTGGAATTTCAGCATCATGAAAAATGGATATTAATTTAGAATTTTGCTACATTTCAACAGTGTTATCAAATTATTAGTGTTTTAAAAGATGAATTTAGTTAGATGATGGCAAAGGTCATCTGAATGTAAAAACGCACAACCAAATTTTCAATATCTGCCAAAAATAAAAACTCTAATATTGTCCAATAACCATTATCCTTATAAGAATCGCATCATGTAATATACATTAACATTTTTCCTTTAGCCACATCCATAGAAAACAATGCTGTTCTTCATGATTGCATCATCATAGAGCACCATTTTAAGTTTTTTTTTTCTTTTGTCACACAAATAACAGAACATGACTTTACATCATATGTTAAAAGATATGGAGAACAATCTAAGAATATTGACTTTTATCAGCCTTCCATTTGGCTCTGAAATCATAACAAGTTTTCCACTGCTTATTTTGCTCTCAAAGAGGATCTGTCACCTCTTAAGAAACATCTGTCCATTTTGGTAATCAAGTCAAAGTCCACGGAGTACAGGATATACTGGCTATGGGCCATTTTCTAGCATCTCTTATTTGGTCTTGTGTGAACTCCAGATCCCGCCCATGAACCCCAGCCCCCCCATCACTAGCATATTTAAGAGGCATCCTTCTCCCATGCCCTTCATCCCAGCGGAAACCCCAGTCTTGTGCTACAACTTGGTGAGTGCTTGCTACTACCTTTATCTCTATGGACTACTTCAGGGACAATAGAGAGAGAGATATGAAAAGGAATAACCCAACACTTCATCTCCTACATGGGAAGGAACATTAATCTCTGGAATTGTTGATGCAGATGGTGGATAATTGACTGAATTTACATTGATGGTCTTAACAGAAACTACTAACAATATAACTGCTCATTCTCTGTGACTGTACCTGTAGCTGTAGCTAGAGAAATGTATGAGAATGGATGGTTGCCCGTTGCTAACATAAAGAAATAATGCTGGAGGTGATGAAGGACAGAAGAAGTGAGCAGTTGTAACTCGTTGTATTTGACTGACCAAAGGATTCATTGGGTTAGAAACCACATCTCATAAGGGCGACTTGATGAAGCACTAATAAAGGGAGTCATCAACAGATGTAGGGAATTGACACATGCTGCCAGTGGATCTCTTACAGTTTCTAGACAGCTGAGGAGGCGACCCTTAGGCCCTGCTGTCATTTGTCATCAGACAACTGTAAAATAGCTACAGATAGGACTCTCGGTCAGGGGCTTCCGCTCGGAATGACAAGAGCTGGTGCCTAAAATAGTTTAAAGAGGATCTGCTGTGCTGCTTTTGGCCTTTTGTTGACCTTAACTGATGTTGTGTTTTGTAATACAGGCTTACAATTGTTTCAGTGGATTGTAGATAGATATAATATATTGATTGAATACTTAAAAACGAATGTTTAATTATTTGTATTATTCAGACTTATACACTCTCTTAACACATTTTCTTTCTCCTAGGACCATTCTAATAGAGACCAATCATGTGTGACGACGATGAGACTACCGCACTCGTGTGTGACAACGGTTCTGGTTTGGTCAAGGCTGGATTCGCCGGTGATGATGCTCCCCGTGCTGTCTTTCCCTCAATTGTTGGCAGACCCCGTCACCAGGTGGGCCTCCAAAGCATGTAGTAAATTCCTGGTTCCAGCCAACATGTTGCATATTGGCTGTGGAAAATCATCATATTGTACAAACTAACTTGAACTACAGATGCTTGGTGATAACCCATGACTCTTTTCCTTTAGGGTGTGATGGTGGGTATGGGTCAGAAAGACAGCTATGTGGGAGATGAGGCTCAGAGTAAGAGGGGTATCCTTACTCTGAAATACCCCATCGAGCACGGCATCATCACCAACTGGGATGACATGGAAAAGGTAGCAATTAAAGAATTAATACAGAATGCTGAATTGTTCAGTTGACAATTTTTTATATTCATTAAAAGCAAATATAAAAGGGATTTTATTTCTGTTAGTGAGCTACATCTTGTGGTTGGTCACCTCTGCATTCCTCCAATGATTTAACGTATTTAAATATTTTTAGATCTGGCATCACACCTTCTACAACGAGCTGCGCGTGGCCCCTGAGGAGCACCCCACTCTGCTCACTGAGGCCCCCCTCAACCCTAAAGCCAACAGGGAGAAGATGACACAGGTAAGCTAATGCAGGGGTTTACAAAAAAATAAAAAATTCTGTCACGGACCCCAAATATGATGATCCCTTTGTGAGGGACCATAAACAGTGGCGCATATAACGGCAGCCATACATTTCCAAGCCCATTTTACTGTAGAAATGTAAATATTATAACTTTATTATGGTACAATTAAGTTAAAATTTACTTATTTATTATTTTTTAATTATTTTATGTGTTATTTTCAGGAGTTTTATTTATTACACAATTTTTGAACTTCTTCATGGACGCTCTAGCACCCCCCTGCGGCTGCTCTGAGCCTTGGGTTTCCATAAACTATTTGAGTATGTTTTTACAAGTGGTTACAAGTGTGCTGAAAGCAGTGTTATTTTAGTATCATTGATATACTATTATAGTTTTTGCTAATAGTTTTACTTAAATTTTTGTAATTTTGTCTTGTGTTTTGTCTTTTTTATTAGTTTAAAAAAATATCTTTATAATTTTAGTTATTTTAGTACTTCAAATTTAAACAAAAATGAGAAATGTTGCCTTTGCAACTTATATTTTATTTCAGTTAATGTTTATTTTAAATAATTGTTATTATTTTATTAATTTAGTTTAGTTAATGACAATAACCCTGGCCGAAACTATTATTTTCCTCTCTTTTCAGATCATGTTTGAGACCTTCAACGTCCCTGCCATGTATGTTGCCATTCAGGCTGTGCTCTCTCTGTACGCCTCAGGCCGTACCACAGGTCAGTGTCTATCAAATCACTAGAAGTAATATGTAACATTATAGGTTTTAATTCCTATAAACATCTGCAATGCTTAACATGCCAATGCATCATGTTACAGGTATCGTGCTGGACTCTGGTGATGGTGTGACCCACAACGTCCCCATCTATGAGGGTTATGCTCTTCCTCACGCCATCATGCGTCTGGATCTGGCCGGTCGCGATCTGACTGACTACCTGATGAAGATCCTGACTGAGCGTGGTTACTCTTTTGTGACTACCGGTGGGTGCTAGAAGAATTATACTGATGCCGAATCTTGTTTAGAAATTAGCAAAAGCTCCCCTAGCCTCAAGAAGTGGCAAAATAAATGTTTCATTGTCTTTTCCCAGTATAAAATATACTCTCTTCTTTTCCATAGCTGAGCGTGAGATTGTGCGTGATATTAAGGAGAAGCTGTGTTACGTCGCTCTGGACTTTGAGAATGAAATGGCTACTGCTGCCTCTTCCTCCTCTCTGGAGAAGTCCTATGAGTTGCCCGACGGCCAGGTCATCACCATTGGAAACGAGCGTTTCCGTTGCCCTGAGACTCTCTTCCAGCCCTCTTTCATTGGTATGTTTTGGCTGGGCCTCAGATTACCTATTTGCATTACCCCTGTTGCTGTCTTTAGATCACAATTGTTCCCTCGCTTACATAGCTTGCAATGTTGCTCCTCACAGGTATGGAGTCTGCTGGCATCCATGAGACCGCCTACAACAGCATTATGAAGTGTGACATTGATATCCGCAAGGATCTGTATGCCAACAATGTCCTGTCTGGTGGTACCACCATGTACCCTGGTATTGCTGACCGTATGCAGAAGGAGATCACTGCTCTGGCCCCCAGCACAATGAAGATCAAGGTAAACGTCCATCCGACTAAATGAGCTTGTTTCTTTTATAGCTGTAGTTTTACAGTTTAACTACATTGATGTTCTCATGCTCATCCTCTAGATCATTGCTCCCCCCGAACGTAAGTACTCCGTCTGGATCGGCGGTTCCATCCTGGCTTCCTTGTCCACATTCCAGCAGATGTGGATCAGCAAGCAGGAGTACGATGAGGCAGGTCCCTCCATCGTCCACAGGAAGTGCTTCTAAACCTCAAATCCTCTTCAATGCAATCCAAATAACCCTCCGTATGCATTTGTACTGTGCCTTGTGCTGTATATACATGTACTGTTGTAATAAAAGTCGTGATGTGTAACAGTACTTTTGGCTTGCTGAGTATTTGATGAAGAAAATGTAACTGTTTTTTGAGCTGCTCAAGTAGGAAAATACTTGAGAATTACTGGAAAGTATAGCACTAGCACAAGCAAAGTATCCATAACCATAAGCTCTACTCTTCTGCACAATGGAAACTTCAATGCAACAGAAACTCTTTCAAATGTCAAACATAACTGAACATTAAACATTAATAGCTGTTTCCCTTCACTCAAAAACACATAAAATAGCATTTAATTTCAAAATTTACTCTCCATATCCAGCCATATGCAAAGCATGCTGGGAACTAACAATCACCTCTAAAATAAAACTGCAAAATTGAGATAATTCTCTTAAAATAAACAGGTAAATTTTTTTTTGTTTAATCAGTTCCTCAATTCAAGCCTCAAAACTGCTTAAGTTTCCTTTAAAAAAGTGAGGAAAACACATCTCTTGGTTTTATTAGTAATAAGTCCTCAATATTTTCTATACAACATTGAATCACAATTTCTTTAATGAAATATACTCACTATTTTAAATTGTCACCTTAATTTTTTTTAAGGAAAATTACAAGACCCATGATTCATTTTTTACAGTGTGACAAATACAGCCTTTTCTATTTATTGTTTCTCAACAAAAGCTCTCAATTTGTTATGTTCATTCATTGTAAACTCTATGAGCTATTTAGGAGATTTTTTTTTTTTTAAATTATTATTTGTTTCAAAGGATTTCTAAAATTCTTAAGACTTTACACACATACTGTAGATTATGTGGACCATAAACTAAAAGGCAGAGTACGAGTTAAAAAGATTGTGAGTTGCATGTGAATGCAGTGGTGATGGTCCATAAATATTACAATAATGTCTGTTCCTGAGAAAATACTTCCAGCGAAATTACTGAATTACTAAGCCATTATTATTGTTGGTTATATTAAAGAGGAGTGAATTACATGCGAAAAAAATAACCTGATGTATTTGCATTGTAGGCTATTTGCATTGTAAACGTTAAGCTATTAATATTATAATTCGATTAAACTGACAGGTCCATAACATTATCTGAATATGACGACACCACTCATAGCATGTGATTTATTTATTATTTAATAACATATTTCCTTATACATTTTGCATTTTCCTTATAGCCTATAGTCTATTCCTTGTTTTCTTAAACTTTGCCCTTCTACTGTTCCCAATAAAACCCAGCAGCATGTGCTAGTCACTAAACCAGGAGGTGAGATGATTGGCTGCTTGGCAACAGAGCAAATGAAGCGAGGAAGAGGAGGACTGCATCTGTGCTGAACCCGACAACCTCTTATTCAATCCAGATTACATGGTAGGTTATCTCTTTAAATTTGGTTAGCTGTTTATTCTCTATAGCTACAACACGCTGGGTTTTAGTTTTGCTGTAATACGAATGTGTTTATTAATTTGCGTTTATAAAATAACGGCCTATGTTTTTATCAAGCCTGTTTACTTGTGACGTAGTTACAAACGGGGATGCGCGTTTTCTCTGAGCTCAGTAATATTTAAGTTATAATAATACTTAAGCATCAGAATTATAGCCCAATTTTTACATTACCTTTTCGGCGAATATAAAATCTTAAAAAATAACGTATACCTTTATTTAAAAGCGCCGTTTTAGCATATAGCGCAGCAATAATTTTACCCTAACGTTACGTGTTGTGTTTATTGTCGGTGTAGTGAACGTCAACGATGGGTTCGGCTCCGAAAATGGCACACACGGTTCTTCTGAGTGTCATTATAAGCTGGATGGCCGTCGTTTCTGGCCGCAGTCCACGCACGGTGGATCAGGTGTCGGAGGCGGATATCCAGCGCCTGCTGCACGGTGTGATGGAGCAGCTGGGAATCGCGCGGCCCAGGGTCGAGTATCCCGCGCACCAGGCCACCAACATAGTCGGCCCACTCAGCATACAAGGTAAGAGTTTTTCTGTATAATTGTAGGTAATTACACGTTTTAAAAAATTTAAATTATCACTGATGGTTCTTATAATAGCCTGCTCCTTATTATGTGGTTGCCTTCATGTGTAATTTTATACTTTGTCCAATAGGTGGTGCCCATGAGGGACTCCAGCATCTCGGGCCGTATGGGAACATCCCTAACATTGTTGCAGAGTTGACTGGAGGCGGTGTTCCCAAAGACTTCAGCGAGGACCATGGCTACCCTGACCCTCCCAATCCTTGCCCTCTTGGAAAGACTGGTATGTTGGTCCAAATGTAACCGAATGCACAAATATACAGCAGTACCACCATTCATTTTGATTAAAGATATTTGATTAGATTGAAGGTGTTTACCATATTCTCCTAAAGGAATGAAAACAACATTTTTTGTTTAAAAAATGTGATGTTTGTATAGCTGCTGATGGATGTTTGGAGAACTCTCCAGACACTGCAGAGTTCAGTCGAGAATTCCAGAAACATCAGCACCTCTTTGACCCTGAGCATGACTACCCTGCACTCGCAAAGTGGGTGAGTTCACAGTTGATACCTTGAAAAAGGCTGGAGGAGACTTCTGATTTTTCATTTAAATAAAATGATTGATTAATTTAAGGGCTTTTTACACTGCACTTAACCCCAGGTTACTGTCATTGTAAACCCTGCTTCTAAACCCGTGTAAAGGTAATGTCAAATGATGGCTGGAGTAAAGAAGAGACCGCTTCATTTTTAACTTTATTGTCCAAAAAGTCCATTCTGGAAAACTTGATAGCACTTTCAGCAATATATAATATGAGGATGCCCTATGCTAACTCCATTATGTAAACAGGTTGTGACTGTAATGACACTGACGCAGGAAATGTCATCTTATGAATACACAGGATTAATTGTTAACCCCGAATAAATTATGAAAATTTTAATTCTTTCAGAATAAAGGACTGTTGTATGAAAAACTGAAGGGTGGGCCAAAAAGAAGAAAAAGGGTAAGCTATAAATGTATTTTTCTGTGCGTTTTGGTTGCTTCTTTATCAGTAGAGGCTGAAATGCATGAATTATTAGATGGAGCACTGTTGCATATACATATTGTATTTTCAGAAAAAATGTCACAGGACCTGTCCTGATTGTGTTTCAGAGTGCAAATCCATATCTGATGGGACAGAGGCTGGATAATGTGGTGGCCAAGAAATCAGTGCCACATTTCCCAGAGGAAGATGAGGTTGAAACTGCTACAAGCAATATCAAGACCTGAACATCGTGTTATTTATAAAATCTGTACAATTAAAATCTTATCAGTTTCACAGTAAAGTCAGCATTTAATTATGTGTGATATTCAAATTAATCATATTATTAATAGAGCAGCAAAGGGTGACTGTAACATGAATGATTATTCTCTTGGGGCAACTTTTGTTGTAATACCACTTACTCAAATAAAAATGATGTATATGTTCATGTGCAGATAATTGAAGACATGTATTTTTAACTTCATGATTCATCTAAATTACAAACATCACAATATGCATTCATCATGAGCTTCCTTACTCTCCTGAAGCACTGGACCGTCCCCAAAATGCTGTGAATGATCTTAGACTGAGAGGAGGCGTGGACTGCCCCATTCTCTTAAATGTCAGCACTCAGAACAGAGCTCCAGACCTTATTTTGACTTTGACTCCGAATTCTGGATCATTTGGTTCAACCTATTATTAATTGTAGTTTGTTATGGTACACAAAGACCTTTGTGAACATAGCTGCAGTCCATGTGAAGAAGTCTGAACCATTATTAAGCTGAGGTAAGTCTGCATATCTATTGGAGCATATTTGTATTTATTATTTAAATGACATCTGTGTGATTTAAAAAAAAAAAAAAATGTGTTTATAGAAATGAACTGCCAGAGGGATTGCAGAGAGCAATTTTGTAGGGAATTTATATAGGCTATATAAAAAATGTAAATGTGTTCAAATGATTGATGAACTTTTTACACTATACGTTTTGACATATTTTAAGTTTGGTTATTGTGTTCATATGAAATGTTTTGATAAAATGTATAAAACAATATAACAATTTTTATTAAAAACAATTATATTTCTTTTTTTTAGTAAAAAAAAACTACATATACTACTGTATATTTAATGACATTTAATGTTATGTTTCTTTCTTCATGTGAAAGGATGACTAAAGACGCATTAGCTGTCACTATCGTGGTCTTGTGGCTGCTCTGCAATCCGGCGAGGATCAGGGGAACCGGGGGATTTCAAGGCGCCATTCCTCACCCAAATAAATACAGCCCAAACCAGTCGGAACAGTCACCGCAGACACCGCAGGCCAGTTCCAGGGGAACGGGACCGCCTTCAGTCGGGGACGAGGTGCTGGACTCCAGCCAGGAGGCTTTACACGTAACGGAGCGCCGTTACCTCAAACTTGACTGGTGTAAAACACAGCCGCTGAAACTGATGATTTACGAGGACGGGTGCCAGCCGCGCGCCATCATCAACCGCTTTTGTTACGGACAGTGCAACTCATTCTACATCCCTCGGCACGTTTATCAAGAGGACAGTGCGTTTCAGTCGTGCTCCGTGTGTAAGCCAAAGAGTTTCACTACCGTTACTTACACGCTCTTTTGTCCCGGACAGACTCCCAGCACCAAGAAGAAGCGCGTGCGCCGCGTCAAACAGTGCCGCTGTACTTCTGTCGACTTGGATTAAACTCGCTGTCGTCTTTGTTTGTCGGCTACTTTTGTCTAAAAGTCACAAATTCATATAGCTGAATAATCTGGGACCATGATCGATTTGTTTCCTTGTTCAGTCATCAAAATGTGGCCTTTATATTGTGAAGAAATACAATTGATGCAATTAAATGTATTAGAAAACAATTTAGATAAGTTATAATACTATAAAATAGTGACATATTAAAAATATGCTTATATTAGCCTATTATATTTTTTCTCCACTGTGTGGAGCACGATTTGCGCATTGATGCAAATAGCTTATTTTGTGGCTTGATTTGTAATGTAGGATACATTACATATTAAGCTATGGATGTAAATATGTCCCCCCCCCCCCCAAAAAAAAAATCCATTCCATAATTTTTTACCCCCCCCTGGTCTTTATACCATACTGCTATGTAAAAACTAAAATGTGGTGCCAAGTTACTGCCTTTTTAATCACTTGATGAAGAAAATCTAGGTGAACAAACATCACAGAAAACAAGTTAAATGCATGGAAAATTGTTTTTATATTAATGAAAACTTTTTACAGTGTTGAGTTTATTATGAAAGGAACAATATTACTGTGATTAAATGGCAATAAAATGTGATGAAGCAACACAACTGTCATCAATAAAAATATGTGATGCTCATCCAACTAAAACTGATAGGGTAGTTTAATATTAATATTTCACATGTACATTATCTTTGTTTTTTAATATTCTGTAATGATTTAATATGAGCATAAAAAGTTAATCAACTTTGTTACTCAGCATACAAAATAAAGTTACTGCCTTTTCCAAGTTGAATGTTCAGACTCCTTTTTCGACCCTTAATTGTTTAGACTGGTGAAAATCCCAGAACAGATTGAGCTAACTTGTAATATAAACATCTCTTAACATGGAAACATGGTCAAAGGAATTTTTGGTGAGCCATTGGTTGTTGGGTTATACATAGGAATGGGATCCACTACACCGACAGACAGGTTGTCATCTTCTAACATTGCAGTCTTGAGGAAAAGTGATACACAAGCAGGTGCACCTTATTCTGACCCTGCCAAAAGTGCAAGTGGCTGGGTCTCAAATATAAAGTATCTGGTCCTCTTTGGTAATGGCAGATGGGGTTAGCTGGTGGTCAGACTTGCTTCTTTCAGACGCAGTCTCTCTTTCTGAAATATGCAGACATATGCATCATTATGAAGTCCCATTTAGCTGCGCATGCATTATGTAGTATAAAGGAATAGTTCACCCAAAAATGAAAATTTGCTAAAAATTTACTCACCCATTAGTTTGTTTCTACAGATTTGGAGAACTTTATCATTACATCTTGCTCACCATTGGATCCTCTGCAGTGAATGGGTGCCGACAGAATGAGAGTCAAAACAGCTGATAAAAACATCACAACAGTCCACACGACTCCAGTCTATCAGTAAATGTCTTGTGACGTGAAAAGCAGTTTTTGTATAAAACAAATAAATTATTAAGCCCTTTTAATTTGAACCTTATGGATTATGGTCGAAAGCGACAGTTTAAAGTTAAAACGCCTCAATGATGAACTTGTTTCTTACAAACACGCAGCTTTTCACATCACAGGACATTTACTGATGGAATGGAGTCATGTGGATTATTGTGATGTTTTTATCAGCTGTTTGGACTCTCATTCTGACGGCACCCATTCACTGCAGAGGATCCATTGGTGAGCAAGTGATGTAGTGCTAAATTTGTCCAAATCTGTTCTGATGAAGAAACTCATCTATATCTTGGATGGCCTGAGGGTCAGTAAATGTTCATTTTTGGGGGAACTATTCCTTTAACAAGTGTCTGGATTAAAAACCTGATTCATGAAAGTACAATAGCTACTAGTGTTTGAACCACTTATCTATCTGCCACGCGCACATCAGCAAGGATGAAGGCAGACTCTTACCAGTCCATTTGCATGTGCCCTTCTGGTCTCAATATTCTTCTCTGCTGTCATGTTGCGCACTAACTGTTGGGCCTCTTTGATTCTGAAGTCAAAAAGAGCAGAGATTGTACTTTACTCAACCACAATGTTTCAATTCCAGCAGTTTTTAAAGCCGATTTTTTTTTGATGCTGTTAACTTCTCACCTCTGTTTGGATATGACCTTGTTCTCTCTCTTCCACCTGATCTTGAAATCACTGCAGAATTCAAACCAAAGTGTGAACACATGGCCAGGCAAAATCTCTGGCTCTCCAGAACGTGGCTTCAGTCCAAAGTACTCCACTAGGTCAGAGAAGCTGAGGAAGGAAAGTCATGAGGCAAAGCTGGAGATAATGCCAAAAATGTTTATGAAGTTTGCATTGTTTTGTAATATTTTACAAGAGCGATGTGCTACCTTTTACGTGCCGATATCACTTGATGTTCCACAGTAATGAGCTCTTTTTGTGCTGTAAAATGATAAATTTATATCAACAATTAGCCAATTAGGACATTTGCATTTTGATTAAATCACAATCAGCACCACAGTCAATATTAAGTGCCAACATCTCTTCTATTACTTCAGGATCTTCATTTGTCCTCTTTTACAGTGATAATTCACTGCTCTGTCAGTTATGCTACAAATAGCATTATTGTCATATCATTCACAGCCTTTCTACAAGGGCCTCAAAGACAATGTTGAAACTCCTTTACTAAGAAGTCTCCTTCATTGCCAAAGTCTCTCTGATTCCTATCTCTACGTCTGTCTTCTGAACCTGACCAGCTATCTCGTACAGGTACGGAGTCACAGACACTTATCAGGTCCCCCAAAAGAGCACATGGAAGATATTCTTCATGACTGCAGGATGTGTTCCGTCTTATCTGTGTAGCGGAGACAATCAAATAATTGTAGTAGAAAGAATGTGAGGCGAGGAAAGGAAAGGCTTTGCTGTTATGTACATAACTTAAACATGTATATAAATACATACATAAACTACAAACAGAATAAATCTTATTTATCTAGTTCACTAGCGTTAGTTCACTTGTCTAGCTGAACTGTAGTAAATGACGACAAGTTTATGTCACCATTTATCTGCTTCTATGATCTGCAAAACAAAACAATCCTGTATACAATCTAAGCAAACTTTTGTTCTCCTCTCCATCAATCATCTAGAGAGGCAGGTCGTCTCAGAGACCAACGAGACTTCATATCTGAACAAGGTAGACGAGAGGGATTGGCTGATGTGACAGAGCACATAAATAGAAGACTTAAAAACTTTGAATACAGATCCACTCCTAAAATGTAATGTGGGCTAATCGCACGCATCTTAGCATAGCTCACCGTTGCCAATGAAAAAGTCCATTTTCTCCTTGAAGGGATGTACGTGCTCATGAGATGAGTTGGTACACACAGTTAGGACATCCTTTTCACAAACTGTATGAGACAAAAACAATAACATTGGGTTAGAGTAAAGTCCCTGACCAGGTCCAATTTGAAGAAGTCATTCATTGTAAAACAAAGTTTACACGAACTTTAACGCTATAAAATAAACAGTCCGTTTTTTTTTTCTGTTAGACCACCATGAGCGCTTACTTTTTATTCCAATAACCCAGATTTTGAAGTATAAATGCCACAATGAAGCTAGAAGAATATCTAAACTGTTATGTTCTTTGCAGATGCCTTCTCACTAAGGTGTTTTAAAATTAATGGCAGTTACCTGGCAATGTTTTAGACATTAACATCTGGTATAGGACACTTCAAACGCCAAGAAAAAGCATAAAACAGCAAATACAGTGAAAATCTTTCTAATCACAACACTAAACTGCTTATATGCTAATATGTAACCAATATGTTATTTTACAAATAATAAAAATGACTGATTTAGGCATTAATGGTGACCCTAATAATTTTTTTTTTTTTGAAAGAAATCAATACATTTAATCAGCAAGGATGCATTAAATTGATCAAAACTCACAGTAAAGATTTCTGAAGGACCAATAGCTGCTGAAAATTCAGATTTGCCATTACATGAATATATTATAATATATATAATATATATATATAT
Source organism: Acrossocheilus fasciatus (assembly GCA_036784905.1). Lineage (NCBI taxonomy): Eukaryota > Metazoa > Chordata > Actinopteri > Cypriniformes > Cyprinidae > Acrossocheilus > Acrossocheilus fasciatus. The sequence goes on along the minus strand of CM071957.1, from coordinate 21,105,757 downwards.
GAATATATGTTTAAATATATTACAATAGAAAAGTTACTTTAAATTGTAATATTTAAAAATTGATATATTATTATTAATATGTTTTACTAGATTTTTGATCAAATAAATGTAGCCTTGTATTTCAAAATATATTATTGGTGAAACCAATACAATTTTTACTAAAACCATGTTTGTTACTCCACTATTGCCATATTCTAGGTGGGCGACGACTGCATTTTTTTTTGGTTTACCAGGAATCAACCATCATTCACAACTTCAGCTCAAGTTTCTTTTATCAAGCCATATAAAATCACAGCTACTGTGGTCAAAGCCATTAGCGCATCACTGATTACTTGCAGATGGAATGAAAGCGCTTTCTGCTGATAAAGCAAATTCTGTTAGTGCCTATTTACAACATCCCTGTGGTGAATTATGTTGATTACATCTGTAAAAACAATGATTACAGTAAATTGATTTTGATTATGAGCGGTTAATGTGAAAATGTGTAACATGAGGGAATTTCCAAAGTCTAAAAACAAGATGAGCGACAGCTTTCTACTGTAGGTATGTTGTACTGTATATATCTTGACATATCAGCCTAATTGTGACGAGTTAAGTATTGCCTTATTTTTCTAGTGCTATAAACAAATGACAACACAGTCATCATTTGTTCACCCTCACGTCATTCTAAACTTCTATGACTTTCGTACTTTGATGTCAACGAGGTCCAAAACAAGACTGGACCCCAGTGACTTTTTTCAGAATATCTTCTTTTGTGCTCCATGGAAGAAAGAATGTCATACAGGTTTTTGAACCCTTTTTGTTTGCACTTGTTCCTAAACTACTGCCTCTAACCAATGAACAAGAAAACATAATCGAGCTAAAGCTCCACCTGTGACAGAGTCAGAGGTTATCAAATGTCTTTTTCTCTGGGTAAGATCCGTTTTGATGCACCTCTGATCGCATCCTCAGATAGTCATTGTGCCACCCGTGGACCTACGCAGCACTGTTTGTTCACCGTCCAATCAGAGGATCAGAGGAGCCAGTCTCCTGCCCCAGTCATAATACACCCTGATGGCAACCCAGGACTGTTGGACATGCTCCATCTGCATCTCACTCCAGATAAGGCTACACACACTACTGTTTTCATTAAGCATTTGTGTAAACTGTGAACACGGCTGGCAATGACGAAGAAGTCGAGTGTCTTTCCCACAGCATTTCTACGAGAAATATCGATTCATTACAGTCTAGTTTGATTCGGTTCTCATATATGTCGTTTCCGCCAAGGCGGCTCACAGCTACATTCAGGTTTTCTCAACTGTGCACCGCAGTGAGCCAAACCACAATCACAAAGAGATCAAAAAGATGTCTCAAACGCAAACCAGATGAATCAGCTGTGGAGACTGAGAGCATTAGATGTGCTTCACAATGTTGTCATAATTGTCTCTGGAAAATAAAATCACAGGGACATTCCCTTTTTGTGTAGGCACACAGTGACTAATTTGATTAGTGCAGCACTTTCTTGCTCCGCAAAATAACATCGCAGACAAATGTGGTCACCTTGAGCAGCCAAAACCTCAGTGGGGCCGTAAATAATGCACCCAAGACACCAAAAATCGAACAAACACAGCACAAAAACAAAAAAACAAAGACACGATTCTCTCGCAGTCATGAGGGGAGTTCAAACAGCAGGAAAAAAAAAAAAAAGGGAGAGCGCGATGGGCCAGATTTGGCAGTCTCTCCGTCGCCCGATAAGAAAGGCTTGTTGAGAGGTAAAGAAAAGAATCTCTGACACACATCTGCAGGGCCACACTGAACTCGGACTGATACAGTGTAGCATGAGAACGGCAGTGCATCTCTGTGCAGATAAAGCCCATCCCGCCAGCGATAAGCTGCTCTTCTCTCAGATTACATAAGCGCCAAAGCACTGTAGCCTTTGGCCCCTCCGACAGAGCTAAAGAATCACACAATGCCAGAAGCATCTGATGGGCAGGATTAAAGTCATATCTAAAAGGCGCCAGGGCAAAATCACACAGACTCCACTTCGTCTCCACAGACATGTACATACGCAAACATGTCTGTATATTCCACCTGATCTAATGTGGTTTAATAATGAGTTGTTGCTAACAGATGCTGTAAAGTCCTCAGGATTCAGCTGGAGCCATGTTGCAGGATTGTAGCCATCCATCCGCTCAAACCAATGTTATCTTGCCTCTTTTGATGCTAGAGTAAATCAGTGGCACACTAAAATCGCTAAAACCCTTCAGAGTGTTTTTGGTAATTCTTACCTGTCAGGTCTCTGTTCAGCTTCCCGAGATCTTTTGAGAGGTCATCAAAATTCACTTGAGAGGAAAGGAAAACATCTTGAGGTTCGGGCAAAGGAAAGATGCTCTTTTCTGTCCCAGCATTCTGAAGAGAGATTTAAGGGTCGGTGACATATTTGAGTGTCCATGATAAAGAAAAGACTTACAAATCTATATTAAAACATGTGTCACGTTTTTACCCCAGCATTCAAAAAACCTTTTTAAAAGAAGCCTTTTATGCTCACCAAGACTGGATTTATTTCATCAAAAAGAGTAATATTGTGTAATATTATTATAACCTAAAATAACTGTTTTTATTTTCATATACATTAAAATGTAATTTATTCTTGTGATGGTAAAGCTGATTTTTCAGCAGCCATTACTCCAGTCTTCAGTGTCACGTGATCCTTCAGAAATCAATATGCTGGCTTGATTGAGATCAAGAAACATTTCTTATTATTATCAATGTTGAAAAGTTGTGCTGCTTGATACTTTTGTGGAATTATATATTTTTTCCAGGATGCTTTGATGAATAGAAAGTTCAAAAGAACAGCATTTATTTTAAATTTAAATATTATAAATTGATCAATTTAATGTTTCATTTAATGCATAAAAACAAAAATCATATTTATCATGTAGGTTTCAAAAACCTTTAATACAATTTAAGAAAAAGCTAAATAAATTTAATTAAATAAAATAAAAAAATTTTCTTCATTTTTATATCATTATGAGAGCACCTTGACATTTTTTAATCTAAATTACTTTTAAATTAGAAATGAAAAACATTACATTTTAGTATATTCAAGTCATTGTATGAACTGCATTTTCATGTATCACAGAAAACAAACAATAAATTAATTACCAGAGAAATGAGTCATTGACCCTGAAAATAACGTGACCAGAAGTGTGCAGATCTGCACTGTGCGAAATAAAACATTGCATGTGAACAATTACGTTCATGGTTTACCTTATCAAGGTGACGCAGATAGTAGGAAACAATGTAGTCCAACAGACTAATGTGATTTTCCTGTAGATTTATAAAGAATTGTGTCAAAATTGTACTTCACCTTGTACAAACCGCTAGGAAATAGAAAAAACAAATTGCACTGAGGCTCTATCAAACACCTCAGTGTGTTTGTGTGTGCGGCTAGGGCATTCACAGTGTCAAATGGACAAAAAAGTTACCCTGCTCTTGACGTCTTTAAGCTTATGAAGAATTTCAAGCCCGAAGCCGTCGGCCTGTCCTCGAGCTCTGCTGCCTCCATTCATGTAGTTTCCCAGAGCAAGCACCAGTCCTATCACCTCCTTCACACTGTCTTTCTCCAACAGATACTAAAAAACATTTATTTGTGCATTTATCACTCTTCATAATGGAGATGTTGGAGACAAAGCAAGCACTTAAGACCTCACTTGAATAAACGGCAGCTGCCTGAAGGGCTGTTTTTGACTGTTAAGAATGCCAGCATTGATACTTTATCAAATGTTTGATAGTATCTGAGGTCTGACCTCTTTGAAAAGTGCCTTTGTACCTTGCAGACATGAAGAATAATCTCGGTCTTGCGCTGTATGGAGGAAACGGCGTCAGTGAACTTCGACTGAAAAATGAAACAGTGAACTCGACTGGAGAACTCAGGGATCTGGGAGAGTTCATACAGGAACCTGTCAAGGAAAAGCAATGAACATCTGTCAACCTAAAGTGCGTAGTGTTGAAAAGACTACTCTGGCTTCGTCTGTCCTCATATGAAGGGACCTTAGAGAAGTATACATTGCAAAAAAAGTGCCCTTGTAAGTGACAACTGACGTATCACTAGTCGCTAGTTGCATGAAAAAGTGAGTTATCTGGTGTGTTTCTGGAATATCTCACTGTTCAGGCTTGTCCAGTAGTTTGACCTGCTCCTCGTCTGAGGTTTCATAGAGTTTCTTAATCTTCTCTAACTCCTCAGGCTGAGCTCTCTGGGAGAAACAGAACAGACGCATTCATATGACAACTGACCAATGATACACACATAAACTTATGAAACCACACAGGAACTATCAATTATTTAGTTATGTTGGAACTCAAACTAGTATTTATGTGTATTTTCTGGAGTGATTTTGTAAAGAAATGTGAGTTTCAATACAGTAAAAACTTCATTATTTGAAATATTTAAAGAAATATCCAACAAGTTAGGGTCAAATTAATCTCAGCATTGTAGCTTTTTTTTTTTTTTTTTTTTTTTAAATAAGCAGAAATCTGTGTTACAGTGCGACATTACTGATGGAAGTGAATGGGGTCAATCCATAAACATTAAAATATTCACTCTTTCAACAGTATAGCCACAAGATGTAAACAAAAGGTGTGTTACCATGATTTTAAGGTGGAAAAAATGTGTACTGACCCTTCTGTTTAAAATTCTATACAATTGATGAAAATGCATCATAAACCCTAATACCACAGTAAAAATACATTAGAATAATTAATGTGCTTTATATAAAATAATAATCTCCACATTTCAGCTTTTAAATCTTCCAAACATTTGCCTCAGTCACTTTCATCGTAACCTCCATTTTTTATATTTTTAAACAACAACAATAAAAAAAGAGAAAACATGCAAGGATATGTAGAACTTTGTGAATGATGGATGTTCAAATTTTGTGCAAAACTACTGTTTTGGACACTGGGATTCAGTGTATTGGCCAGTACATAAGTAAATTTCCAATGTGGCAGGATACTTACATTTTCATACAGGGCTTCAATTGCATCCAAGTCAACCACAGAATTGTCCAGAGTCAAAACAGCTGGGTAGAGAAGAAGTATTAGTCTCTAGACAAGAAGACTGATTAGTTAATGGACATGCGTGTGTCATGGATGTGATAAGTGAATGTAAAAGTGGCTAAATATGTATTTGAGAGCTTATTTTCCTGAAGGAATTCACTGCTCAATTTACTAAAGTCATCAAAAACATCTGCCTGTCTCACTCTGTTAAGCCAAGCTGTGATGACTTCAAGATTTTCAATGGGAAAAGTATACGTTTAGTAAGTAGGACTGATGTACACGCCATAATGTGGAGAACCCAAAGAGTATTTCTAGCGGTAAACCACAAGACAAGTTTATTTAACAAACATAGAGCCAATTTATTCCTAATAAGAGCTGGAGCCAATCACATTGTTGCAAGATATGTCTCTATATACAGAATCATTTCAACATCACGTCTTAGCTTGGCTTTCGCCATCCAGGCCACACAAATATGTATCATTTTAACATGTCTGTTTATTATTAGTGGAGGAAAAATGAGTCTGGATAGAATAAAAAGACACTCTGCTGAGCTGGTGGTCGAGTATTTCTTAGCATATATACAGTGTGATTTACCTTGCTGGATGTCCTTCATCTCCAGATGGAGACTCGAGATTAAGATGCCCACGGCATGAGAGCGCTTGCCATCCAGTAATTTAATGACCTAAAATCCACATCCACAAGACAAAACCCACCACAGAATAGCATTTACTTCTAAATGACTTAGATCATACGTTAAGTGCATTCTGCTTACACTACCGTATGAATACAAGGTTGCAAAGACTCATGCTAGTATTATGCAAAAGTGGAATGAATGAATAACAAAAGAACCTTTGGGAAATTCCAAACTTCCATTATAAAATCCGCCTGCCAAAGGTAACAATGGCATGATCGCATTTCATAAACAGGTTCATTTATTTCAAATTATTCCCATTTCCTATATAATTATATCAATTTCAAAGGCATTTGTGGTATCCTGATATTACACATAAGCATTTATATCAAAAATTGCAGATTCTATCAAGTGACAGCACCTGATAAATTATGTTTCTGTTTATAGAAACATAATTTTCAGAGGTGAATGCATGAATGCTAGTGTTCCAGTAATATATATATATATATATAGTGTTGAAAACTACTCCACCTAGTGGACACTTCTCAAATCTGTACTTAGAGCAATGAATTACATTACATTATGCATTTGGGCAGACTAATTTAAAAAATGCACATGCACTTTAAGATAAAAGTGTCTGCCCAAATGCATTATCTTAAAGTGCATGTGCATTTTTTTAATTAGTTCAATCAAACCAACAACCTCGCTATATAAATATGAGACGCATCCTCTCTATGTCATATTTTTCTCATCTTCAGGCAAGAGTGGTACCTTCCTGGCTTTGGTTTTCTTCTCATAAGCTTCGGATAGGGGCTTTCTTTTGGTGGGCGATGTGGCTTTAGCAAACAGTTCCGCAAACTCACTGGTGTTTATTATCTCTGGCTCTTCCAGGGAACTCCACAGCATATTGTTCCTTAGAAAAGACAAACAGATGACGAGAGATTTTATGTTTTCTGAATATTTGACGTTTCACTTTAAAGCTTATCGAGATTGAATCTTAACACATCAAAGTCACAAAACAGGGCATGACCAAAGCATTTCCTAATACTGGCATCTGTAAAAACCAAAGTTACATGAGTTATTTACTGTTGCTGGGTAACCATGCCTAAAAGCAGGAAAAGGAAAATCAACAGGGGCTCAATGTGAGTAATCTGATTTGCTAAATTTTGTCTCCCATAAAAATAATTAAGGAGCCAGGACGACGGCGCACAGCTAAGCTTGACTGGGTTCGGCTTTGGCTTGACAAAATGCTCACGGAGAGAGCAGAAAGCTTTCATGAGGAGTCAAATAACATTGCAACAGCACGGAGGTGGCTGGGGAGCCGAATCCCACAGAAATCCACACCGCCACTAGAGGTCCTGGAAAGACTGCTACTCGGCCTGTGGCTGGCCCCTCACGCAGACAAATGTCTGCAGTGGTCTGTCTTAAACTTCCCATGAGGTCTGACGAGGGGAGAGTTGAAAATGTCAGCATCACTTGTGGATACATACATTGTGTGTTTGAGGAATGTTATGAGTGATGAACAATGGAAATGTTTATATGTAATACAGGTAGAGTGGGATGCTGTTTTTTTTTAAGGTTTTATATTTAGTTTAGAGCAGTTAAGAGCCATTTAAAAGCGTGGCCAGTGTTAACTAAAACTCTTAAAAATTTGTTTTGCTAATTGAAATAAAATTGAAATAAAGTAAAATATAGTTTACACTGAAGTATAAAAGTTACTAAAACTAAAACTGAAATAAAAGAAAATTGAAGCTATATAAAAATATTTAGCTATATAGAGCTATATAAAAATATATATTTAAAAATTAATAAATGACAAAAGCAAATGTCAAAATTTCTAAAAAATTAAATTAAAATGAAAACTGAAATATATAACAATAAAAGCTAATAGAAAATATTTTTAAAAACACTATAATACTGTATTAATAATATTAAATGATTACATATTGTGTCAGTGGCTAAGCACTTTGATATCTTTTGATATCTTAAAACAATGCAAGTGATGGATGATCAGAAGTGTCTCTTTTTACCTGTATTCGGTATATAATAATACAACTGACATATTTGTGTTTGGGTTAATGCCATATAAGTGTAACCATGATAAAGAAAAGTAAAAAATCTTTTAAAAATCTACTTTTAAAATTGATCTGATATTTTTGATCTTGACACACAGTCATGAGGGGGGCCTTCTTGAACATATAATTTCCTGTTTTATGGCTTTTTTTCGCACCATGACTCTGCAGATCAAGTAGATTTGTTAAAATATTATTTACTTATTTGAACAAGACATAAAATTAATTAATCCTTTGAATTTTTTTCATTATGTATCAAAAAAATAAACCAAAATAAATTAAACAAAAAAAACATGGACTGCTATGTTATTGACCATCGCCAATTAAAATATGAGGCAAGGTGATGAGATACCTGTTATCTTGAATCTGTATCCGTGTCCAGTACAGCGGTTTCATTGGACAGACCGGCTCCACTGACGGCTTGCGAGGAGGATTGTCTACCGCTTTACTGAGGAAGATACCAACTCCAGGAGGAGGGGGAGGGGGGACAGAGTGGAGGACAGGTGGTGGTGGTGGTGGTGGTGGTGGCACACCACATCCTGTCATTGGTGGAAGTGGTGGAGGAGGTGGAGGTGGCACACTTCCTGGTCTCTCTAGTGGCTGAGCAGGAAGTGGAGGTACATTAGGAATACAAGGAGGAGGAGGAGGAGGAGGAGGAGGAGGAGGAGGAGGTGGAGTATTGTTGCTATCCATCTGTAACTGAAGTGATACAGGTGGGGGTGCTGGAGGAGAAACTGTCTTTTGTTTGCCAGTTAAGTTTTTTGTTGAGTTTAGGTCAGCATTTTTAGGCAGAGAGTCAAAACCCCTGCTCTGGGTTTCCTTGGCCTCCTCAGGCTTGTTGACGGTCTCTCTTTCTGTCTGAATACACACAGAGCGGAAGACCCGTGGCTTGATGTTGTCTTCAGTGGACACAGCAACATCTCTGTGATTTCCATCTCTTTCTTTGTCTCTCTCTCTTTGTAAGCTGGCGATGGTTGTCCCTAGTCTGGACAGATCTTCTTCGTTCTTCTTTTGTAACCGGAAGAGCTCAAGTTTGAAGTCAGCCTGCATTAAAAAGTCCAAACATCCACATACAGTATGTAAAAAAAAAATTTCCCCAGAGAATGCATGAACTGATAAAAAATAACATTTGTATAACATTTATAATGTACAACATTCGAAGTGTCTTTATATTTGCTTTATATTTTAAACTTTTGTTTTTGTGAGCTTCTCACCTGTAACTTCTCCACCTCTTCATTACATTCCCTTTTTAGCTGCAGAAGAGCTGCCTGATGCTCTGAGAACATAAAACAAAGACATGACTAAATCACAAAACCCATTGAATAGTTGTAGAAACTCGATAAATCAAAGCTCTACCATATAACATATATGTAAATATATAGAATAAGATGTGTGTATACACTATACCATTCAAAAATTTGGGGATGGTAAGATTTTTAAACATTTTTGAAAGACATCTCTTATGTTCATTAAGGCTGCATTTATTTGATCAAAAATACAGTAAAACATAAACATTGTGAATTATTATTTACAATAAAAAAATTCTATTTTAATATATTTTAAAATGTAATTAATTTATGAGATGGCAAGCTGCCACAGCAGTCTTCAGTGCCATAAATAATAAATATTGAAAACAGTGCTGCTTAATATGTTTATGGAGCATTTTTTAAAATCAATTTAATGCCTCCTTGCTGAAAAATATCTTACTCTATCATAAATGGGATGAAGAGTTGGATATCCAATGTTGCAGATGTAAAATTTCCAATAGATGGCAGTGGTGGGACTGTTATAAATGGATGATCACTGCCTTGTCTAGAGAACCATGGGAAAACTGTCTGACTTTCATGTAAGATAACTAATTTCCATTAGTATAATCATACCAAGACATATGACAACACCATTCTGACTGTGTGTGCTTCTTAGGTGCGGCTGTGGACTCCACACCCTTTAAATCTATAAGACACTGCAATATGGTCAATGGAGCTGACATTCAATAAGGGTGATTATAAAACTATATAGTATTGAATGTACACATTTATGTAATTTTCAATGGCGTAAGATTGCATTGACTGCATTACTGAGAAAACATATAGTCTTACAAATAACAAATAGTGTGACATTGAGTCATTTCATCTGTAGAACAGTCCTCTAGGAACACATTTAGGGTGGAGGTGTATTGGAATTTGTTTGGACAGCGTTGTGTCATTAGATACTAAGGCAAATATTGGAATCAGAGCAAACATTTACACTTACTGGTGTTGTTTCTGATTATACAATAAACCCTTACCTGCTTCAGTGTATTTTAGACCAATCTTTTCCTCTTCGTCTTTGGGTTTTGGTGGAGGCCAAACAGTCTGAAGTCGCTTTGGGGTGTGCTCCTCACTCACCTCAGCCTATAAGACAAAAAAAACAGCCACGATTAATGTGCATTGTACCATGGAAATATGTTGAATTAAAGAGCCTATTCAAATAAAATAACTAAAACGATTACATTTTATAGGTGCACATAAAATAAGGTTTTTCACATGTATTGATACTACCATCAAATACAATCATCTGTTCACTTCATACTTTGGAATCAGTAGTTTCTTTGTTGTCTGGAGACTTGCTTGAGCTCCTATCAAAGAAGGCTTTGAGGACGTCTTTGTCCCTGTTGATCTTCCTCTTCACAGTGTCCAGGTCCATGCGATTTGAAGTGTCCTTTTTGGCAGATTTAACTGTGAAGAAAGCCTTCAATGCACCTAAGGCCGTCTCTGCATTTGTAGATTTGTTTGTTTCCTCAGACTGGAGAACGGCCGGCTCCTCTACAGTTGTCTCTGGCTTTTCTGCAGGGTCCTGACTGATTGGAGATAGTGGGGGGCTTGTCATGCTCTCTTGCTTTCTTTTCCCGTCCCCCTTGCTGAGAAATTGGGTGAGCTGTTCTAGGAAGTCTCCCTTGACTTCTTTCTTGTTAGACTGATCGGTAAAAAGTCCTTTTTTGGCAGGGCTTTGGGGTTGCTCTGGAGTGTCCTTGTCCTCAAGGGCTTCTTTCTTGGGGATGAGCAGCCCGGTGAAGAGGGACGACAGTTGGATGGGTTTTTCTTTTACTGCTTTGGGGGTTTGGTCAGTTGTGGTCTTCTCAGTGGATGAATATGTATCTAACATAGTGTCTTCTTGTATTATTTCTTCTTCATTCTTTTCATTCATTTCTTCTTCTGTATGCACTTTTATCACCTGTTCCTCCAGCTGGATGGTCACCGGTTCTGGTTCTGAATGATCTATCTCAGATAAACTGTGTTCTTCAGTGTCACAGAGGCCAAAACCTTCTGAAATCTCACCTCCAGTCTCAGAATGATTCATTTGGTTCTTCTGACTTGTGGTAGGTGGATGGACCTCCACAAAATTGCTGTCTGATTCTGCACTGCTTCTACTGAATGTAGCTTGACCAACAGCAGTCTCATCTCTTGACTGGATCTTTTCAGTATCAACACATGATCCTGCAGAAATATCTTCAACACGTGTAAGGGTGATGACTACAGTTCTGGTGTTTGCAGGTGAGTTTGAAGAAAGAACCTTTTTATCGGTGAGACTATGAACTTCACAATGTGTTAATGTGGTCTTAATGTCCATGTTTGTGGATGTCTGGTGGTCGTTAATCAGAGTTTGTTCATTTGCACCGGTTTTGGTTACCTCTGGAACAACTGCAGAGTTTTGATGATTTCCATCAGACTCTATTTTGCTCTCAGCAGCAGATTGTTCCTGCTGACTTTGCACTGAAAAGTCATTATTGTTATTTGTGGACGAATGCAAAGACTCTGTTATTAAAAATTCAGTCAGATTGTTTCTGTCAGAGGGAATATTTGTACTTTTAATGTCTGTGAGGACGTCCTGACAGACTCTGTCTTTCAATGGTTCTTTCTCAGTGTTCTCTTTGAACACTTTCATTGTTTCTTTGCTGCTGCTGTTGGTTTCCTCTGTGTGGCCTTCTTCTCTCTTAATTTGCACAACACCAAAAAGCTCCTCATTGCTGACATTACCTGATTCCATAACAACGGTCTCATTTTCAGATATGTCCTGCTTGAATCTGTTTTTGCTCATATCCTTGTCATTGTTTTTTGAAACAAACTCTTCATCACTATATAAAGATCCTTCTCTGAAATCAGGTTCTTTATTATCCACTGTAATGAGTGCTGGGTTCCCAAGTTGTTTGTCCAGTCTGTTAGCACTGTCACCAGCTGAGACCTCGCTAAATGATTTAGACGGTGTGTCAGCTTGACCATCTGTTACATCCTGGTCAGTCTGGCATGCTCCTGATGTTTTATTGTAATTATCTCTAGGGTGGTCAACATTCAGGTCCAAGTCCACTTCTTCCTTTTCTGAAGAAAAATCAATTTCATCAGTTTCATTAACATTCTGATGCTCTGATATGTTGACATTGTCCCTTGTTCCGTCTTCCTCAGCATTTTTTTGTGAAGTCTGAACAGTTATATCAAAATCATCCCCTTGATCATCGAAACCATCCTGCCTTTGAACACATTTTTGTTGATCATTAACATCTCCTTTCTCAGTCAAAGAATGAAAAGAAGTCACATTTGGACTCTCCTCAGTCGGGGTTTGGAGTTCATGCTTTTCATGGTGAGTAAAAAAGTTTGTTAATTTGTCCAAAAATGAATTGCTGGGCTTACTCTCCATTTCCTTCCGGTACAGTCTACTGCCTCTTTAAGACCAGATTCAAACAACCATATTCCACAAGTGAATAAAACAGGAAGCCAAAGTCAAAATTTAAATCTCCAGAGTTAAAACTGATGTGTCCATGTTTGCCATTACAAAAAGTCCAGCTTCTTTCCATTAGCCTTCCCAAGTCTTGCCAACTCTGAATTTCCGGTCCTTGTGCTAACAAATTATGAATAAGTTCCATATATTATCTTTTACTGTTTTGAAATACTGTTCTGTTTTAATAAAATAATTTGAGTCTAGGTCTAGTGTGTAATATGTTGTCCTTACATGAAGTTTCCAGAATTACAGATGCCAGGAAAATGTCCATTAAAAAGCAGAGATGCTGTTCTCAGGCTCTCATTACAGGAGGAAAAAAACCCATTCCACAACGACATTCTAAATAGTGCCAGCAAGCAGCTTGGTCCTTTTTATCCCGTCTTTACATTCTTTTTAGCTTCTTCATTCTTTTCCATCTTGGATTTTGTAATGTTTTTAATCCACAGTTTTTGATTTTAATCCACAGTTCGCAACAAGAGCGCATACACCAACACATGAAATACACATATAGGCAGAAAGCGCTCCACCCACCTATTTTCTGCCACATGATTTCTGGTCACACACTCAGTCACCCATGAGGAAGAAGTGACACCTCAGTACCACACCCAAAAGAGCACACAAAACTCCAGTAAGAGTAACTGTCCATTCAAGACAGTCTATCCTGCTTCTATAAGGCTGGATATCTCCTTCTGTCCACTTCACACTAGATAACGTCACATTAATCAGTACGATTAACCTGATACAGTCCCTTTACTACAGTAATCCACAAGGTAAGAACAATGTAAATAAACATTATTCACTATATTTTAAATTACAAACCTAATATTAATAAATACACATTTTCATTTACCTCAAATGAAACCTTTACATAACAAAATATCTTAATTATGCCGGACACTTGAAAATATAATTGTAACTCATTTAATTTTACAACTTAAAAAAATACAAATATAAATTATATATATATATTATGAGTAAATAATTTTTTAATTGTTCTGAAAACTCTCATATTACACTTAAAGACTTAAGGATTTGATTTTTTGATTACAAAATGTACTGATAATTTTCTGCCAGGCCTTTTTTAACTGATTTTTATTCTTACAGTGGGTTTTCTTAAAATTCAGGGCTTGCAATAATCATGGGTAAAAAGCATTTACTGTTTTGTGACATTGATAATACACACTAATAAATGAATTAACATACAATAGTTAGGTGCAATAGTTAACTGCAAGTCTGTCACAAATAAATAATGACAGTATTTTCAAACACTCACAGAGCGGTCACGGTCAAGAGAGACATGTGGGGTACTGATAATCTCATCTTCTTCACTTCGTTTGTTTTTGGACACAGAGTTGCACAAGGACACATTACCAATGTGCTCACATGGCCACTTCTCCTCTGCATGCACTCGGATCTCACTCTCCTCTGTGGAAATACAGAAACAAAATTATTCATACGCACATTTTAATGATTGAATATTCTCAAAATAACTCACCAGACAGGTGGCTTTAGATTTGGACCCTACAGTAGAAAATATTATAAATATGCATTAGCCAAATGAGTGAGACAAAGGTTATTGAAAGTTACAACTGCTAGCTGACATACATATGTATAGCAACAGTGCGGATCAGTGTACATTATTTTAAAATATATCTGTGAACATTTAAAAATGGATATTTGAAAAGCCACCTTCTTAACTGTTTTCCTTATAACAAAGCTATCAGGAATACACAGACTGCCACAGAGTGGACACTGAAGTGTACTGCAATTTATCCAGTTTATCTTGCCGCACATGTTGCTTTCATTTCAAGACAATTTCTAGATATGGTAAAAATAAGAATGCAGATCCCAATAACTGGACATTCTGCAAGTGAACATAAATCTTTTTAAATCAGGCAAACACATGGAAAATCTCTACACAATTGATTCACTCACAGCATGATATCAAGTCCAAGAATCAATAAACCTTTTATCCAGTAAATAAACAGCTGAGGGTTACAGTGCGTTCAGTGAGAGTGTTGGAGAGCTGAGATCCACTGCTGAGCAGGAAACAATGTACAAACAATCGATGAACAGATTTCATTGAATATGCAGGAGAGAACAGGAATGCCCTTACGAAACAAAAATATATGTGAATATATTGGAAGATATAATGTGATATATGAAGTAATATATTTTGATATATGGGACTCTAGTTTTCAATATATAATTTTTCAATATTCTGCATATGCATGAACCATGTATAGCCATATATTGATACATATAAAATATATATTTAGCAATAAGACAGAAACAATACAGAAGCCATAGCTTTATTGAAACACTCAATCCTTTTTATTAACACATGGGTTTAGATACAAAATTAAATGTCTCAAAAATACATTCCCAATATGCCTACAAAGGTCCCCAATTCTATACAGATTCAGGCAAATTAACGTCCAGATTTAATCATTCAGCAGACACTTTTATCCAAAGCCACTTAAATGAGGACAATAGCAATCAAACCAAAAAAGGAGCAATAATACGTAAGTGCTGTGATAAGTCTCGGTTAGCCTAACGCAGTACATGTAGCAAGTATGTGTATATATACATATATATATATATATATATTCACACATACATGACACAAATAATTTTGCTCATACTTGGATACATATATTTTGCATACATGTTCACATATATATGTGACATTATACTGCATATATGTGTTTACAAATATATAATTCCATATATGAAAATATATCAAAATAAATATTTATCTTGAATTGTGTTCATATATCGCTAATATATATTCCCATATAAATGTGACTATGAGCACCATATATATATATGTTGACATATATTTCCCAATATATGGAAAGCAGCAATTCCTGATGTATTGTTCAGTATATTGTAATATATTACCACAATGTATTATTCTATATAATTACCAATATACTGGAAATTCTTTAATATATTGACCGTTCATATATAATAACATATTCTTTCCGTAAGGTTGTGCTGTGCAGCCGACAGTTACATCATTTTAAAAGGTCATAGATTACCGTCTATAGTGGGGGGGGGGGGGGGGGGGGGTCTTTCTTTGAAATGTTACATTACCTGAAGGACTGTCACTGGTTTTGATTTCCATCATAATTAGAAATGAAAGAATGTGCTTCGAAGTGCTCTCTGCTCCCTACTCATTGAGACTGAGCAGGGAATATCTGTACAGGCTCACTTAGAAACATTTTTTAGTGACATAGATGGCTCAACACATCAGAACCATATTAGATCCAAAAGAGAAAAAGATATAGGCCTATTAAATGAAAAATAAATAAATACATTTTATTTTACCCCCAGAATCTAAAATGTATGTAATATTTTGCAAACGAAAAGAAAGAAAAAGAGAAAAAAAAGGAAAAAAAAATAAAATAAAAATAAATAAATGAAATAAATCGGTCATTATTTGTAACGCCCTGCGACATCATCAAATACAGATGACACTTGAGTCGCGCAGATTCATGCCTGTATGTAGATATATATCTCAAACTATATGTAAATATATTAGTTTTTAATCAGCAAGGATTTGTTAAATTGTTAGAAACAGTGATAATAAAGATTGATATTGTTAGAAAACATCTTTATTTTGAATAAATGCTGTTCAATGAAGCCCAAAAAAGTATCACAGGTTACAAAAAAAATAAATAAAGAAAATTAAGCAGCACAACTGTTTTCAACATTGACAATAAATCAGCATATTAGAATGGTTTCTGAAGGATCATGTCACACTGAAGACTGGAGTAATGATGAAGACAATTCAGCTTTGCATCACAGAAATAAATGATATTTTAAAGTATATTAAAATAGAAAAATATACTTTTAAATTGTAATAATATTTCACTATATCACAGGTTTTTTCTGTATTTTTGATCAAATAAATGCAGGCTTGATGAGCATAAGACACTTTCATAATGCTGCATAATTATCAAAAAAGTCCTTTCACGTCACTGTTTCGCCAGCCTACACTTCACATAACAGGCCTGTAGGTGGCACTTGGGCTTCATTAACTATGATAGCTTCATGGAATATTAAACGGTGTATCGTTCATAATTGAATAGCCTACTGACTGCCATTATTGCGACTTTTGGCGCTGCACGGTTTTGTGCAGTGCTTTTGTAGTCATTTAGCATCCGTTTTCCCAGCGATGTAATTTGATTTATAAAATGAGACAAACCGCAGATCCAGATCGCTGCACAAATAAGCTCGTCTGCCCATGTAATTTTCAACTGATTTATGAATAAGAACGGAAAATGACAGCTCCACTTCACATTATTGCCCAATGAAATTTGAACTTCTTGTGCCAGATCATGATTGGTGTATTATATGACAAACAGGCATTGAATTATGTAATATTCTAAAATAATTAAATCAACACACTAGCTTTGATTATTGATGAAAAAAGTTTAAAATACTATTTAGTTTATTTTTTCCTTCCGGCGACTTATTGCCATGTAAAAAATAAACAGGATTTTACCGATTTTTGAGCGATTAATTAGGCTACTGTTTTGTACACATTGTCATGTTAATTATAATTCAAATGCATTTTGTTTTATTGACCACAATATCATTGTTATTTGTCTGAGAGGGGCACCTTTGAATAATTTTGAAAAAGGGCAGGGATTTGATTCTCAAACTTTTCGTCATCTGAACCTCATTCACTTAATAGGCTATGTGTACTTTAAAGGGGTTACTCTGCAGTAACTTTGCAGATGTTTTTTTATATATATGCTCAAACAGCAACATTACACACTAAAGTAAAAAAAGTGAAATCATAATCAGTGCTCTGATTGCGGGTAAATTTTCTGTCCATATATGTCATCGCCGTAAAGTACACTTATTACTTGACACGCTTTATTAAGCTGTGGCCAAATATGTATTCGGATGTAGTCGCTACATCCAGTGTCAGAATCACTTTACAGTTATTGGGAAGGTTAATGTGCGACAGCCTCAGAACAATGACTGTTTATTATGATGCAATGGGCAATTTTAATTTCCAAAATATAGAGTTGCTTTATCTTTGGTGTTTAGTTTTTATTTATTGTGATTAAACCATTAATCTTGGTGAGCTCTCTAGTAGACATGCAGTCGCGATGTCATCAGCTCCATGCTGTGAGTTATTTTTGTAAGCGGTGGACAGAACCCTGAGGGGTGCTGCTGACAGATTGTTTTGTTCAGATAGGCCTACTGTATGTTAAAAGTGTTAGTAAAGAGTGTTAGTAGTGAGAAAACAAGAACATTGTCCTTATTTAAACTTCATTCTACTTCATTCTGCTCTATTAAAATAGAGAACTTTGTGGCACAAAGACCAGGATTGGACAAAATTTAGAACTGACTCTATCTCAAAACTTGAGGTTGGAAAGTATTTTGGAAAACATTTTCCAAACACACACACACACACACACACACACACACACACACACACACACACACACACACACACACACACACACACACACACACACACACACACACACACACACACACACACACACACACACACACATGCATGTCTGGTTTGCTATCCTTGTGGGGACTCTCCATAGGCGTAATGCTTTTTCTACTGTACAGACCGTATATTCTATTGCCCTACACTAACCCTACACCTAAACCTACCCGATTTTCAACGATTTTCAAAAAACTTAATTCTGTGTGTTTTCATTCTCTGATTTATTGATTTATTAGTTCCCCACCTTGATTTATTAGGTCCCCACCTTGACATGAGTCCCCATGAGTCTGTGTGTATTCAGGTTTAAGTCCCCACCTGAATAGAAAAACAGGTACACCCCCCCCCCCCCCCCCCACACACAGACAAGCCTACTGTCACACTCAAATTGTTTTGTGTGCCTCTAATCTCATTTGAGAGGGTGCAGGCTTGACTCATCTTCAGGATGCCATTTCGAGTAAAGCTCAAGGGATCAGAACATTAACAGCTGGCTGTTGGGCTGAAAATGCTGCTACTGTGAAACGTGAAAGTCTTAACACAAAGCGGCAGGTAGCCACGTTCACATTGCTGTCTCTAACATCTTACATTCACATGGGGATCATGCATTGCAGACATCAGGAAATTTAAATAAGATTAAAAGAGTTTAAGCCTGTCACTGCGAAATCAATAAAGGGATGAGATGTTGCTGTAAAAAGCAATATGAATATCATTTTAAATAAGCAATTTCACACTAGATTGATTGCACACCCATATGTCGTGGTCTATTCAGCACGCTGCTAATAACAGAAGATGGGTCACAAGCCTGAAGAATTAGCTGACTAGCTTCATCTGGAACAGAGTGTCTTTACAGCCAGTAGATGAACAGGTGTAAGCACACAACAAATCACAAAATCTCATTACCACTGTGTTTTCAAACAGGCATCTGTACTAAAAGAAGCTCCCAAGAGATACTCAAAGGATTTTTATGTAATGTTAGCCAGATCCACAAGTTAGCCAGAAGATTTTTTTGGTGGCAAATTCCTTATTCTTTATCCTTTTCCCTTTTTAGGCATTACTTAAACAAGAACAGGTAGATCAAAAGTTTGCAATCTTTCGTGCCTCATTTATGTTTTAATGTTCAAATTCCTAAACAAGCATCAAGCACCACCACTTAACAGACTACAGTACCATACCATAATGTTTCATTCTCTGACCCCTGAAATCATATGATCGTCTGCAAACTATAGAAGCATCGAGGCTGACACAGTATGCCTCTGGGTTTTGGACTGCAGGTCTTCAGTGTTTCAGCGTCTCACTCGTGTTAATCTGTATCATGACAAGCATCACAAGGTTTAGGTTTAGCATTCCTATCCACCTCAGTGATCACAGGCTCTGTGGGGAGTAATATGCTCTGCTGTATTCTCAATCCCTCCTCAATGTGTTTCTGCTTTCAAAACACTTCAGTACTGAAGCTGAAGAAGCATTGCATAAGGCATTACATAATGCACTTAATCTTGCCTCTTTAGCTATGAATTTGCTAATTGAATGTTCACATTCAATGGAAATGAGGCATTCTATTATTTTTGAATATAACAAATTCTAATAAAATACACAAAATATGCTGTTATATTCTATAAAAAATTGAAAATTATAAAAATATCATATTTGTACAATAATTTTTGAAAGAACTCTCTTACCCAGGCTGCATTTGTTTGATCAAAAATAACAAAAAAGTATTTTTCTTATTATCCATGCTGAAAACAGGTTTAATGATTATTGTTTTTGTGAAAACTATGATCTGTGACTTTTTGAAAGGATTCTTTGATGAATAGAAACTTCAAATGAACAGCATTTCTATCATGACAGCTCTCGGAAGATTGTAGCATATGATGGATGTAACAATGTTGAAGTATTTGGTCTTGGTGTAATGGATCTGCTACGCTGCTGCATTGCTTCTGCTGTTGGTTATTGCTGTTGTTGTAGATTATTGTTGCTGCTGCTGCAAAGTAAGTACAGGGACTTGCTATTGCCAATACATACACGAGACAATGCTGTGAGTATTTAAGACATACTGCTGCTGCACATGTAGCATATATAATAACCCATAGCAGATCTATACAAGTGGAGCTGGGGAAGGTGGAGGGTTTCAGAGGAACTCTGAAAGTGCACTGCGAAATGCTCAGGTGAATGCTATCCAGCCGTTTAAATGTAAAGCAGAAAGCTCATTGGCTGCATATGCAACATGAACCCATCAGCTTGTGCCAATTATAGTTTAACGCTGTGAATCTCATCAGTTTGCATTAACGACCCATCAGCCAGCACCATCTAGAGTTTCATGACAGAACTTGGCATTTATTTGAAATATAAATCTTTTGTAACTTTATAAATATCTTTACTGTCACTTTTGATCAATTTAATTCATCCTCACAAAATGAAAATCTTTTTTTTTTAAATATTATATTTATCATATACAGTTTAAATAAATCACTGGCCATTAGATATTATGCATTTCATGAAAGAAGTATTTAGAATAACAAGTGAGAGACAAGAAGATCACAGAATCAGGAAGTGTTATAATCTTGAGAACAGAGAGGTCACACACCTATAGTTGGCGAGGTTCGGATGGTTGGTGTAGTGGATGGGGTCCAACTGATAATCTGCTCATTGACTGTTGATTCAGATCCATTATAGGTGCTCTTTTCTGTGCTGCCATACAGATATTTTCCCTCTTGTGTTAGATAAATACTGTTGTAGTCCTCTGCATCCTCTTCAGGTAGCGGCAGAATACGGTACTGCGGCAGAGGCCTGGAGGTGCGTGAGGAGAGACGGGATAATGGTGGAGACACAGCATCCAGACTTGACCATCTTGTTGAAAGTGTAGCGACAGCATCAGAAGAAGTGAAAGAAATACTCTTCCTTCTTGATTTAATATTTGGTTGCTTAAGTTCTTCACAGAGCTCCAAAGGGAAACTCTTCTTGTGCTCTGTGGGTACGTGACTGTCCAAAAACACACCTGTGGTTGAGGTATGTGTGCTGTCTTTTAAACAGTCTAAACTGGTGCAAACCTGGTGGATAAGGTTCTCAACCTCGAGGATCTTGTCTTTCACTCTAGGCATTGCTTCCTGCTGCTCCATACGCTTATTTCCACACCGGTAAGGTTGAATCATGTCTGTTGACTTCCCTTGAAGACTTTTCTTAGTAGTCTTCATCAGGTCATGAAGATTTTCTGTCCCATCTGAGTCAAGTTCAAATACATTGTCATACTCTGAGAGCTCACTGGACAGATCTTCCTCAAAGCTTTTTGAATCCTTGGCTGTATTATTTTTCAATTCAGTCTGCGTCCCAGGACCTTCATGCTCGAATTGTCTCTTTCCATCTTTTAAAACTTTGTGTGAGGGTTGCTCAGTAGTTGAATTTAGTTTCTGTTTGCTAACGTACATTCTCTTCTCTACATCCAGTGATCTCATTGTCCACAATTTCTTCTGTTTCTGTCCTCTGGAGGCTTTTTTCAGGCTTTTAGGAGAAATAATGAGCTTGTTCTCCAGGTTGCTGGTGCAACACAGATCCTCTCCACTACGAAGGTCACTTTCCAAGTCTGAATTCTCGTATCCCTGTTGATTTCCCATTACAGCCTTGCTTTTACAATCCACACACGGATCCAACTGCTCCTCAAAAAGCACCTTATTTCTGACATCATTTGTCTTATCGAGACCCTTGTGTTCACTCATCAACGGCCCCACCTCCTTCATGCCAGGACTAATCAAAGCTTTACCCTTAAGAGCTGCCCTTCCATTCTTCACAGAGCCTGGACCGTTAATGACTGGGAGAAACTTAGTTATCTGTTTTTTCTCTCTGATTAGTTTGTAAAGCTCAAGAACAGTGCTGCTGCCCTCCATGACAGTCTGCTTGCATATTAGAGTATTTTTTTTTGTGTATATTTGATATAATTTCGGTTAGATTTACACTGGTTTTAGTTTTATTAATTTATAAGCTCTTGTGACTTGCTTTAACAAAGGTGAAAATTAAAGTAGTTGCTATTAACAGGTTGCAAAACAAAGCAAGTAAAAGTCCACAACTAATGCTCTAATCTCAGTAATCTGGAATAAAAATTTGAATTCTTACCATCATCCACTGGCTACTTTACTGGTATTCATTTGAGCTGTAGTCCCGTCTGTCCCATGTCTTTCCTTTATTCTCTCCTCTGGCTGTGATTGATGGATAACTGTCCAATCAGCACCGACTCTGGAAAAGCATTCAACCTAATGCAAGATTTGAGGTCAGTGCTACGGTATTGTGTAAAAAATAAAAACAATATATTAACTGGACATGCAGGCAAAAGTGTTCATTTTTCCAAAAAAAAAAAAATCAAAATAAATGTAATTAATAAAAGTTTTTGGAGACATGATCTAGCAGGGGGAATTAATGATCATGATAGTTTGCCACGACAGCCTGCTGGCACGCTTGCTTGGGGAAATGCGCTGCATGCGCTCCCCAGTAAATGAATGTTGGAATACAGTGACTGCAGTTTAGAGTTTGCCGCCAGATGGAACTGTTACTCCAGAATTTAATTTGGAGACTCGGCCAAGTACCTGTAGAACCATGAGAATGTTGCCCTGGCATTAGAAGTCAAGCGTTCAAATAAAACCAGCATTTATTGCTATGCTATTCACCTGAATATTTCTCATGTTTAAAAATGCATATCCTCAGAAACTTCTTGTTTGTTAAATGTCTATTTTAAATATTCTTTTTTTTATCTTTGATGTTTTATTTCATGTTATCTTTGAAGTGTTGTCTAAAAATATAGGCTATGTATTAGTAGCATGTTCTTGTTTATTATAGTAGGCTATTATTATATTTTATTTATTTAGTTATTTTATATTTTATTTCACCTGATACTTCACTGATGATGTAGCAATATTGTATGTAAATTATGCCAATGATGTACTTTAAAATTGAAAATTGAAATGTTTGAGCTATTCCCTCAGAAACGTGATGTTCATTAATGTCCATTTTATCTTCTGTTAGGAGTTATCTGAATATATGCTTGTATTTTATTTAATAAGATTAGCCTACTGATTATTTATTTTTTGTTTACCTTTTTGTTTTTCGTTATTATTTTATTATTAATATTATTTTATTACTGCCACCTTTATCTTTCTCCATTTGTCTTGTCATTGTTTTTATTAACGCTTTGACAATATGACAAGCTAAAACAGTTAAGTACGTCAAAAATGAAAAAATAAAATAAAAAATTATTCAGCTTTAAAAGAGCTCGAATGCTTTTATCTAGAAATAACATTAGCCTGTTAGTTTCAGTCTTGCTTCATAATAACCAAGAAAAATGCAATAATTTCTTTTTTTTAATGGTGTGTATAACACTGTCCCAGTGGCTTTAATTAAACCAAAAAGCGTTTACAGCCTCATTCCTTCTCACATTCAACCTGTTAAGCCTGCTTGTGAGAGACGTTGAATATTGCAGTATACATAGTCTTTTTCCATGCTGACTTAATCCACTCATATTTTCCGTTTGATAGCATCGCAGGGGATGCAGATGGGATCGTCCTCGTGATGGTGCTCCACTGGCACTGAGAGCGAGTGAGTGACAGCAGCGGCAGTGGGCTTGCCCGCTCTCCCCTATATGGCTGTGGATGGAGCGCTATGCTAATATCGGCAGGACAGGAGAAGCACCGCTCCGCTGCCTGCTGTCAGTGGTGGCTTTCGGAGTCTAGGCAGGCTCTTCTACAGCCATGGCCGAAGGTGGTGAAGGGGAAGATGAGGTTCAGTTCTTACGAACTGTAAGTAAAAACACCGTTCTTTATTTTGCAAATGCAGTATATTGTTTTTTTGACGCATTCTTGATGATTAATTACGATAAAGACAGTGTAATGCTGAGACATCAAAAATGTTGGCTCGTAGGCTACACCGGGTTTAAAGCAACGCTGTTGGGCTTCTCTTAGTGGTCATATTGATTAATTTGGCATCCTTACGCATATATAATAGCAAGATGTCTTATTAGCTGCTATTTAGAGTATTATTCCCTTATTTGGAACTTGAGTCAGGTGTGAGTTTGCGCTCGCGACGCACCTGTAGTCAACGCGCGTGAATGGGAATTCAATGAGCATCAGGCAGGTGCAAGGACAAATGATGTTTATGCCACTTTAATTTTAGGCAAAGTGTAATGTGCATAAGGAATAAATATGTTTTTGTGTTTGTTGTAATTGTCTCCGACGCCTTACTGAGCGCGCGATTAGTAAATAAATCCAGTTGGCGCTCGTGCGCTGTTTGTCGAGCATAATTCTGCAGTATTTTTCATTCCATAAAGAAGTGCCTCGTTTGTGTGTTCATAAAGTCCTCCCACACGCGATTACATTTGATACGATCCTCTCACCTTCTTTAGGACTTTTCTATTTCTGTGGTTAGAGGCAGATTGGTTACATAGATGCCGTGGCGCATGGCAGTTACCTGTGTAAACGATATGATAGATATGACACCCTGGTGTGAATTACTGTCACACTGGAGTTAGTTATGAAAATATAGAGGCGGTTGGGTAAAGGTGTTGTGTGGTCTCCTTACCATATTTTTAAGGTTGTCATGTACACTCATAAGGAATCCAAGCAGCATTTCTTCATCATGATTTTTTAATTTTTCTGCAATTATTTGAACTAAAGAGACCTAAAATTGCAAACATCCCAAACTTGCTGGGATAGGTCTGCAAGGTCTACTCAGGTCTGCAAGTACTGTAGGTGTGTCCCATGTTGCCTACTGTACATCTGCACTATATTCTACGCCATTTTGCAATATAGTGCAAATAGCATTTTTAGCATGTTTGATTGGAAATGGCACTAACTTTCTAAAAATCATACACTGTACCATAGTTTAAATTGTGGAGAGTGTAAATGGACATGCATAGTGCATTATTTACAAAGCAATTAATAGTTTATTTTTTTATGAATTCTTTTATTATTTTTAACTGCTGATCAGTATATTTTGCATACAAATAGGGTGTCTAGATGGGACATTGTACCAGGCTAAGCTAATTTATGCTTTTGAACATTTTTTTTTTAAAGATTTCTGAACAAATCTTAAAAAAACTACTTTTTCTTGTCCTAGGTCATTTGTCTGATATGCATAAACAATAGATAAAGTCACCTGCAGCTATGTACAGATTCCACGACTATTGCCAAATTTACACTGCAAAGAGGGTATAGAAGAGCTTCTGAATTGGCATTTTGGTATCTTAACACAGATTGTTTAATGCTGCGCAGACAGAGGTGGCATAAATGCATTTACACAAAAATGACATCTGTATACTTCAATAATCAGGGCCAAAGTGGCTTGGAGCAGGAATAATTTAGTCTGGATTTTATCCAGCATTACATTTTTATACAGAATTTTGAGCAGGCACAGAGCAGCCCCATGAGATCTAATGAAATAGTTGATTATTGAGACAAGTCACAGTTTTGATTGGAACACAGTGCCATATAATACATACATATATGCATATTTACATAAAAAGCTATTGGGTACCCCAGTTAGATATCTAATAGAAAGAGTGTAAAATATATACTGAGTTGTTGTCTTGATGAATTTGTGTCTGCACTGTTTTCATTTGCATATGCAACATCGATCAAATCTATCACACCAATTTATTGCAGTCTGTATGAGGCAGGTGTGTGACATCTCACTTCCCTGTTAAAGCGTTAGAGTGAGAACTCTGGCAGTGAAGGTTACAGTCTCACTAAATAGCGGACATTAATGCACCCTAGACCTCTGTGAAAGGTGTCCCAATTCTGTCTTTGCTGTTGGGTGACTGCGCAGTCGCATGGTTTTCACACTCCAGTTACTGGGCATTTTATATGCATCCGGATGTTATTCGTTCGCTTGGGTTTCTTTTTGTTTAAATGGTAGAAAATCATTTGTTATTTAATCAGAAAGAAGGCTCAGATAATCGAGGCAATTTACTCTGAAGGACATCAATAGTGGGTAGCATATAATCAAGCTGTAATATATAAGTGTAGAGTAAGCACCCATGGCAAAACATATGATTTATTGTAAACGTAAATAATAAAAACAAAACTAAAAACATAATTTCACAGTGACTCAGACTTTAGACTTAGCAGCTCTCTTTAGAGAAATGGCAAGAAATACAATGTCCAGTGTGCAGTGTTGGTCTAATGAGACTTGATGGTGTTGTTTAGGCACACTTCCATAAATCCAGATGTAGAGTTCGCCAGTACAGTAGCACTGGGCTTATTTGGAGTTTATGTTGTTCTGGAAGCCTTCTGCATTCCAGGGTTTAAATTTAGCCTCTTAAAAGTTAATACTTCCACCGCACATACGCACACAGTTCTCAGGCTCCTGCTCCATAGGTCATTGCATCAGCTACTTTAACAAGCCAGGCCACTGATATTTCAACACCGTTTTTATTTGAACTGTATCGTATTTTAAAGTCAACTACTACCACAACATGTGCTAAGATATTAAAAAAAATACCGCAAAGAGTACTGTGAATCTGGATTAGTATAACATATCCTCAGCTTACTACACAGTGCTCTGGAAAGCTTGATTGTGATATTGTCATTGAGCGGTCGAATATCTGCATAAAGATGGCTGCACTGCAATATATTTGCTATAAACTGTCAATTTGATCCTGCATTCTCTCTCTCCAACTACAGTGAAATGGCCTCAGAGGACTTCAGTATTAATTTTATAGTGAGCATTAAACTTTTAATGGCAAGAAGCTCAGGAGGCCATGCTTAAAGCGAGAAAAATAAAACATTGCTTAGACGAAGAAGGAGCTGTTAGAAATCAGTTAAAATACGTAAACCATTACTTAAAATAGAGCAAG
The DNA here is from genome assembly GCA_036784905.1 of Acrossocheilus fasciatus. Taxonomy (NCBI): domain Eukaryota; kingdom Metazoa; phylum Chordata; class Actinopteri; order Cypriniformes; family Cyprinidae; genus Acrossocheilus; species Acrossocheilus fasciatus. The sequence goes on along the minus strand of CM071957.1, from coordinate 21,078,956 downwards.
ATGTGTTACATTACAGCTAAATATGTTAACGAAATAGTAAAGTGGTTTGGAGATTAATTTGTATTTTTGTGTTTGTATAGGTTGATTGTTTTCTACATTGTAATGGACTGTTTTACTAGCTTGCAATCACTTAAAAAAATATTTGATTTAACGCTGTCAGATTGTTTTCCATGTTATGTTTCTCGAGTACAGCAAATTTCTGAGAATATGCTTATTTTATCTCACATTAAAGGGTTACTCCACCCCAAAATGAAATTTTTGCCAATAATCACTTACCCCCATGTCGTTTCAAACCCGTTAAAGCTTTGTTTGTCTTCGGAACACAATTTAAGATATTTTGGATGAAAACCGGGAGTTAATTGTGACTGTCCCATTGACTGCATAGTAATTGCACTGTCAAGACCCAGAAAAGTATGAAAAGCATCTTCAGAATAGTCCATCTGCCATCAGTGGTTCGATCTGAATTTAATGAAACGACGAGAACACTTTTTCTGAGCAAAGAAAACAAATACAACGACTTTATTCAAGAATTCGGCTCCTCTGCTTCAGCGTAGCGCCATTTTGGAGAATATCCGCTGGACGCAAGCAGCTTACGCTGTTCTGTGTCAGCCGCATACCGGATACGCTGTTTTCATTCAAATCAAAGTGTAAACAAACGCAGAAGACCTATCCGTGTGGCGCGGCTGACACAGAACAGCGTACACTATTTGCATCCAGTGGATATTCTTCAAAATGGCGCTACGCTGAAGCAGAGGAGTTCATGAATTCTTGAATAAAGTTGTTGTTTTTGTTTTCTTTGCTCAGAAAAAAGTGTTCTCGTCGCTTCATTAAATTCAGATTGAACCGCAGATGGACTATTCTGACAATGTTTTTCATACTTTTCTGGGCCTTGACAGTGTCATTTACTTGGCAGTCAATGGGACAGTCATAAGCCTCATCCAAAATATCATAAATTGTGTTCCAAAGACAAACAAAGCTTTTATGGGTTTGGAACGACATGGGGGTAAGTGATTAATGGCAAAATATTCATTTAGGGGTGGAGTAACCCTTTAAACAAGTTTATTTATCCCCAAAAGAGTAAACTGCATTCTCCTCAAGGGCTGCCATTTACTTGTTCGTTTTAATTGCACTGACGTGTAAGACATTGTGGGTATCAGGAGATATATGCTGACATAAGAGTTATTCATGCATCTTGAATGTCATTCAAAGGACTGTGGCAGATATAGGTCACCTATGCATGAAGAGTATAGGCATAACATCTCTCTCTTATATTGTATTTCACAATGGAAATTTGTAATCAATTGTTTGGCAAAACTGTAATAATAATTATATCATAGAGTTGTAGTTTGCACATAATTTTTTAACACGCAGCATTGTGTTATAGCATAATGTAGTATTTTAGGTGTTGGTACGGCATTATTCATCATCATCATCATCGTCATCATCATCATATACAAATTATATACTCAACATAGTATGTTTGCATAGCCTATATTTGTTTAAATTTATGTTTTTGTTGTTAATAGTTATATACACTGGGGTATTGTTACATTTTGTGTTTTTGGTGTGTTATTTTAGTGTTGCATGTTACGTTGGTGGTGTTTATTGTACTTTGTGTTGGTAAAAGTGCAAATCTCTAAAAGTTTTTTAGCCATTTTTCGTGGAAAGACAATTTTGATGAAGTTTAAGTGATCATAATATTTGCTGTTTACCTCCTGTATTATGGCGGTTATGAGTATATTTTATTTTTAAACATATATACATAGAAATATTATATATATATATATACATTTTTTAATACATATATATGTATTTTTTTACATTTATTTTAACCACAAATTTAACAGCATATGTTTACATGTTATCACAAATGTTTTTTCAAAAAATTTCTGTTTAGGAAACAACTTCTAAAGATAACCTTTAATTTACACTAGTACACTTGCAGCACACCGGGCTCTTTTGACAGCTCTTAGCATGTGTATCTTTGATCAGCAATTGAGGTGGAGATTTTAAAGCGTTTTGTGCTTATCTGCTTTCACTATTCCACCATCACTGGGGCTGTGCTGAGTGTTGATAGCTTCAGTGACTATGAGTAATGAGAGGCGCCCAGGTAAAAGGTAAACCACAGAGCTTTGGGCCACAGCTGAAATCCGCAGTACGTGAACTGAATTGTGTGTGCGCGTTTCCGTGCTGTTTGTGTAAGGCTGCAGATGAGTGACTCGTCTGTGCTTCATGAGCTTCATGTGGCAGCCTCAGCTCATTGAGCTTCCTTTAGATTAATTGAACTCAGACTGATGTCACTGCTCTTGTTGTGGCCTCTGGCTTTGGTTTATCCCAAAGGGAACAAGCCATCTGTGCTAAAGACAACACATGCACTCAGACTCAAGAGTGTTTGTGTGGGTGTTTATTGTACTAACATTTGTAGAGCATGTTTAGTGTATTATTCATATGACAGGATTCCATGGTTGTATAGGTTGAGCTCGTTAACTGTTATACAATCCACTTGAGGCAATTAGTTTTAGCGGGATTACACAGCAATTCTTGTCTCAGCAATGTCAGCACATATGTGGCATAGCTTTTGCTTGTCTGACACGGGCCTCGAGTGACATGGCCTTGGGGGCCCCTGGAGCTGACAGCTTACTCAAGAGCACAACTGCACTGGTCAGAGGAAGGACCCAAGCAAGATCTTAAAGCGATAGTTCACACGTAAATTAAAATTCTGTAATATTTATTCACCTTTTTGACATTCTTTTTTCTCTAAAACACAAAAAGTATTTTTGGGAAAAATATTCTGAAATGCACTGCTATATTCTGATATGCCCCAAATAATTTTTGGGGTCAGCAAGATTTATATATTTTTTTTATTCTTTTTTGAAAAAGATGTAATACTTCAATCTAGCAGGGATGCATTAAATTGATTAAAAGTGACAGTAAAGGCATGTTATAAAAGATTTATATTTCCAATAAATGCTGCTCTTTTGAACTTTCACTTCATCAAAGAATCCTGATTAAATGTATCAGGTTTTCCACAAAAAATATTAGGCAGTTTTCAACATTAATAATAATAAGAAATATTTCCCTATCGAAAGGTAACTCCTGTTGCGTCGTCATTGATGACTGCTTTGGGGAAACGAGGAGCTGTGTGAACCCCTCCACTGCAGCAGCTCTCACCACTGTTGACGGCACTGAGGAAAAGCGGTATTCCAAGCTCCCCCGGCTCGAGGAGGCGGTGGCTGGACACCTGCTTCCTTGTTTCAGGCCAAACTTCTCCATGACTTGGACGAGTCTGGCCGAGATCACGGCCACGGATTTGGCTCTGCGCGCTACCAAGGCAACGATGCAGAAGGTGGGCAAGGGCATGACCAACCTGGTGGTATTGGAGCGCCATCTGTGGCTGAACCTAACAGACATCAGGGACGCCGAGAAAATGACCTTCCTTGATTCCCCGGTTTCGCCCAAAGGACTCTTCGATCCAGCTGTGGACGGCTTTATGAAGCGCTTCACTGAGGCACAGAAGACGTCGCAAACGCTGTGTCATTTCCTGCCTAAGCGCTCCAGCCTGGCGACTGTTTCAAGCCGCCCCAAGCCAGCGTCCACTCAGCAGCCTGCAAAACCAGCGCAGCCTCAGCTCTCGCAAAAGCCGGAGCCGGGGCTTTAGCAGCACCCCAGATCAGTGAAGAGGTACCCCTTCCCCAATTATCATTGCCCACGCCCTCACGTAATGCTGGATCCTAGGCCTCAGAAGCCGTCCTGATCTGCATACGGAGAGGAAGAGGAGAGGGATAATTCTCGTGGACACCAGAATTCCCTCAAAGACAGCTCACAGTTATTCCCCACCCCTTCGAATGCCTCTGAGTGGTGGAGGTGTTTTAACAGGGCACGTCCTGTCAATTCAGTGTGTGTCCCAAACTACTGCTGTGATAGCGGACCCACATACAATAAAGAGCAAATTTCCTCTCCCTACACTCATGTCAGTTGTCCCCCTGTTGGGGCCGAACTGTCATTAGTAAAGCCTCTCGTACATGTCTGCTCTCCCCCTTCGGGCAGCGAGCAGTCATTACTAAAGGCAAAAACACTCACGAAGGCCCTTGATGAAGATGTTCATAAATGTCATTTCTCCCGCTGTGGGAGGTGATACATCATTGATAAAAATAGAACCTCTTGCCTCCCGGCTGTCAGCTTGGAAAGCCATCCCAGGTGTGTCGAGTTGGGTTCTAAAAACCATAGAACGAGGTTACTTGCTCCAGTTCGCTCGCAGGCCGCCTCCATTCAGAGGCATGGTGCAAACCTTCATGCAGGACAACGAATCTCACATTCTCCGAGCCGAAGTGCACACACTGCTTGCCGTGGAAAAGCGAGTCAGGATTTTACAGCCGCTACTTCCTTGTTCCCAAAAAAGATGGTGGGCTCAGACCGATTCTCGATCTCAGACTTCTGAATCAAGCCCTCATGCAATGGCCGTTCAGAATGTTCACATTGAAGCAGATCCTCGAGCAAATTCGGCCCAAGGACTGGTTCCTGTCTGTGGATTTGAAAGATGCTTACTTTCACATCCAAATAGCACCCCATCACAGACCGTTCTTGAGATTTGAGTTTGAGGGAATGGCCTATCAGTACACAGTCCTTCCAATTGTACTGTCCCTGGCCCCCCGCACTTTTATGAAGTTCGTGGACTCTTTCCCCTCTGATGCAGATGGGAATCCACATATTGAACTAACTCAGCGACTGGCTGATGCTAGCCGACTCAGAATGGCAATTGATCGCTCACAGGTCGTGGTTGCTCAACCACCTAGAGTGCTTAGGGTTGAAAATCAACCCATCCAAGAGTTTTCTGTTTCCAAGATAACGAGCGTCCTTTCTGGGAATAGTCATAGACATAGTGCAAATGCAGGCTTGGGTTACGCTGGAACGCTCCATGACTATCCAGCGAGCGGCGGCATCTTTCAAGTTGGGGACTTCGCGTCCCCTCAAAGCATTTCAGAGGATGCTCGGCCTCATGGCTGCTGCCTCCTCAGTCATTCCTCTGGGCCTCCTGCATATGCGGCCCCTCCAATATTGGCTAAAAGCCCGCGTTCCGTCCCACGCCTGGCACCTGGGTCGCGCTCATATCATGGTAACCCGCCGCTGCTTCAATGCTGTGGCCCCTTGGACAACTTCTTGCCTGTTTTAGTCAGGCGTTCAGCTGGGGACGACCTCCAGGAGGAAGGTGGTCATGACAGACGCTTCCAGCTCAGGCTGGGGTGCTCTGCACGAGGGCAACCCGGCGTACGGCTCCTGGATGATCCACGAGCGATGCCTGCATATCAACGGCTTCGAAACGGCTGAAGACATTCCTGCCAGCCTTAAAGGGACATCACGTCCTAGTCCGGTCGGACAACACAACGGTGGTGGCCTACATCAACCACCAAGGCGGCCTCAGGTCACGTCCCCTTCACAGGATGACTCGACGTCTCCTACTTTGGGCACAGAAAGAATTCCTCTCACTACGAGTGCTTCATGTGCTGGTCAGATTGAATCAAGAAGCGGATATGTTGTCAAGAGACAATGTAGCTCCGGGGAAATGGAGACTACATCCCCAGACGGTTCAGATGATCTAGTCCGTTTTCAGCAAGGCAGAGGTCGACCTCTTTGCCTCCGAAGACAACTGTCACTGCCCAAACTATTTCTCAAAGCAGCGGGATGCTCTGGCCCACCACTGGCCCAACACCCATCTGTATGCATTCTCTCCGATCGCCCCGCTACCCCAGGTTATCAGGCGAATCAGAGAAACAAAATGCTCTCTCCTCCAAATTTGGTTCCCAGAGATGATCCAGTTGCTGTCTGCAGCACTGTGGTCAATACCACTGAGGAGAGATCTTCTCTTGCAAGTGCAGGGCAAGATTTGTCATCCACAGCCGGAACTGCGGAGCCTTCATGTCTGGCCACTCAAAGGGAGTCTGATCGACTCCCAACGAGAATCACTAATACCATTTTAGAGGCTAGAGCTCCGTCCACATGGACCCTTAAGTGGTCAGTCTTCAGCGACTGGTGTTCAGCACCTAATCAGGATCCGATTTCATGTGACGTGTCCCACGTGCTAATCTTTCTACAAGAGCTGCTGGACAAGGGGCGCACCCCTTCCACGCTCAAGGTCTATATGGCAGCCATTGCGGCAAATCACTCTTCCGAGGCTGGCCGGACTATTGGCAGAAATGAGTTGGTTGCTAAGTTCCTTAGAGGTGCTCGGTGGTTAAATCTTCCTCGCCCTAAAACTGTACCGACCTGGGATTTATCTATAATCCTCGGGGCCCTCAAGGGCCCTCCCTTTGAGCCGCTTCAAACAGCTGGCTTAAGGGTCTTGACGCTCAAAACCGCTCTGCTTTTGGCCCGAGCGTCCGTCAAGCGAGTGGGTGACTTGCAAGCCCTGTCTGTCAGTGCTTCCTGTCTTGAGTTCGGACGCAACGACTGTAAGGTCGTTCTTCAGCCGCGCAGCAGCTATGTACCGAAGGTGCTCACAACTCCGTTCAGAGCCCAGGTTATCTCCCTTCTAGCCCTCACTACAACGGACGGTGATCAGGGGCTTAACTTGCTATGCCCAGTTCGGGCAATGCGAGTATACTTTGAGAGTTCTAAGTCATTTAGACAGTCAGAACAGCTCTTTGTGTGATTTGGAGGCCGCTCTAAAGGGCTGCCAGTCACAAAGCAAAGGCTATCTCATTGGATAGTGGAGGCTATCGCCCTAGCCTATGCCTCAGCGGGTGTACAGTGCCCTATAGGTGTGAGGGCCCACTCCACAAGAGTAATGGCCTCCTCCTGGGCCTGGCCCAGCAGAATCTCTATTGGGGAGATTTGTGTGGCCGCCGGCTGGTCGTCGCCGTCTACCTTTATTTGATTCTACAGTTTGGACGTCCCTGCTCTGCAGACACAGGTACTATCTGCTTAATGCTGCTTTTTTCCCCCTTTGGGCAGGAAAGGCTTATGACAAGCAGACCCCAGATCCCACTCGAGTCTCTTTATAGCTCCGACTCACGGGGCCCACACTGAGTGTGCCTCAGCTGAGCTTGCGGAGCAGGCTTAGCTCTGCTTCTGCTTATAGCACGGCGTTACTGGATGTGTTCCCCAAAGCAGTCGTCAATACGACGCAACGGGAGTTACCTTTCGCATAACTGGCCGTGCTGTAGCTGCACACGAATCGATGGCTGTCACTTCAGTCATTGATTTTGATGAAATGGCGTTCTGGGCCGACTTATATAGCAAGTCAACCCTCCCACCCCCCACCCCTTTGGCGGGCTCAAGCACCATTGATTTGTGCAGTTACACAAACGTTAACCAATCTGGCTTCAGTAACAGAGTAAACAGGAGTTTCCCCAAAGCAGTAGTCAATGATGACGCAACCCTCATTCCCTTATCTCAGGGAACCGAGGTTACGTTAGTAATCGGAGCGTTCTTTAGCACCAAATCAGCATTGTAATGATTTCTGAAGAATCTTGTGACTCTGAAGACTGGAGTAATGGCAGTAAATTCTGAAAATTAAGTTTTGACATAGCAGGAATAAATTACATTTTACAATATATTAATTTGGATTTTAATAATGTTTTCCTGTTTTTAATAATAATATTATAATAATAATATTATATTATAATAATAATATTTTTCCTGTTTTTCTTGTATTTTTAATCACATAAATCCAGCTTTGGTGAGCTATTCAAAAACATTTAAAAATCTTGCTGACTCCAAACTTTGGAACTGTAGATTGTATAATGAATGTGAATAAGGAGTTGTCAAAATTGTCAAAACGTTTCATAAAAGTAGTCCATTATAAGGTTGGTGCTCTATATTACAGCTATTCTGAAGTCATAATTATGATAGCTTTGTGTGAGAAGTCATAATTATGATAGCTTTGTGTGAGAAACAAACTGAAATTTTAATTGTTATTCGCTGAAAATCTTGACTTCAGTCCTACACTAAAAAATAACTGTAATTTTAACTATAAAAATTTGTAAAACGCTACGGAAAACAACTGTTAATAGGTTAAGAGTAAGTTCCCGTAATATATACAGGGAAAAACTGTAAACGATCTAACAAGACAATTCATGTAATTTTACAATAAAATGCTGTTAAATGTACAGTTTTTAGAAGTAAAAAATAACAAATCAATGTATAATTTACAATCAAATCTGTAAACTGATATTCCTAGAATTTCCTGCATGAAACTCCATATTTGAAAGTATTTTGTTTAAATAATCATGTTTTTTAATAGTTTTTGTTATCAGTTATGTACATTTGGGCTTTACATTTATGTTATCTTCTGTTGTTTAATGAAAGTTTATTGCATTATTTAAGTATCACGTGTGTTACCATGATGGTGTTTTTTGTGTTTGCATGAATGACTCTGTGCACCTTCTATATATTAGTATATACTTCTGCTTGTGGTGAAGCTACTTGTGATGAGCTTTGATTCTTCATGCATGGCTTTCTCTTTTACCACCTGCATTATTATGGTGGTTGTCAGTATGTTAAAGGTACAAAACAGATTTTAATAGCAGTGTGTGATGTTGAATTTACTGGTTTACATTCAAATTTCCTTGTTTCTAAATTACAGTTTTATATTTATTTACAGTGTTAACAGTTTTTCTGTATTTTTTACAAAATTATTCTGGCAACTACAGCTGCCAAAATTATTTTGTAAAAACTACAGATTTTTTTTTTTTTTACAGTGTAGCTGCATGATCATAAGAGAATAGCAATATCTGATATGGGAGTAAATTGTTCTTTTGAGTCAGAACTTTTCAATGAATCAATTGATCAAGTTCGCAAGATCAGTCTAAATTATTGATTCACAAAATCAAACTGATTAGGTTCTCATGTTTACAAACTCAGTGATCTAGTCACATAATTGCAACAGGGCACAGGAAGACTGACTAAGTGAATAATGACTTTTTTTGTTTGTTCGCCTTATACAGCAATATGATTGACTATATTTATGATATTTTTATGATACTTTTAGCCAGTTTTAAAAGCTTGATTCATATTACTTAAATTTCAGGATATTCTTTAAAATTGTGCTTTTTGTGTCTGTGCAATTATACGGGAACAGTACAGTGTAGATTATTAAAAAATTAATTTAGAATTAAAGTCATAGGGATTTGGAACAACATGAAGGTGAGCAAATGATGACATTTGGGATCTTTCCCAGTGCTTTAATTGCTCCTCCAGCCGTAGTCAGTGAACTCAGAGTTCAGACCTTCTTCTCTGACCAAACCTCATTTGATGCTTCAGTATTTTATCCACATCCAGAGATATCTCTGTCTGAATTCTGAGTCCATCTGAATTCATTTGTTAGTGTAGATGGAGGTCACTCAGGCATGCATGCAAGCCATTTTCTATTGCATGAGGCTATTTTTCCCAGCAGTGTGCATGCTGAGTGAGCCTAGACTGCAGAGTAATACAATTTGTAATTTGGCTGTAGCGGAAGGCACAGTTCTTGCTGTCAGTGAACCTCTCGGTCTCAAACACCCTGAAGCTTGTCTCCCTGACCAAATCACATTTTTAGCAGTGCTCTCAGACTGCTTTAAAACATCACAGCCTGCCTTCTGCTGTGTCACTCAAGGAGTCAAGAGGGAAATGTCTCTGTAAGGATGCTTGACAGCACTGGTGAAAAGGCTTTTGCATTTTTAAATCAATTTTCTCTGAATGGCCTCTTGTGTTATACCTTTTCTTTCTTAACTTCGGATCTTAAGTGAAAGATACTGGCTCTTCGAGGGTCTGATCTCCAACAAAGATTATCAACATCAGTTGTATAGGACAAAGAAGAAGAGAGACACTTACAGCTGTAATGTGCAAAGATACTCTGTGTGTATCCAGTTTCTTAGTTATGCTGTGTGATTACATTAGCTAGAGCCCTGCATTATTTGTGCAAAACAAACTCTAATTTCAATTAATAACATCTTTGTCTCTGTAATGAAATCAGTTTGAAGTGTGAAATTAGATATTTATTAAATTAGAATCATTCATCCATAGTTAGACATGGATTTTATAGAGCACAAAAAGTGATTCTTGCATACAGTGCTTCTGTATAAGCATTTCTCAGTCTCAGATAGCCAAGGGCTCTATGGAAAATTCTTGAATTGTGAATGCAAAATCTCAGTGTAAGACCACGGAAAGCAATATGATTAGAGTGCAGAGGGCTTCTCCATACTTTCCATTTATTTTCTCCTTTCATATTTCAACAGATTCTTCAATAAACAGTTTTAAACCTTGAATCAAATAACATTAATAATCAAATTACAGCATTACAAATTTTGATTTGAAGCAAAAATGTTAAAATAAAGTTAAATAAAGATAAAAAGACTAAGGTACCCAATGTACACCTAATGTCTTTTATGAAATGAAACTACTCCCATAACAACTTCTTTGAATTTGCTTTATGTTTGTGGTTAGTGTAGTACTTCACAATTTAACATGGATTAAAAAAATTAAATAAAACAACAATTGGATATTGGCTTCTCTTGAAGGAATGTCTGTCAACAGTTCATAAATGATGTATTTGGCCTTTAAAAGTCCTTTGTAGCTTTTTCTTACTTTTAGTTCAAGGTGAGCATATTTTTCTCATTGAGCATTATTGAAGGATTTTGGAAGTTAACCGGATGCAGATATGGAGGTGATAAAGATGCGGGCTCATTCAACCATCTCATTAAGCTGTCACATACAGGAGCGTGAGCCACCTGCTTGGTAAAGTGCAGTAGCTGGCAATGAATTTGAGTTATTTAAGGAATAAGAGATTAGCTGAGATGAGCAAAAGACAAAGAACCATCTCTTCAAACTCCACTTTAGGTGAGAGCGAAATGATGATCAATGATCAATGAAATCGTTCTTTTTATATTGACAAGTTGTCAGTGGAGTCTGAAGTTTTAGTCTGATATTTTAAATAAAAATCTGCTATGTTTATTATTGTATATTAAATCTATATTAAATATATATATATATATATATATATATATGTATATAGTCAAACCAAAATTTATTCAGACACCAGATATAATTTTTGATATTTTTCTTAAATAGTGGGTGCAGGACACTATTGTTCATAAATATGAGTGAGGATAGCAAAATAAAGTGAACTGTGGCATACCCAAAAATTCTTTATACAGTGGACTAAATTTGGGATCAGAAATTATTCAGACACTTTGACCTGACCGTGTTTTGTTTAAGTGTGTTTTCTTTAATTGCTAATGCCAACTTTTTACACCACAGACTGAATAAAATTAAGCATTGCTTGGTAATTGGTTGACCAAATTGGTTTTATTTAATTGTGTACTTAAACTCAACAGCTAAATAATTTTTGGTTCATTGTAATCCATTACATACCTTTCTATCAAATTTATCTGACATTATGAAGTCTAAACTATAGCAAATAAACTGCGATATAATGTGAGAAATGTTGAAGGTGTCTGAATAAATTTTGGTTTGACTGTATATATACAGTACATAAATATAAATGTGTGTGTGTGTGTGTGTGTGTGTGTGTGTGTTTTAGCCAAAATTAAACATCAAATTACTCATCAAATAAGCACGTACATTTTCACTCAAATTGTTATGCTGTTAATATCAAATTTGCATTTAATTAAAAAAAGCATCATCCCTAATGGCCTCAGAATTGTAGACCTCACTGTACTTAAAATGATTTATGATGTGTTTGGAGTCACAGAAACGTCATCTTTCAGGCGACTGAAAAATTCAGCAGTGTTTGAGACCTGGGCTGACTGAGCATGTGCGTACATTTCAAAATAGCATTGTGGGAGGGGCGATTGTGTTTTCACCTTTTCTCAAGTTCATGTCAGTGGCAGGGACGGGTGAGTCGTGAGCATTTATTTGGCACCAGAGCACATCAGGACCTCTCGGGTTACAGCCCCTGAAGTCTTCAGGCCACACACCCACACCTGTTCATGTCCTTAAAGACACAAACTGAGCATGGCGGAGGAGGGGGGTGGAGCGACCCATATTTCTCTGCTGCACCTGTGTTTAAACTCATGTTGGCTTGAATAGGGTCGGTCTGTCAGGCACAGATTGGTTTGGCAGAAGGTCCAGGCAGTCATGTGTATAGAATATGGACACATAACAGAGAGTTTGGAGTGTTCTGGTTCTTGCCCTTGTGATTCGGAGTGGACCCCCCCACCCCCCACATCCTTAAACACGCAACACCCCTATAGATAGATTGTGACTCTGCCTCTTAGCTGTTTTGCAGATGGCTTTGCGGCTCTCCCCTGGATCACTTTGCTGCAGATTCACCAGATTCCTTGGCAGGGGATCTAGATGGGACCTAAGAAAGGGAAGATATCCTCTTTTAGATAAAGACTACTCCACTGCATTAGTGGATAACGCTGTATTTTAAATAGATTCAAACATCTGCAGATCACTGTGTGTGTAATCCCAAACACAAACATTTGTCTCACTTATACTAATGCTGTGAATTATTCAGAATCAGAATGATCTTTTATTGCCAAAAATAAATAAACAAAATATGTAAGTAAACAGAGTATACATAGAATATATACCCAAACACAGATATACTGTACCTATATACATGTGTTTTTGGGTATTGCTACAAATATACCCATGCTACTTATGACTGGTTTTGTGGTCCAGGGTCACATATGTATATATAGTTTAATAAATATGATTGAATTTGCGTATTGCATATGAGATTTTTTTGCACAGTGGCACTATTGTACATGATATAATACTGATATTATGGTAAGGGAATAATTTGTCCTACAATGAAAATTGTCTCAATTTACTCACCTTCATGTTGTTCCAAACCTTTATGACATGACTCCTTCTGTGGAACACAAATGAATATTAAAAAAAGAATTGTCTTTGTCTAGTCAGTGAGGTCCAAAACAACACTAGACCTTATTGACTTTCACTCTACGGACAAAACAACAACAACAAAAAAAAAAACTCATCCTTTGATTTGATCAGCTTGCAGCAGTAAATAAAAGGGTTCATCAGTTGGACTTTATGGTTTGACTCAACATTAACAGTTTGGCTTGGTTTATTTTCCACTGTGGAAAGATCCATCTCAGGATCTCAAGCTTTCCTTTCTCAGCAGCTTTGATTGATCTATGGGTTATTATTATTATAAAGTCAAATACAAGACTGATACTTCAATTTGTCAGTGAAAAGGTGAGCTTTGAAAAGATTTGTTTCAGGTTATGAGGGACTAAATTGGGCCGGAACAATTTGGAAATTGCCAGCAATTTGTTTGTCCGTTTTGTAGGCTTCAATTTAGATCGAATACATGCATTCCAGCTCCATTCAGAAAATGTACTTGATTCAAACATATTTGCATATAATGTCAGTATGCTACATACATTAGACCCCAAATCTGCTATGTGATCTGCTCTCCGTTCCAGTGAAATCACTAAATAAAATGCACCCCAGTTATGATATGCGTCCACTGATATACAGTAGCAATTTGACTGCTCATGATCTATGCAAGAATCATACCACTAGGGCCCTATGTTTTCCACGATGCGGAAAATGCAGACGGAATTGCAGAATCCAGTCACGAAAATGGAATTTACTGTAAAACGCAGAATGTCACAGAATTTGATGAATAAATCAAAAGTAGGTCAGTACACTTAAATCAAAATGCAATATGGACTAGTGTCTGTGAATATTACACCGCAAAGTAATATTTAAATATGAATCCTGAATGTTCTGCGTGTCTCTGTGTGAATGAATGGCACAGACACATGGTTTTGTTTACCACACACATAGCGTGCCTGATGCTCATGGTTTTCAGTCTCTTCCGCCTCAATATATGAGTACATGAATACATTAAGGCCACGTACACACTGCAAGTTTCAGGAGTGACAACCGCATTTAAATACGGGAGTGAGTCCCGTAAATTATCGTTCCATGTGTGTAAGGAACAGCAGTCACTCCCGCATTTGTAACCATGGCAACATTTTGGGGACTTGCGGGAGTGAAGAAGAAGCCGTTTGGTATCTGCCATTTTTTTGGCTAAAGACTCTTTTTGTCTGTCGATTTTAACTAAACTACCACTGATAGACGTGCTGTGTTTTGTTTATGCTCGGGAGGCTGCTTTAGAGAGTGCTGTCTTGCAGTGTTGCCTTGTCTTCATATCTACAAGCTCTTTTAGGCATGTTGTTTCGTCTTAGCTCATAAAGATAGTCACTTTATGGAGTTAATAAAGTGGTCTGTTGCGGATATGAGATGTATATATATATATATATATATATATTTTTTTTTTGGTGTTATAAAACATAAAGCATTTGGATGTTTTAGTGTGTTTGTGCTTGTCCTTGTTTGTTGTTGTTTTTTTCTATGAAGATCTGGCAACACTGACACTACCGCAGGGTAGTCCCGTGTCAAAATGTGCTAAGGTTAAGACTTCTTTCAATGTTATTTTCTTGCATCTCACATACAGACGAAGACACATTTCTGATGCATGTTCAGATATGTGACCCTGGATCACAAAACCAGTCTTAAGTCGGTATATTTGTAGCAATGGCCAAAAATACATTGCATGGGTCAAAATGATTGATTTTTATTTTATGCCAAAAATCATTAGGATATTAAGTAAAGACCATGTTCCATGAAGATATTTTGTAAATTTATTACCGTAAATATATCAAAACTTCATTTCTGATTAGTAATATTCATTGCTAAGAACTTCATTTGGAAAACTTTAAAGGTGATTTTCTCAGTATTTTGATTTTTTTTCACCCTCAGATTCAAATAGTTGTATCTCAGCCAAATATTGTCAGATCCTAACAAACCATACATCAATGGAAAGCTTATTTATTATTTATGATGTATAAATCTCAATTTAAAAAAAAATTGACACTTAAGGCTGGTTTTGTGGTCCAGGGTCACATATGTCATTAACAACTAAGGTAAACGTACCTATTAAGCACACTTCCATTTTTGAGATCAGATTATAAAAAGAAAAAAATATTTATTATCCTACTTGATGTCTTAACCAATTGATATGTTTGTTACTATATACCTCCTATAATTTCAAGTCAATCAGATCATTGCACGCTGAGATATGAGAGAGTCTGGCGGCCATTTTGAAAGCTGTCTAAAAACTTTCACCAAAAGAGGAGCCCCTTAAATGTGCATTTTTTAGATGTTTAAGCTTTTATTTTGGGTAAGTTTCACTACTTATTGTAAAATTAAGAGATTAATGTTCAGACTTTTGCATATTATAACCTGGAACTTAGATGTGGGAAATAATTACATTAGATCCAAAAGATAGTTTTAGCAACATAGCGCAGATGCTACAGAATGCAGTTAGCTGACTAGCTGTATAGGATTGTGTGCTACGCTAACATATTACTTCACAGGCATTACTGGCTTGTATTTTTACATCCATAATATTATAAATTGACAGTTTATTGCAGGTCTGTCATTTTACAGTGTAATTTTTAAAGATTTCATATTATTTTAAGGTGAGCTTAAAGGGTATACAACTATGAAAATCACACAGCTTCAGTGTGACATCAATAAGAAAAAGTATAATTTCATAGATATTGTTAATAATAGTTGTTCATATTAAAATATGTATGAACTTAATACATGACCTAGACTATTTATTTAGCAAAAATCCTGTCATTTTAATAAATATTACATGAAATTTATTAAAAATTGTTGCGGCTCCAATTAAGCTCAGTGTGCTCTCTTTAAACTCTTCCACATTGAACGTCTGTGTAAATACTTCATAAACAGACTTTAAATATTAACTGATGGTTGTCCCTTTAAGTTAAGTTAATCGATTTTCTATGGATTCTGTCCACTCAAATCTGCAGACTGACTCTGATCTTTGGCAACTAGCATCAATTTTCCAGACTGTAAATCTGTGGAAAATCGGGGCAAAAATCGTTTAGTGTATTCCAGCCTTAAGAGGCTATAGATAAGTTGATATCCATTTAAAAAGAGGTTTCATAATGAGTCTAGTTTCTGTGTTCATCCCCATGAATTAAATGTTTTATTGGTTTGCTTTATTTGACTTTTGAATATGTTACTTAGCTGAACGTAGACTAGTCTAGATGTTGCAATGTGCTTAGATGACACTTCACTATGAATAAATAACTGATTGACTTGAATGCCTTGTTGCTTGATTTTAGTGTTCTTTAGTATTTTTTTGTGATTGACTTTGTACCTTCAAAAAAATATATATTTTTTACAATTATTCTTTAAAAAGTTTCCTTAAAATAAACAATAATTTTTAATAAAACATGATGTGAGCTTAATGGGAACAGGGGTGTGCTTAAAGGGTGCAAAAATGTACAAATTAAGCACAGCCAGACTTTTTGAATTTAATGATGTATATCTTAATTGAAATGCTTTTGTCATTTAAAATAAAATTAAATATTTTTGTGTGAGAGATTAATATTTTATTTTAACATAACTTTTTGTACTGAAACAATATCTTGTGCACTAAAAATGTCTCATGTAGAGTTTGGTGAGCTTAATAGGTCTGTTTACCCTAGTTCAGTTTAGTTCCGTACACACTGCATAGAATTTCTGTAAATGCGGTTGTCACTACCTGTATTTTTCGGAAGTTAATGCGGTTGTCGAATGCGGTTGTCACTCCCGTATTTTATTGAATTATATGTGTATAGAATGCGATTAAGGAGTAAAATGTGAACAGCTAAAAATTTAGCTGTAGTGTGTACGTGGCCTAACATAATCTCTAGAACTGCTCTGAGAGTCACTTCATGAGCATTTTACCTTTTCTTTTGAGAAAAAAATATTGTCATATTAAATATACAGAGAAACTTAAAGGTCTTCACAACAATCTGTCAAAATAAAAGTTTGGTTTAACTTGAATAAAATGTGACAGAAATATACTACTTAATGTAATGATACTACTACTAATAAAATTGTTATTAAAACATTATTTTTAATAAATATTTACCAGAAACATTATTTAACAATTTATTTACCAGAAAAATGTAAATACACAACACAGTATTTCTGAAATAAATAATAAATAACTAAGTTTTTTTATAAAATAAATTATTTAGATATGCTTTTGATTATTAAAATGTTATGAAACCTTTCAAATGGAATCCAGAAAATTACTGGAAAACACAGAATTTATAAAAAATAAAACTAAATCTGAGAAAAAAAAGTATTTCATAGGGCCTTAAACTTTTAATAAACAATTAATTAAATTGTGTAAGTTTCATGATTGTAATTAATTAGATATGCTTTTTTGATTCATAAAATTTAAATTACCAACTAAAAAAAGAGTCTAGAAAAATTCAAATGGAATCCAGAAAAATTAGGAAAAAATAAAATAAAATGGAATTTCATAAGGCCCTATAACCACTGGACCACCACATTCCATATACTGTAGATTTTAGTGATGTTTGTATATTTTATCCATGTATTCATTTCATTTTTAATTGATCATTTATTGTTAAAAAACAAAAAACTTACTTAAAAAACTAAAAAAAAAAATCTTACTTACCCCACATTTTTTAATGGTATAGTATTGCTTTTTGGTGAGGACTAAACTTATTAACGAATAGAGTTTAATGTAAGGTAATGTAGGCTTATTTGGCTTATTTGTTTACATCAGATGTTGGTTTGGCATCTGTATTATGTTACTAGGCACTCGACTGCTTTACTGTCAGAGTAACAGAGTTCCTGTTGTCGTACTTCAGTTTTAGCATAGCTTAGACAGCAGAACTAGACAGCCCACTTTAATTAGCATAACTCAAGCCCAAATACACACAGGCTATTATGTGTGTATTCAGAATGCTGGATGTTCTTGCTAGCTCTCATCTCATTAACACGTCTTAAACCTGGTGAATGAAATATAAAATATGAACTTACACACCGTGACTGTGTTAAGGAATTGTTACAGCTCTGATGGTGTTCATCAGAACCATGGCAACCATCAGCTAGGATTAATGTGATGCGTGAGCTGGCACACAAGAAAAGGAAACGCAAATGAGACAGAAATCAATATTTTCCTCCTCACAGAGAATGAGGATGTGCAGAGATTGATTGTGGATTCTAATGACATAAGTGTCTCCACTCTTCTTCCTTTCCTCCAGTGACAGTTTTGAGGTAATTTAGCTGTTACATCATTAATTAATTTAAACTTATTATGACCTGAGTGAAGTTCAGCTTTTTCAAGTGCTTTTTTGTATCTGTAGCTATTTTATTTGTAGCAGTTTTATTTTATATTTTGCGTGTTTAGCTATTGATAGCTATTTTAGCATATTAAACATTGTGTAACTGAAATGTGAATTTTTAGAAATCTTTCTCATTTCCATTTTTAATATGTGACTATAAGTAATTCATTTCTAGATTAATTTCCCTAAAAAGTGTAAAAACTGGGGCGCTATCAAAAAATTGCTCCTTTTAAGCTTCTCAACCAGCCTGACACAGCAACAGAGGCTCGGCCAATGGTGCGAGTTTCAGACGGGATTATATCTTTGGCTGGCCAATAGCAGGTAGGGGGAGTGGCTAGGAAACCTGTTTGAAAACAGACCTTATTTTTACTGTGCCGTTTGGTGATGTTGGTTTCACAGAAATGACGCACTTCGGCTTTAAGTTGTGTTAAGGTTTTGGGACTACATTGAGTGAAAGTGTTTGGAGTGTTTTTGCTTTTAAGCATGCGTTAAATTCATTTTTGTCTTGACAGGATGATGAGGTGGTGCTGCAGTGTGTCGCTGCCATTCAGAAGGAGAATCGCAAATTCTGCCTTTCAGCAGAGGGACTCGGCAACCGGCTGTGTTATCTAGAGCCCACATCAGAGGCGAAGGTAAAGCCCCATGTGTTCTGAGAAACTAGCTAATCACTGCTTCAATATCCCTAAACCTTCCCTCACAACCCACAATGCAGAGATTGAAGCAAAGCAGTTTAGAAAACCGCTTTAGATAGCTAAAATATACAAGTGCGTAATTTTAGTATTACACAATATGTTTTTCGTTCAGTATGCTGATTAAGGAATACTTTAAACACTGTACCTCCTTATGTGTAAAGAAAATTGCATGGTTAAAAATACATGTAGAGTGAAACAGGGAGACTTACACATATTTGCCTTTGATATGTTGTCCTCTAGCAATACATCAAATTAATGGCAAGAGATTCGTGTAGTTGAAAACCATGGCAACAGCAATTGATCGTAGTGCTCTGCACCATATTTTCTATGCATCAGGAGGCAAGGCAGTAGAAGATGTGTGGGCATCTCTGTGGTTATGTGCGATGTATCTACTGAGCCTGACCTTCTTCGTACATTGTAAAAATGAAGGTGGATAATGATGATAATCTTTTTATTATCATATAAAGTATTGGTCTTCTTCATGCATATCTATAAATGAATCCTTATGGATTCATGTGTAATGCATAATGGATAACCCTGAGTGACACTGAGACATCTGCTGTAATTGCTTGAGTGACGTAGAAGATAAAACTGTCAGCCTTTACCATCATGCTTTACCATCTCCCTGGTCTCTCAGATGTATATTTAAAATTATAAATAGAAAGGCATTTTATGTGAAACACATATATAGAGGTTAGGGTTCATATATATGGGTCATAATCAAGGTCATTAAGTTTTTATTGTTGAGTCTCATGTGTACAGTTTTCATATAGGGGTAAATTATGTGCTCAGTTTGGCTTTGAAGATATATAAACTATATTACACACACACACACACACACACACACACACACAAGTGCGCGCGTACATACAGTACATGTATCTATCTCTCTCTCTATATATATATGTACACTCTCAGAAATAAAGGTACAAAAGCTGTCACTGGGGCGGTACTTTTTCAAAAGGTGCACTTTTGTACCTATTAGGTTCAAATATGTACACTTTAAGTACTAATATGTACCTTTAAGGTAGCAAAATGGACCCTTTAGGTACAAACATGTACCTTTTGAAAAGGTACCGCCCCAGTGACAGCTTTTGTACCTTTATTTCTGAGAGTGTATGTACATACATACACAGTATATATACACAGTATATATATATATATATATATATATATATATATATATATATACATTTAAAATGAATACATTTTATAATTATTTAATAATAATATTATAATGACTATATATACATATTACTGTTTTATATATATATATATATATATATATATATATAAATTACATTTTATTACATATTATATGTATTACTATTACATATACTGTATATTACTTATTAAAAATGATAAAATATGTATAAAAATAATTTCTAGGGTATCACATAATGTGTGAGTTACATTTCTTCGAGTGGAGCTGCGTAGAGGGATTTTTAACCTGACTGAGACATAATATTTCATAATATAGTATTTTCTCTTTGTATTTTATGGCTGCAGATGACTTTCCCCAGAGGCATCTGTCACTCTACTTAGCACATTCTCCCCACTCACATGTCATTAAAACCTGAAAGGGCACTGGTCACCATAAGTCATGGCTGATTTCTCTTATTTCTCAACACAAAGGGAGATGTTAGTAGGAAAACACTTTTAAAGTATACACTCAGTAAGACTGTACATGATTCAGACTCTAGTTATCAGAAGGTGACAGAATGTTCACTTTCTCAGGATAGCTGAACCAGACATTCGAGGGGCTTTAAATAGCAGCCTGATAAACAGATGCAGGGTGGGAGAAGACTTCTCTAGACCGAAGGTGGAACTCACCACTTGCTAATGTTAATCCTTACTGGCCTCTCAAGCTAATCCTAATGAACACATATGGAAAACAGAACATCTGTTTGGGACTAATGAAGGGTTTTAATCTGTAAACCAGTGATCTGAATTTCATCCATAATCAAAAAACAAATAAGCAACTACACCCACAATATCTCTCTCTCTCCACAGTATTTTCCTCCTGACCTATGCATCTGTAACTTTGTGCTGGAGCAGTCGCTCTCAGTGCGAGCTCTGCAGGAGATGCTCGCCGGGCAGAGCGGTGAAGGAGTAAGTAAACAAATCGCAGTCTTCTGCATACTCTATGACCAACAGTAAGTAATCAAGAATGATGACACTGATATTAGAAAACTAGAATTCACACTGGCAGATCTGATTTGGAGAGTTTTATGAATTGGATGTTATTCCTCAGATGCCATAATTGCTTTAGATTTTTAACATGATAGTAATGCAAATCCTTTATCCCTTAATCATTTAAACATCTACTTACTAACAAATGCAGGTGAGGTATGTATTGTCATAAATGGATAAAATACTGTCATCTTTTTAATGTCTATGATAGTATGGTACCTCACCTTCTGCTTTGCATAGACTAATTATACCGCTCCATGTCTATTATGCTTCCAGTCACCTGTAGAAGGCGGAATTATTTTTTTTCTATTTCATAGTCATCATTTTTTAATAAAATGCACTTCACAATATACATTTTATGGAACTTATTTCAAGTGTTTTTGCTCATGGGTTGCCTCATCATTTGGCATCATTCAGTTCATTATATCTATTATCGAACCAATAAAAATGTTTGATTTTTATTTTTAAAAACAGTAGCAAGAGTGGGTTTAATTAATTAATTTGGTGAGACATAATGAATTGAATGTGCTAAAGTGGCGAGGATTTTACAACTGCCTTTTTAATCATATCTGTATCTTTGTTCATCGTTGCAAGAATCCTGATCATGAGCAATGGGTATGTTGACAATTTGTTGACCAAAGAGTATGCATGAATGTCAATCTGAATTATGTAAAAAAATATTTAACTTACATAATTATACCTACTGCTCCCTTTTAAGCATCCCAACCACTTCTTTAACTAAACTGGATTTTTAAGTGTGCTTTAACTCAGTTATGGCATAACCCAGCTAATACAGTTCACAATGCTAACCCTGTCAGAGAATCAAGGTCTCTCTCCTTTATCTCAGGCTTATCTCCCTCTATACATTTTTATGTTATGATTGAGAGTGTGAAACCATTCCTGTAGCCCAAAGAAGACGAATTAACTTGTCAAACCTAGAACCTAGTGGCCCTGAATTATGCAAATCCCAGAATAAAATCTACTGGCTAAGCATGTTCTGCACAGGGCCATTTGAATGCTTTATCTGCCCTCCCTTCAGCACAAAATGGCATGCTCGATATTTTATTTCATGTTTATTTTTTTACTGCAGCATTTTGAAATGAGATTGTCACAGCATATATTTTATTGGCTTGATGCTGTGTATCTGTTGCGCTAACATTAATGTCTAGGAGAGAATGAGTTCTGTTGGAGAAGCATTATGCAGCAGAGTTGTATACCATACAGTACTTCACTGTAAAAATCCCTACGGATGTGTGTCATTTATTTAATGACTTCACTGTTTAATACCTTTTTAGTGTTGATTATTTGTAGTTTGAGATGTGAACTGTTTCTTCTTGCATTTGGACTCTAACACTCTCAAATTTCAGGAGTACCAATGACGAGGAAATGATCTGGAATGCTGATTCCAGAATGAATGTTTCTTGATATGTGCCATAATTATTCACTCTTTTTTGTATTTTTGGTTTCTTCTTTTGATGTTTTGCTTCTTTTTTTTTTTTTTAGCTCAGAAGTAGTATACTGTACCATGCTACTTTTGAAATGTACTATATACTACCATTCAGATGTTTAAAGTCAGATCAAAATTGACTTTTGCGTTGTTTCAAAAAATTCTAATTCAAATAAATGCTGTTCCTTTGAACATTCTATTCTTCAAAGAGTTCTGAAAAAACATATATATATGTTGTGTTTTCAACATTGATAATTATAAGAAATCTGAGCACCAAATGATAAAATAATTTCTGAAGGATCCTGTGACACTGAAGAGTAATGACTGCTGAAAATTCATCTTGGCATCACAGAAATAAATTGCAGTTAAAAATATATATTCAAATAAAAGTTATTTTGTAATAAATTGTAATAATATTTCAAATTTTGCCGTATCATTGCTGTATTTGTGATCAAATAAATGCAGCTTTAGTGAAAATAAGAGACTTGTTTAAAAAACATTAAAAAATCATACTGACCCCAAACTTTTGAATGGTAGTATATGTTCAGTTTTTTTGTTTTTAATACATGAGGATGGTTTCTTTGGGATCTTTTTTTATCAGCAGTCCAGAGATCTTGCCATTTTTAGTAGGCTGTCAACTTGAAACTCTCTAGAAGTGTCAGTTTCTGGTTAAATGTGCAGCTAAACTGTGCAATATCACAGTGACTCAGCCAAGGACTGTTGTTTATCATCTAATGTTTCAACAAGACAGCAGGCATAGTCTTACAGCAACAGCTGGGAGTAGGGAACACAAGTTTCAACTTTCCTCTTTGTCAAAGTCATTCGTTTTTGGACTCTCAGTGAGGAGTTCAGATGAAACAGTCAGATATTGTGGTCAAATGTGGCAGTGATTATTATGGTTGATCACGAAAGATTATCACCAGCTGCAGACTTTACCTGAGGTTCTACATTGTAAATATCTTTTTTAATTAAGAGAAACATCTTTTTTTCCTTATGCACTCAGAGGCTTGTAAGACGGGTAAGTATATTTACTCTGTTCCTCTCTTTCTTTTTTCTACACACTCCTAACATTTCCTCATCTACGGTACAACAACGAAATTTTGTTCTCGTTCAAACAACTGAACAAGAAATTTCCTTTTAACATCCGTCCAGCATGTTCTTCCCAGTGCAAATGTTTCTGATTCAGTGACTCTTTATTTTAACAGTGACCGTTCTGTCCACGTCTCTGAATCCTTGCCTTGAGTTGCTAACAACATTTTACTCTCTCTTCTGTAGGCAGCACAGGGAGGTGGACATCGGACACTGCTCTACGGTCACGCCATCCTCCTTAGGCATTCCTTCAGTGGAATGGTGAGAATGCGCCACACAAATTGAAGCCAGTGGGGAGAAGGATTAGGCAGCCTGTCACAGCTTACGACTCACACACATCAACTTCATGATCAGTGGCTCCCTACAGTATATAGAGGGTAGATGGGGAGAAGTGAAAATGCTTTGAAATCACAAATGACAGGATGGCTTATGTTTTAATGGGATAATTATGTGTTTATATTATCGATAAACATTAAGTATAAAGCTTGAAGCTTACTGAACTTGGTCCTCTGGGGGTCTTTATCCGTGATGCATTGCTGCAGTGTATTGAAACCTTATTTGTCATAATTTGTTAGTAGAATTTACACTTGTTTCTTTGTTTTCCCATAGTATCTCACATGCCTAAAGACATCCAGATCTCTGACAGACAAACTGTCTTTTGATGTTGGCCTTCAAGAGGATTCAACTGGTAACAACAGCAGTGTTATTTTTTTATTAATATTTTGAAATAGCTTTTATTTTTATATTTTAATTTTATAAAAAAAAAAATCATTTTTATTAGCTTCCTTTTTATTTCAGTTTCAGTAACAACAAAAATTGTTAACAATAACATAACTGAACAACATCGCATTTAAAATATGCAATGCACTTTATAGGTGGGCTTCATGAGACTTGACGTTTGAAGCATTTTTCATTTTTGAATGAATTATCCCTTTCAGGCCTATATTCGGCTGTGATTGACATTTGAACCGTAGGTAACAGATGCAGTGCTAGAACTACTTCCCAAGCTTTGAAAAGAGATCCAAAATTAAACATAGATATCTTACTATTTTTGTGTATTGTGTCACTCAGAATAGAGGAACATGAATATCAGTATCAACATCTAAGTTCGTAAACACCAGAAAGGTCTTATAGGTGATCTCAGTTCATCAAGGTCAAAGGCTGATTGAATCATTGACAGCTGTAGGACATTGATAACCTGTCTCATTATTTACATCTGATCAGTTTCCTCTAACTGATGATTTGTACTATCAAAGGGGAAGCTTGTTGGTGGACAATTCACCCGGCATCCAAGCAGAGGTCAGAAGGTGAGAAGGTGCGCATTGGAGATGACCTCATCTTGGTCAGTGTGTCCTCTGAGAGGTACCTGGTGAGTATCTGGTTTGTGCAATGCAGCAATTTCCATACAATACCAAGTCATAGTGAGCATGTCTTTCAATCTCCACTAAAACACAGTATAAACAATCCATCCAAATACAGTATATTCCAAGTCTTCTGAAGTCATATGATAGTTTTGTGTAAGTAACAGACTGAATTTCTCTCATTCAGAATTCACAAATGGTGTGTTAGTTTTTAATGTTGTTTATTAACGTTTTAATACTTTTGGGAGCTTGACAGTCCTTACAAACTGCCATTGTGCCATCTATTCCTTTAATGGATTCAGGCCCCCACAGTCAGCGTTTAAAATTTCTCAGATAAACTTTTAACATAAATGCAAATGGTAACATAGACTTAGTCTCTAGACATAAAAAAAAACTAAAAGGAAAAGTTCTCATTATAATTTCATTTGTCTGGCAAGATGGCTTCGCCCAGATGTGCTGACAGTTAATATACCTCTTTCATACAGAGGGAGACCATCAGGTTTAATCAAGTAAGTTGTCATGGTGACGTGCTCAGCCTTCCAACAGAGCGCTGAGTTCCTCTAGATATACAGGAGGAGAATCGACGCACTGAGAGACAAAAAGGCAGATGTTTCAGAAATACAGTATTATATTTGACTGACCAGGTGCAAATTATGGGTAACTTGGGCGGTCTAAATCCCCTAATAAAGGTTTTAGCTGAATATTCAGTCTTTAGTGTCACACGATCCTTCAGAATTCATTCTAAAATGCTGATTTGCTGCTCAAAAACATATTATTATCAATGTTGAAAACAGTTGTGCTGGTCAATATTTTTGTGGAAACCCTGGTAGATTTTTTTTGAATAGAAAGTTGATGAATAGAAAGTTCAGAAGAACAGTTTAAAAACAAATATTTATAGCAATGTAAATGTCTTTACTGTCTCTTTTGATCAATTAAATGCATCCTTGTTGAATAAAAGTATTAATTTCTTAAAAAAATCTTACTCATAAACTTTGATCGGTAGTGTACATTTCAACTAATATAATTTGACACATTACATAAGTCCTTTCAAAATTCCTCAGAAATAGTTAATACCCCTGAAAGTCATTGTATAATTCGGATAACAGAATCCCAGTTTGTTTAGGTCAGTTGCATTGTTTTTGTTCCAGCTATGAATTAACTGAAGTCTCTTGGAACGCATTGCAGAGCTGCTCATGAAGAGAGTTAGTGTTTGTAGTCCTGGGAAAGACAGTCGCTGTTTGTGTTTTCTAGACAGTAATCTTTTAAAAACAGATTTGTAACTCAGCTGCTGACAACACAGACAGGCTGGCAGCATCAAGGCCACATGCCAGTGTCTCTTTTCCTGTTCTCCTTTGCTATATCTCTTTCTCTCTGTCTCCCTTACTCACTGCCTTCCTCTTTTTTAGATTCTACAAGTTTATTCAAGCAAAAACATACATGCATAAGTAGTTTGGTAAAACACTTGTGTCTTTCCCTCTTTTGTAGCACCTCTCCATCTCCAATGGAAGTATTCAAGTGGATGCTTCATTTATGCAAACACTGTGGAACGTTCAGCCTACCTGCTCCAGAAGCAACATGGAAGTGGGTGAGTTCAAAAATCTAAATGTATTACTTTTGTCTTGCTGTACTAGTTTTAAGAGCACAATTGATATTAGGAATTGTCTCACTGTTCCCTTGTCTCTGTAGGATTTCTTCTGGGTGGGCATGTGATACGCTTGTTCCATGGGCACGACGAGAGCCTCACCATACCAGGATCCGAGCAAAGCCAAGAGCAACAGAGGTGAATCTATCTATCTACCTATCTATCTATCTATCTATCTATCTATCTATCTATCTATCTATCTATCTATCTATCTATCTATCTATCTATCTATCTATCTATCTATCTATCTATCTATCTATCTATCTATCTATCTATCTATCTATCTATCTATCTATCTATCTATCTATCTATCTATCTATCTATCTATCTATCTATCTATCTATCCATCCATTGATCTGACATGACATTATGACATTATTTCCTATAGAGTGGTGAACTATGAGACCGGCAAAGGAGGGTCCAAGGCCAGGTCTTTATGGAGACTGGAACCTCTTCGGATAAGGTGAAATCAAACACTTACTTACTTTCTTTTGTGCATGCACACACACACACACACACACACACACACACACCCTTTGGGTTGCAGTAAACTGCAGTAAATTTTTGATGACCCAGACTTGTTGTTCCTCCTCTGTCTTTTCCAATCATGCCCAAAAGGGTAGTTCAAA
Source organism: Acrossocheilus fasciatus (assembly GCA_036784905.1). Lineage (NCBI taxonomy): Eukaryota > Metazoa > Chordata > Actinopteri > Cypriniformes > Cyprinidae > Acrossocheilus > Acrossocheilus fasciatus. The sequence goes on along the minus strand of CM071957.1, from coordinate 21,051,742 downwards.
GTCAGGTCAGTGAGCAGTGCATCTAATCCATGACTGTTAGAAAATCGAAAAATGTCCTAATCTTCTGCAAAGGCCTGTTGATTGATTAAGGATTAAAATGGTTAACAACTCATATTTCATGGATTGTGTGGAAAATGAAAAAGATGCATACTCACAGGGGAGTCTTTTTCTTGAATTGTAGCTGGAGCGGGAGTCACATCAGATGGGGTCAGCCTTTCCGCCTCCGCCATCTCTCCACCGGTCACTACCTGGGGCAGACAGAGGATAATGGCCTGATACTGCTGGACAAAGAGAAGTCTGACACCACTGCAACAGCTTTCTGTTTCCGGTCAAGCAAGGTTTGATCCATTTATTTTAAAGTTGTCCATAGATTAAAAGAATAGAAGTTAAACTCCAAAACTACTTATATATGTTTATACTAGTATAGTTGGTCCTCAGCACAACTTGCGCACAATTAAAGTGCATTAAGCACAAAATGAGTTGTTCCAATTTCGCAGACTTTAAGTATACCAGCTTAGTATACCAAAAGTACAATTGCAGGGTATTTTTATAAAGTAAATAAATATGTAAATGTATTTGTAGTATACTTAGCATGAAATAAATGTGTTTCAGATTCATTTTAGTGAATTTATTTTTCACTAGTGTAAGCTTCACATTTTTTGTCGTTAAATTCCCCCAAAAAATGTCCACTGTAAATGCCTCATCCTGATTTTTACTTTCAATTTTTTTTTGTTGCTAATTAACATTATGACTCAGCAGCTTAACTTGTACTGAACCAGTAACAATCCTTAAATTTAATGAAAAAATAAGTAAATCAGATGAATCGATGACTTTCAGAGTTAGACTGCATCAGCTGTTGGACAAATTGGCTTGATTAGATTGTAGCCCTGCTATTCAGTGCTTAGAGTCTGTAATTGCTACATCTGTTTCCTAATTACTAATCCTCAGTGCATTATTACTGTATATTGGAGTTTCATTAGCCTTCCTCTGCTGCAACAAGCTGAGGGGTCACAAACCCAGCTGTCCTACTGTCTATGTGATCTCAATAACACTTAAAATAGGCTCACAAAATTATTGACTGTGACTGTCCAAACTGAACAAATGACAATAGTTGGCACAGCAAAGGCAGGACTCATGAGATTTGTCTTTCCCTTCGCAGGAAAAGATTGACTCTGGCCCAAAGCGTGATATTGATGGTATGGGCGTCGCAGAGATCAAATACGGCGATTCAGTCTGTTTCATCATGCATGTGTCCACGGGCCTGTGGTTGTCCTACCAGGCGCCTGATGCCAAATCTTCTCGCCTGGGACCACTGAAGAGAAGGGTAAGAGACAGTGTCTGTGTGGTCATGATTACATGATTACAACAACTTTGAATGGCACGTACATCTTTAATGACATCATGTGCTGTAAGTTATGATCCCGTTAAAGATTATGGGGCTCACAGGATGGTCTAATGTTGGCTCAAGCTTAACCGCAGTGGCTTCTGTGTAGAGTGTAGGATATACGAGGCCATGGTTTAAATGTGATAATGAGGTAGGCATGGTGACAGTGTGTTTTTGGGGAGTGGTCAGGATTACACGTTCACATGGACTGCACATCTTTCCAGCGCTGTGGTATGCAGCTTAACTCTGGGCTAAAGGCCAGAAAAAGCATGCCACCTTTACGCACAGCCCAGGGAGCCAAAGTCTAACTTTGGTGACACTCGATTCGATTTTCACTTCGAAAATATTGAACCACTCTTTCATTTTTTGTAGCTTATGAAGTCTGCTGGACAGACTCTGCCATTCATGTGAGGAGGAGGTGCCAAGTTGAAGAAAAAACCCCAAGACAATCTGTCCAATTGCTATAGAAAAGAACTGATAAATACAGATTTTAGGATGTGCATTAATCACAAAACATTAAGCAGTATTTTCAAAATGGTTAATAATAAGAAATGTTTCTTGAGCATTAAATCAGAATATGAGAGTATTTTGTGATGGATCGTGTGACACTGAAGGCTGCTGAAAATTCAGTTTTGCCATCACAGGAGTGAATTACATTTTTAAGTATATTAAAATAAAAACAGATATTTTAATTTGTGATATCTCATAATATTACTATTTTAGCTAAATATTTTTTTTCAAATAAATATGATATTGATGAACATATAAGACTTTTTAAAAAATCTTGTTGACTTCATACTTTTGAACAGTAGTGTATTATAGCAACTTTGGTGGTGGATCGATGTGGGATTTACAGATACAGTATCTGCAGAGCAGGGTAATCATAATCTGATATACTGTGGTGTACAAATTTAAAATCTGGGATGCAAAATTGTATTTAACCATAAAAATAAACAATATTAGAAGGTAAAATAATAATAAAAAAAAATCAGATTCTGCAATAATATCTAGGTCAGATGTTCATTATTAAGCAAAAAAAATTATAAATATTAATACTCTGAAATTCAATTTAAACTTTTATGGTTCGAGGACAGTTCCAAGTCAGCTGTTCTACTTGCAGTCAGTGTTAATGTACATTTACGATGTGTGCAGGCTGTCCTGTCTCTTGAGGGCCATATGGATGACGGGCTGACTCTGCAGCTTTGCCAGCACGAGGAGTCCCGGGCGGCTCGCATCATTCGTAATACCACTCGCCTCTTCACTCAGTTCATCAGGTACAGCAGACCCAAAGGCTCAAATGCAGCCTAGTGCTATACAAACGTTCGTCCTATACTAAATGAATGCCATTTGGAACAAGAACACTGCAAGACTTGCGCATTATTAAATTTCTGATGTATCAAATAATTATTGAAATAAATATTTCTAATTTTAATATTATTTTCTTTGTCTCAGGGGTCTGGATGGTTTGAATGGGGAGAAGACTACAGAGGTGACACTGCCTGTGTGTGAAGTGCTGCAGACACTAAACGACCTCATCGAGTACTTCCAACAGCCTGACTCTGAGCTCGAACATGAGGAGAAACAGAGGCAGCTCCGATCTCTCATCAAGCGCCAAGATCTCTTCAAAGAAGAGGTTAAATACAACTCAAATGTGTCATATTAGACTCATAATAATTCATGCAAATGTACGGGCTGACACTTATTATGATTATTTTAGGGAATGCTAACCCTGGTCTCACACTGCATCGATCGTCTAAATGTGTACAACAGTGCCGCTGAGTTTGAGGAGTTAGCAGGCGAGGAGGCCGGTGAGGCCTGGAAGGACATTCTCAACCTCCTCTATGAGCTTCTGGGTAAGAATTCAATCACTCGTCCACAGCCTTCAGCTGTTCACCGAGGGTGATGATGGAGAGACACGACAGTTATTAGAGGCAGTTAAACAGCAATTCTATTCTCTTTTATCACCCTGTTGTTGACTCCCAGCCTGATTTATGGAGGGCAAACGTACAGTTAGAAAAAGTGGACCTTGTTCAAGATATTAAAAGTTCAGATCGATGCAAAATTGCTTTAGAAATCTTATATGAAGATCATTTCATTTCTGCTACTGTTTCAATTTTTCTCCTGAAGCATTTTTTAATACTACTTCAATATATAGAGTGCTGCAGAGACCAGCACAAAAGTTAGCACCATCCTGGTTCCCTTGGCAAAAAGCCAGTAGGATTTTTTTTCCCATTGGCTTTTGGATTATTGCAGAAAATAAAGTCTGTAAGAAAAAAAGTTTATATTTCTTGTTTTGGTGATCAAGATAATCTTCGCAAACGAACACTTGACCTTTAAAGCCTAAATACTTGAAGTAAAAAGCTAAAGTTAGGCCATAAACACCGTATATGCATTATTTTAATGTCACCACCATTAAGTTTGTGACAATGCCATTTTAAAATATAGTAGACTAGTAATAGTTTGCTAGAATGCAATTATAAGGCTGTAAAAGTGTAGATTAGTTTTCCTGTTTGATGTGATGATGTTTAGGGCCAGATTTACTAACTCTTTTGGTGTTATAATAGTACTGTTAGGATTTTATGGAATTGCGCTCCAACACTAATTTGCCCTTTTTAGTAAATCTGGCTCTTTATGTTCCTGTCATCTTCTGTAGTCCCATTTAGCCAGTTGTTAGAGATGTAAAAATCATGAGTGGGTGTTTCTGATATATTTGATACTGTAGAGTAAAATATGAAAATATCTTGAGCTTGTTTTAACCACAGACCCATTCAAAAAACATTGGCTTTGGGATGATGGAACCGGATGAAGTTTCTAAACGTTTGAATTTTGTTTGAAATGTTAACATCGCATAAGGATCCAGTGAGCGTGAATGCTCTCCTCGGTTCACCTTGACTGGCTTGGCATTTATCAGAGCCCCCATCGAGGCTCGTTCTGAATTTTGCTCGTTCAGAGTCGTTGAGGTCACCCTCGAGAGGTGCCGTGCTGAGTCTGTCTGGCAACAGTAGCATGATACATTATGCTGGTGACAACAGCCGGTTTTTAACATCTCCATACGGATGCGTTTGCTGCCTCAGGAAACAGCTCTTTTCGGGGTGTTTTGGGCTTCAAAACTGCCTAGACAATCTCTCCACAAAGTGCCTTTTGCCCTGGGCTTGAGTTTGATTGATTGCTCTCTGGGAAATACAGTCTAGTTTAAGATTACTCCCATTTAGTATTTTACTCACAACGGCGGTGCATTCATTTCAGAATATCACCACTTTGGTGGGAAACCTTGTGTGAAGGATAGCGAAAGGGATTTGCAGGTGTTAGTGTGAGGTATGTAAGAATAACGGTGTAACATTGAGCTTATTGGCATTGATTTTTGTCCATTAGCCGCTCTGATTCGAGGCAACAGGACCAACTGCACACAGTTCTCTCGCAAGCTGGATTGGCTGGTCAGCAAGCTAGAGCGATTGGAGTCCTCATCAGGTAAATATCCCTATACGTCAAAGCGGACACATACATTAGCACTGATTACAGAGGTTTTATACATTAATCAGTCTGTCATGTGTAGACATAAACTGAGTGATCAGTCATCAGCATCTGCACAGATCAATGATTTTAACTCAAGCTCCATGTCACAGCAGTATTACAGATTCATAGCAGCATAGGAGCAGTAGATAATTTTCATTAAAACATCTATAGTAATTTGCTTAAACAACTCTCTGCTATCTATGCCTTTATCATTCCTTGTGTTTACTGCGATGCAATATTAATAAAGCAATTCTATACAGGCATTTTAGAGGTGCTTCACTGTATCCTAATCGAGAGTCCAGAATCTCTGAACATCATCCGGAAGGCCCACATCAAATCCATTATTTCTCTGCTGTACAAGCATGGACGCAACCACAAGGTCAGCATTTGCTGTTTCTACACACACACACACACACACACACACACACACACACACACACACACACACACACACACACACACACACACACACACACACACACACACACACACACACACACACACACAAACACACACAAACAAACACAGATGAGTGTGGAATATAAAGGATGTTGCTGACCATCCAGAGCCTTAAGATGGAAACTAATACCTGCCACCCTGAATACTATAAATATTATATGAAGAGCTGAAAATGCAGTTTTTTCTAGTTCTGTATATAAACCCTCATTTCTACTTTCCATTTAGTGTAAATCTGTATATTTCTGTATTATGAGGAGATATAAACTACCATTGAAAACCCGACGGTTGGTAAGATTTTTTTAATGTTTTTTGAAACAAGTCTCTTAAGATCCTTTACAAATCATTCCAGAAAAAGAATTTTTGTAACATTATAAATGTCTTTACCTTTTACATTTTCCTGACCTCAAATATTTGAAACTTCATATGATTAAAAATTTGCTTATACTTCACAAGGCTTTTGTGACGGAATTTCTAAACTGCCTAAAATAGTTTTCCTATTTTTTCATACTTGCTGAAGGTAATGACTGAAAAGTAGTTTGACCAGTAGTGTGCGAGCATTGTACATAATCGACCAATCGTGACGTGAGAATACGAGATCTACAAAGCAATGCCAATATGCATATGTAAGGTATGAAGACTGTAGAGCAAATCAATAGGAAAACAAAGCTAAATCCCGGACAATTTAGGCAATTTTGAAATCCTGACCAGGACATGTCTGGAAAAAAGAGGACACATGGTGTCACCCTAGTTTTAGTGGTGCAAATATTCGGATATTTTAACAAGGGGCAGGTATCTACTGGTGTAGACCCTTGCTACTTGACTTGAGAATTCCTCTGTCTTACATGACCCATAAAATGTGGCTCATGTAAACTCGTAAATACATTCTAGGAGCTGCACAGCATGTTATGCTAGCAAACACTCTCAAGTATGCACTTGAGAATATGCAGGCATAAGACTATAAATTTGTGCATAGGTAAAATGTGCGGTATAAAATGAGTTTAAAGCAATAAAACAACTACATTGTTAAAATGTCTTCCATGCTTCCTTGCAGATTCTAGATGTTCTCTGTTCCCTGTGTGTCTGCAATGGTGTGGCTGTGAGAGCCAATCAGAACTTCATCTGTGACCACCTGCTCCCCAGAAGAGACCTGCTGCTCCAGACACGATTGGTCAATGATGTCCAAAGGTTGACAAACCACACACACACACACACACACACACACACACACACACACTTTTCTTAATCAGAATGTTTGTTTTTCAATAAAAGTACACTACTGTTCAAAAGTTTGGGGTCGGTTAGTTATTTGTGAAAAAGTCTCTTATGTTAACCAAGGTAGCATTTATTTGATTAAAAAAATACAGTGACATAACAGTAATATTGTGAAATTTTATTAAAATTCTGAATAAATCAAATTTATATTTTAATGTATTTAAAATGTCATTTTTTTTCTGTGATGGCAAAGCTGAAGTTTCAGCAGCATTACTCCAGTCTTCAATATCACATGATCCTTCAGCAATCTTACTAATATAGAAGAACATCATTTGTTTAAATGAGATTTTTTTGTCTTTCACTGTCACTTTTGATCAGTTTATTATGTACTTGCTGAATAAAAGTATTGATTTCTTAAAAACAAAATCTTACTGACCCCAAACTTGTGAACAATAGTGTGTCAACATCTTTAAAAACAAGATTTAGTTGAGGAGCAAAACTGTGTGTGACTTGTTTCTAATGTCTTATTTTCTATTTATATTTTAATATTAAATTGCATTTCATTTTATTTTTTACCTTTTTTCCTGTTTTAGCATAAACAAGTATTTATTTATTTATTTTTTTAGATTTATGCTGCTACCCAATTTACTTCAGTACCGTGACGTATTTCCAACTGAAACTGAAATATTGAATAGAGGGTGTTTTTTTTTATTTTAGCGCACCTCCCAGCATCTCTCGCTTGGAGTAAACTAACGGTTGGAAGGGAGTAGTTAAGGATTTTCTGCCCAAACTTTCAAACTGACATCATCAGAGAAGGAATGGCATTCTATAGTGGAATCAGATTTGGATTAAAAATTACCAAGACAAACATTTTTTTTTTTCTGTGAATTTACACGGATTAATTGTTTACCTCAAGACTAGCAATGTGCACTAACAAAGTAAATAGTGTCAAGTTTGATTTCATGCAGACTCAATTTTTTTGTGCTAACTTTGCTAATAATTGTATGCATTTATTTTAAGAATTAATTGAATGTATTTTTTCTGTAATTTACAGTATGAGACCCAACATCTTCCTGGGCATGAGTGAGGGCTCGGCACAGTATAAGAAATGGTACTTTGAGCTGATCATCGATCAAGTAGACCACTATGTGACCAATGAGCCCACCCACCTTCGTGTTGGCTGGGCCACCACCAAAGGCTACGCCCCCTATCCTGGGGGTGGAGAGGGCTGGGGAGGAAATGGTGTGGGTGATGATCTTTACTCCTATGGTTTTGATGGGCTTCATCTGTGGTCAGGTACTTTTAAGGCTGTTTTACCCATGTTCCTCACTGCCTGATCTAATATGACATTATAAAAAATGCATATATGAACATGACTTTATCTGAATCATTTGTGATACTCTTGATTGACAGTAGTATTCACAAAAATCTACTAAACTGTTATTCTCTCCACGTCTGATAGGGCGAATCCCACGGGCCGTGGCCTCTATTAACCAGCACTTGCTGAATTCAGATGATGTTGTGAGCTGCTGTCTGGATCTCGGAGCCCCTAGCATGTCTTTCCGAATTAACGGTCAGCCTGTTCAAGGCATGTTTGAAGACTTCAACGTAGATGGCTTCTTCTTTCCCGTCGTCAGTTTCTCTGCAGGGGTCAAGTGAGTTTCTCTAATATAAAGTACCCTGCACTGAGTAAGAGTTTTACATAAATAGCAAGAAGGAATATGGTTAGATTTAGCATGCATACATTTTGATGTTAATGAAGACAACATCCTGTAGCAATCGTTCAACATATTTTTCTAAACTTTTTACTTTGAGCGTAGCACTTCTGCAGTGATTGTACAGGAGTTGTGCTATGTGACAACTGAACCCTTTCTTCTTTTGCGCTGTATCCGCCCTAAAGCACTTTATGTTCAATCAACAGAGACAGGCCATTACTCACTTGACTTCTCAACCAACTCCAAACAAATTAAGTAGCACCAAGACATTTTTTGGACAACCCAGTGTTGCTATTAGGATTAATCAAGTAATTGATCATGAGTTTGAATGCCTTCTTCATGTTTTTTATTCCTCAAGGGTCCGTTTCTTGTTGGGTGGACGCCATGGAGACTTTAAATTCCTCCCTCCAGCAGGCTATGCACCATGTTATGAAGCCCTGCTCCCTAAAGAAAAGATGCGTGTGGAGCCTGTGAAGGAGTATAAAAGAGACCTGGACGGAGTGAGAGATCTGCTGGGCACCACAGAGTTCCTGTCCCAGGCTTCGTTCATTCCTGTTCCTGTTGACACCAGCCAGGTGAGATCATATCAGTAACTGAGTAATTCACCATGTTTTTACACTCTATTCTACCTGTTCTCAAGTTCTGCCATGGCAACAGAATTAATCCAAGATTAATCAAAGATTGTGATATTGCTATAGTATACAGCTGTTCTATAAAATAATAATATTTATAATTATTATTAATAATTAATAATAACAATAACAATAACATCAATAATAATAATAATATTACTTATTATTATTACAATGATTATTTTATAGTGAAAAATATTATTTCTTATTTTGTTTACCATTTTTATATAATAATAATAATAATAATAATAATAATAATAATAATAATTGTTATTATTATTATTCTAGTTATTATTGTTACTACTATTATTAAAAACTTGTTTTTTATTTTACAATGAAATATTACAAAAGTAATAATTCTTATATTTCCATGACAGCATAATTATTCCAAGATTAATCAAAGATCGTGATATGGCTATATTATATTATATATATATATATATATATATATATATATAATTTATAAAAAATAATAATATTAAAAATGATTATTTATACTTAATATATTATTATTTTATAGTGCATTTTTTTTGTCTTATTTTATAAAATTAAGAAAATAATTTTTAATAATAATTACATTTTTAAAATATCTTTTAATAATAATAATAATAATAATAATTCTTGTTATTATTGTTACTACTATTATAAAAAAATGTTTTATTTTATTTTACAATGAAATATTACAAAAGTAATAATTCTTATATTTAAGATTAATCAGAGATTGTCATATGGCTATATTATACAGCTGTACTATAAAATAATAATATTTATAATTGTTTATAATTGTATATATATAATTGATAAAAATAATAATATTTAAAATGATTATTTATACTTAATTTATTATTATTTTATAGTGACATTTTTTGTCTTATTTTATAAAATTAAGAAAATAATAATTACATTTTTAAAATATTTTTTAATAATAATTCTTGTTATTATTGTCACTACTATTATTAAAAAATGTTTTATTTTATTTTACAATGAAATATTACAAAAGTAATAATTCTTATGTTGTTTAATATTTTTAATAATTATTTTTCAGTTATTTGATTTATGCAGTTCAGATGTTAAATGACATATGATGTTTTGCATTTGTTGTTCTTATTTTGTTGTCTTGTGATCCAGATTGTCCTGCCTCCACATCTTGAAAATGTGCGGGACAAGTTAGCTGAGAACATCCATGAACTCTGGGGCATGAACAAAATAGAGCTTGGCTGGATGTATGGCAAGGTAGGGGGACACTATAAAAATACTAAACAGCATGAACAGAATTTCTCAGCAGAAGCACGATCGTCTCTGTATGACACAAGCACTGATATCAGGATAATTTCTGCTGTGAGACTTTAACTACTGGAGGAACCCAGAGGAGGATAATTGAAAATGTCAACCTGAATTGAGAGTCCTTGGCTGCATCTTAAATGAATATTTAAGCATGCCAAGCAGCAACACAGCAGATGGGGATGCAGATCTTATTTTCAGATATTAAGGACAAAAGGAAACAGGTTTTATGCCTTCCACTGATCGCTGCATGCGAGCAACTCCAGAAATTGCCAGGCACAATGGAAAAGCACTCTGATGACAGAGCTTTGCAGTATCACAGTAGTTAAGACAACCTTAATGAGCATCATGCTGTCCAAGAGCTTGCCAGAAAAATGAATTATAGTTGAGTGCTCCCTTAATTCATTTATTAAGAACAAATATTTCAGAGACCCAGCTGGTCTCTGATTAATCAGATTTTAATAAGACTTAGCTGGCTCAAGGTGGAATTGTTGTGAGCATGTGGGGTTACAGGACAAGCTCAGCTTGGCAAGCAAAACTCTACTTTCATTCTGCCACCATTATTCAATCCTAAACGCTTTAGCCTTCTCTCTCGCATCACATCAATCTAAAGAGCTTTATGGGTCATGAATTAAAGAGCTTCGGAGTGTCTGACTTAAATCATACCACTCCTCTTGCCGATTCATTCCTGTCACTGCACTGATTAATTATTTCACTTGCTAATTAATCAAATAACTGTCCAGAAATAGTTCTAAGTAGAAATGCTTAAAGGAAGAAACAGTTAAAGGAAAATGTACTTTTTAAAATGGAATTTGGAAAGCATTCTTATATGTGGATTTGATGCTCAAGAAACATTTCTTATTAATGTCAATGCTAAAAACAGTCGTGCTGCTTTATATTTTTGTTTAAACTGTGATCATTTTTGATACTGTTTTTTTTTCAGGATTCTTAGAGAGTTTAAAAGAACAGCATTTATTCAAAATTTAAATCTTTTAGAAAACATAAATGTCTTTGCTGTCAACTTTGATCAGTTTAATGCATCATTGCTGATTAAAAGCATTCATTTGATTTGAAAAAAATCTTACTGTTCTTCAAACTTTTGAATGGCAGTGTAATGTATATCAGACATCAACTTGTGTAAAAATTTGAAATCAGCCTTCTGGAATCAGAAGTGCAGAATAATAATATTAAAGATTACATATCTGTGAATATTTTTACTTCTATATATATATTTTTTTTTACCTCTGTAGAATTTATTGCAGTTTATGCACTGATTTACAGATGAATTGATAATATTTGCTATTTTTCAGGTCCGAGATGACAACAAGAGACAGCACCCTTGTCTTGTTGACTTCACTAAACTGCCAGAAACAGAAAAGAATTATAACCTGCAAATGTCAGCTGAAACTTTGAAGTGAGTATTACCGCAATGACTTGCATATAAAAGGCTGTAGATAAAGCAATTATTATTAAAGTGCTTATGGTAATTAAACATGTCAGTAAATATTGATAAGCTGTGGCTGCAAAATTAATTTAATCCCAGTAGACCCTCTAGACTCGGCAGTATTTAGAATGAAACACAATAACCAACTCAGTGAGGTGTTGAACAGATTCATTTTTTTTTTGATAAATATTGTAATGCATTACTTGTCTTTGACGCTTTGATTTGCATCTTTCATAAAATACTGGCCAGATTGTTTTGCTAATCATTTCCTCAGTTTTCTGAAAGTTATTCTCTTTCAGGACCCTACTTGCTTTGGGATGCCATGTTGCACAAGTCAATATAAATGCTGAAGACGACCTGAAAAAAATGAAACTCCCCAAGAAGTAAAACCAACACACATATTGAAAAATGTTTCCGTTTTAAAAATGTTTGGCCTTTTCTATCCTAATTCTTTTCTCATTTATATCCTCCTTATTAAAGCTACATGATGGCAAATGGTTATAAACCTACACCACTGGACCTTTCTGATGTGAAACTGACACCTGGTCAAGAGGTTCTAGTTGATAAACTGGCTGAAAATGCTCATAATGTTTGGGCCAAAGATCGCATTAAACAAGGATGGACCTATGGTATTCAGCAGGTAACTATGTCCTGTTCAATATTCATTAGATTCGTTTCCCTGAAGCGCATTGACAGACCTATTAAGAATTATAGTAAAAACAGGAAAATGAACACCCTTACTTTTTTCCATAAAGTTGTGTAGCATCATCTCTTTTGCATTTTATTCGAAGGATTTGAAAAACCGTCGTAATCCACGGCTGGTGCCATATGCTTTATTGGATGAACGCACAAAGAAATCAAACAGAGACAGTCTTCGAGAGGCCATCCGTACTCTGGTTGGATATGGATATTTCATAGACCCACCTGATCAGGAGAGTGAGTTTTAATGGTTTTACTCTACACTCAGTGATTATATATACAGAGTATATATATATATATATATAGAGAGAGAGAGAGAGTCTATATTAATTGTTCATACATTTCCCTTTCCTAAGATTTCACTCATTTTTCCATTCTGTAGCTGCTCACATAGAGAAGGAGGGCATTGAATCCATCCGTCTCTTCCGTGTGGAGAAGACCTACGCGGTGAAGACAGGGAAGTGGTATTTTGAGTTTGAGGCACTCACTGGAGGTGACATGCGGGTGGGCTGGGCACGGCCCGGATGCAGACCTGATATGGAACTGGGACTAGATGACCAGTCCTTCGTCTTTGATGGCTATAAGGTGATTATCTGATACTGTCACATTGGTCTGTTTTATTTTTAGTCAGTAAATACATTCAAAATGTATAGAACAAAACAGAACTATATTCTGATTAATCTAAATGCAGTAAGATTTTACATTCTATCACAAGATTGCCTAATAATGTTTGCTAATATTATTTAAGTTGATAAGCGATGATGCATGATATAATTGGTTTTGTTCTAATCTAAAAATCGCTCCCAGGGGCGCCGGGTTCATATGGGCAGTCATTTCTTTGGGAGGACGTGGCATAAAGGAGATGTGGTGGGCTGCATGATCAACATGGAGGACAAATCTATGATATTCACCCTGAATGGAGAGATCTTAATCACCAACAAGGGATCTGAGCTCTGCTTTGCTGACTTTGAAACTGAAGATGGTAAACAGACAATAAATATCATAAACACAAAGCATATGTAAAATATTGTATGTAGGCAAATCACATATTATCAGAATGAAAGGAACGGGGCATTCATTTGTGAAGTACATGGTCATCAAATTTCAGACCAAATTTTTTGTTCAAGCATAAATCAAAAATATGCAAAAAATACTGGGTCATACAGCTCATTTTTATTCAAGCATGTATTGAACAAACTGATAAACACTGACTGTTGTCATCATAGGATTCATCCCAGTGTGCAGCCTGGGTCTTTCCCAAATTGGCCGCATGAATTTAGGAAAAGATGCTAGTACTTTTAAGTACTACACTATGTGTGGCCTTCAGGAGGGCTTTGAACCCTTTGCTGTGAACATGAATCGAGAGGTCACCATGTGGTTCAGCAAACGCCTGCCTACATTTGTTAATGTACCAGAGGACCACCCCCATATTGAGGTACATATAGATGTTTTGAATTATATCATTTTACTCTTTTGGAAAATACTGGGGTGGATTCTTTAAACTGCATCCCTTTTTTGTATTTAGGTTACTAGAATTGATGGGACTGTGGACACACCTCCATGTCTAAAGGTGACACACAAGACATATGGGACCCAGACCAGCAATGACGACATGGTCTGTTGTCGTCTAAGCATGCCTGTTGAGTTCCACTCTGGTCCTCGGAAGATCACTGATATCAATGAGATGATCGCTGAGGACCAAAGAGGCAAGAAGGATGATGGAGGCAAGATTGATTATGGCAGCATTACAAAGGTAAAAAACTATAACTCTTAATACTTGATCTTGTTAATGCTAACCAATGTTTGCTTATACATTGAGAATAATGAAAGAACCTTATTGTTGTACTCATTTTATTCTTAAGTACTTCTACTCTTTGAGAGTGTTTGCTGGACAAGATCCATCATCCGTTTGGGTGGGCTGGGTGACACCAGACTACCACTACTACAGCAAGCAATTCAGCCTCAGCACAGTTCGCACTGTCACTGTAACGCTGGGAGATGAGCGAGGACGTGTTCACGAGAGGTCAGAAGAGTTCAAAAGACTGGTCCACACTTCCAAAAGAATCCCAAAAGAATTTTCACTCTACTCCAACATATATCCCAGACATATTGGAAATTTCTCTTGATTGAATCCTGTTGTCTTTTTGTCATCTCTTTAAATCAGTGTGAGGAGGGGTAATTGTTACATGGTCTGCGCTGGGGATGTTGTCAGCGGCTCCACAGGCCGTAGTAACACTGATCTGGAGATTGGCTGCTCCATAGATCTGGCCTCAGGCCTGGTCTCATTCACTGCCAATGGTAGAGATCTGCCTACTGCATACCAGGTAATCTCAACTCCTAACCTTTAACAAAATAGGACACAACAACATCGCTAGATGTAATTAACATCCAGGGCTTAACCTGTTAGTACTGTATCATAATGGAAAGCTCACTACAATTCAGTTCATATTTTCAGAATTTTTAGTTTGACTATTAATGCTCCTACGGTTTCCTAGAAGAGATAATAAAATAAGTGAGAAACTAATAACCTAAATATAAAATGAGAATACTGTTATGCTTCTTAGTATAGTGGTGACAAAAGTCTCAAGTTTAAATCCTAGAGAAATGTAAACATTTTCCTATTAAAATTAAGCTTAAATTAGTGCTGTCAAATGATTAATCGCATCCAAAATAAAAGTTTTTGTTTACATAATATATGTGTGTGTACTGTGTTTATTTATTATGTATATATTAGTGCTGTCAATCGATAAAAAAAAAGAACTAATTAATTGCACATTTTTTCTTAAATTAATCGCTAATAATCCCACCTAACATTAAAGTTTTTAAATATACTTTTATATTGCAATAATTTCACATTCAATCTTCAAATTAATGTACAAACAACATATTTTTAATATTTGTTTAATGGCATCTTTTTTTTATGACTCGAAGCCAGTATCACTGATACCAAGTAATATTGATTTCCCTATAAAAAAATTACATTACATTATAATTAATAGCTATCAATTTTAACATTTATAAGACTTTAAAAATAACTACTAAATTAAGTGAACTTAAACCAATCTTCACATAAACCCATTATAATAAATGTTATATTTAGCTAGGCTACCTGTGCCCCTCAGCAGAAATATACAGAAATTGAATAAAGTTATCAAACACTAAATTCTAAACTAAATACAGATAAATACTTACAGCTATATAAAAGTTATTGATTTCCTCTTTTTTCGTTTATTCTTGATGAACAGACATCACAGCAGCTGGTTATTAGGTTGTTTTTGGCTGCTATTTCTTTAAGAGCTGCCGCTGCTGAACGTGACACGGATCTGACACGCATCATATTTTCTCTCAACTCCCTTGACCTTTTCTGACCCATTTCAGGTTGGACCCATTTCAGTCTCTACTAATGAGCTGACGAGTTGAATCGGGTGTGTTAGATGAGAGAGACTGGGCTGCTCCAGGACAGTTTTGAAAACCATTTCAGAGATATGTTCTTAATGTAACTCATAGGCTATATAACATATTACTTGCATGCACAGTTTTAAGGGACCTTTTTGGTAACTTCATGCCTTAACTGACCACGACATTGCATGCACGTAGTTTATTTTGCGCTTTGATAAGAATTGATACAGGCTACAGTTGGCCAATCAGAGCACACTGCGCTTGTCGGAAGGAGGGACTTTGTAGAAAACAAAGCATTTGAGCAAGGCAGGGCATAGAGGAACTACAATAATGTACAATATTTGAAAAATAATGTGTTTTTTGAACATTAAATCATGTCAACATATTCTGTTACACCAAATACACAAAATAATGATCTTTAAAAAAGCATCATATGACCCCTTTAATATATATACATAACATATTTTTCTAAAATATATACATGGATGTGTTTGTATTTATATATACATAATAAATATACACAGTACACACTCATATATTATGTTAACAATAACTTTTATTTTGGATGCGATTAATTGCGATTAATCATTTGACAGCACTAGTTTAAATACATCTATTAAAATTGCAAATGAGGATTTCGGTAGCACAATCCCAGCCAATTTGTTGTTTAATTTGCAGTTGTTTTGTACTAATGTGATATCACAATTTGTAGCACTACCCCAGTACAGTAATGGTGCAAAAACCAATAGGTGACAGAATGGCTGCGTCCAAAATCGCATTTTCTTTAAGTAGGTTAAGTACTTTGCAACCATTAAAAAAGTATGTTCTCTATGAATCTGTTTATTATGAATGTAATCTAGATGTACTACATTTGTCGTGTTGTCATTATCATGTGACCTACCATTCATATCTCGCCTCCTGTGGCCTCATGGGATAGTGCAGTGTCCACTGGGCACTTCAGAATCTCGCAGGAAGTAGAAGGTCAGCTGGGTACTTTCTGCCTACTGTTTTATGAATACTATGATATCGGACATATATCGTACTACTCTTTTCACATAGTATGGATAGTAGTATAGTATAGTAGGGGCCCATGTTTTTTCGGATGCAGCCAATATGCCATCACTTTTTGTGTTAAAAGTAAATTCAAATCTGATTTCCTTTTTAAAAGTTGGCTAAATGTTAAGGGGTTTTATTTCAATGAAAAATAAAGTATTTGGAATGTAATTCCCAACTTTGGGTTGAAAGTAAGGCTTTCTACAGAGCCAGTAATGGCTAGAACAATGTCATTTGAATGAATCTCTGTGCTTTTACAATCTTAGTTTGCCTCAGGCTCTGATTTTGAATCAGACTCATAATAGCAAATATTTGAAAGGCTATATCATGTCTGAGCAGTCTGGATTTACATTAATCCTAAGTAATATGCAGCACTTGCTTGTCCTGGTAGAGCAAGTAAACCTATCAGAATAGATTTCATATGTTTTCTTCTGCCTTCTCTTAGGTTGAGCCTAACACTAAGCTCTTCCCTGCTGTTTTTATAAAACCCACAAGTCCCAACCTCTTCCAGTTTGAGTTTCCAAAAATCCCAGTAAGTCTGTACTAATGTTTTTAAATTCCTCCATTTCACACATTATAATTCACTGACATGGTCTGCATCAATCCTCACACAGGATGCAATGCCCCTGTCTTCAGCCATCTTTAAGAGTTTACAAAGAAACCCAGACCCCCAGTGTCCTCCTCGGCTGGATGTGCAGACAATCGTGTCTGTATTGTGGAGCAGAATGCCCAACACCTTCCTGTCGGTGGAGACGGCCCGTGTGAGTGAGAGGCATGGCTGGGTGGTGCAGTGTCTGGAGCCCCTGCAGATGATGGCTGTTCATATCCCAGAGGAGAACAGGTGATGCATTACTCATACACTGTTTTCCACATGCAATGACTGGCAACTTTGTATTCCTGGGAATGTGACCTTTCATTGAAATAAAACCCCTTAAGTGCTCATTTGGCTCCAATGCCAGCTGGCTTGAATGAAGATCTTAACCTATTTCCTGATTGCCACACCATAGGTGTATTGACATCATGGAACTATCAGAAATTGAAGATCTACGGCAGTTCCACTATCACACTTTAAAGCTCTTCTGCGCCCTTTGTGCACTGGGAAACACCCGCGTTGCTCATGCCCTCTGTAGCCATCTTGACCAATCGCAGCTCCTATACACTATTGATAACCAGTACCTGTCTGGTCAACTGCGTGAAGGCTTTTACGATGTCCTCATCAGCATTCACCTGGAGACAGGCAAAGAGGCCCATCTCATGATGAACAATGAGTTTATAATCCCAGTAACGGACGAGACGAGGAGCATCCGCCTCTTCCCTGACGACTCCAAGCGTCACTCTCTTCCTGGCGTAGGCTTGAGCACTTCACTTACCCCTCGCCTCAACTTCACCCCTCCATGTTTCATTATCCCCAAGCGCGATCAGCCTCTCTTCAGCCCTCAAATCCCTCTGGGTATCCTGAAGGAGAAAGCCATCAGTATGCTTACGGAAGCCGTGCAGGGCGGAGGCGCCCACATTCGAGATCCTGTGGGTGGAAGCGTTGAGTATCAGTTTGTGCCAATTCTCAAGCTGATTGGCACCCTGCTGATAATGGGGGCGCTGACCAGTGAGGAGGTGAGGACCATCCTGCTTCTCATTGACCCCAGTGTGTTTGGAGACAGTAAGGAGGAGGAGGAGCAAATGGCAGTGGTGGAACAGGGAGCGGAGAAAGAGGAGGCCACCAGTAATGAAGAGAAGGCTGTGGAGGCAGGGGAGGAGGAGAGTAAAGAGGCCAAGCAGTCCCCCAAAGGTCTTCTAGAGAAAAGCTTGCCTGAGTCGGTCAAACGGCAGGTGAGTAACTTGTTATCTTGTTCATTATGATCTGTTGTTTGCATTCATATTACTTTACAATTAAGGCCCATATTGTGGTTAAGATTTTAATCTGAAAAAAAAAGTTGTTTACAAGCTCTTGTATGCTTGCTCTTGACTTTTTAACTTTAGAAAGAAAAGTAATTATTTTATTACAACCCGAATTCCGGAAATGTTGGGACATTTTTTAAATTTGAATAAAATGAAAACTAAAAGACTTTCAAATCACATGAATATTTTATTCACTATAGAACATATAAAACATAACAAATGTTTAAACAGAGAAATGTTACACTTTTATCCACTAAATGAGCTCATTTAAAATTTGATGCCTGCTACAGGTCTCAAGAAAGTTGGCACAGGGGCAACAAAGGGCTGAAAAAGCAAGAAATTTTGAAAAGATTCAGCTGGGAGAACATCTAGCAACTAATTAGGTTAATTAACATCAGGTCTGTAACATGATTAGCTATAAAAGGGATATCTTAGCGAGGCAGAGTCTCTCAGAAGTAAAGATGGGTAGAGGCTCTCCAATCTGTTAAAGAGTGCGTAAAAAGATTGTGGAATACTTTAAAAACAACGTTCCTCAACGTCAAATTGCAAAGGCTTTGCAAATCTCATCATCTACAGCGCATAACATTATCAAAAGATTCAGAGAAACTGGAGAAATCTCTGTGCGTAAGGGACAAGGCCGAAGACCTTAGTTTGATGCCCGTGGTCTTTGGGCCCTCAGACGTCACTGCATCACTCATCGGCATGATTCTGTCATTGACATTACTAAATGGGCCCAGGAAGACTTCCAGAAACCACTGTCGGTAAACACAATCAACTAAACTAACCAACTAAAGCTCTATCATGCAAAAAGGAAGCCATATGTGAACATGGTCCAGAAGCACCGTCGTGTCCTGTCGGCCAAAGCTCATTTAAAATGGAATGTTTCAAAGTGGAAATGTGTTATATGGTCAGACGAGTCCAAATTTGACATTCTTGTTGGAAATCACGGACGCCGTGTCCTCCGGGCTAAAGAGGAGGGAGACCTTCCAGCGTGTCATCAACGTTCAGTTCAAAAGCCAGCATTTCTGATGGTATGGGGGTGCATAAATACATACAGTATGGGCAGCTTGCATGTTTTGGAAGGCACTATGAAAGCTGAAATGTATATAAAGGTTTTAGAGCAACATATGCTCCCCTCCAGACGATGTCTATTTCAGCAGGACAATGCAAAACCACATACTGCAGCTAGTATAACACCATGCTGAATTGGCTTGCCTGCAGTCCAGATCTTTCACCTATAGAGAACATTTGGCACATCATTAAACGAAAAATACGTCAAAGACGACCACAAACTTTTCAGCAGCTGGAAACCTATATCAGGCAAGAATGGGACCAAATTCTAACACCAAAACTCTTGAAACTCATAACCTCGATGCCCAGACGTCTTCAAACTGTTTTGAAAAAAAGAGGAGATGCTACACCATGGTAAACATGCCCCCGTCCCAACTATTTTGAGACCTGTAGCAGGCATCAAATTTGAAATGAGCACATTTTGTGCATAAAACTGTAAATTTTCTCAGTTTAAACATTTGTTATGTTATCTATGTTCTATTGTGAATAAAATATTGGCTCATGTGATTTGAAAGTCTTTTAGTTTTCATTTTATTCAAATTTAAAAAACGTCCCAACATTTCTGAAATTCGTGTTGTATTATGTAATTATTTATCTCATCAATGACTCATTAAAAACTCATTAAAGTTTTTTTCAAAGAAAGAAATAAAAAGTATGACTGTCGTAATTACCATAATTACTAGACGACCTGAACCTGAATGTACTGCCAAGAGCTGTTCACATACTCAGACTTGGAATCATGCATTTCTATGGCAACACTATTAACACCAAAATTAATCTGTGTAATTAAATAATCAATAGACAAAATATTTAATTAATAAACTTTTAAAATTAATTTAACTTATTTATCAGGATATTAGACATTAGTTATCCAGCTCTATGCTATCTACTTTCATATTAACTTTGCCATTATTAAGATATTAATATTATCAAGATATTAACAGTAGTCATTTATTGGACCAATTAAATAGAAATAGAAATAACATTTTACTGCAGAATCTGCTGCTGTGCAAGTTCTACAAGGATGTGAACACTTTTTACAAGTCAGAATCTCGTTGTTCATAATAATGGATTAAATTTACCTCATAACTTCACCCAATTTTAGCCTTTATTTGGACATTCACAGTGTTTAAGTGCAGTGAATATTATAAATAAAGGGTTTATGATCCAAAATAATGATTAATAAGCCAGTTGTCTTATTCAGATTTCTGAAAATCAAAATATTGGCTAAATTTGTTTATTCCAATCAGTTAAATGCACTTGCATGAAATCTTTACATGATTCTTGTGCATTTAACCAAAGCAAGTTGAGCAAGAATAAATATATGAACTATAAAAGCTTCTCCTGGAAGTTTCTATTTCCAAACAGTTTTTCGGCCTTTAACCTCAACTGTACCTCTAAAATAACTTTACTGAGATATATGCTTTCAAATGAAGTGGGTTCTTACTAGAGATTTTGTGTAATTGTTTGTTTGTTGTGCAGATGTGTGAACTGCTGCACTATTTCTGTGACTGCGAGCTGAAGCAGCGCATTGAGGCTATAGTGGCCTTCTCAGATGATTTTGTGTCCAAACTGCAATTCAATCAGAAGTTCCGCTACAATGAGTTGATGCTAGCCCTCAACATGTCAGCTGCTGTCACTGCCAAGAAGACAAGAGAGTTCCGCTCACCTCCCCAAGAGCAGGTAAGCCTTCTTCATAGACCCATATAAAGCTTTATTCTTCATAGATCTCAGAATGTCCAGAGAAGACCTTTAATGAAACTTGAACGAAAGACACGAAAGAACGAAATAACACCTTAAATGAAAGACACCAGACCATTTCCGTTGTCTTCAGCAAATGCAGATCATAATGTGTTCACTTTTCCTGTTGTATAATTCCAAATGTATATGGTTTTATTATACAAAATTAACACATTTTGTTGACAGAAGAATGCTCCTCCTGCTGTCGCCATGTTACTTCTAATTTATGAATGCAAACTACATTCTTGTGAATTGGAATGAGAAAACAAACACCTTGGCATCACAACCGATTTTCAGCTTTTAACTGAAGATGTACAGCAGGTCTATCAATAAACCAGTGCCAAGGTCTTGACTTATTGTCTTTTGATTTGTGCTTAGCACAGCTCCAAGACTGAGTCAGAATGGACTTTTCCCAGAATTATTCATGTGCACTTTTTTTTAATTACACTTCTGTTTCAGTAATTTTAAAAAATGCATCTTTTGCACCCACTCCATTATTTTTCGAGCCAAATGGTCTGGCGTCTTAGGACTGCTTGGCAGAACTGTTCACCCTGTTTTAAATGCACACCACATCTACTTACTGAGAAAACCCCTTGTAGTTTAGCTTATGTGGGCATCGTAAACTCATGTCGGAAATGAACTGATCTGTCACTGTAACCAGGGCAACAGAAAGGTTTCTTACAGATACAGCTGATTTCCATTAGAATGTTACATAACTTCGGTTAAAGGTTATGAAATCTATATTTCATGATCCATCATATTTAAAAAAAGATTTTATATTACTTCTCAGTAATACCACTTTGGTTGTGGTGAAGTGATGTTTTTTTCCTGATGCCACATTTAATTTTTTATTTCAGATAAACATGTTGTTGAACTTCAGTGCTGGTGATGATTGCACCTGCCCTGAGGAGCTGCAAGAGGAGCTTCAAAGCTTCCATGATGACCTGCGACTACATTGCGGTATATATTTATCCATTCTTTCCATTGTTTACTGACATCCTCACCCTTTCACTCTCCTAACTGTACTACGTTTTGAAAAAAAAAAAAATTAAAATTCTACTTCATATAATCTTGTGACCTTCTTTCAGTTTCTTTCAATATTAATTATACTTTGTTCAATTCAAGTTTAAATGACAAATCTACAGCCTGTTCTACCACAATTCAAATTCAGGGCTTTTAAAGGTATTAATTCAATTCTGAATGGTACACAACCCTGATGTCATGTAATGTCATTTGCAGCACAAATAATCAGATGCAGATAAAGTTTTCATCTTTGTGTATATACACAGGCATCCCTATGGAAGAGGAAGAGGAGGAGCAGGACACATCTCTTAAAGGCCGCCTAATGTCCCTGGTATATATGATTAAAGGTCGTCCCCAAAAAACTGAGGAAAAACCAACAGAGCAAGAACAGGCTGCTCCGAGTAAGGCTTGTCAAAAATACATTCTTCAAACGTTTTTTTATTTCTTAGTGTTTCATTATGGCCTTTGTTCTGCTTTGTCTGGTCACAAAGACTGTCTCCTGAGGGCCAGAACAATCCAAACCAAACTATGCAAACATTTCTAAAGTAAAAATACTTCTAGGCAACTTATCAAGCATTATTTAACGTGTACGTAATGTGTTTAAAGCTTAGCTGCACTCCCAAAGAAGTAGATCAAAATTAGTACTAAAATATTATTAAAAAATAGGCTATAAATCATGTCCTAAATGTTAGTATTAAATAGAGGTATTTCCAAGAGGCAAGGAGGGCAGTGCCTTGTCAAAAACCATTTACATTAGACCAAAAAAAAAAAAAAAAATTCAACTGCAGAGACAGGCTTTTCTTTTACCCATATACTATTGATATTAATTTATATATTTTAAATATCTAAATAATAATAAAATTCAGTAAATAATAAACAACTTATGATCAGAAACATTATTTCTACTGTGTGTTTGTTTTATAAACCCTCCGAAATAAAAAGAAAGTCAGTACTGAGCTCCAAATCAGGAAGGAAGGGTATTAAGATGGCAAGGATATTAGCATTGACTTAAATCATGTTACCAGCCATGGGTAGACAGGTACATATTAAAATGGATGTAATTTGCAGATGTTGGATAAAAAGCGCCAGTGCTGCATTCTCTCAAGATGAGAGAAGTATGTGATTAGAGCAGCTATTCTAAGAACAGCACACAGGGGCAATTTGTGAATAGAAAATATTAATAGATGGAACGACATACACTAATGGTCCTAACACATGACTAGAGCAGAGGTCTGTAATCTCTTCTTCATGATGGGCCATTTTTAATTTAATGTTAGTAATCACTGTTCCATATCACCAGTGTTGCCAAGTCCACGGTTTTCCCGTGGAACTGGGCCACTTTAACACTGTTGCAGCAGATTTTCTTTCATGTCTGCAGGTTGAAGCGACCCCAATAACATGATATTTATCCCCTGGAGTGCAAATTTTACCAGGGGAACCCTGTCAAAAAACATGTATTTTACCCCCAGGATCGCGATTTTTACCCCTTAAAACACAATTGGGCTAGTTTTGGACTAGTTTTTAGTAGCAATTGGGCGGGTTTTACTGTGAAAAACTAGCAACCCTGCATATCACCCTTATTCATTTATTAATATTAATATACTTTATGCAATATAATACAATACTAGTTCACCAGTTACAGCATTAATCTGTATTCAGTGCTTCATATTGCAAAGATCTAATTTAAAATTATTACGGGGAAAAACAAACCAAAATATGCAGAATTATAAACAATGCAAATAACTCTCTTTTGATTTTTGTCTCCTCCAGCCAACCTGAAGGAGCTGATATCCCAGACTATGGTCACCTGGGCTCAGGAGTGCAAGATCCAAGACTCGGCACTGGTCCGCAGCATGTTCAGCCTTTTGAGAAGGCAGTATGATGGCGTCGGTGAGCTGCTCAGGGCCTTGAGGAAGAGCTACACCATCAGTGCAAAGTCTGTAGGAGACGCGATCAACCTGCTGGCCTCCTTGGGCCAGATCCGTTCATTACTTAGTGTCCGCATGGGGGAAGAGGAGGGCCAGCTCATGATTGACGGCCTGGGGTAAAATTTTATCTTCCAGTCTACTAGGGATATAAATTTATCTGTTACCATTATTGTTGTTGGTCAATATTTATTTGTGCATTATAATTTCTCCTATTTAGATTGCCCTTGCCATCATCTAATACTCACTTACACACTCACTTACAGCTTTATTTCACATTTATTTAGACAAAATAGTAAAGAATTTTAATATCAACCATCGTCTTATCACATCAGCCAGATTTTTAATATCAAAGCATCCCTTCATTGTACAGCTACATCCTATAAAGTGTTTGTCTTATTCTTGCACACAGGGACATCATGAACAACAAAGTGTTTTACCAGCATCCAAATCTGATGCGTGTTCTTGGCATGCATGAGACAGTAATGGAGGTCATGGTCAATGTGCTGGGAGGAGGCAAGGATAAGGTACTTTTTCGAGACATATTGCAGCAAAAGGTGCTTTTTCTGGGGTGGGATGATCAGTTTATGTAATTTGTTATATCCTGACGGTGTGACTTCAGTTGTGATACACATTCTTCTGTCCATTTATCAAATGATAAAGAAAAAGACATCTTTACAAGTTGCTTTTGTTTCTCTTGTTGGTCACTTTGGATAAGCATCTGCTAAATGCATAAATGTAAATGTATAGATAATACTGTTTATGATCATAAAAAGATCCCATGACTCAGTGAACACTTGTTCGTCCAGGCCAGGCCAAACCCCTTTCAGCCAAGCCCTCTTAAACTAAACATGATATCAAGAGGGATAACACGTAGTACATGGGAAGATACAGTACCTACAGTGCCTCGTGCCTAACAGCTTAATACCTCCTTATGCATTAGGGGTGGCAATAGAGCGAAAGCTAAGACAAGAACAGAAGGAATGGGTCGCTTCTCATGCCAGTCCTTTTTGGGGTTTGTCGGGTGTCTGGGATGTGAATTAATACCACTGACTATGCCAGATATGACATTGCCACAGTGTCTCTCATTTCTGCTTGGCAGCCTCATTAAAGAGGCCTCACGCAAAGGGACGTGGGTTCCAGACATTAAGGGTGACCATATTCCCTGCTCAGATGAAGTACAAAACATATTTGCTTGTATTCGCCTCACGTCTCATATTTCGGTCTGGTTTAGCTGTCTGGTGGGGTTCTTTCGATATCTAGAGTATGTTACATTACACACATTTAGTCGCCGTGTGAGGACACGCATGCGAAAAAGATGAAAGATTAATTTGAAGTGTGAAGGAAACGATCTCCGTCTGTGCAGAGGTGAAATGAATGCTGTTTTTAACTCTCAGGAGATTGCCTTCCCCAAGATGGTGGCCAGCTGTTGTCGCTTCCTGTGCTACTTCTGTCGCATCAGCCGTCAGAACCAGAAGGCTATGTTTGACCACCTGAGCTACCTCCTGGAGAACAGCAGTGTGGGGCTGGGTAATAACACACACACACACACACACACACACACACACACACACACACACACACACACACACACACACACACACACACACACACACACACACACACACACACACACACACACACACACACACACACACAGTTCTTCAGGGATGCAGGTCAGGCAGGGCTGAATCACAGTGTCTGTGTTGCCATGTCCACTTATTAAAGTGACTTTGGGCAGGTTGTTTTTTTCATAGTCCTTTTGGGCTTATTTTTTACAACCAGTCACGTATTTGAGCTTGCAAATGCTAGCTGTGGGCACAAAATGAGATATGCCACACACACACCGCAAAGGACAGCAACTCAAAGGGGAGTGGCAAATGTTGTGTTACATTCCCCATACAAATTGAGTAGTTACACCCCTGTGTTTAGTCTCCGGAGCACAATAAAGGTCTCTAATAGCAGTTATGAAAAATCCCCACCTGCTGTTTGCGCCACACTCTTGTGAATTATTATTAATTGCTGTAGTTTGTTTGTCCTTACCTCCTATATTTATCCTTTCCCAGCCTCTCACCCATTCCAATAATTCAGTGTTCAAAAGCACACATTTTGCTTTCCCCATAGGCATGCATTTATGCATGAGAGATTTATGATTTTTCATTCAAAAGTTTGGGATCGATAAAATATTTGTCATTTTATATGCTCACAGAGGCTGCATTTATTTGATACGAATGTACAGTAAAACAGTAATACTGTAAAAATTTTGCTAAAGTTGAAAATGGCTTTTTCCCCCTTTTTTAATATAGTTTAAAATGAAATGTATTCCTGAGATTGCAAAGCTGAATTTTCAAGCAGTTATTACTTCATTCACATGCTCCTTCAGAAATCATTCTAATATGCAGATTTGCTGTTCAAGTAAAAAAAAATAAATAAATAAAAAAAAAATAATAATAATAATAATAATGGAAATCTTTTATGACATTGTAAAGTTCTTTTACTGTCACTCTAAATCAGTTTAATACATTCTTTAAAAAAATCCATAAAACTTCCTTATCCTTAATCCATAAACACTTCCCAAAACTGTTGGTTGTATTGGTCGGGAAAGTCATTTATTTCAGGCTTGTTGCGTAAAACCAGATTGCTTGTTTTTTGAGAGAGATCTGGCAACCCTGCACAGTGCGCTGTTTTGACTGTGAATAATAGCTTGTGCAGCCGAGAGCACCTGACTCTGCAGGAGTTGTTTCCTATAACAGCACATTAATGAGCAGCTGAGAGCCCACTCACCCCTTTATAGGCCTTATCACCCCTAGATCAATGACATGACAGATCAGATCAGATGAATCTGATCTGCATCCACAGATGTACAATTTTATGTTAATATTTCTTCATGTTGCATAGATAGTGTTATGCAGCTACAGTGTTAGTTATTACATTTTTTATTAATACTAGCTCAATGATTGGTATTTGGAAAGCAGCAGAACTAGGTTATAATCAGAAATCCATCCAAATATTCCAAAATGTATGGTTGTAAACAATTAATAGAAATTATATACATACAGTGAAAAAGATTATAACTCTTTATAATTCCTAAACTGAAGACTACTATTTATATGTTTATAGCATAGCATATTATAATAACATGGAAAAGAGGTTGGGGAACCTAGTTGGAAAAAAAGGAAAGACTGCCATCTGTTGGTGATTTTGTCTTATTAAAAATCTTCTATCCCTAATGGCCATATGGAAATGATCTTGTTTTCCTGTTTCTCTAGCATGCCCAGCCATGAGAGGCTCCACACCTTTAGATGTGGCTGCTTCCTCTGTGATGGACAACAACAGTTTAGCTCTGGCACTTGAGGAACCTGATCTTGAGAAGGTAAAAAAAACAAAACATTTTAGACACACGAAATACATTCGTGTGTCTAAAAGCTTGTGGCAGTCACTGAGTTTTTAGTAGAGCATCATTGGATTAAAAAGCAACGTGAATCAAGCTATTGTAACTGATGAATTGTGTTACACTGCCAAATAAAGATACTGGATGAATGGTTGCCAAATAAATTTGGCTAAGCCAATCTTTAGTGCCATTAGTTTCATTTTGGATTCTGTCCATGTGTGTTTTCAGGTGGTGACATATCTGGCAGGCTGTGGCTTACAGAACTGCCCGATGCTCATTGCCAGGGGATACCCAGACATTGGCTGGAACCCAATAGAAGGAGAACGCTATTTATCCTTCCTACGGTTTGCTGTCTTTGTCAATGGTTAGTCCATTTTTCCACAAAGATGAGTTTTGGTTGATGGAAAAGGATTTGTACCATTATGTACACATTACGTTTTTAATGGTGTGTGTGCGTGTGTGTGTGTCTTCTGGTCATTTCAGGTGAAAGTGTTGAAGAGAACGCTAATGTAGTGGTGAAGCTTTTGATCAGGCGTCCGGAGTGCTTTGGACCTGCTCTCAGAGGAGAGGGAGGGCAAGGTTTACTCGCTGCCATGAAGGAAGCCATAAAGATCTCAGAAGATCCTGCTTTAGACCTGCCTAATTTACCCGAGGGGGCTGCACCCATGTAAGACTGTTGAATTGTTCCCTCAAATCTACATTATTTGCCATTTTATATTAGGTGTCGAGTCAAAAAGCTGAGTTGTAGCTTAAGATATCCTACCACCCCACGCTTTGACCTCAAGAATGAGCAAGCATGACTTAAAATAAGCATGTTCACTCTTTGTTTTGACAGCGTTGGAGAGGATGAAGAGGAGGAGGAGGTCGCCCACATGGGCAACTCTATTATGTCTTTCTACTCAGCCCTTATTGATCTTCTTGGCCGCTGTGCACCTGAGATGCATGTGAGTGCTCATTTCTGCCACATTTTATTGATTTACCAAGCTAGGGGCAAAACTCACAGTTTCCTTCACTATAGTGCTGTTACACTGTACATGGCTTCACTTTAATATTATACCGATGTTGTTTTGCAGCTTATAAACAAAGGCAAAGGCGAAGCATTGCGTATTCGTGCCATCCTCCGTTCCTTAGTTCCCACTAAAGATTTGGTGGGAATTATCAGTATTCCACTCAAAATGCCGGTCGTCAATAAAGGTTTGTACATGTCACTAGATGCCTTTGAAAGGGTTTGAAGACATAATCTCTGAAACTCATTATGTGCCTAAGATTGATTGATGCTATTATTCTTTCAATGTCATCTTCATCCCTACGTGTCTCATTATCTGTGCTACTTGTTCCGCAGTCATTATAATCCTAATGTCTTTTTGTTTTAACTCTCTCGTTGCTTAGATGGCACTGTGACGGAGCCAGATATGAATGCCAGCTTCTGTCCAGAGCACAAGGCACCCATGGTGCTTTTCCTGGACCGTGTCTATGGTATTGACGACCAGAGCTTCTTGATGCACCTGCTGGAGGTGGGCTTCCTGCCAGACCTGCGAGCATCAGCCTCCCTGGACTCGGTAAGGGTGCTTCGCAGTGCAAAAAAAGAGAAAAGTCGCAGACATAAATTTATCATGCTTTGTGTGAAAAAGCCTAAGAGGTTCATGTGATGCCAACCATTTAATATGGTGATTCAGCAGAGGCAAAAAGTGGATAGTGTATGAATACTGAAAAGAAGCCATTTAATTTAGCTACAAATTAAGAGTGTATTTTGTGGTTTTGTATTATTATATTTTATATTTTATTTTTTTAAATAAATGTTGAATTATTTATTTATTCACATTTAATCAATGTAAACATTCAACTCATTTACATGATAATTTGTTTTTCATGTTATTTTTGCATCCATCAGGAGGTCCTCAGGACCACAGAGACAGCCCTGGCTATGAACCGCTACATTGGATCCGCAGTGCTTCCTCTGTTGACCCGCTGTGCTTATCTGTTCGCACATACTGAGCACTATGCAACGCTCGTTGACTCTACGCTGCATACCATCTATCGCCTCTCAAAGGGCCGATCACTCACCAAGGCCCAGAGAGATGCTATTGATGAATGTCTACTGGCCATCTGCATGTAAGAACCTCTTGAAAACCTTTAGCAGAGTGGCTGGGATGGTTTCCACAGCTCAGGGAAATTAAAATGGCATTTTCATACTACAGATTACCATACTATTTCTTAGTTGGAATTTATTGGAATGTAGGTTAGGTAACATCTAATGTTATTTATACTTTCTTTAGGCATCTGAGGCCATCAATGCTTCAGCAACTTCTACGTCGTCTTGTGTTTGATGTTCCGCAGCTTACAGAGTACTGCAAGATGCCCATTAAGGTGAGTTTAGTAAACAGTAAATATAAGTATGGTACTATTCAAAAGTTTGGGTTGGTAAGATTTTTGTATGTTTTTGTAAGAAGAGTTTTTTGTTCACCAAGGCTGCATTTATTTGAAGAAAAATACTGTAAAACTGAAAAAATTTGAAATAACTGTTTTCTAATTTAATGTCCTGTGATAGCAAAGTCTTCAGAAATGCAAAAAAGTCTGAAACTGAAAGTCGTCAGTGTCACTTTTTTTTCAGAAATAATTATATACTTATTTAATGCTCAAACAACATTTTTTTATTATTATTATTATTATTTATATATTATTTATTAATGTTGAAAACATTTGTGCTTCTTTATTTCTTTGTGGAAACCCTGATACAGTTTTACTATTTTGATAAATAGAAAGTTCAAAAGAACAGCATTTATTTCAAATAGACATGTTTTGAAACATTTACATTCACTTTTGCTCAATTTAATGCATCCTTGCTAAATAAAAGAAATAATGGATTTCAAAAACCAAAAATATACTGACCCCAAATGAAAGTGTACATTTCATCCTTATTACTCTTTGGTTACATTATTCATTTTAATAAGGCCTCTAGACGAAAATTCCCTAAACAGCTGGGCAGTAGAATGGTGCATTGTCATTGTCGTTCTTTTGAATGCAACATGACATATTTCTGTGTAAATTACTATGGAAATTCGAACTTGTTCACCAAACTCAGCACTATTTTCTTGGTGCAATTATTGTGGTGCTTTTAATGATATTAAAAAGATGTTTGCCTACATTTTCTGTTGATCATGGAGAAGAGTATTGTGATTAAGCAAATCCAAACACAAGATGTGATTCGCTTTCAGGATTAATCTTGTGAGTCTGTTTTCACCGTTGCCTATGATTTGCAAAAATTCCTTTTATGAAACAGGCGCTAAAACGACGCAGACAGCTTGTGCAAATGCACGGCAATAACAGGGCGCACATCAATCCTTTGTGAAAAGTACGTCTCACTACAGCGAGGTCACATGCCTCATAGTTGTAACTTCTGTCATGTGTTTTGACAGCTTTACACACCCTGCACACACACAGAGCATCTGGATTACATATTACCTGATGCAACTGTCACTATTAGTCACCACAGATCCTCCTACCCATGATCCTTTGATAGGCAGGTGTGAGCAGGTTGTAATCTCCTCAAAGTTTCAGCACCTTGTCTCTCTGCTGGCAGCTGTCTCACCCTATCATAACCACCCTACCATAGCAGAAGAGGGCTTGGCAGAAGAACACACACCTTTTAAATTATGTTTCAGACATGTGAACCGAAAAAAAAGGTCAAATCCAAGTATAAAATCAATTCTTATTCTAGATAATGAGGGATATTTGAACTTAACCTGTCTGAAGAGTATAATTTAAAGTATTGTGAATGTTGACAGCGTAATCCACATATCTGTTTACCCTTGCAGCTGCTGACCAATCACTATGAGCAGAACTGGAAGTACTACTGTCTGCCAACAGGCCTGGGCAGCTATGGAATGGCATCAGAGGAGGAACTCAACCTCACCAAGAAACTCTTCTGGGGACTTTTTGATGCTCTTTCTCAAAAGGTACAAACATGCTTCCATATAAATCTGGGCTGTCAGTTAAGCAAACAATGTATTCAAATGAATTTCTTTTTATGGCAATAAATCAAACTGGTTACTCTGGTTCACTCAAAAATGTATTTTTTTTGTCTTTGTTTACTCACCCTCATGCCATTTCAAACCTGTACGACTTTCTTTCTTCTGTGGAACAGAAAAGAAGATCTTTTTAGACATTGCTCTGTTTTTTTGTGCATATATCAATGGTCACCAAATTTGTTTGGTTACCAACAATTTTCAAAATATCTTCTTTTGCGTTCCACAGAAAAAAGGAAGTCATACACGTTTAGAACGACACAAAGGATCGACAGAGTTTAAATGTGTAAATTTCAATATTTGCAGCAAAATGCCCAAAAATTAGGATAATTCAAAAACTATATTATTAAATTATACTGTTGTGACACAAAAATAAATTGAATAGACTAGGTGCAGTTCTGTGGTCATAGCATCTGGTCTTACTGTTTTTCAGTGTTTTATGTTTTTAAGTTGCTGTGTAAATGTTGAGAATGGTAGGAAAATCCCTTACTATAGTAATAATGTATGATTAATGAAGCATGATTCATTCTGTTTATTAATAATCCAGTTATTTTTATATAATTAACTTTATTTTTATTTAACTGAAAAATATATAACTAATACTATAATTAAATAATTAAAACACCAAACTGAAAGCACCACTATAAAATGTAAAATTATTTCATTTATTTTGTTAGTCCACAAAGATTTGATCAAACTTTGCTCACTGACTCCATTGTCTGTTTTACAGAAATTTGACGCAGAGCTTTTCAAAATGGCCATGCCATGTCTGAGTGCCATAGCTGGTGCCTTACCACCTGATTATGTTGACTTCAGCTCAGGTTCCGCATTAGTTAAGCAGGTCTCTGTGGATGCACAAGGCAACTTCGACCCCCAGCCTATTAACACTGCAAAGTAAGTACCATTGAAACACTGGCCACTGAAACTGCATGTAGAAATCCTTTCATTTGACCCTTCAGTGGACTTCACGATATACTGTTTGTCTTTCAGCATCTCGCTGCCTGAAAAACTAGATTACATTGCAAGCAAGTTTGCTGAGCATTCCCATGAGAAATGGTCCTCTGAGAAGGTTGGAGATTGTTAAAACTCATCCCATTAATCTCGATCTATTCTTCTGTTGAATTAGACAAAGCATGACTGCTTGTTTTATCTTGTATGGTGATAGATCGCTCTCGGCTGGACTGCGGGAGATAAAGTACATGACAAAGCTAAAACTCATCCACTTCTGAAACCGTACAAAGCACTGAGTGAAAAGGTACACATAAAAACCAAATCACATTCTTCCATATTGACTTTTGTCTCTAACACAAATGCCAGTTTCAAAGGATGAATTTTAATCTAATTAAATTTGTCGCTTTGCATAGGAAAGGGAGACTTACCGCTATCCTGTGAAAGAAACTCTAAAGAGCATGCTGGCAATGGGATGGAACATTGAGAGGACCAAAGAAGGAGAGGCCATGTTCCAGCAAAAGGAAACAGAAAAGCAGCGCAAGATATCAGAGTCCTCTCAGGTAATTACAGACTGCAGGAGAGCGTTTATTTCTTTGTAGTGCCTGTCAACAAATCAAAGCATTTAGCACATTGTGTTGCCTCTTAAACTTTACAGAGTGAGTTTTCTCCAGCCCCACAAGATTTGGAAAATGTTGTTCTATCAAGAGAACTACAGGCAAGTGTGAATCGAATTGTTACGAACAATTAATATTTAATTTATTTTCTATTAAACCTGTATTTGTATTGAAATCATTTCAACAGGCAATGGTTGAAACAGTTGCAGAAAATTACCACAACATTTGGGCAAAGAAGAAGAAAAAGGAACTTGACAGTAAAGGTGAAGTTTTTCTCCTGGAAAAAGTCTGTTTGGCTCAATCCTGTCAGTGCTGTCCCAGATGCATTGACTCATTGTGTGTTGTCATCGAAAGGAGGAGGAAGTCATCCATTGTTGGTACCGTACGACACGCTGACGGCAAAGGAAAAGTACAGAGATCGAGAGAAGGCCCAGGAACTCTTTAAATTCCTGCAGGTCAATGGATACGCCATCAGCAGGTCAGTATACTCTCAAATTCTGTCTTATATAATTAGAAAAAAAACAGTACCATTCAAATGTTCAGGGTCTGTGAGATTTTTAAAGACATAATACTTAATACTTTTATTCAGCAAGGATGGATGCTTTTATTTATAAGGTTAGAAAAGATTTCTATTCCTGTTCATCAAAAAAAAAATGTTTCCTGGTTTTTCACAAAAATATTAAGCAGCACAACTGTCTTCATTAACACTAATTCAGCATTTTAGAATCATTTCTGAAGGATCATGTGACATTGAATACTGGAGTCATGGCTGCTGAAAATGCAGCTTTGACAGCACAGGAATAAATTACATTTTATAATATATGAGAATAGAAAACAATTATTTTAAATTATAATAAAATTTCAGAATATTACTTTCTTACTGTATTGTAGCATTTGGACCAATCAGACACACAACTGTTCATTAGATTTAACAAATCAATTATTCATAAGATTAACAAATAATCACAGACCCCTCACCCAATAAACATATTTGGTGCCAGGATGTCTGTGAACGACACCAGGCCCCTGGTTACCATGGCAACCAGGACACCTCAACCAGACCAGATGAACTTTACGACCTAAAAATATGTAGAGAGAATCTTCCCCCCTACTCAATTCTCTCTAAAACAGACACATACTGCTATAGGAAACGACTTCTTTCATTAATTCATTGACGGATTTTTCTTTGCCCTTCCTATCACATCTATCCTCAGGTCATTGCGTATATTATTACTGTTCTTGTATATTGTCTTTTGTATTGTTTACTGTTTTATGTATGCTTATGATAGAACCACTCGTTCATGTAACCTTACCTATGCCAAGTTTAGTATCTATGAATTCGTCTTCAGATGATCTAATCGAGAGTGAATATTACATGTTGATACCTATGTAACATATTAGTGTACTAAGAATCTTTAGTAGTTTTTGCATCAACACCCAGTCAAATTACATATGCAAATTATTATGTTCAGAGACAAAGAGTCGTAAACTTTCCCTCCGAAAGTGCAAGTCACCGTTGGCTCTTTGACTCCCCAGAGGTGGGATCTCTATAGGAGATAAATCTCTCACATCAGTGACCCGGCTTGTCAGTCTGCGGTTCTGTGAGAAGATAAGGATGTGAGCTAGAAGTCTTCTGTACCTTAAGTTTGAACCAGGCTTCGGCCTTGACTTTCCATTCATCCAAGATCCTAGGATCTCAGCTGACGTCTTTCTTAGTTCTCTCATCACCTTCATCTGGGAAAAAACTCTCCCAATCACCACCGAGCCAGAATAACATCTTTTGGAGTTAATCACCCTTCAAGCCAGGAAGAACTTGAAGAACTCCAACTCCACTAAACCTTTAAACCATCCAAGACTGCATCCGGACACTCGTTCAATGACCAAGGCAATGCAAGTATCGTACCTATAACTAAACGAAACAGAGGTTTAGTATAAGCGGTAGACCCCGTTGTAAAACTGCACTGATGGTTCTTAACTCGGGTGGTTCTGACTCATTTTCCATAACTGCATTCTCTGGTTTCTCTAATGGCTTCATTCATCCACTTTAGCTCCCCTTTTGTATGTACACGTGAGTTTATGTATGTATGTATGTTGGTTTGTTTGTTAGACTAAGTTTAGTTAATAAAACTCTTGTGCACAAATTACATGAGTTTCTGATTCTGCCTTGCAAATTAATGTTCCTTTACGATTTTGATCCTTGGTACATGCTCTAATGCATTAATACTGTATGAAAGTATTTTCTGTGGCCATGAAAATATCCTTTCCTAGAGTTGATATGAACTTACACTGAATGTTCGCTGGTCGAACAGATTAGTTGATGGCAATTTAATTCTGCTACAGTTACTACTGGCAGCTGATATAAATAATTGTAATTAATCCTAATTATTTATACACATTTCCCTTTTGAGCTGATTTGCTACATTTATTTTTCATCAAATAAATGCAGACTTGAGTGAGCATAAGAGATGTATACAAAACATGGTATTTTCTACCAAATGATCCAAATAAAACTTTTGTAAACAGGGATAAGAGGAATTCATATAATAATAATAATAGTGCCGCAGTGTTTGTACCCTGTGTAATATTTCATATTTGATTTTCAGTAAATTATTGCTACTTTTGTATAATAAACAATTTTGGAACTGTCTTGATTTCCAGTCTGGGTCTTGAAACAAAGCCAGAACCATTATATTACAGGATGTTTGCAACAGTTTGTGATCTCTTTGATTTTTTTTCCCTGTGCATATGCAGAGGTCTGAAGGACATGGAGCAGGATTCCTCGTCTATGGAAAAGAGGATCGCCTATAAGTTCCTCAAAAGGCTCTTGAATTATGTAGATTCTGCACAGGAGTTTATCGCCCATCTTGGTGAGAAAAAAATGATGGCTTGATAGAAAAATTGATATGTTAACATATCAAGTTGATCAGTTGTTTTCTCTGCATAACTTTTACAGAGGCTATGGCTACCAGTGGGAAGACAGAAAAATCTCCCCATGATCAAGAGATCAAGTTTTTTGCTAAGGTAGCATTCAGTTTTCAAGCAAGCACTCTCTTACCATACGCGGAACAGTCTTGAAACTTAATATTTCACAGAAGTTAAAGGCCAGATTTTAAAAAGTTTTTCTCTTGATCGCTTACAATGTAGGTTCTGCTGCCCCTCATAGACCAGTACTTCAAAAATCACTGCTTGTACTTTCTGTCATCACCCAACATCAACCTGAGCAGCAGTGGCTACGCCTCCAACAAAGAGAAGGAGATGATCACCAGGTGCTGCTGTTACTATAAAGCCAAATTCTGTTATAAGACAATATAAATCCATATAATTTAAATGCACATTATATACAGTAAGTGCATCCTGAAAAAGTAGAATAATAGTTAATTAGTTAAATTTCAACATATTTGTCCAGGATATGTCAGAATTCCTATTCCTTCAGTGTATATACTTACTTCAGTGAAGTGCAGACTTCTCAACTTTTCATAAAGTGGCACTTACATTTTAAAGGAGCCACCGAACTTGGAGTTCTCTGACATCTTTTGCATATTCTCTGCATATTCGGATGCAAGGATTGTTTTATGTACAGTCATGCTAACTTGAATCATTCTTCCTTAGTCTATTCTGTAAGCTGGCAGCCCTTGTCAGACATAGAATATCACTCTTTGGTAAGACATTTCAAGAGTATTCAAATGCTTTTCATAACTGAGCTTCATTTTGCCTGGTGAACCTCATTCTACAGCTTTAAGACTCTCTGTTCTTTTAGGAAGCGACTCCACCACCATGGTCAGCTGCTTGCACATCCTGTCACGCTCACTGGACTTCAGGTAGTGAGCAAAATCTCAGTGCAACTTGAATCACTGACCAGCCAACGGTGGTTAATGTTTCAGTCGTTTTGAACTGATTCCGTTATGACCCATAGGACTGTGATGAAGTCTGGCTCAGAGCTGGTGAAGGCTGGTGTCAGGACGTTCTTCGAGAATGCAGCAGAAGACTTGGAGAAGACTCTGGAGAACTTAAAGCTGGGGAAGTTGGGTCAGTCACGCACCCAGATGAAGGGCGTTACCCAGATCATCAGTTACACCTCAGTGGCCCTGCTGCCCATTCTGACGGTTCTCTTTCAGCATATCACCCAATACCAGTTCGGAGCAGAGCTGCTGTGTGAGTCAGCTGTTCTTTGACCTACAGTATGATGTTCGTTTTCATGAGTCAATTCTTAAAATATCTCGTAAGGAACTCATGTAATAAAGACTTAGTTCCTTAATAAAATGAGAAACTTTTTAATTAAAATTAAACTTTTTTTTCATCTCATAATAATGACAAATTAAGTTATTGTTAAGAAAAAGTCTTGCATTATTATGAGACACTAAGTCATAATTATCCATTTTTTCCCTACATTTTTCCCTCAATAACTCATAATTATGGGGAAGTTTCTCATTATTATGATACATGTATGCTGAGTCATTATTATGAGAAACATTCTCAATTTAATGAAATGCTAAGTGATAATTATAAGAAAGTTTTTCATTATGTTGACTTCCAGAATTATATTTATTACTGAACTGCCATGGAAATGGGATAAACAGGAAACGGAGAAACTTTAATAAAAAAGTTTGTGTTAAGCACACCTTTTGCAAGAGTTACTTTTAATTTATTTTTATCCAGAGTATCTCATAATTTGGCAATGGAGTTGCATTTCTTTTTTTTTTCTTTTCAAATATTGTCTTAAAAAGTACTAAAATAATATTTAATGTAAGGAACTGGAATCATTAGAAGGAATTGGATTTCCATACTTACATCAATATGCCACATATTTTCCTGTAAAATAACTGTATTCTTGAAAATAATTGTACTTTGTTGTGTTTCAGTGGATGACATTCAGCTGTCCTGCTACCGCATCCTGACCAGCCTCTATTCTTTGGGCACCGGCAAGAATATCTATGTGGAAAAGTACAATAAACTTTATTTCTGAGGGGACATTTTTCGTTCTCTATCCATTTCTTCATGAAACTAAGATGACTATGTTGGGTTTTTACAGACAGCTTCCTGTGCTGGGTGAATGTTTATCTACTCTGGTTGGAGCCATGCCTGTTGCCTTTCTGGAACCCGACCTAAATATGCACAACCCCCAGTCTGTCTTCAACACCAAGACACCAAGAGAACGTGCTAGTGAGTATATTTGGCAGGATTGGAGACTATATGTGACCCTGGACCGCTGGGGTATATTTGTAGCAATAGCCAAAAATACACTGTATGGGTCAAAATGATTGATTTTTCTTTTATGCCAAAAATCATTAGGACATTAAGTAAAGATCATGTTCCATGAAGATATTTTGTAAATTTCCTAACATAAATATATCAAAACTTAATTTTTGATTAGTAATATACATTGTTAAGAACTTCATTTGGACAACTTTAAAGGCCATTTTCTCAATATTTTGATTTTTTTGCACCCTCAGTCTCCAGATTTTCAAATAGTTGTATCTCGGCCAAATATTGTCCGATCCTAACAAACCATACATCAATGGAAAGCTTATTTATTCAGTAATTTATTTCTTATTAGATGTATAAATCCCAATTTCAAAAAATTGACCCTTATGACAGTTTCTTTTGGTCCAGGCCAGGGTCACATATAATGAAAATATGTTTCATTTGCAGCCAATCATAATAGGCAGATCGATCTTTTGGTGACAGTGGCATTTCTTTTTCTAAAGAAAAAACATAGTTTGTTAAATTTGCGGCCTTACTATTTAACAATTTTACAGTTTTGAGCATGCCAGACACTGTGGATGAGATGTGTCCTGAGATGCCCAATTTGGACGGCCTGATGAAGGACATAGGTGACATTTCTGAATCCGGCGCACGCTACACAGAGATGCCACAGGTCATCGAGGTCATCTTTCCCATGTTGTGTAACTACCTGTCTTACTGGTGGGCAAAAGGCCCAGAAAACTCCCCAGCTGATGCCAATTGCTGCACAACTGTCACATCTGAGCATCTTAGTCTTATCCTGGGCAATATCCTCAAGATTCTCAATAACAACCTTGGCATTGATAACGCCCCTTGGATGAAAAGACTTGCAGGTGAGGGTGAAATTGAACTGGTAGTGAATTGATTAGCATGCTTTGATACAGGATGATTACAATGCCTTCTCAAATATCTGTAAACTCTCCTCTATATAGTATACACCCAGCCTATCATTAGCAAGGCTAGCCCAGATCTTCTTAGAATGCACTTCCTGCCGACGCTGGAGAAACTGAAGAAGAAGACAGTGAAGGTAGTAGCTGAGGAGGAGCTGCTGAGGGCTGAAAGCAGGGCAGACACTCAGGAAGCTGAACTACAGATTCTGGATGAGTTTGCTGTTCTCTGCAGGGATCTGTATGCCTTCTATCCAATGCTCATTCGTTATGTGGACAACAACAGGTATTAATACCATGACCTGAGAGGGAGCTGCTAAACAATTTTGATGCCCACTGCAAAACAATTCAGGCCACTACACCTGAAACATTTTAAGTTTAATTGCTGCTAAAAAGTGGTGCTAAAGTTACAATCTACAGAGATAAGCTAATTTCACTTTTGTTAATAAGTTCATTTGACTTTTGTCTAGATCCAAATGGCTGAAGCAACCAGATTCAGATTCCGCAGAACTTTTCAAAATGGTGTCAGAGATTTTCATCCTTTGGTGTAAATCTCACGTAAGTTCTCTGTATATCATCAAAAAATATTTTCAAGAACTTGCAATTATTTCAAGATTTCCAGAGCTTGTTTCTGCTCTTTGTTTATAGAACTTTAAAAGGGAAGAGCAAAATTTTGTGGTGCAAAATGAAATTAACAACCTGGCGTTCCTTACTGGAGACAGCAAGACGAAGATGTCAAAAGTAAGTGTGATATAAAGTAATTGCCAGCTATAAGCAATTGGACACAAAAGCTCTGAGCTAATAACGTAGTGAGGCCAAATATCCTCTGGGGACATGTGTTCATGAAAATCATTATAAGCTATTTGTTTTATGTGTAATATATTGCTTTGTGAAACCAGTCTGGAGGTCAGGACCAAGAGAGAAGAGGAAAAAAGAGAAGGGGAGAGTTGTACTCCATCCAGACTTCCCTTATTGTAGCAGCTCACAAGAAGATGTTGCCCATTGGTCTGAACATGTGCACTCCTGGAGACCAGGAGCTCATTTCCCTTGCCAAGATCCGTTATAGTCTGGTGAGTGTATTTCTTGTCGCCTTAATTAGGCTTTATTGGAGATCTGTAACAAACCTCTAACAATTTCTTCATTTAACAGAAAGACACAGATGACGAGGTTAAGGATTACCTGAGGAAGAACCTCCATCTTCAGGAGAAGGTCTGGAGAAGCAAATCGCAATCTAACATACATGATTAGATGCTGAAATGTTGACATTGGCTTGTTGGTGTTTCTTGTCCCATCACAGTCAGCAGATCCAGCAGTGCAGTGGCAGCTGAACCTCTACAAAGATATTGTGGTGAAGAATGAGGGACCTCCAGACCCAGAGCAAAACGTGGAGAGAGTTCAGGCCATCTCCGCTGCTGTCTACCACCTTGATCAGGTATAATAGGCATAAAAATGAAATTCAACCTACATCTACCTACACTGTGTCTGGAACCTTATTTACTGGTTAACAGCAAGTAGACATACATTTTAATTTATCACACTAAGAAATAAAACATTTATTTCAATTAAACATTACATATATTTTACTCTCAGGTTGAGCTGCCGCTGAGGAACAAGAAGATGGTGTTTCAAAAGCTGCTGTCAAAGCAAAGAAAGCGTGCCGTGGTGGCCTGTTTCCGCATGGCGCCACTCTACAACTTACCAAGGTGTGTCCTTGGAAGCTTTAAATTAGAATTACAACTGCAATATTCATTCACAGCATTCAGCTTTAAAACATACTGACTCAATAGGTACTTCTGAAAGTTTCCTTGATAGCTATTCCTTCCTTCCAAATGCATCTGAATGCATTCTGTACTCCCTCTAGTGTCATCCTGTTTACATGTGCTGCAAAGTGTTTTAATTGGTGTTTTTCCATGCTCCTTTCTTCCTCCTCCTAAAACCTGTCCCTTTCTGTTGTCTCCATAACACACTTCAGATACAAAAATAATAATTACTTCCTGAATGGCTATCGGTACGTTTGGCTGGAAAAGGTGTACCATACCTCCAGCTTTGACCGTCTGTTCTCCATGCTAACGGTAATGTGAGACTAAGAGAACTCATGATCCCAACTTCCTCCTCCTCTTCCATTCTCCAAGCTAAGGGCTGAGCACAAGCATACAGTTAGCGCCGCCACTCTGAATGGTCACCTTCGTTTCTGCCGGGTCTCTTCGCTTTATGTAGCATCGGGAAGTTTCAGGGTGGGTTGAAGGTTCTTGACCTCATGATCATTTAAATGGTAGCTTTCATGGACTTCCTCATAAGGTGACCAGTCAGATGAGGCCATGGACTGTACATCTTCCTCTCACACCACAGAATGCACCTCCTTCCTTCATCTTCCTCTTAACCTCCCTCTCCCCCCCACTCTTCAGGCATCGCTCAATTAACCTCTTCCTCAGTGGCTATCAGAGACTTTGGATAGAGACAGAGGAGTACTCCTTTGAGGAGAAGCTAGTGCAGGACCTGGCAGTAAGTACCGGGCTGGCATCAGTGCTGCCCCGTGTGCTGTGTGTGCCTGCTGGTGCCTTCTTGGCGGCCGAAAGCTCTGCGGCCAGCACCGTGCCCGCTAAGGTGCGGGAGCACGTCTCTGCCCGCCTCATGTACTCATCCTGGCCTGTGTTCAGCTCTGCTGGTTACGTGACACACTACCGACCGAGGCACAGCAGCCAAGGCATGCATGAGTTTCGGCTGAGCCTCAGTTCCCGCCATCTCACTAGAAAAGCAGTCCGTTTCAGCGCAGCCGTGGTAAGAGGAGCAGACGTTCCCCGCGACGCTCTGCTTTGTTCTTTGGGTGTCGTCTTTCTTTCGTAAGTCTCGTTTGTTGTGAGAGTCGGTGGCATGTTCACCTCATGTAGAGATCATGTGTCAGCTGAAGTTCAGTCTGCTGTGTAAATTAGGGCGACCATACGTGCTATTTTTCCTGGACGCGTCCTGGCCAGGATTTCTATATTGCCTAAAATATCTAGGTTGTGGCTTTGTTTGCGTGTGCAGACCGATCGGTGTATGACATCAAAGTACCATACAGACGGTTCCTTATGCTTTCAAAACGCTCTTGAGGTACTTTGATGTCAAACACTGATTGGTCTGAGCCACGCTGCTTTTAAGTCGAACACACCTAATATGTACGCGTAATTGCATCGCTTTGATTGTAGATCCCACCTTCTCACACACACCATGATTGGTCCATCATGTACAATGCCTGCATGTTACTGGTCAAACTACTTTTCAATCATTACCTTCAGCAAGCATGAAAACAGGAAAACAAAGCCAAAACAAATCCTGGCAAGGACGTGTCCAGGAAAAATGGCATGTATGGTAACCCTAGTGTAAATCGACCCACCTGATTTGCGCGTCTTAATTTTATTTAGTATATTTATTATTATATATAACATATTTATTATTTTGAGCACTAATAAAATATTTAATTACTCTGGAATAAATTCTTACTATTGTTATCATTATTATTATTATTATTAATGCTAAACA
Organism: Acrossocheilus fasciatus; assembly: GCA_036784905.1. Classification (NCBI taxonomy): domain Eukaryota; kingdom Metazoa; phylum Chordata; class Actinopteri; order Cypriniformes; family Cyprinidae; genus Acrossocheilus; species Acrossocheilus fasciatus. The sequence continues at coordinate 21,008,668 of CM071957.1, read as the reverse complement.
TTGATAATTGGGCACTCATTTTTTAAATTTTGTGAAGACACCCTTTTAGTCATTTTTAGTCATATTCGTTTAATAGTGGAAACCGTGAATTTACAACAGTATATAACACTTAACACGCACTGCAAAACCATTTCCATTGCCATGTGAATTTGCATGTTTTTCCTGAGCTGGTCATTGGTCCCTGTCTAATTCTGGAGCATCCGACGCCAATGACCATGCTCAGGCCACTATGTCATCCCAACAAGTGTTTCTCAGCTAAGGCCCAGTGGACGTCCAGCATCCAACAAATTTAACCCAGTTGTGCAGCACATCTGATCCTAATGAAGTCATGTAGCACAGTAGCAGTAGTAGTTTCTTTTTAAGTTTTAAGATTGGATTTAAAGTGGCTTCACTGGGCCTGAACAGAGAGACATTGATCTTGATTACATTTAAGTGTGTCTTTGTGTAAAATAACTGCATGTCTAATTTAAATACAGAGCCTGTTGCTGCAAGATCAGGAAGCAAACTATTGGAGTCATTATGCTGAAAATGACTGTAATGAAACTAAATTGCATAAAGTGTCAAATGTGTTTATTTCCTTATGTTTATTTTCATAGCAGGTAGAACAGCTTTTAGTGTTTTAATGAGTTTTTTTTTTTTTGGTGTATTTGATGTAATAGTTTGATTGTAATACTGCGGAAGTTATTTGTTTCGGGCTGTGCATCATTGAGAATTGAGAATTTAGCTCCTAAATTTGAACTGAAGTTGAACAGGAAGCGGAACTGTAATTGTAATTTGAATTTAAGGAAGTAGAATTAAATTGAATTAATTAAAAGGAATGCATAGTAGTTTTTAATACATTTCATTGTTTCAGTATGAATTACCCATAAACATGCTATCATACATGCTGTGTATGAGATATTTACAGAAACATTAGATAACGATTATTTTTAATGCATGCTTTATTTTCCAGACTGCTGTAATTTATCTCTTAAAACAGTTTACAAGACTTAAAAGTGATATGCTATTTTTTATGCTATTTTTTTGTTGGCTACCATTGAATTTCTTTATATTGCAATTCAGTAATTTATATATAGGACATGGCCAACTGAACTCAAATTTACACTTGATTGAAAGGGAGCCAATTCTTAAATTCTGAATTTAGCCCAGCTGTGGTAATAGTAAGGTAGACAAGCATGGTTTGAGTGAAAGGGTGATTGCAGTGTCAGAATATGTTAGTGCATCATCATTTGGTTTATAAATAGATTTAAATGACAGTAGTCATAGAAACCAAGGTCTATAAAATAAGACTTCTGATTATAGCAACAAAAAATTGTGGGGGACAAACAGAGTTAAAGAGAAGAAGAAAGCTGGTGATCAACGGATTATGGGTAATGCTGTCTTTATAACTTCAGTGGCTCTTCCTGCAGAAAACTCCCATGACTGTGGTAGAGGAAGAAGAGGAAGAAGAAGCTGAAGTTCAGCCAGACCCTCTTCATCAGCTCATCCTTCACTTCAGTCACAATGCTCTGACAGAGAGAAGGTGTCATTTTCATATATAAGTACATAGAAGTACATTTATATACTTACTTATTCAAAAACAGATAAACAACTGACTTTTTTTTTTTTTTTTTTTTTGTAGTTTCCTAGAAGAGGATCCTCTCTACATTGCATATGCTGACATGATGGCAAAGGTCAGTGTTGTATTTAATCAAATTAATCCTTCCAATGTATATTGTGAATCTTTTAAAGAGTTTCCACTGAATTGTTATTTTAATTTACAGAGCTGTGCCGAGAATGAGGAAGAAGAAGAAGAAGAGGAGGGAAAAGAAAAAACGTTTGAGGTATTAAATTCCTGGACAAAAAAAATAATAAAATAATCTTAATGTTTCACGGTCTGTAAGCAGTGTAAATTTCAATGCTTTTGTCGTCTCTCTCACAGGAAAAAGAAATGGAGAAGCAGAAGATTCTGTACCAGCAGGCCAGACTTCACGCCCGTGGAGCTGCTGAGATGGTGCTGCAGATGATCAGTGCCAGTAAAGGTACACGTCTCTATTTCTGCCCTTTTGCTCTCTCTAAAGTCTTCATTTATTGGATTTCCTAAAGCAGCATTTGTTTGATTGCAGGCCGACTTGGTCCTATGGTGACTGGCACCCTTAAACTGGGCATTTCTATCCTAAATGGAGGCAACGTTCTTGTCCAGCAGGTAAAGAACTTGACTGGGCTGAAGGTAGTTTTGTCTCACAGAGGATACTGAGCTCAGAAATTAACGCTTTATAATTCTTTAGAAAATGCTGGATTATTTGAAGGAAAAACGAGATGCGGGCTTCTTTAAAAGTTTATCTGGACTTATGATGTCTTGCAGGTGGGTGTGAACATAGTTTTGCGCTTATTATCCATTTTGCCGTACAGTGATTATTAATTTTGACTGTGTCTTTGGCAGTGTGCTGGATTTAAATGCATTTGAAAGGCAAAATAAGGCAGAGAGTCTTGGAATGGTGACTGAAGAGGGGTCATGTAAGCCAAAGCTTTATTCTTCTCTGTCTGCACTTTTTGATGAGTACTATGATTAATTAGTTAACAACATCTGCATTATATCTCTCCTGCCATTATAGTACAAAACACAAGTTTTGTGTTTGTATACAGAGTATATTAGCTTCTTTTTAGTACCGTACAGCATTGGCAGTAGTATCAGTTTTGGTCCTTCCTTTGGCTTGAATTGCTGCACCCTGATAACTTTGCGAAGTGCATTGTTAATAATGTGTGTACATGGATTCACTGCAACAGTGGAAGTTGCAGTATTCTCCTCATGCAGTGTCAAATGTCTATGGGATGCCATTAACTATAAATGTTTTATTGTCCAATAATTAAAGGGCTTCATCTTCAAAGGTGAAATGAAGGACCACAGTGGTGTGATTATGCTATGCACAACAACTTTAGACAAAGCAATACAATAATTAGGACACTCATAACAATGTAAAATATCTAAAGATGAATATATGTTGCTGAAGGTATTTCTGTCAGGGCTCCGGTAAATGTTTTAGGGTTTTTTTTTCTTCACTGTTTGGTTTGCTTGATTTACCCCCAAATAATAATAAATAATAATTTTGCTAAATGAGTTTCTGACAGCGCTGAGGTGAATGTGAGCTTTTTTCCAATCTTTTGTTTTGTCCGATTAACCTCAAAAAGAAAAGAAAAAATTGGATTGGGACAAGTACTGTAATCTGTCCAGATGTTTTATTTTGATTTTTTTTTTTTTTGCCATTTTCATTATTCTGATTATTCTCAGTAGATTGTAATTACTGTAACACAGTAATGAGAATCATCCCATCCAATTTTTTATTAAAATTAAATTAGACACAGTATTTTTAGCCTTACTTTAATGAGAAAGTATTTTATACAACTTTATATAAATTCTATTTTTTACTCTTTTGATTTTGGGGTGAAATACAACCCAGATGTATACAACCCAGATATATTCTTGAAAGGCTTGGTGAGTTTTACCTACATTAATAACTTTTATTAGCCATATTGCTGAATTTGATGGGATCAGATATCATATGAAAGGCAACAGACATCAAGTATGATACAGAATATGACTAAAACCACTGCATTGGAAATAATACTAACACCTTCTTTAACTACTGATTTTGCAGCATACTCACACACGACTAAACAAATAAAGCCTTGTCCTGTCCCAGTGAATAATATGATGTATATGTGTTACACTGTATGTGGTCCCGCTTTAATTTCATTGTTATGGATTTGCATCTAAATAAAAACCAGAGGTCTTACATTTCATGAAACACACTGTCAACATCTGTAACTGCATGTCCATCCTCTCACTAAAGTTCAATGACTCTTCTTCTTATTTCTTTCTGAAGTTCAGTCTTTCACCATTTGCTTATGTCTGCTCTCTTTGTTTGTTTTCCATCATTTTATTCTGGATTGCAGTCAACGTGAAAGAGCGGGGTAAATATAGTTTAGCTACTCATTTCGCAATGCTGTACCCTGGCATGTTCTACCCCACCATTTCTCAGAAACTTTCCCTCTCCCCTGCTACTGGTGATATAAATGCACTACTCTTCACGGCTGGCTTGTAAAGACTAATGCATGCTGGCACAGAATTAAGACAGAACTAAGACTAAAACCAAGCTCATTTACCTAGCCTAACTTTACTAAACTAGTTCACTAAATGGGAAGATTTTGACTTCCATGTGAACATTACAAATCATCTGTACTCATACAGTGTTGAAAAAAATTAAAACATGTTCAAAGAGGTGTACACTCAGCTAAAGATTATACCCCAGCTACAAAATGAGCAAAGAGCTTTGCCATGCTGTGAATCGGGCTATTTCACAAAGCTGGTTTCTCACTTGACTAACTTTCACAAGTATGACTTTGTGTACAATATGATACAGCAGGATCTAATCATTAAAATCATGTCAAGTGTTTCCAACATATACTTTACACCATTCTTGTGAAAGTTACCTTGCTAACCCAGCTTTTTGAAATTTCTGTCATTTCTGTGTATTAATTGACAAGCTTTTCTTTTTTCCAGTCAGTTCTTGGGATGCAGTTGCGAGCCTGCAATCTAAAGCTCTTCATCCTAAGTGAAGCAAGCTCCCCCAAAAAAATGTGCTAGTCACCAGCTTGCTTGAGACTGATGTAAATTTGTCATCTAGTCTGGCTTTAAAAATATGGCCCAGAAATAACTGCAATTCTCTTTTTTAATGTTTTAAGGTTCAAAAGTACTACAAAATGATGACTTTACAAAGGATCTATTCAGGTTTTTGCAACTTCTATGTGAGGGACACAATAACGGTAAGACTAAAAAAAAACTTATATATATTTTTTCTATGTAATGCTACTTTTTAAAACTAAATAAAAATGTTAACTAATTATACTTTTAATCATATTTGTATTATATATTTTTATAACATTTAATAAACACAATGTTCAGTACAAAAGGCATTGCTAATGAATAAAGAATTAAGATTTCACAGAAAAACTGCCTATTTAACTATGCTTCACTGCCTATTCTTTACTATTTAGTGTTTACATTTTAAAATCCCTCAACAGATTTCCAAAACTTCTTGCGGACCCAGACTGGAAACACTACTACAGTCAACATCATCATTAGCACTGTGGACTACCTATTACGTCTACAGGTAACACAAACTAAATACATATGTAGATGTGTTACATAGCTTTGAATTCTCATGAATCTACTCAACTTCAGTCCTCTGTAATGGTCGTACTTGTTTTCACCACCAGGAATCAATAAGTGATTTCTACTGGTATTACTCTGGGAAAGATGTCATGGATGAGGCTGGGCAACTTAACTTCTCCAAAGCTTTGGCAGTAGCCAAACAAATCTTTAACTCACTCACTGAGTACATTCAGGTAATGCATATACTCTACACTAGTACACTATATTAGAGTTCAGTGGATGTCTTTGCATTTCATAATACTGTGTTTTCTATTTTTAGGGCCCTTGTATTGGGAATCAGCAAAGTTTGGCACACAGCAGGTTGTGGGACGCAGTGGTCGGGTTCCTGCATGTTTTCGCAAACATGCAAATGAAACTGTCACAGGTAACCAATCAGGGCATTGTTAATGTGTAGCAATTACTAAATATGATGCGTCTCAACATTAAATGTCATTCGTTTCAGGATTCTAGTCAAATCGAGTTATTGAAAGAGCTGATGGATTTGCAGAAAGATATGGTGGTCATGATGTTATCCCTTCTGGAGGGTGAGAGTTTATTTTTTTCAAACACCATAATGAACTAGTAAGAGACTAGCAATGGTTAATTCCATCAACTGCATGTTACAGGTAATGTGGTGAATGGAACTATTGGTAAGCAGATGGTTGACACATTAGTTGAGTCCTCCAGCAATGTGGAAATGATCCTCAAGTTCTTCGACATGTTCCTCAAACTGAAGGACCTCACTACATCTGATAACTTCAAGGAGTACGACCCAGACTGCAAAGGCGTTATATCCAAGAAGGAGTTCCATAAGTCTATGGATAGCCAAAAGCAATACACACAGTCTGAGATTGAGTTTCTTCTCTCCTGTGTGGAGGCAGATGAAAATGACATGTTCAACTACAAGGAGTTTGTGGAACGCTTCCACGAACCAGCAAAGGACATCGGCTTCAACGTGGCTGTGCTCCTTACTAACCTATCAGAACACATGCCTCACGACTCACGCCTGTCCACATTCTTAGACCTGGCTGAAAGCGTTCTCAGTTACTTTGAGCCGTACCTGGGCCGTATAGAGATCATGGGGGGTGGCAAGAGGATTGAGAGGGTTTACTTTGAGATCAGCGAGTCTAGCAGAACCCAATGGGAAAAACCTCAGGTCAAAGAGTCCAAAAGGCAGTTCATCTTCGATGTGGTCAACGAAGGTGGTGAGAGTGAGAAGATGGAGTTATTTGTGAACTTCTGTGAGGACACTATCTTTGAGATGCAATTGGCCTCTCAGATCTCCGAGCCAGATGCTGCAGAACCACATGAGGAGGATGAAGAAGAGGAGTTGCACAGTCTGCTTGAAGGATTGTCTGAGGAGGAAGACGCATCTCTTGAGTCCGCCTCGGCCTTCACAGCAGCCTGCTCCTCTGTGAAGAAGAGCATGTCTGATTTCCGTAAAATGCTGACATTTAAGAGTATGAAAAAACAGTTTAAGAAATTCAGGAAATTGACCATCAGGGAAATGATCACGGGGTTCTTCTCCTTCGTCTGGATGCTCTTCACCGGGTTCTTCAAGGGCATTTTCGGCATCATTTTTGGGTTCTTCCATATTATTTGGTCCTCCATGTTTGGAGGAGGTCTTGTGGAGGGTGCTAAAAACATGAAAGTGACAGATATCTTGGGTAACATGCCTGATCCAACACAGTTTGGGATCCATGGTGATGTAATGGAAGCAGAAAAAACAGAGAGCAGTGAGATGGTGGTGTCGGCAGATATGGTGCAGATGACCAGTGCTGGTTCTGAAAAGCTGGAGGCGGATACGGTCATGGATCTACTTAATCCAGCTGTGAAGAAGGAGGGGAAGCATGGGGCAGAACCTGGTCTGGGTGATGTCTGTGAAGTCCTGACAGAGTCTAGCGCCCCTGTTGAGAAAAAGAAGAGCCAGGTATCTACAGACCTTAGTCTGTGTAGACGCTGTATTGAATTTTATGTGAATGAAAATGAGGCTGCGAGGCATAGATTTGCAGTTTTACAATGGCATTTAAGGCCCTAGATCAGGCCTAGATGTATTTTTCACAACCAATACAATTTTTTTTTTTGGATAGATGTTTCAACAGCTGAGCAGGCATGTTTTTAAAGATCAGTACAATTCATTGAATACCCTGTACTTCTATTCTTTACAGCCTTGTTTTCATCTCTCTCAAAACATAAATATAATGCTTCCTTCACTAAGGTCTGTTATTTGAATCAAACATGTGATACACGGCAGTGTTTCTTGTGATTTGTAAATTTGACAAAGAATATTGTTTTTTATTGCACAGAAAGTAGCAGCAGAGAAGCCAGAATCCGAGCCAGAGAAAGCTGAGTAAGTTGACTAATTAGATGTTGTCTGATCATTTCCTTATCAAAATGTTCTAACACGGCAATGTTTTTTAGCACTGAGAATCAGGAGAAAGAAGACAAGGCTAAAGAGGAAACGCCTGAGGAACCAGCAGCAGCAAAACCAGCTCCAAAAGCCAAACGTGGCTCAGCAAAGGAAGAATCTCCAGCATTCATGGCCAGCTTCTTTGCAGGCCTTGAAGTCTACAAAGCCAAAATGCTGGTAAGAAAAGCTTGAGTCACATTTTTTGTTAAACTTTGTCCTGCAGGGAATTTTGTTTAAGTGGCAAAGATGAAACATTATCATTTAGATCTTCTCCATTTAGAACTGCCTGGCTCGCAATTTCTACAACCTTCGTCTTCTGGCTTTGTTTATGGCCTTCGCCATCAACTTCATCCTGCTCTTCTACAAGGTGTTTTGCAGATAACTTTTCTATTAACATTAAATGTGCTCATGAATGTGAAGTCGACATTGAATTAATAAATAATCACCTATTTGGTTTATTATATAGTTGTTCTCTAACACTTTTAAATATTGCTGCGCTCTAAAGGTGACTGGAGATTTTGAGGATGAGGAAGAGGAGGAGGGATCCTGGGGTGGTGAAGAGGAGGAAGGTGATGAAGATGATGAAGGAATGGAGTACTTCATTCTTCAGGAGAGCACTGGCTACATGGCACCCACATTGATGTCCTTGGCTGTACTGCACACGATCATCTCCTTACTCTGTGTCGTTGGATATTACTGCCTTAAGGTTTATCCCGATTCCTCTCGTTTGGTTACATTCATCAGGATTCAGGATATGTCAAAGCCAGATGCTGCACAACAGTGTCGATCATGTAATCTTGTTTTCTCCTTGCTGTAGGTTCCTTTAGTCGTGTTCAAGCGGGAGAAGGAGATCGCTAGGAAGCTTGAGTTTGATGGTTTGTATATTACCGAGCAGCCGTCAGATGATGACATCAAAGGACAGTGGGATCGTTTGGTCATTGCAACTCCGTAAGAAACACTTTAGACATTCTCTTTTGTTCAGTGCCTTACATTGCATTTACATTAGAGTTTGAATATTATTATACTTACTTAATATAACATTCATCAGTACTATAGCACTACTACTGTTCAAAAGTTGTTGTTTTTTACCTTTTTTGGCATTTTTATGCCTTTTTTGGATAGGACGGTACAAATTAGACAGGAAAGCATGGGGCAGACAGAGAGAAACAGGATCAGCAAAGGACCTTGAGCCGGGAATCAAACTGGGGTCTATGGAAACATTTCTTATTATTATCAATGTTGAAAAACATCTGTGCTGCTTAATATTTTTGTGGAAACCATCATACATTTTTTAAAATTTATTTTAGAATTCTTTAATGAATAGATAATGAATAGAAATCTTTTGTAACATTATAAATATAATGTATATACTGTCACTATTTATCAATTTAATGTGTCCTTGCTGAAATAAATTAAAAAAAAAACAACTTGCTGACCCCAAACCTTTACAAATATTAGTGTATGTACATGACATATACAAAAATATTTTACAAAGTTGACATGCTGTACTATAATTTAAAATAAATATGCATATCAAAGTTTTTCATAGCTAAAAAATACACACTGCAAAACAATTTTAAACAGTATTAAAAAAAATATTTTAAAAGTATAATACATGTTACTTTTATGATTTCATATTAATTGAGAAACTACAATGATTATTAACAATGATTATTAGGAAATGTATAAATTGTATTTGTCACACTAATAATAATAAGTTTTATTTATATAGCGCCTTTCCAGGGCTCACAAGGGTAGATGATGATGACAAACAATAGTTAGTAGAAACAATAAAAGAACATTATATAGACAGGGCAGCATACAGCAAAATAGAATCAAGCACAATGAAATACAAAACAACGGCTTGGGGGAGCCAAGCCGTGCAATGATTTAAAATTGAGCAGGAGAATAACGAGTTGAGCTCAAGTAGCAGAAGTATAGCCAGAGAACCAGAGTCACCAGAAAGTAGTAGATCATTCACTACCTTTACAAGTGCAGCTTCAGTACTATGGAGTGGGCGAAAACCAGATTGAAAGGGATCAAAGAGATCATTTTCGATTAGAAAAGACTGAAGCTGGGAGGCGACGGTACTTTCCAGTAATTTAGCAATGAATGGTAAATTTGAAATAGGATGGTAGTTAGCACTGAGGAATCAAGGTTAGGTTTCTTGAGAACAGGGGTGACTGCAGCAGTTTTGAGTGGCAGAGGGAATGAAGCAGAGGTAAGAGAAGCATTGATGAAGCGAGAGATAGGTGTAGAAATGAAAGAATGGCAAAGTTTCAGAAGAGAAGTGGGAGCAGGGTCAAGTCGACAGGATAAAGAGTTTAACTCGGAGACAGAAGATGGAGTAGACAGAGAAAAACAAGACAGGGCCTGAGCAGATAGATTTGGCAGATAGCTAAGCTTTGTAGCATCATTAGAGAAGCACTGGTGGACGGCATCTGCCTTTTCTATCAAGTAATTCAAGAAGGAACAGCAAAACTCATATGAAGCTAGAGTATCCTGGGGTGGAGGTTTGGTAAGCTTATTTATTGTGTTAAATAATGCTTTTGGCCTGTTGCTTGATTTATTAATTGTAGCAGAGACAAAACTAAAACTACAGGACCATTTAAAAAGAAACAGTGAAGGCAAACATGATTGAAAATGGAAATACTGAAAGTTAATTGTGACCAGTTATAGGACCCAATACATACACTTTCCTTTCGATTGATTTCAATGTCAATTCTATTTCAGTGTCAGTTTTAGTTGTAACTACCCACATACTGTTCATTAGTATATCATATCTTATTCATAAAGTAATCCATCAGAGCGTCCTTTGAGTACTTCCTTACCTGTCTTTCAGGTCCTTCCCTAACAATTACTGGGACAAATTTGTTAAGAGGAAGGTAAGCAAAATCACACAAAACTCGATGGTGCTTGTATTCATTGGACTGTCTGCATATCCAATTTCCACTGTCCTCTGTAGGTCATCAATAAATACGGTGACTTGTACGGGGCCGAGCGCATAGCTGAACTCCTGGGTCTGGATAAGAGTGCTCTGGACTTTGATCCCACTGAAGAAGCCGTGGTGAAGGAGGCCTCCCTGCTGTCCTGGTGAGCTGACGGGACCTGAAACCTTTGGTTTGAAAGAGCATTAAAGCATTCAGTCACGTTTTGGTTTTAATTGCAGGTTGAGCTCAATTGATACAAAGTACCACATCTGGAAAATGGGTGTGGTGCTGACGGACAACGTGAGTACGGCTCAGATTTGAAAACATTAAGAGGAATATCCTGTATCAGGACAATAACGCTTTGTCTTTCATCTCTAGTCTTACCTCTACCTGATCTGGTACACCATCATGTCTATTCTGGGACATTACAATAACTTCTTCTTTGCCGCTCATTTGCTGGACATTGCCATGGGCGTCAAGACCTTGAGGACCATCCTCTCTTCTGTGACTCACAATGGCAAACAGGTAAGTCTCATCCAGCAGGGGGTGACTGTAGTACAGCTTTACACCAAGATACTTCTGATCTGATGAAAATACCTTCTTCATCTGAACAGCTGGTGTTGACCGTGGGCCTCCTGGCGGTTGTGGTCTACCTGTACACCGTGGTGGCTTTTAACTTCTTCCGCAAGTTCTACAACAAGAGCGAGGATGAGGACGCACCTGACATGAAGTGTGATGATATGATGACTGTGAGTTTAGCTTTTGTTTTGAAAGGATCCTTGAAGGACATTTAGTATGTTGTTTTTCATCTGGCTCTTCTGGAAGTCATTTTTGACTCACTATTTATTGTCAGGAAATAATCATTTATTCGGTGAGATAATGTGTCAGGTCATATCAAATGCTTATGTGACCTAAATGCTTGTTTAGGTCTGTTGTTTGTTTGTCATCAAAAGTACTATTGAATTTTTTTTTTACACTTTTGAAAAGAAATGGGAAATTTTCTCATTTTTTTGAGGGAAATATTAAGAGTGCCTTAATTTAGATTTTTACTTTTATATTTCATTATTTATTATACATATGTATCAAACGTTTGAAATTGAAGAATTTGTTTGAAAGAAATTAATCATTTTATTTAGCAATGGTGCATTAAATTGATCAAAAGTGACAGTAAAGACATTTATATTTATAAATAAAATGTACAATAGTTTCTACAAAAGTATTAAGCAGCACAAATGTTTTCAAAATTGATAATAAAAAGTGTTACTTGATTGCCAAATCATCATATCAGAATGATTTCTGAAGGATCACGTGACACTGACAATTCAGCTTTGCCATCACATGATTACACTACATTTAAATGCAGCATTGGTGAAAAAGCATCTTACAAACCTCAAACGTTTGAACAGTATTGGTGTATATATAATGTCCAAACTGCTTTGCTAGATCATTAAAAACTAAAACGACTCCCATGACTCCTCAGTGCTACCTGTTCCACATGTACGTGGGTGTGAGAGCTGGCGGTGGCATCGGTGATGAAATCGTGGACCCGGCCGGTGACCCGTACGAGCTCTACCGCATTCTGTTTGACATCACCTTCTTCTTCTTCGTCATCGTCATTCTGCTGGCCATCATTCAGGGTACTGCTTACATTCCTGATCAAACTCTTTATAAGCCACACTGATCTTAAAATAGCAACAAAATTACCTAATGTCCAATACTGTGGACATTCAGAACACCAACATAATGGCGAATACTTTCATTTTCAAACCAGGTTTGATCATTGATGCCTTCGGTGAGCTGAGAGACCAGCAGGAGCAGGTGAAAGAGGACATGGAGGTGAGCGCTTTCACATGTCCTCCTTGTAAGGTCTAAAAAGAGCACAGTCTGTTATTATTTGAACTTTTTTATCTTTGGTGTAGACAAAATGCTTCATCTGTGGAATCGGGAATGATTATTTTGACACAACTCCGCATGGCTTTGAGACCCATACCTTACAAGAGCACAATCTGGCCAACTATTTGTGAGTAAACACTGTATATGACATACTGTAACATAAACATCCGATATGCAAAGTAAGACACTTTGCATTGTTATAATGCTTTCTTTATCAACTAAACACATCTGAATATTCAAATATTCCTTTCTAACAGATTCTTCCTGATGTATCTTATCAACAAAGATGAGACTGAATACACTGGTCAGGTAATCTACCAATCCAATTAAAACTAGTGCCTTATTTAATCAATATACACTACCTTTCAAAATTTTGGGGTGGGTAAGATTTTTAAAAAATATTTCTGAAACAATTCTCTTAAGCTCACCAAGGCTACATTTATTTGAGCAAAGATTCAATAATATTGTGAAATGTAAATACCACTCAAAATAACTGTTTTCTATTTATATAGATTTTAAAATGTAATTTACAGTTTTGCTCATATGTAGAATATGCAAAATGTTAATAACAAAATAAGAGGGATCATGAAAATGGCATGTTTTTTTTTTTATTCATTAAGCTTTTTCATATAACATATACTCCACAACACAAAATAACTGAAATTATAAAAATGGCTCAAAAGTTTACATACCCTTTAATATTTATACTGTTTCATTACCTGGATGGTCCACAACTTATTCAGTTCATGGTGAGCTGATCCAGGACAGCACTAAATAAATGCTAATATTAATGCTGAGAACATTCCTTGATATTTCTGTGGAAAGATGTTTTCTTAAGATTGATCAACAGAGTTCAAAAGAACAGCATTTATTTAAAATATAAGTTTTTTGGTCAAATTATAAATGTCTTTACTGTCATGTTCAGTCAATTTAATGCATCCTTGCTGAATTAAAATATTAATTTCTTCTTTAGAAAATTTTTTGACCCTACTTGTGAATTGTAGTGTATACTATTATTGTATATTATAGTATTTAATAAATGATATCTTCCAATTATCTTTCTATTCCAGGAGTCGTATGTTTGGAAGATGTATCAGGAGAGATGCTGGGATTTCTTCCCTGCTGGAGACTGTTTCCGGAAGCAAAACGAGGACCAGCTGGGCTAGAGTACATATTGTCCTCAGTCCTAATATGAGAGAACCTATATGAGCTCCTAATATCCACATGGATTTTAGGACCTTGTACAGGTTGGACACAACATCCTAAACTAGCTCTCATCATATGCTACTCACTAATTCATCCAATCAAAACAACCTCAATCGTTTCTACACCAGAAATGACAGCGACATACTGAGAACTCATTGTGATCGAGCCAAAAATGTGAACTCAAGTGCAACATTGAGAAAAAAACAAAACAAAGAAAAGAAAAAAAACAAAACAAAACAACATGTAGCACACATTGCCAAATTAAGACACAAAGCCATGTTTGATTAAAAATCATGGGAAAATGCCTCATTTGCTTAACTCACAAATGCACACACACTTGTGAGATATGTTAACATATGTATGTTTTTGATGTTGAATGAACGTCTACACAAATATGCACAAGAATACCTTCTTAGTATTCAACGAGTGCCAAACACAATTTCTGCCTGTTTGATTTAAAAACAAAACAAAAAAAAAAACTATGAAGAATGTGCAATGCCTTTAAGGACGGTACCCTGACTGGTGGAATGAGAAATATAACGATCATCTGCTTCAGTCCACTAGCTGTTTCTCATACAGAAAAGTGCCTTATGACAACAGACTATGCAAACATTTTGTTCCTGCTCGTATGTTTTGCTATTTGCAGTTTAGTTTAGAGTATCACTGACTCACCTGGGTTAGTAGCTTTGTAGCTTTAGTTGACGTTTGTTCATGAGTAAAGATTACACTGCTTTTTTAACGTTTGGTTAAGGTTAAATAACTGAAATCGTGTCTGCCTGATCATTTATGAAGTATGATTGCAAAACAATGGGAATCTACATTCAAGGACAAAAACAATGACATTTATTGAACAGAAGTCAATACACTAAACTGCTATTGTATGGCCATTTGTATGTATGTAGTAGCTTTGGTGATTTGCATTTGTTTTGAGCAGGGGGAATGAAAATAAAGTAGCTAATGCAATAAATCCAAGCTGGTCATAGCTGCTTTTAATCAGTCAAGTGATGAGTGAGAATATGATGGGTCTGAAAACTGTTACAAAGCATTACATCACTTTTATGAGTAATACATTGATGAAGCATTTTATATTCCACATGACTGAATTAGTCTTGGCTATTATAAGACTTAATGAAATGTTGCGGTATGATGTTCACGTCCACAGAGAAGTAACGCTATGTCAGCATTAGCAAAGCTGCATGTGCTGATTTAATCCACAGCAGTGTCAGTCAGCTTCTCTGGGATCACGAGATCATGCTGTCCAGCCAGTCCTCCAGATCCTCCTCTGTCACTTCCTGCCTCGTAGGTTTAGCTTCACTTTCCACTTCTGGCTTCGTCTCTTTCATATCAACCATTTGATCTGTTTTCTCTTCTTCTCCTGAACCTGTTGAGGTGATAAAATCACATTTTTACATCAGAAACTACTTTGAAACTTCACTTGCAAAAGCTACAAGATTGACGTAGCTAACTTTGCTACGAAGCACTATCAGAAAGTACCTAAATAAACTGAAGTATTTAAGGATTACATATAAATATTTGAAGAATTGGATAACACTTTTGTTCTGCAATTATAGCATTTATCTGGAATTTTACAATAGATATAAATAATATATATTATATATAAATACGCTGAATTTTCAGTCTTCGGTGTCACATGATCCTTCAGAAATTATTCTAATATGCTGATTTGGTGCTCAAGAAACCTTTCTAATCAATGTTGAAAACAGTTTCGCTGCTTAATCTAAGATTTTTTTTTCAATCTTTGGTGAATAGAACGTTTAGCATTTATTTGAATTTTTTTAACAACGTAAAAGTCATTAGTTTTGATTAAGATAATGTGTCATTGTGTAATAAAAGTCTTAAAAAAAAAAAACTTACTGACCACAAACCTCTGAATGGTAGTGTAATTATTTACTGTATAAACAGCATAAAAGCAGCATTCAACTACATACTAAAAAAGAATCAGTGATTAAAATGATTCAGTTATTCAGACTGGTGAACTGATTATTTACATCAACTGTCTCACTTAAATGAGTATGACTTCCAAACACTACTTATGTAGCTTATTATCGGAAGTTACAACTAATACTAATTTTGGTTAGTTAAACTACACCCTGACACTGTTTAACAAAAAAAATAAATGAACAAACTTATACTGACCTTGTGGTGGGCTGTTTAGCACATCGTCTGTTGTAGTGTGGGATTCGACTGAAGTCATTTCTGTGACGGTTTTCTGCAAGTTGAGGAGAAGGTCGAGCTCCTGGTCAGCATCATCTGTGGCAGGAGGGACGGCTGTGGAGACACTGAGAGACGCTGTGGTACCTGGAACAGGCTTTACACTGCTGGAAACACCCAGGCCTGACTGAGCAACTTTCAATCCAGCTGTTAAAGTCGAGTCGGTTCTGTGAGGTGCTGTCACGGACGGAAGTTCTACAGGAGTCATCACCTGAAACATATTAAAACACTAGCACATTCTTCGCTGATACTAGTAAGTATTTCATAGTATTCCAACAAGAAAATCAGTTGTTCTACCTGCACAAGCTCAGCCTCCAGGTTCAGTCTTGTGTGCAGTGGAAGCTCTTGAAGTGACTGAGTTAAAGCTGGCAGGTCTATAAACAGAGCTGGAATCTGAAGAAATCACAATCAACCATGAGAATATACTTCCTCAAACAACAGGATTTCAGTGACTGCAGTGCAAAACATGCAAGTGAATCATAATACTTAATAACTTGTGGAATGACTGATCATGCACCTGGTTTTTTGCTAGCGAGTCCATCTCCCAGTCCTTCTCATCAGAGAACCTGAACTGAGTAAACGAGTCCCCTGAAACAGATAAACATGTAATACATAAAAAAATATATATATTATATAGAGGTAATGTATTAGTTTTGCTTTGACACTTTCAAGAAACTCAGATTGAATTCTTTACTTCAGTGAAATTACTGATGTGCCACTTTTAGTGATTTAAAAAAAAAAAAAAAAATATTTACATAATATTTTTTATTTTACATTAGGAATAAAGTCCAAATTAACCTTTATTATAAATATTTGACAGTTTATTTCATTAATATTAATTCATTATTTTATTATTATTATTAAATATGAAAATTACATTTGGTTTAATTACACTTCTAAAATCAACATTACAATATTATATCTCGCATTATGTACACCCTCTGATTATCCAGTTTTAAAAAAATTTAATTGGATATAAATACAAATGCAATTCGTATACTATATTACAGTATTTATTTTAAATTAGCTTTTATTTTTATATGTTCAATTTTAGTTTTAATTTAAGTTAAGTTTTCTTGATTATGTACTTTTTTTTTTTTTTTTTTAAATTATACTTTTTTGGCAAGGTAAGGTTTCAATTTTTTTTTTCGGTTTATTTAATATTTGGTTTTCATTTTATTTAAGTTTTTTTTTTTTTTTATTAAAGATTTGCAATAGTTTTCATTAACAATAACCACTGTACTATAGCTCACCTTCACCATTATGATTAATGCTTGTAGTGACAAGCATTAATCATATCTATGACTTAGTTTTGAACCCTCTTATAGTTCAATCTTTAGCCAAGAAAAACAACTCTCACATCTCCATGCTGTAAACACTCAGTTCACTGCGCACCTTCACAGCAGCAGCTCAACGTGTGTCATCTTCTGAAGTCATTTTCACCTTGACACAAGCAGCGTGAATTCTGAGGCGGCAGCAAGTTGGGACAGCTGAAGAAAGAAGCCGTGGGTCTGTCACGCACAGCTGTCCCAGCCAGAATACTCAGCGCCTCCCGCCTCAGAAACGCTCTTTCATTCGAGACACACTTGCCAACTGCAGTTGGCCAAACCGACACGGATGATACAGAGCAGGGTCTCAAGGTCAAGAGGAGCGATCCTTCTTCAAAAGAGCACTCCAGAAGCATTCTGCCGCTTCATATAATGTGTTAAAAAGATGAACAGCTGCAACTAAAAACAACAACATGCTACTATTAAAGTTTTTGTCTATCTAGCAGAAGCCACGTCACAGGAAGCAGGATTCCTGCTAAAGCTGAGCAAGCTGCCAAGAACGCAGTGCTTGATGTTATCAGTGTAGAAACGCTGTTATGAGTGGGCTTGGAGCTGCGGACAGGAGATGCCATCCAGGCGATTTCATCATGTTTCCTTCACTGGCAGTGACAGCGCCATGGAAACTGCTGCCATAACAATAAGCAAAGGTCCTGTCAGCATGTGCAACGAGGGGCAGCGTAGCTTTAGCGGAGCAAGTAGTGTGGCTAGTGAATATAACAAACCAGCTGCATGTGACATACTGCTGTGCTGCACTACTTATGATAAACGCATTGTTTGTACAAGTGCAAATTAAGTATAAATTAAGAAATTATCACATGGACACTGTTTAGTAGGGATACAAAAATATAGAGTGTGTTGACCAAGAGCCAATGGTTATTTTTGTTATGTCTGATAAACAATATAATTGAGTATTATTACAGATGAAGGAATGCTGATATTAAGCACTTACAGTATGACTGCATGCATATTTCTTTATACAAAAGTTGAATAAAATGAATGTTCCTGTGCATAATGGTCAAATACTTTCTCTCAGTTTATCAAGCGGAGACTATAACTAATTAAAAGCAATTTATTCAATTATTTACTCACCTCTGCAGGATCATTCCGGGTCATATTTCACTCCAAAATCAAAAGTAGAAAATGTATGTTTTACAGGAATGTGAATCAAATGCTGTGAATCATCACTAAGCATAATGAGAATTACAAACAAATGTTAAGCAATCTTTTTTTTTTTTTCCAATTTCTTCATTCAAGTTAAAATAAAACAAGTCTACAGTTTATATACAGTTAAATCTATGAATCGATTTAAAATGTTTTTCACTTTTCAAACTGTAATTTATTACATAGTACCCAGGACCACAAAACTAGTCATAAGGGTCAATTTTATGAAATTTTTGGCATAAAAGAAAAATCGATAATTTTGACCCATACAATATATTGTTGGGTATTGCTACAAATATACTGATACGACTTAAGACTGGTTTTGTGGACCAGGGTCACATATTAAAAAAAGCACTGTACAGTGGCCCGGTAGTGCACAACACAAAAAAATCTCCAAAACACAATGAAATTAGCACAGCACAATGGAAACAAACCACAACATGATGAAAACAAGTCGCAACACAACAGAAACAAGTCACAATACAACGAAATCAGCCCAAAACAAAGGAAACAAGCCACAACACAATGAAATTAGCACAAAACAACGGAAACAAGCCGCAACACAACAGAAACAAGTCACAATACAACGAAGTTAGCACAAAACAACGGAAACAAGCCGCAACACAACAGAAACAAGTCACAATACAACGAAGTTAGCACAAAACAACGGAAACAAGACGCAACACAACAGAAACAAGTCACAATACAACGAAGTTAGCACAAAACAACGGAAACAAGACGCAACACAACAGAAACAAGTCACAATACAATGAAGTTAGCACAAAACAACGGAAACAAGCCACAACACAATGAAATTAGCACAAAACAACGGAAACAAGCCGCAACACAACGGAAACAAGTCACAATACAACGGAAACAAGTCACAACACACTGAAATTCGCACAAAAAAAACAAGCAAGCCGCAAAACAACAAAATTAGCACAAAACAACAGAAACATGCCGCAACACAATAGAAACAAGTCACAACACAACAAAATTAGCACAAAACAACAGAAACATGCCGCAACACAATAGAAACAAGTCACAACACAATGAAATTAGCACAAAACAACGGAAACAAGCCGCAACACAACAGAAACAAGTCACAACACAATGAAATTAGCACAAAACAATGGAAACAAGCCGCAACACAACAGAAACAAGTCACAATACAATGAAATTGTACACAAGAGAAACAAACAGCAAAATTAGCAAAACAAAACAAAATTGGTCCTTTGTGTTGTGGCGATTTCATTGTGTTGTGCACTACTGGGCCACCGTAGTCACTGGCCAATTCTTTATCTTAATCCATATTTCAAATGATTTTACTTTCATAAAAATTTTAATACAGTTTAAATGTTACATTTAAAAATATAGATTTTTTTTTTAATTGTTCAACTTAAGTAACTATTTTCAAACATGAATTAAACAAGCTGAATTCAGTTCATCACAAACAATAAACAGGCTACCTCACACAAAACTAGTGTACGATATTGTATAGTGCACAGACGGCTTGAAGCTGAAATTTATTGGTTGATATTGAAAATGTGCATCCCTACATTTTACACAACCTAATAGCAAATATGCAATAAACAGGTAAAAATGGCTGATGTGAATGAAACATAAGCGTACAGTAGCATCTCTGGTGCAGTGCTGGCATAATGTCAGTGTGGCAGATGTGCGTCTCTCTGCAGGCTGGCATCCTCTGAATGAGGGAGAGCAGCGGCACAGGAAGCGGTGCTACAAGTACAGGTCATTTCCTCCCAGAGAGTGGCATCATGTATGCAGCCTGCCAACCCAAATCTGGCCACCATTCTTTGCTTTTTCAAGGGCCCTATAAAACACTGACACCAGGACCATGGGATGCTGCGGACCTACAAGCCCAACAGTATTAAAAAGAGCACAGGCCATCCATTGCTAGTCATTAAATGTCACTTAATGCAGGGAGGCTACAGCCCTTTGGAAGAAGCTGCTAATTTGCTTTGTCGTCATGGCTCTTGAGCAAATCATTGCTAAGCCAATTAACACAAAGCAACTCCATAACGAACTGAACCATCAAAATAAATCAGTCTGTGATGATTGCAATTAAAACATTTCAAGCCGAAACTTCCAAACAATAAGACGGTTATTTACTATACGCCTCAACACCGCTGCCATGCAGAACACCAACAGTTTCCTATTAGTGTCTAGACTTGAAAGGAAAGACTTTGTGCAGTTCACACACTTGGTTCATTTGAAAACACATCTTTAAATGTGACATTTGTGAGAAATGTGAAAATGTTTTCCTTCAAATCATTAAAAGTCTAAGCTCTGCTTTCGTTTCTGATCAGTTAGTGGGATACTGAACAAACTGTTGTGTAACCTTCAAATCATTATGTTTATAAAGTGGTTTGAGCTTCCTAAACCAGAAACGGAGGTAAAAACAGATAAATCGCAGTTGAACTGACTGGAACTAGAGCCTGTTAATCATATGGCATCAACGAGGCAGAAAGGGCAAATCAACTCATTTTGAAACTGTGAAAGTTGATGTTGAATCAGTGATCATCAGGCAAAGAGTCTCATGAGAGATGAGTTTTCCACTCTCACAGACACTCGATAGCTTCTCAACAGATGAGTGCCTAATGCTCTGTATTAATCTATTTTAATTCATTAATTCCCTATTTATTTGTGGATCCACCTCTCCATATGTCAGTATAGTCCTGGCCCTCGAAGCGGCAGGGCCCCATGCAGTAATGGGTATGAGAGCAGGGCTTCAGTGTGAAGGACGCTAGTAATTCAAAAGCACATCTCTTCTCAGGAGACCAGCATCTGACCTTGAGGTGTGAAACGGCATGAGTCATAATGACACAACCCCTGCAATGAACGAAAGGCTGCGAAGGGCATCTCATATGCCCATGCAGGGATAAGCCACCAGGCCCTCTGCCTTTTCTGAATCCAATCTGACCTACGTTACAAGGGCAGCAGTATTTGTCTTTCATGTTTACATTTTTATCCAAGCATAAAAGCCACTCAAAGTTACATAACAACTCTCATTGTGTCTGTGTGTGTGCACTTTCTACCAGTGGGGGCTGTGTTGCAGCTGGGTCGCTGAGCTGAACTGATCATCAGGTTAGCAGACAGCTGTGGCTCATCTTAATAGAGATTTAGAAGAGTAATTTATTTCCATAGAGATGAATCAACCACTCAATGCGCTACTCTTGATCAAAGGAGGTGGTTTTCCCAATGATGAACACAGAGAAAACATCTCAACAAGGAGAAGCACCTTCAGAAACAACTATGGGAAAATGCATGTCAACAACAAGAGGAAGAAAATATTATAGAAATGATAATATTATAAATATATTATAATATTATTCAAATTTTCTGTGTAGTAAGACTGTCATATAGTAAGGGAGGCTACTAGAAATTATAAATAATATTATCATTTCTATAATATTTTCCTCCTATATTATCACCAAATATTTATTTCAAACAGCACAGGTTGTGCATTTCTTTTTGGAACTGAAGAATCTGGAATTGAAATAAAACAAGTTGATAAAAAGATTGTTTAATTATATAGCATAACAAGATTTTATTTGTAGGTTGGCCATTTTTGACCAGAAACGCCACAAGTGTAATAAAGGTGGTGGTACTAAAAAAGTTTTTAAATTAAAAAAAAAAAAAAAAAAAATGCAATAACTAACTAGGATTCTCTTCAGCTCAAAATGACCAGAACGTGACATGAGGGTTAAATAATACATTTATTTAATTACTTAGAGTAATATTTCTATATTGTTTTTATTTTATTTATTTTAATACATTTTAAATATAATTTTATGCCCTATTATTTTATGTACTTTTTAATTATTTTTATTCACATGTAAATAATTTTAAATACATCCCACTTTGAATTACCATTGTGTTATATTGCCATTAATAATTTTAATACTAATAAAGTAATGTATTTGCTTTTTTTTTTAAATAATACATTTGTTGTAAACATTTGATGTAGACTATAACTGTGACATACCATTGTTTTGGATCATTCAAAACCAAAATACATATTTTGGACTGCAATCAGTTTCAAGACAGATCTAAGTGAGTGTACAAATACATGGCATACAAAAAACTTTTCTCTTTCATCTCTTATGATAGACTTCCCAAACCAGAATTCAAATTACAGAGGAATAAACTGAGGCATTTCAATGACAACACCCATTAAAAACATCCACTTCCAACCAAATACCAAAGGACTTCATGGCCCAAATATCAACACTGCCCCAAATAATGCATCTCTGGGCAAACATGAACTCGAAGGGACAATCAGGGGACCATTTCCTGGCAGCATTATAAAACAGGTTCATTGGGGAAATAATATTAGACCATTCAGGCTATTTATAACTAAAAGCTAACATTACACAACCATATTTATGCAAAAGTGTCACTTGAACCTTTAACCTGTAAATACAATTAGAAAAAACCTGCCATATTTCAGTGATGTGACAGAAGGGAACAATCGTTTCTCTACAACAGGAAACTCACAACGAGTAAGTTATAGTGGCCAGATGAAAAGATAGGGAAAGCCAATATGAAAATTATTATTACAAGTGGCCTCTGCTGCACTTCCCAACATTCATCAAGGTGTCTGAAGGATACAAAATGGTTTAAAATAATGAGCCTCATGCAAAATGCACAGGTGTTATGGTAACAACAGCAGAGAGAGAGAAGAGAGCGAGTGAAGAGAGACACAGTCGTTAACACAGTGGCTGTTACTGTTACACATTATTGCAGAGATGACATTCTGATACTCCGTGTGGGTGCAAACACACACCCCCGCATCATAATTACTGTCCAATGCTTGATGCAGGGGACTATAGTCACAGTATGTGCGTGATCAAAAACACTGGCACACAGCGCAGGTGCTGCTGAGCATTTAAGGGAAGACAGATCCAGTATTCTTTCAGAAACACCAGTTTGTGCTGGAAAAAATAAAAATGATTTATGTGATCATACTAAGCAGGCTGAATTCAACATGTCTTTTGAAAAAGCATAGCTGCTCACACTTTATATTAGGTGGATTTAACTACTATGTATTTACATCAAAAAATAAGTACAATGTACTTATTGTGGTCATATTGTATTGCAAAAGACTTCTGCTGCTATTGAGGTGGGATACGGGTAGGTTAGGGACAGGTTTGGTGGTATGGGTAGGTTTAAGGGTGGGTTAAGGTGTAAGGGATGGGTTAACAGTGTAATTATAAATGTAATTACATAAATTAATTACAGATGTAATTACATAAAGGTATTATTAACAATATAAGTACAATGTAAGAACATGCATGTACACAATAAGTGCATTGTATCATATGATTAATTTAAATGTAAGTACATAGTTACATAGTTAAGGCCACTTAATATAAAGCGGGACCGCATAACTTCTATACGGCTCGACAAAATGCTGTAGCTACACATTTCGAGTATGATCTCTTCTGTGGCACATGGGCTTGAATCAACGAGGCTCATATTCAGAAAAAAATAAGGTCTAAAATGATTATCCTAAATATGAGGGGTAGGCGATATGACCAAAACCTTATATCACAATATGAATGATTTTATTTCACAGTAATAATATATCAAGATATAGTTATTTTTGCTTTAAATAAAGTCTTCATGATATCAAAATTTTAGATACTATAGAAATTTCACAATTCTTGTCAACAGTGTCAATATCCCCCCCAAAAATATTCTAGCCTAAATTAAAAAACAAAAACTCAAGCTCACTGAAGACAAGTAAAGTCAGCGAATAAATAGGAATAAAAAACTAATTGCAAGCAACAGGAGGACAAAAAAAAAAAAAACTAAAAGGTAGAACAAATAAATAAGAAATGCTACATACATTGTATGAAGTAATCAAATATATAAAAACACTGCATATTCTGTGTAAATTAAATGTATATTTCTTATTAAACGTACAATAATTTAGTCAAGAGCAGTGAGAGATTGTTGTATGATTAACGTAAATGACAGACAGCAGGAATATTATACTGCTGTCACTTTAAGAGCTGCCTGGATATAATATACTGTTACACATGTGCTTTCTTTCTCAGCTGTTTGCTTTCACTTAAGACCTAAATTACTTGCAAAGACGGGCATTTTGACACATACAAATGTGTGTATTTAACTGTTCGCTTTTGATGCCGATTGTGTTTCAATGGCTTAAAATCACTTGTTTTAAACCGCAATGCTTAAAAACGCATACAAACTATACATTTTCATGATCACATAGCACAGCAACGTCTGAGCGTGTAACCGCGATAAAGACTAAAAATATGTACCGATTGACAGATTTTTACCGGTTAATCGTGTATATCGTCCACCCTTTCTACCAATCATAAGAAAAGTATATTTAGCAAATTACATTTCAAAGGCTGAGTTTGTGCAAGATAAGACTGCTGCTTTCCAACAAGAGCTATAAAAAGAGAGCCAATCTAGAGTGCTTTAGCCCGCCAGGGTGCAGTCATTTTTGGAGGGTCCAGCTGGTGAAACTGACAGTACCAGTGCCACAGGTGGAGACCCAAGGAACTGAAATAAAGGAGTAAACGTCAAGAGGGGGCAGTTTCCTACAGGTGCAGTGTCATTGGTAATGAATTAGCATGTCTTTCCCTCTCTGCAGGGACACAGACACACTGAGGTGCAGTCAACAGCTAAACAAGGTCATGAAATTCAGGCAACATTTAGTATTAATTCGCTGCTCTCACTGTCAAGTGTAACCCGAGTATGTGGTGTGTAGGGCTGAGTTGTGTCTGCTGGCCATCTGAGACCCAGAGGAGACATACTACGTTATGGCAGACACACAGATGCAGGCAAACACAGTGGAGCTGTCACTGTATATCTATGCCCTTCGTTATTAGTCCTCCTCCAGGGTATGTGATACGGCTCATATCCTCCATTATGATCTCATTATAATCAATAAACTTGGAGGCCTGGAAATCCTGCCCTACATGGCAATATCTTACATAAGCCATTTCCTGTCAACCTGACTGTATGACATGAACAAGTGATATTGTGCTGCTTCTGACAATAAGGAAAAGGTGTGAAAAGAAACGACCCTGAATCGGTTGATCTGTACTTAATCCCAGCTCAGACAACCTTTACACAAACACACCTTCCAAGGGCACAACAAACAGATTATTGGGGCTCACGCTGTCTTCACTCAGCCCCCGAGTGTCCGGCACTCAATGCAAACTTCATGTTTGTACTGTCTATTAACTGTAATCTGTTCTTTTCATTGATCATTCAAGGCTTCCTTTGATGGCCTGTGATGTAACTAATTATACGCATGCAGCTGCACACTTCTATAGAGTCCAGTCATCCAGACATTTTATAGGAAAATGAATTCAGGCTAACCTCAAAAGTGATTTTTAAAATAACGATATTTCAAATATTTTTAAGGTTTCATATGCTCATCAAGGCTGAATTTATTTGCTAAAAATACAGTAAAAACAGTAATATTTGATTACAATTTAAAATAACAGTTTTCTATTTTAATATATTTTAAAGTGTAATTTATTCCTGTGATGGCAAAGCTGAATTCTCAGCAGCATTACTCCAGTCTTCAGTGTCACAAGATGCTTCAGAAATCATTCTAATATGCAGCTTTACTGCTCAATAAACATTTCTCATTATTATCAATTTTGAAAACAGATCTAAATGTACACACTGTACATCTTTACTGTCATTTTTGGATAAATTTAATCCATATAAATATTAATTTCTTTCAAAACTTTAAAACTTTTGAATGCTAGAATGACTAAAAATGTGAAAGCACCTAAATGCTGAAATATATATATGTATATATATATTTTATGTTAAAATACTTCAGTATCACTTTAATACTATTATTCCAGTCTGCCACAGCAGAGTTGACTGAACCAATGGTGTAAATCTGGTGTGGGGCTATTCATTTGGCCAACCAATGGCAGATGAGATATTGCTTTTTTATTCACCGAACAGTGAACCCAGTGGATCAGAAACAATTTACTTCATGTTACAACCTTATGTTGAACACCAGACAATTATTCTAAAGAACTACTGGAGGAATATAAAAAAAATAATAATAATAAATTTGAAAAAAAATCAATTCACTAGGAACCTCAATAGCTTGTGATATTTTACATAACCATTTTACTTTGATTTGAGCAAAAGTAGCTCCCACAGACATACCAAAAAGTCATGAAATGACCCTCTCACGTCTGTATTTCCAAATAACCCATCCTTTCCACCCACCTATTTGCTCGCAGCCACGCTATCGGTGTCAAAAGAGAGTAATTATTGCCTCCATTATGTTTTAGTGAGCATAATACCGCCCCTTCACACACCCCGACTGTCTACAATACGAGTATAAACGGTCTAACCTTCATCCCCTCACTTCTGCTTCGGCTCGGCCCCCCACTCTTCTCCTCTTCCTCCTCCCATTCTCGACGTCTGCCTGTTGTTCACTGCCCCAAATCATGACGATCATCCCAGCCCAGTGGGAATGACCTCCTCCCAGCCATTCACATCTGTGTCTGTCAGTGCATCCACAGGCAGCAGCACATATTCATCCAGAGAAACAGCAGCAGCAGCATTTCCCCATCATCCTCCACCACCGAGAGACAAGGAGATGCTTAACAATGAATGTTATGGACTTTAATGTGGTTGTCACAACTTGAGCTTTTTACTTTGATTCTTCCTTGATAAAAACCATCCAAAAACAATGGAGAACATGTTACTACTACTTTGAGGATTATATAATTTAAGATCGGGCTCGCGACTGGATGAAGAAGAAGCATCTAGAGAGACAATTCCTGGGAGTCTGCTTGAGAGGAAAAGGTTTGGGATGGGTGACAGTCTGACCAAGCCAGATCTGTAGATGGAGTTCAAGGCTGAGCGATGAAAACAGTGAGTACTGAAGACATATATCTTCTATGGCTGATAAAAAGACAAGGTAGTAAGTTCTAGTGTCTATCTGAATATTAGGTCAACATTATTAAAGAAAAGCATCAGATATCACTGACTGACATTCTAAAGAATTCATTACGTTTCATTTTAAAGGTCTGAAAAAATTCTGTCATTTTCTCACCCACATGTTGTTTCAAACCTGTGGAACACATTCTGTTTTTTTGTCCATACATAGACAATGAGGTTTAATGTAGTTTTGAAAGATTTTTCATAATATCTTCTTTTATGTTTAAGAAAGTCATACTGGTTTAGAATGAGATGAGGGGGAAAAATGTGTGACAACAAAATAAATAAATAACAGACATTGTTTTAATGATGCTCTGTTAAGGAGATCCCAGAGATACACTGAACTGATTTAAATGGATAGTAAACCAGTATTTGTGAAGATGATCAACTAAACAACAAAGAAAGCCTCTGCCTATGGAAACTGAAGAGTAAAATGACTAAATAAATCAACATTTGTTATGATCTATAATAGATTTAATACACATACACTTATGTTATTTAATGCAATAGCTATCATAAACAGACCAATACCAACAATTTTGCATGTATTTATCTTGGTTAATGTTATTTTTTATTTTTTTCATTTTCCAATAATTTAACACTTAAGTTGTAAAAATCAACATTTAGTTAATGTAATGTGACTGTAATGTAATGTAACAATGTTGATGGTACAAGGGATTAACTAATTATAAAAAATGTAACCGTTGTGTTAAATATTAAATATAAATATATTAATTATAAATATTAGATCATAAATATTTTATCTGCATGCACTATTATTTTTTTTAATTACCTGCAAATACAATTTTCTGCATTATGTTTAAAACACGGACTCTTTACCGAAACCAGAAATCAACGCAAAGCTAATACGGCTGTTTACAACCTGTTTAAATATTCAACCACCTTAAAGGGGAAACTGTACCCTCTTCTGAGGGAGCTCCACATCATTTTCATCTGAAGGAGATCATTATTACCTTATATTACGAGATAACAACTACTACACTCTTCCTCATAGTGTGTCTTCAAACCAATGTGAGTTTCAGGTTCATTCTTGAAAAAAAAAAAAAAAAAAAAAAAAAAAAAAAAGGAGGTAGGGCAGGCTTAAGCACTGCCCTGTGATGCTGGCCTTAGCAACAAATTCACCGCCACAGTGACAAGGATTGGATGATGCCATTCAAATTCAAAGATGTTATTGAGAGTTTCTGACAGATTAATCTCCAATCAGCTGTGAGATTACACAAAATAAAATGACCCATTTCTGTGACAGTAATATACACAAAAAAATGAACAAGCATCTTGGCAAACAGATTTTAAGTTATCTGACAGATGTAGTTTTCTCTACAGTGACAGCCTAAGTGACAGGGCCGCAGGAGACCATAATTTGACATGCACAATAACAGATCAGAGCAAGTCAACAGATAACAGCAATCTTGCTGCTGAATGCAAATTCATACCTTATGGAATACCATCTCAGCTGTCTACACCTGTCTTACTGTATGTGCCAAAGAATGGTTAACCGCCAGAATGTGGTCAAGCTTACTGATTGAACACTAAAAACTACCCTGTGCAAGCACCTGCTATGATGAAGAAGGAAACCCATCTGCTAATGAATCATTTCTCTTGTTATTTGCATAAAGCAATAAGGATGTAGGTGTACTTGCAAGTTACATGAGAATTATGGAAATGAAAATGTCAAAAGTGAGCATAAAATTACTAAAAATTACTTTTTAAAGGAATGATAAAAATTGCGTCAACATGTCGTTCCAAACCTGTAGGAATTTGAGGGTGACTAAATGATGACAATTTTCATTTTTAGGCACACCAACACTTTTTGTAATCTGGGAGAAAACTCAAGGGTAAGGGAAGGATGTTCCTCCACTTTATTCCACTCCCTGGTGAAAGCTGAATTACACTCATTTTGTACCTAATCAGTCCGTTACCACCACAGTCACTAATCAGAGCCTGCTGGCAGAATCATAATGAGATAAAGGACAGTATGTCGAGTATCGCAGGGTAGGTTGGGCAACTTTAAAAGACTGAACAAACCGGAACAGCCTTCGTTCTATTTATAACTTAGCTAAAGTCATTATATTGCAATATTTGACCAAGAGGTGCAACCATATTTACCATATATATCTTGCAAAGTCAAACAAAGCATTTAAAGATATTTTTTCATGGTTAAAACATGAAAGACAGAAAAAAAATCTTCTTCAAAACAGTCAAGCTACAGCACTGAATCATTTTATAGTCCTATAATAAGCACCATCTTTCTTTTGTTGTTGTCATATGACAAAGAAGTGTTGCTGCACAACAACCACATCATTTTGATGGAAAAGCTGTCCTACACTATTCCTGAAGTCATGGATACAATACTTGCTCTGGAGACCAGATACAAATTCCACCCACATTCACAGGGATCAGCGAGTTTGAACCTCTGATGACTAATCGCAAATGTGCAGGAAAAAAAGTGGAGAGCAACAAAACAGATTAAGTGCTCCAGTTTTGTGTGGAGTACAACTTTAATGGGTTGGCCACAACAAACAGAAACAGATTGCTACTAGCAAATGGCATTTCTGCTATGTTTGTTTGCACAGAGATGCATGAGTGATATATAAAGTCTTTCTCTTGCACTACCACAAGAGGCAGCGCAGTCCTACAGTACATCACCGTTGTAAAATTAGATGACACAAATATATCTCATGAATATCAATGTGGCTTTTGAGGAAGCAGATTAGGGAAATGAGAGGCAAATTGAGCAAAGAAAATTCCCTCAAGAGAACAGCGTAATGGAAACTTATTCTGCACTTACACAGGATTTAGGCTCATTAAACTAGAGGAACAAATGCCTCTGTGATGGTTCATTTTGAATAATTAGA
Organism: Acrossocheilus fasciatus; assembly: GCA_036784905.1. Classification (NCBI taxonomy): domain Eukaryota; kingdom Metazoa; phylum Chordata; class Actinopteri; order Cypriniformes; family Cyprinidae; genus Acrossocheilus; species Acrossocheilus fasciatus. The sequence goes on along the minus strand of CM071957.1, from coordinate 20,978,456 downwards.
CAGTTGTGTTAATGACCTGCCCTTGAACAAAATGTACACTCTCTGCATCAACATGACATATTAAAAAACTTGTATTGTTTTGGTTATGGGCATTTCCTTAATCCATTATATGAATTTTCATGGTTATTAAATAAAAGAACTAAACTCAAATTTTGAACTTTCTTACACTATTCTTCAAAAGTTTGGAAGCGATAATATTTTTAAGTAAGATTCTTTTTTATATAAGAATTTTATATTCTTTATGCTCACAAAGGCTGCATTTATTTATTTATTTATTTTATTTATTTATTACTCCAGTCTTCAGTGTCAAACGATCCTTTAGAAATCATTTTAATATGCTGATTTGATGCTCAAGAAACATTTCTTGTCATAATGTTAAAAAACAGTTGTGCTGCTTTAAATTTTTGTGGACACATGATACATTTGATTTTTTGACGAACAGAAAGTTCAAAAGAATTGCATTTATGTGAAACAGAAATCTTTTTTAAAATTATACAATAAATGTTTTGACTGTCACTTAAAAATATATATATATATTTTTTTAAAAAGTCATACTGACTTCAAACTTCCTATTCAGGCAGCTTGAAATAAACCCGGTGATTGGTAATGGTAGTTTACTGTGCTATTTGCAAACATGGCAAAAACTGTTGCTCATGAGATGAGTCCTCCATTAATCAGATCCAACCGTGTAACAGAAATAGAGCCTTGCCCTTCTCATTGCCCTTTCATATCTCAATAGCACACAGCAGGACAGCTGGTTAACACCATCGTTGTTCTACATTCATATTGGTTTTGATCTCCTGCCTTCATGTGCTGTGTAAGAGGCACGGGGGGAAATATGACACAGATTTAAGTGGGTAGTCATGTCTTACCAGCTGAAGTGAGGAGGACATGATAGTCTGTGCCTCTCTGTGCAGGAACAACTTCATTCATTTCTTCTTTCTCGGATTCCTCATAACGGTCCCAGTTGGACTCCAGCTTTCGTCTAGAGAAGGTGTTGTCCTCCTCCTCTTGCTCAAAGTTTTCTTTGTTGTCATTGTCATCTTGATTCTGGAAAGCGATCAGAAAAAAAAGATGACAGTGAGCAAGCATAACACAACACCATTGTTTTACCGTGACAGTCTATTAGAAACATGAAACCCTTTAAAAAAAATAAATAAATAAATAACAAAAGTTAACCAACACCAACACAATGTTGTACAATAATGTTACGTTACGTTAGTACCATAAATTGCTTATTTATAAAAATTAAACTCTCTGAATGCTTGTCACTTTATTTCATTTTCATTTATTTCATATTTATTTTTATGCCATTTGTGTCTAACACTAAGGTAACAGGGTTTTATAGTAAAAATAGCCGGAATTATGGTTGCCATGGTGATTTTTTATGGATAATACTTACTCGTCGAAAATCTGCAGGAGGTCCAAACCCTCGCCCTCTTCCTCTACGATGATCCCGTTTGCCTCTTCCACGATGGTGGTGTCCTCCTCTTCCGCGACCCCGGTGCTCTCCCGAGCTGCCGGTCTCAGCATCACCTCCACCTCCACCTCCACCTCCTCTTTTCCAATAACCACCGCGTCCCCGACTGTGTCTGCCTTCCATAACTGAACATGAAAATTAGAACTAATGCCGAGACTGTAATCGTGTAACACCACAACCGTTGTTACACTTAAAAGAGAACCCTTTTCAATAGGGAAACGTTCCGCCCGTTCAACTAGTTCCGATTAACTTACCAAGAAATAAATGGGAGTTTATCAATTGACAAATCAAATCCAAAATTGAGAAAGCAGTATGAGTAGTGTTAAAAGCAGTAGAAGCAGCGGTGTGTGGGGAATGTGAGATCTATCTCGGTGCTTATTCCTTGAATGTAAAAGGCACTTGTATTTTGAAGGATGAACTCTTTTGACTGACATATTCAGAGGCGTCATGCCCATTCAAAGTGAGGGGGCACGTGCCCCCTCAGATTTTTGAGCCAAGTGGATTTTGAATGCAGCTTTCAAAAGACAAAAAAATAACCGATTAATATATTTTTATATATTTGATACAATCACACCGGCGTGATTAGAATGTTCAGTGTGTCATATCATCAGCTGCTAAATTCAAATCTGTGTTCGCTGGCTGGAGTTGAGCCAGAGACAGACGCGTTTTTACAGCACTGCGCATTATAACCAATCACACACGATGCTGTTGAGCTTATGAATGCAATGACCAATCAGAGGCGTTCAGATGAGTCATCACTAAAATGCCGGTGTTTTCTTCACTTGCTCACTGACTGGATACCTCTTTTTGGCGAATTCTCTTGTCAGAAACAACAAGTGCAAATGTGTGTACAAATCTGTAAGATATTGATTTCATAGTGTAAACAGCTTCAGTGATTTTAATGGGAGTTTTTGAGAGTGCTTGAACTAGACTGTCAGTGAAAATGTTCTTTGATAATGTAATTGTTCTTTGCTCTCTTTCTGTACAATGAAAGTGTTGTAATTAGTAGCCTAACTTGCAATGTTTTTATTCACATTAACTTCCAATGTTGAATTCACATTAAATATAAAGTCAGTCGTATTAAAAATATGTTATGACAAGACACCCATAAACAGACAGGTTTTTATGCATATAGTTAATAGATTACATTATTAGGTTACTTTGACCATCGCCCATTATCAACATAATCTATAAAGGTGAGAATCAAGATATTTCATTATATAGTGCGTTTGAGAATGTTTCGAATAAAAAGGAAAAAATAAATAAAACATAAGTGCTGTTGTGTCTGCTGTGTGTCACACGGTGTCACATGACGACCCCCCCCCCCCCCACTCCAACTTGTGTCCCCTCAAAAATAATGAGCTGATTTGAATTTAGCAGATTTGAATTTAGCAGCTGATGATATGACGCACTGAACGTTCTAATTACGCCGGTGTGATTGTATCAAATATATAAAAATATATTAATCGGCTATTTTTTGTCTTTTGGAAGCTGCATTCAAAATCCACTCACTTTGAATGGGCATGACGCCTCTGGTCCTATGGACTAATCTACATATATTTCTGAAATATATAAGACCAGGTTCAAAATCCTTATTTAATTTATTTGACATATTATGAGTTAAAGGTTTTTACAGAGGGGATTTTGGATATCCATTTTTATCTCTCTGAATAGCCAAAACAAACCCCTTCTTAAAACTTTTAGAACATTGATAAGAATAAAACTGGAAGATTTGGTTTATATAAGTGCTGCTGAAGTGGAGATTTCTGTCCTTCATTAAAATCTAGAAATGCAAATAGATAATAAATAAATAAATAAATAAATAAATAAATAAATAAATAAATAAATAAATAAATAAATAAAATTAGCACTTAAATGTATATTTTGTATGTTTTCTTATTATGGAAACAATATAATAGTCCTGAATAGCCCAAAATCTCAAAATTGTCCAGTGTATGAAAAACAATGGATTTGACTGTCGTGTTTTGCCTTTATTGTAGTAGGCTATTGTGATCACATAAAATATTTGGCCCATTTGAAAATCATTAGTTTATAGGCGTCACACACAAAACATGCATTTTTTTTTTCTGTTCATATTTTCCTGTTTTTGAAATGTTCATTCTTTTTATTGTGTTTTCAGACTATCCATTGCCAAGAAAACATGAAGAATACCGTGAAAATTTCATCAGTTTTCTAACCGATCAGCGGTAACAGGACGAACATGGATATTCAAAATATAACCGCAAGTGGAAATGTCTCTGCTATCCTGCCTGCCCCATACAGTCTGCTGGAAGTCATAACCATTGCAACAGTATCAGCAGTCGTGAGTCTCGTCACAGTAGTGGGGAATGTACTGGTGATGCTCTCTTTTAAGGTCAACAGCCAACTTAAGACTGTTAACAACTACTACTTACTCAGTTTAGCTTTTGCAGACCTCATTATCGGCGTGTTCTCAATGAACCTGTACACATCCTACATTCTCATGGGATACTGGTCTTTAGGAAATATAGCATGTGATCTGTGGTTGGCACTTGACTATGTTGCAAGTAACGCATCAGTGATGAACTTGCTGGTCATCAGCTTTGACAGATATTTTTCTATCACAAGACCACTTACCTACAGGGCTAAACGGACCCCGAAACGTGCAGGTATCATGATTGGCTTGGCATGGTTGATCTCGTTTATATTGTGGGCTCCACCCATTCTGTGCTGGCAGTACTTTGTTGGAGAGAGAACGGTTCCTCCTGACCAATGCCAGATCCAGTTTTTCTCAGAACCCATAATTACATTTGGTACAGCCATAGCGGCCTTTTATGTACCGGTATCCATCATGACAATCTTATATTGCAAAATCTACAAAGAAACAGAAAAACGTACTAAGAACTTATCAGAACTCCAAGGATACCCATCGCTGGACAGCCATGAAGACCCTAAAGTACGAAAGCCAATACTGCGATGCTTTAGCTTTAAAAGCAAGAAGGATGGGACTCAAGCATCATGGTCTTCGTCCAACCAGAGTTACGTGACTAGGACAACATTGCAGTCTGAAGACTTGTGGACAAAATCAGAGCAGGTCACCACCCTGAACAGTTACACATCATCAGAGGATGTCTCTGAAACAACCCCACGTGAATCATTCAAGAACCAAGAATCAACAGTCAATAAAAATGGACAGCTGGTCTGTTATGAAGACAGCAAATACCTAAGTGATCTTGCAAAATGCTCCCAGACAAACAATAAAAAATGTATGTCATACAAGTTCAAGCCGATCCTTAGCGACATCACTGCTTTGCAAGGTAGTACCGAAGGCGACAGAACAAACACAGATCATTGCCAGTCCTCAGAGCCACAGGCTCCTTCATCCACATCCACTTCTACCAAACCAGAAGATCCAAACTTGAAGATCCAAATGACCAAGCGGAAACGAATGGTCCTTATCAAGGAGAAAAAGGCTGCTCAGACTCTCAGTGCCATTCTTCTGGCGTTCATCCTTACCTGGACCCCATACAACATCATGGTGCTCATCTCCACCTTCTGTTCTGAATGCATCCCAGTGTCCCTCTGGCATCTGGGCTACTGGCTCTGCTATGTCAACAGCACCATCAACCCCATGTGTTATGCCCTATGCAACAAGACCTTCCAGAAGACCTTTCGGATGTTAATCCTCTGCAAGTGGAAGAAGAACAGAGGAGAGGAGAAACTGTATTGGTGTGGACAAAACCATTAAGTAACAGCAGAGATGGAAGATTGTAGAGCATGATGAATGAGCAAGAACAATTATTATATTAAATGGGCATTAAAATTACATTTTAATTTATGTTGTGCATACAGTTCCACAGATCATATTCCTTACCATGTTCTAGGCAATATTTTTGTGTACATATTGTTTATATTGCCATATTGATTTGAAAAAGGGGTATAATTCATTAATTTAGCTTCTGTTTTCAAAGTTTAAAGATCACTTAACATGTTTACACAACAGTGTATTGTAATAATGTCAAATGCCTTAAGGCTAGGGATGGTGAGGACATTAAATAAAGATATGGGTTGTGAACTTACTATTATAAATACCTAACACACACAGTGTTTATTACATGATTAACTTTTTGTAATCAAGTTATTTTCATATATTGTAAGCCTTGGTCATGTCAGTGACACTGCATGCATAGAAATGTTTACTGAAATATCTGGTGTGCAAAGCAATGTTGTTGTATTATGTTTGCAGAACTGGACAGTGTTAGATATGGATCTTCAGATTTTGGAGCTGCCAAAGCATCACTGTAGAGAAATACACACAAAGAAATTGTAGCTTCCCTCTGGATGTAAAATTCATTTATATGGCAGAGGTTCCATCACATTTTGCAGTTCTACAGCATCCCACTGTGCACTGGTTCATAATAGAAAAAAGATCTTTTATAATTGTTGTGCCAAGAATTAGATCTGAACTTACTTCAACATTAACACATCATATAAACACATTTATAAATGTTGCCTGGCTCTTTTCCATTCATTTGGTTTAATAAGTCTCTACTCTTTCTGTTGTGATGACGTGCCATTTCTTTTGATGTGAAATAAATGTTTTAAGATTAAATTAACCCAACTAATTGAAACAACAGTCTGGATTTGGGAGGAGTTCCATCTTTTATTGAAGAGTTCAGTCAAACTGAAGCTTTAAAACTACCCACTGTCATTGATCGCTATACATTTTACCATGCAAGCATCATGTGGAGAACAGTAGACAAATAATTGAGACGGATATTTTCCACCAGTTTATTTCCATTCAGTTTAAATAAGATTATACTTCATAGCTTAAATCTTATGCATTTCTCATCTTCATTCACAGTCTTTTACAAACCCAACAAGATATAGTAAATATTATAACCTAAAAGCTTTATTTCAAGTAGTTATGAAACAGAATTGGGGTCAACATCACCTCCTTGAGCTGGTCTGGAAATGGTATCACTGCAAAGATGGACCCTCATATATTTTGCATCTATCTTCACCCTTAAGCTCAAGTGTGCTTTTGAAATATCCCAGAATGCTTGAGACAAACAACTACATACAGTGAGTACTAACTTCTGCATCTGATTTTGGCTTGTTATGCAGCCGTAACGCAGCTATTGCATCAACCCAGAGCACTCAACAGCCAATCAACAACATGCTAAATTTGACTTACTAAAGATCTAATTCTCACTTTTATTCAAGTCATAACTGAGGTGAAACTGCATTGACCTCAATTCTGTGAAGGAATCATATCTGTGTGATCTTTTGCGCAGCAGCAGTAAAAGCATAGACTACCAACATTATGTTAATTGCATTACAATATATTGAAATGTTTTAGCAAAACTGAATATCTCTGTAACTGTCTCCACTTGGAAGAGAAATCTTGACCAAACTCTCTCACTTATTCTACTTTTAAAATTAAAACATCCTAATTAAACTCTAAAAAAAAAAAAAAAGGAAAGAAAAGAAAACATTCATGCCTTGCTTGATCTGCACTGGTTTTATCCATTACTAAATTTTATGTTTAGTTTTCAGATCATCATTACAATGACTAAAAAGACCTGATTATTAACAATGCAACCAAAGAAGACAATTAAGCATGGAAAAGTAGTACAGTGCAAACACAGTCTTGCTTCATCAAGCGTTTCAGTTGAAAAAGAAACTGTTCATATATATATATATATATAAAAGAGGAAACCCAGTAAAACAGTGTTAAAGAAAACCGACAAAATACACGGCACTACCTCCTCTTCGGAGCAACACTTCTGCTGCCTTTGTTGCTTCCGCTAGACTTACTGGAGCCCTTGGAGAACAGTTTAGTCATGAATTCAGAAACATCTGGCAATTCTGGGTTAGGGTTCAACATATTCATAGATTGCTCCATTTCCTGCAAGGAAAGAAACAGACATTAAATTATATGAGTAAAGCAATATACAGTGGATGAGAATGTCTGTTTAGGATGTAACACTTGTAGATACGAGTTCTTGTTTTACATTACCTTTCTCATCTCAGGATCATTTGTATTTACCACCTTTGGGAGCAGGACGATGATCAATAAGGGAAGAACCATCATCATGACCTAAGGACGACAAAATAAGTCACAACAGCTATTAGAAACCCTCAACAACACTTATCATAACTAAATCATTATTATACATGGCTCTAAAAATGTGCTGTAATACAGAAATTAATCTAAACTAGAGGACATAAAAAATCTAGTTAAAGAATAAGTAAATATAAAATAAACAATAACTGATTCATTTCCAGTGAATGAAATCCATCCACATGCATCTGAAAGAAACAATTATATGATCGTACCATTGGGTTCATCAGAAAATCAGTCCAACCCCAGGTTTCTCGCTTCATGAAGTATGTGTGTGGACCACTGGATCTGATCTGAAGAGGGTACGACTGTCGAATAACTTCAGAGGTTTTGATGTAATTCACCAAGCGTGCCCTACGGTTCAATAACATTCTGACATTAACTCAGATGCTCATGAAATCACATATTAGAAGGTAAGAAATGGGAATTTTAGCTACCTCATTTTCCCTTTAGAGGTAATGTCCACCCGAACAGGATCGAATCTGAAAGATGGTGATACGATTTCAACCACATATGAGCCAGAAGGCACATCGTTGACAGCAAAGCTCCCATCAGTCCTGCAAGGGAAATTTATGTGGTTAATTGTGTAACCTTGGCAAAACGTTTAATGGCTTAAGAACCCCCTGTCTATCTAATCTGAATAACAATGCCCTGCAATGATACTACATACAACCGACGCATTTTTCACAAATACATTTGAAAACGTATTTATATAACGAAAAGATTCAAACGAGATCATTATAAATAAGATTAAGTCATTTATTGGGACACGCTGCAGTACATCGAGAACTGACACACAAATTAATATCTAACGTTACATCGCTTTTTTGACGTTAGCATTGCTGATGATATAACTCACTTGAGAAAACCAACATATTCCTCTCCTTCCACCAGGATTCGGGCTGTGGAGATCCAGTCTTGTGTTTTCACTCCGGGAACGATCGCTCGTCCTTCGATTTTGAAACGGTCTCCATTTGACTGAGAACCTGCTACAGGCCCCGGCTCCGCGTCGGAAAAACACCATGACAACGCAAACAGAGCCTGTAGCGCCAAATATACATCTAAGAGACGTTTCATTTGTTGCATCGTGATTTGGCACACGATATATATCTCGTTTAAAATGTACAATATTTCACTACGCGTCAACCTGGACAGCTGAAGGAAGTAAACGGTAAACGGAACACAGAACTCAGAGACCGGAAGAGCGTCTTTTACACCACGTGATCATCCTTGAGGCGGGTCTATTTCTATGGGCGGGGGTTTCGAATGGGAGTCCGACTTTTTTTCCGCGAATCGACTCTTTTAAACAGTTCGTGTTGCATGAATGATTAAAAAATATATCTTACATCACTGCGGTGCAGTAAATAATAATAATAATAAATAAAGTAAATCACTGCGGTGCAGCATAACGTTACATACTCCAGTTGGTTTGAGAAAATCCATAGACACATACTGCTGTGCATTGCATTGTTTTTTTTCTCCCGGTTTAGTTAGATTCTTTTAAAACCTTAATTTAATTTGCTATTAAATTAAACCAAATTTAGTGTGTACCTTGGTAAATACATTTTTAAACTCATTACTAATTGAGATAAAAAATATATTTTTTTCCAGTATATTTATATTGTACTGAGTCCCCATCGGTCAATGCTTTGTTTAACTACATATTCTCTTATATATAATGTCAACTCAATGATCCGTTCTCAGCTTAATGAGTTAAGTGAACAAAGACTGGTTTTGTGAATTATGGTTGCCTCTCCACCGAATATTACTTCAAAACACACTCTGCAAATTTAGCACAGCTTATTTTTAATGTAAACCTCTTTCAGTAACTTTTCTGACAACGTCATCACGTGGTTGTGCATGCACATTTCGTTATGGTCATCTTTATCTTAGTCAACATGTAAATAAAATGTACATATTCATATAAACATCAGAAAACATTTAGTTTATGTAGATTTATTTGAAAGCTGATTAAAAGAAAAATCACTATGTACACATTACACTCAAATATCCATTCATGATCAGGCAATGGACAACAACACACTAATAACTTAAAACTCCTGCAATTCAAGTGCATGACTGAAAAAAACATCTGATAAAGGTACACTTACACAATCACATCCACTTAAGCAGATTCACACCATAGCACAAGTGCAACAGTTAAAACTTCTGCTTGGCACTTCAGTGAGTTGCCCGATTCCAGAGAGTCTCATGGAGTTGATTATGTGCCCCTAAGCAAGTCCACTTCAATGTGAAGCAGTCATTCAGTGCCTGCAGGAAGAGTTCCTCCTCCAGAGCTGAAATCGGGAGTGTCTGAATTGTTCAGTTCATCTATCCCCAATTCACCACAGCCTATTAAGCTTCAGATGCACCAGCTCCAAGACAATCAAAAGCTTAAAATGCACCAAGGGTTTGTAGTGGTTATCTCCATAGTGTGCTACAATGATACATCAGCGCAGTTGTGACACATATGATTCTATAATCTGCGGAAGAGAGGACGAGAAAGGAAATAAGGCAATACTGATTTTTGTTAACAGTTGGAACTTTTCACTTGACTAGGAAAAATAAAACACCTTCGCTGTTTCTCCTACAGTTCCTGGAACCGAGCTTAAGTGTCTCTTCCCCTCCCACAGTTCAAGAAGCATCGTCTTCATTGCCTGAACATTCCTGCTGGATGTAAACGTATTCAGTTACAGCTTCCGGTTAATGCTTATAAGATGTTCTGTCATTTAACTTCCATGTATTTATATAAAAATGAAGCACCTGTCATTTGAAAAGCCATCGTGCAAGCTTTTGTTATTTGTGGAGAGCTCAGACCACCATTTTTTAATGACAGATTGAACCCAGTGTAAAGCTACAATGAGATGTCTGGAAAAGATTCAACCGTTTAAAAGATTAAATTAAACTTGAGCAAAATGTATAATGACAATAAACAATGATAGCAAATTAAAATACAGGACAAAATACTTACTCTTCATATTTAGTGTTAAGAATCACTCTCACTTGTGGTAAAAGGTCAACACAACAGCCTATTGAAATACATGGCTGTTCTTCCTGAAGACTATAGAGGGAGAAACTGGTATGAAACAACATATCCATCAAATCTACAATAAGTGCCAATGACAAACTCTTTGATTTTAAAGAGGCTTTAAATAGGCTACCTTTTAGTAAGAACAGGCAAACAGTCAACAAGCACCCCTGTGTCTTGTATTCTGGGGGAAAAAATGGTTAACGTAGTATTCATAAAATGTAGAATTGCAAGCATCAATTATGCCAATGAATGTGAGAAAAGGGGGAATTGCTGAACATGCTGTAACCACAAATATATTGATACTTGCAATATTTACACTACTGTTCAAAAATTAAATCAAAGATTTATTTGAATGTTTTTGAAAGAAGTCTCTTATGCCCACCTATTGATTTATTTGATGAAAATACCACAAAAACAATAATATTGTGAAATATTACTGTCAAAACACTAACCTGTTCAAGTATGCCACTAGTTCACTTGCGTTTTTCCGCCAAAGAGTCAAAGCAACATTCAGTCTCAGATTTCTTCCAAAAAGCACATGAGTCATTGCTTCATGGTCCTTTGATAACTGAAATTCAACAAATGATTAGGTTAGATTATATTATAATTTGATGATAGATCACCATGATTGATATTGCAGAAATAGAGGGGTTGATCACTATATCTTTATCACATGTGGTCAATCATGAATAAGAATAAACATAGGAAAGTTTCAGCTTAGAATGACAAGAACATAGTCAACAAGCACTAGCGTGTAGCATATCTCACCTCAGTGAAATAATCACTGTATTTGGAGCCAGCTCCTGCCATTTTTGAGGCGTCTGTTGAGTTCACAGGGAACCCACAGTTGTCACTGTAAAGAATAGCCTGCACGTCATCAGCACAAGTCAGTTCATTTTCTTTGTTTGCCATGTCAGATGTCCTGCTTGCAGTGGGCGATCTCCGACATGCTCTTGATCCCACCCCAGAGTGACGCGTTTTCTTCTTGCTAACCACTGCTCGCTTCGCTTTGCTGTATTTGTGCACACAACGGCCCACTGGAAATCTGTGGGATGTACAATAATGCACGCTCAGCTGGTCAAAGCAAGGAATAATATGAAATATGTTCATTAATTTTGCATTGCTATGGATCAAAAACATACCTCTCTTGATCGGTTTCGTCCTTAAGTGAATAATCCACCTGAAAAGAGATAACAGTTAAAGCTAGCACTTCAAATCTGTCAGATTTTAAAACACTAGACATCATACATTTGCCCACTTTGTAAATGGTAACAGAAAAACTTGCCATCACACACTAATATGTCCATCATATACTTTGTGGTGTATTCCAGGATTAAAGGGGTCATATGATGCGATTAAAAGTTTTCTTTTGTCTTTGGAGTGTTACAAGCAGTTCGTGCATATGTAAGATCCATAAAGTTGCAAAGACTAAAGTCTTTGTAAAAACTGATGCGTTTCAGAAATGTGGGGCAGAGAGGAGCAAAAATAATGTACAGTATGTGGAAAATAATAAACCTTAAACCACGTAAACGCATTGCATTAGACCAAATTCACAAAATAATGTTCTTTTCAGCATGGTCATATGACCCCTTTAAAATACTTAATATTGTATTTGTAAACTGAAAATGATCCCCTATTAATCCCACCCAGCACAAACATTACAAACAATTTGTCTATTTTAAGGCGTTTTTACTCACCTCCCTCATGTTCTTCTCATCTCCAGAACAAACCACACGTTTGAGAAGATCATGGGGCTGGGCCTGCTTGAGCCTGTGGACGTCTGTATTACTTCCAACATGACTTCCAGTGGCCATAATAAGGGACTCTAAAATACAATGGCAAAAAAACCCCACATTAGCCGGCACAGGATGCATGATGTTGCTAAAGCAAATAGCTGCGGTTTATTTGTTCAAAGCCTCCATTGTGCAGCTTCTCCTTTAGAGATAAGAATCAAACTATAATCAAATTCATATTAAAACGAGTCAATTGATCTTCATGGAATATTTAAATGTAAAGCTTTTGCTATTGTTAGACAGTCTGGCACAGTAGCAGATTTTGACTATCAATTTTTTGCTTCCCAGGACGGTCAGTAAACGGTAGTTTTGGTTCTAAAACAACTAAAAATAGCCATTACAATAATAATAAAAAAACAAAAAAAAAAACAAGTCACTTGGTTCCAAAAAAAACAACAACAACAACAACAACAAAAACAAAACAAAAGGAAACCATATGCTAACGCTCTAGGTTTGCTAGAATAAGAGCAGTTCATTAAGGGCCGTGTTTCAAAACCTATCTACACAATACTACGTTACATATGCTATGCACAAGTCATGACATTCATATCGTGCCAGCGTAAAGAATATCGCATAATTCATCACCAAATACACAAGACATTCTTCGTAATTTTCAGACACGTCTTACCACTTAGCACGTTAAGCTGAGTCAGAGGAAGAGGATGAATTTATGAATCGTTTGAATCAAACCTAACTAATAAATTTCTGATTGTCAATCTAATATGCCTGGTAAATATCTAGACATCTGTCAGACGGAGCTTGAGGCCTCCAATGATGTGTGACGCTGCTGTTTAGGTTTAGGATCTGTTAGCACTGGCGAGCTAATTAAGTCAACTATACTTTGACAAACAATCAATAATCTTTGACTAAATTGCAAAAGACAAGTCTATTGATTAGTCTACACTACTCACACTGGCTTGTGCCTATCAAAGAAAGTGATGAAAACACACCAGATAGCTAGTTGCTAAACAAACAAGTCAGGCTAATCACCTGCTAGCAAACAAGGACTTAGCACGCACAAAACCTATAACTTGTACAACGCTGTCAAACCTCGCGTATTTCGCAAGCACCCACCATAACATTGAGTAAAGTTGTCTATGCATCCTAAAGAACGTTACATATCCGAGAGCGCTTCCATGAACAACCAGGAAGAAACGGGAATTTGAGTGTATTTCAGAGAGAAGGAAGGTCCGACCATTCAAATAAATACAAACTTGAAATGCTGGGATGGTTAAGGGTTTAGCGACATCTGATGGAGCATTAATGAAACTGCACGGCTTTGGGAAAAAAAACGTCACTAGAAACATCAGCTAAAATGGCACACTCTTAAATTTCTCAACCGAGTTCATGGAGTTCCTCAGGGGCAGGGACTTAAATGTAAAAAAGGGGCAATATGAGGAGGGGGGGGGGGGGGATTATAGGTAAAAAGATTGGATACATTACTATTTTATATTTTTGCAAGAAGTCACTTATAGTCATCAAGCCTGCATTTATTTGATCAAAATTTTACTTATTTACTTAATGCATTTTATGCAATGCTGATTTATTAGCAATGTTGAAAACCTGTGATACTTTTTTCAGGATTCTTTGATAAATAAAAAGTTAAATAAGAACAGCATTGATTTAAAATATAACTTCTGTAACAATATAGCCTACACTACCATTCAAAAGCTTGAGGGCAGTATTTTTTTTTTTTTTAAGAAATTAGTTTTTATTCAGCACGGATTTGTTAAATTGATAGAAACAGTGATTAAGACTGACATTGTCAAAAAAAATCTCTATTTTGAATAAATGCTGTTCTTTTTAACTTTTTATTTATTAATGAACCCCCCAAAAGTATCACAGATTCCAATAAATAAATAAAAAATAAAAAATAAATAAAAAAATTAAGCAGCAAAACTGTTTCCAACATTGATAATAAATCAGCATATTAGAAGGATTTCTGATAGGCCATGCATTGAAGAATGGAGTAATGATGCTGAAAATTTAGTTTTTAAAATTTATTTTATTAAAATAGTATAAATGTATATTAAAATAGAAAAAACATTATTTTAAATTATAATAATAATTCACAATATTAGGCTAAATTTTTTTCTGTATTTTTGATCAATTTTGGCTTGATGAGCATAAGACACTTTCATAATGCTGCATAATTATCAAAAATGGTAATATAATAAAGTCCTTTCAAGTCACCATTTCGCCAGCCTACACTTCACATAATAGGCCTGTAGGTGGCACTTGGGCTTAAATAACTATGACAGGTTCATCAAATAGTAAACGGTGTATACCATACATAAGTGAACTGAATAGCCTATCGATTACTATTATTGCGACTTTTTGCGCTGCACGATTTTGTCTGTCCTTTTTAACCGATTTATGAATAAGAACGGAAAATAACCGCTCCACTTCACATATTGTCCAATGAAAATTGAACTTCTTGTGCCAGATCATGATTGGTTAGTGTATTATATGACAAACGGGCATTGATGAATTTAATATTCTAAAATACATAATATGTGAATTTTTAATTAAATCGACACACTAGCTTTGATTATTGATGAAACATGTTTAAAATATTGTTTAGTTTATTTTTTTTACCCATAGGCAAGAACCATGGCTCGAGAGCCTCGGTTTCTGAACAGACTGTGGAATATCAGTCGAGCAAAACGCACGAAACACATAGCAACGCCTCAGATTGATAGATATGTAAAAATAAACTGGAATTTTCCGACTTTTGAGCGATTAGTTACTGTTTTGTACAAATTGTCATGTTAATTAGAATTCAAATGCATTTTGTTTTATTGACCACAATATCATTGCTATTTGTCCGAGAGGGGCACTTTTGAATAATTTTGAAAAAGGGCAGGGGCTCGAGCCCCCAAAATGACCTTAAGTTCAAAGGTGTTATCAAGGGTGACGACTATCATGGTAGTGCTGATGTGATCATTAGGTCATGAAATGCTCCATGAAACCACAAACTGGAGTAATGTGACATGTTATTACTGTGATATAAGCACTTAGAAGTTTGAAGTTAAAAAAAAAGAAAAAAAGAAGAAGAAGTTTGAAGTTGACATCATACAGATCCCATGTGAAAGCAAAGGCAAATTTCAGTTATCAATTATGTTTCAGCGATGTTTTCTTACTGTCACTCAGTCATAATAAATACAGTTAAGATAGTGAAGTTCAGCCAAACCACTTACAATGGATTTAAATACAGTGAATATTCTCATTAAACTAGACCTTGGTAGGATTCTACCAGTGTAGACTGATAATATGAATGCTGGAATATTTATGATTTGAATGTACAGACGCAGCACACTGCACTGCATAAACTCTTTTCTGTTCTAAAATAATTTCTGAAGTTAAGCTAAAAAAAAGCAATGCCATATCTTGAAGAATGTCTCACGGAAGACAAATCTGACCACAGTTCAAATAAAAGCTGTTGAACTGATGGGGAAAACTGAATAAAATAGCCGACATTAGGCTCATATTCAGACAGCCACAAAAATTCACCATCCAGTTCCACCCTTATTTGGGTTGCGCGAGTCTTTCAATAAAAATAATAATAATAGTTACTCTTTCAAGAGTCGCTATTAGACTGCAATCATAGCTACTATTTCAAAATCTGTAAAAATAGTCTAACCAAAAAAAAGTCTAAAGATAAACAGACTTCCATAGTTTTTGGAATGAAAATAGCAGACAGGAAACAAAAATTAATTTTTCACTGCACTCGTTTAAAACAAAATATTTGACTAACTTATATGAGATTTCATTTACTTTACTTTACAGCATTAATTTGCGAAAAGATTCAAATATACACGACCGTTCAAACGTTTGGGGTCTGTATTAATGTTTTTTAATCTTATGCTCACCAAAACTGCATTGATTTGATAAAAAAAAATAAATAAATACAGTAATACTGTTGTGAAATATTATTGAATTATTATTATTATTATTATTATTAAAATAGCTGTTTTCTATATGAATATGTTTTAAAATGTATTTTATTCTTGTGATGGCAAAGCTGAATTTTCATCAGATTCAGATTCTTTTGAAACATTATAAATGTCTTTACTGTCACTTTTGATCAATTTAACGCATCCTTGCTGAATAAAAGCATTAATTTCCTTAATGCCGGTCTATCTTACCACTTAATAAATGAACAGGCTGTAAGCACATAGATACAGACTGTTGGATCTGCTTTCCCCCTCTGTTTTACAGATGTTATAGCCACATATGATATTTGCAGGTGATTATATAATATCTGTGAGGGAGGCTGAGTTGCTGTGACGGTTCATATTTCTTTTGCAGCAGGTAAGCTGACATTTGATGTAGAAACTATTCAGACCTGTAAAGTTTTGTTCCTTAAATGGATATCAAATCTGACTTTTATATTATTATTTTTATTATATTTATTTATTATTATATCATATCTAACTATTATATTACTAGGCAGACCTTCGCCTGTGATGTAACATATTAGATGAATAGTAAAGAGGGGTCTGGCACATCAAGTTACCATCTGTCTTTTCCTGTATTGCTCATCTGCTCTCCTCTTCATCACATTGCTGAGATCTCTGAGGTTTTGGTATGATGGCTCTCATTTCACCTCTAATGACAAAAACTGGAATCAGGCTGATGGACTGAAGGATTCTGCATATGATGTGAAATATATCAAAAAATATGAAAGATTGTAGCTGCATTGAAAGCATGAATCTACAGACAAGATCATCTTAACCGAGTGCTTTCATCTAAGAGACCACAGAGACGTAATATATTAATTATTAATTTAATCAGTTATGGAAGAAATCACATTTTTCACTCATTTACAGGATGGTTCCTTGTGCTGACTTGTATTAGGATTGACTTCGACAAAAGAAATATTAGTCATTATCTTTTAAGATGATCTTTTAACTGTCTTTTTTCTTGTTGCCAAAAGTAATATGTTAGCTGGATGGTACAGAAGGTCCAAAACTGACAAAAGCTGATTTAGGATAATTCATTTTGAGTGTCTTCTGGATGGCTTCCAGCAGATGGCGATGTGAAGCTGTGGATATACTGAAGTGTATAAGGGTGAGCTGGAATTTATTAGCTGTCACAACTCAATCTCAAACGTTCTTCTGTGGCTTAACCATACATATTGCAATTTGTTTAAACAAGAGAACCTCAAATTCAAGCCTCAAATTAGCCTTAGTGACTCTCTGACCATGCTAACCCTAAAATAAACTTTGACCTCTGAACTCATCTTTGTTTGGTTAACCTGACATTAAACCTGGTTTAGAATAAATACACTCATGAGATTATGTTCAATACATCTGTTTAGTTTTCCTCTATAATAGCCACCTAGTGACATATCAAAGTTCAAACTTATCTCACAGGTGTCCTGACAGAAGAAACCAGATTCAAAACTAAACAAAAAGCCATATTTCTCTGCCAGTAATGTCAGACAGGGTTCATTTTTTCCCATTTATTTCCATATATATATATATATATATATATATATATATATATATATATATATATATATTTAATTCAGTAAGTGCACCATTACTGACACTTTAGACCGTTTTAATAATCTAAAGAACCTTTTCCCAGTATAAAAACTTGTTTTTGCATAAATATTCCATAAAGGACTTTTTAGTGCTTTGTTTCTCATTTTTAAACTTGACACCCTCCATCATTTATATTATACTGCAACAATGAATCTTTTGTGTTCCAAAGGAAAAAAAATAATAATTGGGATTTTGAACATCATAGAAAGTAAAACAAAAGGCATTAATCAAGACAAGTTTTTACAAATACGATCCATGGTCCTTACTTAAATCTGTTTTGACTTGTTAGAGGGAATGAGGCCTGAAAAAAAAAAAAAAAACATTTGAAAACTCTGAGGATGTGGATGTGATCAGCTCTTTCAAAATCATACAACTCACTGCACGTTTGAATAAATGAACACTCATACGAGCTAAGACCAGACAATACAATGCAGTGTGATGAAATTCGAAGAGGAAGTGCTGGAAAAACAGCATTGAGAGAATGAAAACAGTCCGTTGTTTTTCAGCCAGGTTTTGCTGGGCATGAGAAGATTGACAGGGCTGGGATTCCAGATCCCGACAGGCTGGCTGGACTCTCTCCTCTCTGCAGGGAGGTAAGATGATATCTCGAGTGGTGTATGAGATTTGACTGCAAATTTAGAGTTCATCTGCCAACTTGCAGCAGCGATGAATTCATCGCAGACTGAAACCTGCCTCTGCAGGAAGCATGTGCCAAGACTTACCTCGCCTGAAAGAGATTGATCAACATTGTAATGAACAATAAGTAATGAACACTGCCCTAAAAATAAATAAAAGGTAATTGTGAGTTTATACCACTCAATGTGACTAAATCATGATAATTACCTCACGTGATGAAAGATACAGGTTTGGAACAAATTGAGGCAATAGGACAATAACTATAATGATTAAGTTTTAATGATTGATCTAATTTTTGGAGAATAGGGAAAATGTTTATTTTTATTTTTTTCTCCATTTGATGAACAATAAAAACATTGACAATCAGAATCTACCCGACTTCAAGGAACTTGAGCATATACAGTAGTTCTTATGTTGGTGTGGACACAAATATATTTATTATTGTAGTTATTTTTATAGTTATTCTTGCTGTTAACAGGCCTTAAGCGTAATTTGGTCCACCAATTCTTATTGGCTGTCAATGTTTTATTGTTCATCAGCTAGATATATATATATATATATATATATATATATATATATATATATATATATATATTCATTTATTTTTTTTTTTTTTGTCTGAATGTGATTCAAACTATATTGTTCTGTAGTTATCTGTTATCATTAGTTGTAGTATAGACGTTTTGGTCTCATATTATAGTTATTAAATTTTCATAGTTATGTTTATCATTATTATTAATGATGGCAGAATTTTCATTTCTGAGTGAACTATCCCTTATCCATAAACACCAGAGTCTGGCCAAATAGCACATATGCCAGCATTCTGAATTACGGGCAGATTTGCGTATGTATTACGCAGGCTGTTCTGTTTTATGTATGGTTTCCTTTGTGTATTGAATCGATAATGTACTGTAGATTTTCACAAGATGGGTTACTTCCTGACTGTGCCGAAGTTCCTCAGAGGACCCTTACATCAAACAGCCGCACATTTTCATATGATCGCACGAGTGTGCTTTTTCACAACAAATTACATTTACCACAAACTTAGAGAAAATAGTTTCCAGTTGGCTTTTTGCAGTCCACCCTTTGACGCATGATGCAGCAAGGCCTTAGGAGTGTGATATCAGATGAGCTAAGAATGCTAATTGACTCAAACGCTTTACATTTTTGCATTTGGAAGACACTTTTAAATAAAGCAACTTCATTCAATATACATTTTAAAAGTCAGTGTGTTCTCTAGGAATCAAACCCATGACTTCAGTGTTATTAGTGCTCTGCTTTATCCATTTAGCTACAGAAACAATTATAAAACTGTAATCATAAACACGAAGGACAACTTTTTCAGGTAATAAGACCAAAAATCCTAATGCACCACCTTGTATATTGTGGGTAGGTTGGTTAAAAGTGTCAATGTCATGAAATCTTTACCACATGGTTATAGGAGTCACGACAACCGCAAACAAGATCCAGCTGTAGTCTGAGTGATACCAGAATCTCTCTTGGCGTACTTTCAGAATTTCAGACACATTCAGACCAATAAATCCATAACAAATTTATAAAGGGCCACCAAATTGTCAACAAGCCCTGAGGCCACACGCTAAGCAGCGAGACTCTAGCCTAACATCAGTTCATCTGTTCTTCCTTTTTCATGGGCATCCAGGCACTGAGTCACCTTTTGGCTCACTGCTCATGACATCACTGTCATATTTCATACAGAAACCAAAGTGACAGAGTGAGAATAAGCCTTGAAGTTCAGAACTTCCAATAGATGAGGACCAGAGTCACAGCTCTGCAGTATTTTTTTGTTGGTTGTTCTCATCTGCCTAGCAGACAAAAGAGACATCTGGGTAATGCAAACATTTAAGACAAACAGAAGTTTTAACACTTTTTAGTAAAATTAGAATAATAATTGTGGAAATTAAAGCTCCTCATTTACTCTTGTTGTTCTAAACCTGCATGACTTTTTGAAGAATACTAGTAGCTTAGCACTTTTGGTTGCCATTGTATTCCATTATGGACAAAGAACACTGAGAAATTTGTCAAATATCTTTTATGTTCCAATGAAGAAACAAAAATATACAGGTTTGGATTGGAAGTATGGGTTGAGTTAATGATGAAAGAATTGTCATTTTTGGGCAAACATTTCTTTTAAAATCATTTAGGTTGAGTAAAAGTGCTGTCAGTTGTTCACTGAGGGGATAAAAAATGAATGGCTTTCTAGGTTCACTTGAAGGCAGCAAAGACTGACAAATTTTGCTCTCCAAAAATCTCTTTGAAGTTGTTACTGTAGATTAAATATGATCAGGCTCTGTCATTCTTAAATATGTCCACTCTGGTCATGCTCGGTGAGAGTTTCCACATAATTCTGAAGTTCAAACAGAGACATGGACCAACAGTCATTGCAGATGAAGAGCTACTGCTGCTATTGTTTGAATGAGAGTTTCCAAACTCTGTTTTGTTTGATTATCCATGAGAGGAGAGAAGGATCTTGTCAAGTGATCACGTGCAGCCTGACACTGGAACATACTTGACAAAATTACCCTGAAAAACAAAACAAAATCTGCTGTTATGTACAAAGAAAAACTTTGCCTCTGTCCATATACTAACTGTTCATGTTTCCTCAGCTTTTAGTCCAAATATGCTCCAAGATATTTGACCATTGACCATTGAAAAGACCATTCTTTTCTCATCACTGTTACAAATTTACATCAAAACACTTCCAATTAGCTTCAACAGATGATTTTGATCAGCACAATCAAGCCATTTTCCTTCATGTCTGTCATTGAGGTTAATGTGATCAAGGCGGATAGACAAACAGGCGCATGGGAAAATATTGTAACGACAGAATGTTTGAGGCTACTTGTAAATGTTTGAGGCAATGTAAACACAGCAATGCACGTAATTCACACACTGGGACAAATATTGACTAACACTAAACTCCCACACATGGTCAGAGCCAAAGTGGAAGCTGTTGGCTTATTCTATTCTGATTACACGCAGACATAAATTTGGACCCTCATACATGTAATGACACTGGCTGGGAGAGGTTTCTTTCTTTGTTGGGGAAGGAATTTATGATTTCTTTTATTAAATTGATCAACAATGACAATGCAGACATTTATAATTTTACAAAAGATTTCCATTTCAAATAAATGCTGTTTTCAAACTTTCTAAGGATCCTGAAAAAATATGTCACAGTTTTCACAAAAATATTAAGCAGCACAACTGTTTTCAACATTGATAATAATAATACATATTTACTGAGCACCAAATCATATTACAACCCAAATTCTGGAAATGTTGGGATGTTTTTTTATTATTATTTGAATAAAATGAAAACTAAAAGACTTTCAAATCACATGTTTTGACAATATTGTGAAATCACAATAGAACATAGAGAACATAACAAATGTTTAAATGGAGAAATTTTACACTTTTACCCACTAAATGAGCTAAATGAGCTTCATCAAATTTGAAGCCTGCTACAGGTCTCAAAAAAGTTAGCAAGGGGCAAAAAGTTGGCACGAAAAAGCTAGAAATTTTGAAAAGATCTAGCAACTATTTAATTAATAATTGACATCAGGTCTGTAACATGATCAGCTATAAAAGGGATGTCTTAGAGATGCAGAGTCTCTCAGAAGTAAAGATGGGTAGAGACTCTCCAATCTGTGAAAGAGTGCATAAAAAGATTGTGGAATACTTTTAAAATAACGTTGCTCAACTTCAAATTGCAAAGGCTTTGCAAATCTCATTATCTACAGTGCATAACATCATCAAAAGATACTGAGAAACTGAAGAAATCTCTGTGCGTAAGGGACAACGCCGAAGTCCTTAGTTTGATGCCCGTGGTCTTCGGGCCCTCAGACGTCACTGCATCATTCATTGGCATGATTCTATCATTGACATTACTAAATGGGCCCAGAAAGACTTTCAGAAACCACTGTCGGTAAACACAATCTGCCGTGCCATCTGCAGGTGGCAACTAAAGCTCTATCATACAAAAAGGAAGCCATATGTGAACATGGTCCAGAACCACCATCGTGTCCTGTGGGCCAAGGCTCATTTAAAAAGGACTGTTTCAAAAAAGTGTTCTATGGTCAGACGAGTCCAAATTTGACATTCTTGTTGGAAATCACGTGTCCTCCAGGCTAAAAAGGAGGGAGACCTTCCAGTGTGTTATAAGCATTCAGTTCAAAAGCCAGCATTTCTGATGGTATGGGGTGCATAAATGCATACAGTATGGGCAGCTTGCATGTTTTGGAAGGAACTATGAATGCTGAAAGGTATATAAAGGTTTTAGAGCAACATATGCTCCCCTCCAGATGACATCTATTTCAGGGAAGGCCTTGTGTATTTCAGCAGGACAATGCAAAACCACATACTGCAGCTAATACAACTGCATGGCTTCGTAGTAGAAGAGTCCATGTGCTGAATTAGTCTGTCTGCAGTCCAGATCTTTCACCTATAGAGAACATTTGGTGCATCATTAAATGAAAAATATGTCAAAGATGACCACGGACTCTTCAGCAGCAGGAAACCTATATCAGGCAAGAATGGGACCAAATTCCAACACCAAAACTCCAGAAACTCATAACCTCGATGCCCAGACATCTTCAAACTGTTTCGAAAAGAAGAGGAGATGCTACACCATGGTAAACATGACCCCCTCCCAACTATTTTGAGACGTGTAGCAGGCATCAAATTTAAAATGAACTCATTTTGTGCATAAAATTGTAAAATTTCTCAGTTTAAACATTTGTTATGTTATCCATGTGACACTTAAAACTTGATTAATGGCTCCAGAAAATTCAGTTTTGCCATCACAAGAATAATATATTAAAGTGCCCCTATTATGAGTAATGAAAGGTTCATATGTAGGTTGTAGGTTCTGGGAGTCCCCAACAACAGGTTGACATGCATGCAAGGTCAAAAAACTATTTAATTGTCTTACAATATGCATTTATTTTTATCTTATTTGCTCAAGGACTCCCAAACGATTCCTTCAATGATTAATTTTTCCAAACCCCTCCTTTGCTTGAGGCTAATGGGTGAGCATGCTGCTTTGTGTACAGCGTTCCCGGGTAAACTGCTATTTTACAGCTCCAAAAGTGGCACCTAGTGGCAAAGAATGAATTTACACTTTCATTCAGACCAAAACAAAAAGACCAACAAGTGGGCGGGCAATATGCTAATGTTTCATGTTGACATCAACATGAAACAACTTGGGATTAGTTTTTAAAAACGACTCGTTTTAATTATTCAGAGTGGACTCTTTCTTTTGAGAGACAATAACTTTATACACGGTGCACTTTCAGATTTAAAACTTTGCAGGATGTTTTGATTCACTTAGAGCTGTGTTGCACACTGCATGAAAGGTAATTTTCAAAAATCCATAATAGGGGCACTTTAAAATGCAAAAAGTTACTTTGAATTGTAATTATATTTAACAATATTACTGTTAAATTTACAGCATTTTTGAGTAAATAATTGTAGTCATGGTGAACACAAACAACCTCTTTCAAAAAAAAAAAATTTTTTTTTTGATGGTCTTATACATGACATAAGCATATAATGTAAGTGTTACTAATTCTTCTTAAAAATCTGTTTATAATTAGCCTTTACAGTTCATACCTGTGCCTGCAACTGTCCGCTCTGGTTAACACAAAAAAGTCTGTAGAATCTGTCTGAGCTTGTACATTATTCATCATGTCTAGTCTGCAGAGAGTAGAGGATAGACACATGTTTACTGTACTGGGTTTACAGCTTAGCCAGAGACTTCAGAGCTCACTTGCATTGTTGTTCCAAACAGAATCCAAACACATTTTGACAAATTCCAGTCACTGACATCACAGAGCAGCTGCTACCTCCAGATTTCCCAAGAAAAGGACCATTTTCATTTGAGTGGAGGCAACACTGAATTGCTTTTTGTACATTCTTAATGGTAATGACACCAATTGAATGATTATGCCTACCTAACTTGATGCTTAACCTAATTACACATTTTGTGCATTAAATTGTCTACTGATGGACCAGACCTCTACAGCTGTGTTGTGGCTGCAGGGACTTGGTCACGTTCATGCAAAGTCTGCCAAGGTTTACATCAATGTTCTGAAGAAAAATAAGTAGGATATGGTTAGAGTGTTTCATTACTTCATTGTAATACATTGTTAAGGGTTGGCATGGACTGTAGCATTTATATTTGCTATTCAAAGTTAAGGGCCTTTAATGACATGGAACAGCTGTCAAGTGGACCTACTGTAAACACAAACACAACTTAGAACAAACACAGCTCAGACCGATACAGTGATGGGAACAATCGCCGCATGCAATGTGCTAATGGCCTGAACCTCAAAGGCATTTTTGTTTCCCAGAACAGTTCGGCATGGCTACAAATCCCTGTGGAGTTACAAACATCTGTGGAAAGTGTAGAATGAGCTACTGAATGTTAGAACGCTGTGAAAAGAGGCAGAACACGTGTGGAAAGCTGACCTCCCTTTGCTCACAGACATGATGTGTGTGATTTATGAATACAGCATGCGGATAGGTAATTATTGCTGTTCCAGGATAACACCGCCTGTAAATGTGTTGTAAAATCTCCATAAAAAGGAGACACTGCATCCTTGTTTTCATCACTTACCACACAATAATTCACAATCACAAAGTAATAGAACTATCAAGTGAGAAACTGTGATGTTTTTCTTATTATTATCAATGCTGAAAAGAATTGTGCTACTTAATGTTTGTCAAAACGTGATATATGTTTTTTCAGGATTCTTTAATTAATAGAAAGTCTTTACTGCCACTGTCGATCAATTTAATACATCCATGCAGAGTAAAAGTAGCCTATTAATTTCTTTTAAAATAGAATATTACCATCCTCAAAATTTTGATAAGTAGTGTACATTATCTGAAACGTCCAGTAAAAACATTACATTTCAGGGCTGCGTGCCATATACAAACTGCTTGTATCTAATTAGCAGCAAAGCCCAAGCTTTGTTATTACAGAGGGACTGACTTAAAGTCATGAAATTTAAACACCAACAATTCCTTGTCCTTTGACCCTCTACTGCTGCATCTATCCATTAAGTTTAGGAATTATAAAAACATTCAAAGCATGAGTGGAATGGAGGGAATCCTCTTGGCAGCAAAAGAGCAATGTATGGCCAAATACAAACGTATGTGTTAAACATGTCTGGAAAGAAAATTTACAGCAGGATAACAGTTTAGTAACATACATCAGAAAGATGAAACAAACTTTTTTTTTTTTAAATTGTGAATTATTTGAGCAAAATAATTACATCCCAACTATACTTTGGTTAATAATAATACCCCTTTTAATTTATGCTGCTCTAGCCAAACTTGACTTTCTGGGCCTTTTACACACTTCAAACATTAAGATGAAATGATTATAAACTGTCTGAAACAGTATCCAGTTCACCTCTCTGAAGGTCAGATTTCAAATTCCTCCTGAAGCAGAGCTCACCCCCTCCCTGCAACACAATATTTCAAGCAGAGGGCTCAAGAAGGATAGATAAAAAAAGACCTTTTATACCTCATAACATTGGGAATTATGATCTGATTCACCATGGTTCATTTGGTAAAACTTACCTAATTGTAACAATGAAAAATATGCATTTAAAGGTGATTTAGAAAGCTGCTGTGATTTAGGTTAAAAACACATAAATATATCAAACGATCTATAATAAAAGACAAAGCAATAGTGATCACGTAATGAAAAGTTACACTTGTGTGGTGCGACATTGTATCCAATATAGTTTGCACATCATTGTCTTTTAGGGTGTATTCACACCAGGAAAGTCTGCTAGTTCACTTGCTTTGGTCCGGATCAAATACAATGTTGATTTTTTTTTTGTTTGGTGCTGATCGCTTTCACACTGCCCTTTTTGCAAGTGAACCTGAAATTGTAAACAAAACTACAGGTGTGCTAAGGTCATCCATTCATTGGACAGAAATTCTCAAGCAGGGAAAACAGGAAGTGATTTACTGATTTAGTGTTATCAGATACTAACGCAATATGAAGAAACTTATGAGCATCATATGAGACAATGTCATAAGATGTTGTGATTACAGCTTGCCGAAAATAAAATCTATAGATGTAAAATACTTAAAGCATATCGCGATGTTAGTTTAAACATTTAACCTAGATAAAGATGCACATATCCACTCGTTTGTGCGGAGAGTGGAAGCTGAAATGCGCTTCAGGACACCAGAAACAAATTAAATATGCACCGTCATTTTTGCTCATAAAGGTAAGAATAATACATTGATCGGAACTGTAAAGGGTCTATTTTTATTTGTGTGCACTCACAATATCAACAAAACATGCTTTTGTAAAATAAAGAAAACAAACAGGATGCACTTGCCGCCTCAGTCTTCAGCAGGAGCGTTTCACAAAAATGAACCAAAAATAAGTGAATATTTTCCTTACAGACATGATGAATATATCTATAGAAAGCTTTAAATAAGTACAAAGTGAAATAATTCTAATCTAAAACAGAAATTCTTTCATGTAATCCAAGATGTATTTCTTTCTAAAGGCATTTACATGCATTTTTAAACATTTTGGTTTAAAAACAAGTGATTGAAATGTAAAAAAAACAGCACTACATGTGCAAGCTGTTTGTTTCTGAATGTGATTTCTGCAGTTGGGTCGGATCGAGGTCGGGTCATATTCACACTTTAAACAAACCGTACCAGAGTTTGTTTGGAAGCGGATAGAGACCACCTCTTCAGCTGGGTCTCGGAACGGTTGTTTGGTCCGCACCCAAGTGCGATTGCTGTATTCACACCTGCCCAAAAGATCTGCACCAAGAGAGGAAATGAATCTGAGTTCGATTCAATTCGAACCAAACAAGACAGGTGTGAATACACCCTTAGTTTCAATCTTTCTGAAAATCCTGCACCGGATTGTGCTTTGTTTGTAAACAAATCAGCAGTAAAATGAAGTGAACAAAGGACCAAGTTCTTACTGACGTGGTCTGGCATTTCATTAAAAATAAATCTAATCTAATAAAGTTTATCATTTGGTTTTTGCGTAGACCTGCATTTGCCGTCCTTGTCATTTAGCCTACCTACTTGTGCAAAATGGTGGGTGGAGCTAAACAGGCAGTGATGTAGAAGCAGGTGTTGATCTTCTTCTTCGGAGGCTGTGTTTAGCCACACTATTACATCATAAAGTGGCACATTCCAAAACTATCGTTTTGGCAGATTTGCTTCAATATAAGCTGTTTTTAGACTAACAGGGAAGTTTTGAGTTCTGAAACTTAGAAGATGTTTTTATAGCACTATGACCTTTTATATGTATCAAAAGATAAAGGGAATTTGGATTTCTCAGTTCATGACTCCTTAATACAATTGGTTGACACCTGAATATAATGAATTTATCCATATTTGGTGCCTGATATTTGCTACCTGGTCTCATGGCATTTATGTACCTGGGCGCACTTTTTAGCGTGACATGACATACGTACCATTAAGTACATATCACTGCAGTTTCCAAAATAAACATTTTCACACAAATTTACAGAGTTGCTATTAATAAAGCGTAATTTTCGCACAATTACTTGAAGAATATCATGCTATGACTTAAAAACAATATTGATATGCTGGGAGATTTGTAAACTGATGCTTTTGAACCTTAGCATCGCACACATCCAGCTTCATATGTATGGGTTTTCGTACATGATAAGTTTGTTCGGGAGCTCACGGAGTACGGGTATGGACTTAGGAGACGAGAAGCACCGATTCACCGATTCCCGTGTAACTACAGTTCGACAAAGCAGTTGCATAAAAGCAAGTTCAAATGGCACAGTTGCATCAGCTAATACGTTTTTATATCAGTTTTGCATTTGTTAACACCATCGAGTAGGTTTAGGGCTGGATTTGTTGTAGGGCATATTTCCAACATGATAGAGCATTAACCTTTAGCGACAGTCCCCGGATATTTGAATTCTGAACCGCCGCAATACGTATCTGAAGCAATGTAATAAAAAAACAGCAAACAGGTTGCGCCATGCTAACTTTCGAAAGCATAGGTTTTCAAATCTCCCAGCATATTAATATTGTTTTGAAGCATGATATTCAAGTAATTGTGTGAAAATTACGCTTTATTAATCGCAACTCTGTAAATTTGTGTGAAAGTGTTCATTTATTTTGTAAACTGCAGTGATATGTACTTATTGGTATGTATTTCATCTCACGCTAAAAAGTGCACCCAGGTACGTAATGTCATGAGACCAGGTAGTCTATTTTAGCTACTTTTAGTGGAATTATTGCAGGTGGCCTAATCTCTAAGCAAATGTATACATCATTGTGTTGGATATGCATGTGTGCATAATCTTGTTGATCCTATTCTCTTCCCACACATATTTTACTTAAAATATAATGAATGCTCCCCTATGTCTCTTCATCTTCAGGACTTGGACAAGAGATATATCACAACAGAGAGCAAACATTATAAACATCAATTTCATAGTAACAAACAAATATATGCCATTTCTAAAACTGAACCCTCTCTAATAGTGAGGGTGTGATGAAGCATGTCCATGGAGATAAAACAGGCCATCTTGCAAAATATAAACACCTCTCCTTAAATGCTTAGCCAGAAACAACACTGTCATCAAAAGAGATTCCAGACAGTAGGAAAGATACACATGGCAAATCTGCATTTAGAACTTGCTTATCTTTCACCACACCAGAATTCTCACCAGCTGGAAAACTCCCCTGATGCCACTAATGTGTGTTGTTTGATAGAGTAAGGATCAAGAAGACTCTATTGAGGAGCAAACAGTCTTCCATAAACTTGCTCTTCCTGGAAGCTCAGTCTGTCTTAATGAGCTGGCTTTGGTAAAAAGGAAAAACGTTGCTTGCAGATTTTGCTCTCTTTCAAGTGCTGTTTTGGAATCCCATCAATCCAGGCACTCATCCTCATCATCTTCGTTCTCAACGTGCCACAGTGTTGGGGAAACTCCACTACAAAGAGTTCCTGCGGGTGTCTCGGAGGATCTGTTTCAAAAACCATCCCACCAGCTGTGGAGCCAACAGAATGTGAAGTAAACAGGATGACTATTGATGCACAAATATTTCAGAAGAATGAAAAAAGAATGAAATTATAATGAAAACAATTTTCAGGAATTTTATTCCCTTTATAGGTCTTTTTAAATCTTTTTTTTACTTTTTTTTATTTATTTGTAAGACATACAATAACGTCCCATTAGTTAATGTATTAATGTTAACAATGAGCTATTTGCTTCAGTATTTATTAATCTTCATTAATGTTAGTTAACAAAATTATTAAGACTTCAGGTCCATCAAGTAATATTAAAAGATACAACTTTTGTTTTTAAAAATGCTTTAGTAAATGCATTAAAAACATGCTCATAATGTATTCATTACATGTATACATAGCATTTTAATATTTTTAAAAAATAATTATATAGGGCAAAAAAATAAAAAATAAATAAAAAAATAGCATCATGTCATTGACCCAAAAGGTTTTTGAACTTTCTGCTTAGACTGGCAACGCTTCCTTGCACAATACCTCTCACTGTTGGCCACTGTGCTAAAAAACAACAACCCTGAACTTAGACATTTCATTCCTGTCCAGCAGATACGCAATGGGGCCCATCTTGTGCCATTGTATATTTCCCTTTCATTTTATTTCTCCATGACACAGGTCCACAGATACACCACTGACCTCTTCCACTAATAAATTAACATCTAAACATATCACCTTCGCTGCCAGCCGGGTGGGTCAATTGGCCTCGATGAGTGAATCTGAGAACAGAGGGGCTCCCATGGTGCCAGAAAGTGGTGTCTGATTTTGCACTGTTAGGTGGTGTTATTTTAGCCCGTGTTTGACTTTTGCGGTTGAGACTAAACCTTGGGTTTAGGTTCTGCCCTTCTGCCAACATTGTTAGCCACATTCAGAGCCACCCTCGACATATTAGATGGCTCTTTGCCTCTTAGCTTTTGGAAATAACATGGCTGAGTGTCCCCCACCTGAAGTGTTTTGCTCAGAGAAGAATCTTTCGGAAACTTTTGAACTTTGGCTTCAAATGAATCTCGCTCTTTTGATTGAGCAGCATGGAAATGTATTTGACTTACTAAATGAAGAGGTTCACCAGCGCATAAAGCAGCATGATGATTTTGAAAGTGTGCATCTCTTCAGCCCACAGTTATATAACAGACAATTAGCCTGTGGTTTCACTCAGCCACAGATTTCAAAGGGCACCACAGTGAATGAGGCTCAAGGGGTCTTTTGAAAAACATATATATATAATCAATCAATACACATAAACAGCATAAAAATAACATGAAAACCAATTCTTTGTAAGAAAAAAAAGAGGTCATGGGTTTATAAACTGGGGTCTGTCGCCTCCAGTGACCTGCAAAAAAAAAAAAAAAAAAAAAAAAAAATTAACTAATTAAATAAAATGAAATGAAAAATAAAATAAATAAAATAAAATATTAATATGTAAGCTGAGAGTGTTCAGCCAGAGTGTTTAGTACTGCAAGGATTTAGGGCTTGTGAACAATATCATTAATCTGTGTGAGGAATGACAGCAAGTAATGTGTGAACAAACACTCAGAGCATGACCTATGACAAAACAGCCTGGTGAGCTTCCTTTTTGGGAACTCACACTAAAGTGCAGAATTTTTTTTTTTTACTCATATGTGGCTAACAATGCATAAATATTTGCATACTGAACACTGGCTGTAGTGCAGAGAAGTGCTTGTAGTTAAACATTGCATTTCTCTGTGGTTTGAATGCCCGTTCACACTAAAAACAGTAACTATAACTATAACGATAACGATAACTATAACAATGTATATTAGCGTCCATATCAACACACGATAACTTTCTGTTTAATTTAAGCACACTGCAGTTACTGTATGTTATGCACCGCTTTAAAAGTTCAAGCATTTTAAAGTTGGGTGGATTCTGATTGGCTGTCACTGTTTTTTAATCATTCATCAGCTGGAACAAATTTTGAAGGTTTTGAATGGGATTCCAACAATAATTGTTTCTCTATATTGTTTTTGTTATGGTTTTGGTGTGAAAACCTCTATTGCAATATAATTTGAATGATAACTATATAGATATTTTTATAGTTATGTGAATGGGCCTTTTCACATGACTTCAAAACATTTACAGTAACACACAAATCATAAAGAGCACTTTTATGATGTTTATGATCCTTTTTTTTCATTTTGATCCTTGACAGTCCTAGTCCTCATTTAGGTTTCAATGAGGGTGAATAAATAAAAGTGCAGGAGACTAAACTATATATTCACACACAAATGCCACTTATGTACCTCAACCGTTGGGACTGCATGAGAAGGAAACCAGTGCTTTCATAGTGTACCTCAGTGCTTTCAAGTATATCCCATCAACACCACAAGAAGGTAAAGAATTTAGTGTAAGAAGTAATAAAATGCAGGGGCAGCAACAAGGCAATTCTTTGTACTCACAGTGTACCTAACAGTTTCCCCTCCACATGATGTGGCTTGATCTCGAAAGAGTGTTACTAAAATTTTTGACATATGAAACCCAACAAAACATAGAAACATCACCACCACAGAGCCTCTGAAAGGTCCCCGGTCCAATCAGAGCAACTGCTGCATTAACACCTCATTGAGCTGTTGGGTGGGAGTGACTGACAAGCAACAGGAAAGAACTCTGTGTAAAAGCACGCAATCCTCATAAACATCATCTCTCGTTAAAAAAAAAAAAAATGCTTATAGGCTCTTTGCATTAGTAAGATTCCCACAACGAGATTCCCACATATGCATGGCAGGACATAGTGATATGGTGAAAATGCCAGCAGCAGCTGATTATATAAGTGTTCTCTGTACAGAGAGAGGTCAGGAAAAGCGTGCTGACTGTTCTGAAGTCTGATGCTAATGAAAAGCAATCATGCATAATTACGGTACAATTTATTAATCCGTTAGGCTTTAACAACACGTTCCTAATGTCACGTTCCTACCACTAAGATTGAGACCACATTGAAAAAATCTTGGATTTAAAACTCTGCTTAAACCTGGAAATAGTGGTCTCAGACTTTTGGATGACTGCAAACTTGGGAGTGCATATGCACATTGGCAGGACCAAACTGAAATATATGTATTTTTAACACTACTTAAGCATAATAAACAAGATTTCTCACAATTAGGATAAGCAAAGTCACATTGTGAGATAATCACAACTGTGAAATATTAAGTCAAAATTACAATAAACTGTCACAATTACAAGAAAAATAATATATAAAGTCACGTTTTGAGATATAGCATCAAAATTGCAATGAAGCGGCAAGCATGAAATATAAAGTCGTATAGTGAGAAATAAAGTCACAACAGGGAGATTTTAAAGGAACAGTTCATCCAAAAATTCTGTCATTAATTACTCACCCTCATGTGAGCTTTGTTCATCTTCAGAACATAAATTAAGATATTTTTAATGAAATCCAAGAGTTTCTGACTCTGCATAGACAGCAACGCAACTACTATGTTCAAGGCCCAGAAAGTTAGTATGAACATCGTTAAAATAGTTCATGTGACATCAGTGGTTCAACCGTAATTTTATGAAGCTACGAGAATAATTTTTGTCCACAAAGAAAAAAAAAAGACTTTTGTTCAACAACTTTTTCTCTTCCTTGTCAGTCTTCAATGCACATTCACAAAAGTAACGAGGTAGTTGCGTTGCTGTCTATGCAGGGTCAGAAAGCTCTCGGATTTCATCAAAATATTTTAATTTGTGTTGTAAAGAAGAATGAAGGTCTTACAGGTTTGGAACGACATGAAGGCGAGTAATTAATGACAATTGACATTTTTGGGTAATCTATACCTTTAAGTCAATTGTAATATTTTTTACAGTTGTAAGATTAGTCATGAAAGTCATGATTACCATGATTTCTTTTCTTTTTTTTTTTTTATTCTGGCTTAAAACAGGCTTCCAAGTTTCCTCCCCATTTTGGTAATTTCAAGACTTTAGGATATAAATGCTCTAAGATCATCAAATGTGTGTTTTAATAGAGGAGGGATGTTTTAATGGGCCATTATTCTGCCATTTTGACACAGACAGTGATTATTTAGTGAAGATTAGAGTGCACTTACCTCAGTTCTTTCACTGTAAGCTAAAGTCTTTGAAGCTGTTTCCTGGTGTGTGAGATCCTGAATTGTAGCCAGTTCTTACTAAGGGAGTAATGCAACAGGGTGTCCTCCCTGCTCCTTAAAGTCTCCAAAACTATCAAGGAAAACCTCCAACAGTGAGGTCTATATGGAAAGATCACATCATCATTTTAAGCTTACTACATATTTATTTAGTTTTTAATTTCATATAAATATTCATAATAACTCAAAGGGCTTATAAACATTTGTTCAGTCTCATAAATCTTTTTTTATGTTGCATTTTGTAGCTTTGGTTTATGTTTTTTTTAAGTGCCTGCTTTTCAGGACCGTGCTACAGCTATTAGGAGCCAGCGTTTTCCATTAATACGATGTTTGGAAGTGCCACTTGGCATGTGGTCATCGCTTTCATCAGCCAGACGGGTCAGGGTGACTGGCACCTCCTTTGCTCTGGCACTCTCTGTAGGAGTCTGAGACTGTTCAATGCTGCAGCCAGGCACAAGGGGAGACTTGTTCCCATCCACTTACTGACCTGAGACCAAACATGAAGCTCCCATAGACTGCAGGGGAGAGTGAAATCAAAGACATGATTCTGCCACCTTCGCAAATTGTTGCATCGTTGAACCTTTGGGTCAGACGCCACTGCTGAGGAAAACCTTGGCCGGCAGTAAAGCTGTGCTCCTGACAAATCCTCTTAAGAAATCTGTACCTGTTGTTGGATGACAAACAAGAAATTGACTCTCTATATGTCACATCTAAATGTTCTAGTTGTAAACAAGAGAATACAAAAAAATGATATAAATTCCGAATCTGTAATTTGAACCATGATTTATTTTAAGAAGAATGTAAATGTTTTTTTGTAGATACAAACTTAGTATAAAAACATAGTACAATTTCCTTTTCCTAAATGTATCTAAAGTGAATAAGTACTATAAAAATACTATACTATCAAATTTTATCAAATGACAAAAAAATTACAAAGCTAAAAAAATAGAGATACTGTAAATACACTCACTACTCAAACACACCACAAAAGAGTTTTTTTTTAACCGCTTTTGTTGTTTTCCAGTACAAATATAAACATTCTTAAATTAAGAGATGCAAATAGAGAAGAAAAAATACTTATTAAAAAATACTTCTTAATACTTAAGATATTCACGCATTTTCTGAGAAATGTATCAAAATTGAGTTTATGCTTAAAACAAGAAAAATATCTGTCAACGGGATAAAACAAATCTCAAAAAACTCAAAAAACAAAACTTAATTTCAAGGGAAAAAAGAAAATTTTTCTTAACTCAGTTACATATATATTTTTTTGTTTTTGATTATTGCTTAATATTGATTTTTTATTTTATTTTATTTTTTCGGAAAACAAGACTTCTTGAGTCCTCTTGAGTCATTTTTTAATATATTCATAATGGAAAACAAGACAAAAACCCTAGGTAAAAAAAAAACACTTTTACAGTGTAGTTTTTTATGTAGCATGGTCTACCATTCAAGCCCATCTTAAGAAATTTATAAAGGATTCTACAATTCATGCAAGAAAGACGCAAGCAGGAAGATGGGGAACTTGAGACAAAATCTTTATACTTATACACCCCTAGCATCATGCATCCATCCAATTCTCCATATATTTATCCCAGTGCACACATTAATCCAGCACATTAGACTGTCAGCTTGAATCCATTGACTACTGCAAGTGTCAACAGGGATCTGCTTGTCTTGCCCACAGAGCAGCTGAGGTATACATGACCTGACACTCGCACAGAGACTCGTCTGAACGCCTGGAGAAAAGGGAAGAGAGGTAGTCAATCTTACATGAGGTCTATGGCGAGGTCACAGATTAAAGAGGCACCCACAGGCCTCAAACGGGAGTAAAACTGGAAGTATGTGTGATATAAGGGTCCAAGCTGTTTCAACAGAACAAGATCAGGTGATGAAATGAATTTGTTTGGGACCGTCAACCTTTGCTGGAATGCAGTGCTTGCGTGTTAAACTTAAGCCTGGGATTTCATGTCTCTTTAGATGTTTCTTCAAATAACAAAACATCTATGTAGGTAGGAATAATTATTTGAGAATGAATGTCTTTGTAACGCAATTCAAAGGCTGAAAAAGTAAAAACAAGACTGAAACGCACACAGAATAATCACAATGTCGTACACTATTTAAGGAGTTGGAAGAGATGAAAAAACCCTGGCCAGTCCTCAAAAAAGACATATCAGATACTGTTTTTTGCATGTTAGGTTTTGATCCGTATGATGTAAACTCTTCAGGCTCTTGTAGGTTTGTGCAGCACTACAATCTGGAAAGATTTTAATTATACACACAAATCCTTTCCTGGCAGTACATTTTGGCAGGACAACCAATCGAAACAGTCATACCCACCAAAGGAGGTATCGTTTACGGACAGCAGAGGGGTTTTCCTTGGCCGATTGTATGAGGATATCAGCCCACGGTCCCTGAACAGCATGTACCTGTACACAAATTTCAATCTTAGAGTCATTATCATTGTCACTGAGAAAAATTTCTGGAATGTTTTCTCCCCTCTGGCCCATGAGGCCAGATTACTGCAGCCCTAAAGAGATACTACGGTCCCCCCTGCAGGTCCCCTGAGCTTTTGAAGAAAGACTTCAAAAACTGGAGAAACATTCCTCACTTGTTGTTGACTACAATTAGAAGAAAAGAGTTCTCTTGTCTGGTCCTTAGCACGCATCTGGAGGAGAAGCGGAGACACTCGCTGTCTCTCAGGATTGTAGGATCAGTGCAACGGAAACAAACCGGCTGCAGAGCTGCTGTCACTTAAGAATGAACAAATAGTAAAGACTGAGACCAAAATCTGGATACTAATCTAAAAACCAAGCCCTTTGACCAATTTCTCACACCAATCACTAGTATAATCTTAACCACAGCTCTCTGTCTGAAATCCTCTGACTCTGTTTTTGTGTGTTTGGCATTAGAGGAATAGGTCAACCAAAAATTAAAATCCTGTCATACCATTATGCCTGTGTGTTATTATAAGCAGTACTAAAAAGAATCATCTTATAGGAGTCATTTATTTTGTAATCGGACTACACTGGTCATGCTTTATGTTTTTGATTCCCTTAAAAAGAACCAATTTATTAAAATCATTTGATTAGGAATCATACAACATTGCTTCCACTGTACATTATGTGTTGGATTCACTAAAAGCAACCCAACTCATAGTGTCATTCACTCAAACTTGAACTACAATGATCACACTGTATGTTTTCGATACATAAAAATGTATCGCTCATAAGACTCATTTTCCCTGTAATCAGACTACACACTGCTTGTGATGTATGTTTCTGGTTCACTAAAAAAGAACCAATTCAGAGTCATTTGTTCATCAGTCAGACTACACTGGCAGTGCATATGTTTTTGACTGACTAAAATACACCGATTCATGCATTCGGGAATCAGACTACACTGATTTCATTGTACGTGTTTAATTCACTAAAGCAACCAAACAACTCATAAGGGTCATTCAGTTGGGAATTGGACTAAATTAGTCACACTGTATTTCCTCATAGAAGTCACTCACTCTGGTATTGCATTACACTGGTCACACTATACTGTATATTTCTGATTCACAAAAAAACAAATTTTTGGTTCATAAGAGTAATTTGCTCGAGAATTGTACTACACTGGTTACGCTCCTATGCTTTTTATTCATTAAAGACTGGCTCATATGAATAATTTTATCTGTAATCAGACTTCACTGGTCGCTTTGAACATCATTCAGTTCTAGTATTTAAAAAGATGAACTGGTACTGAAACTACAGACTTTACCCTTTTTTTTCTTGGCTTGATACTCACAGTGCCTTTGGGAAGAGATAACATGACTTTTTAGAGCAGTCTGTTTTTCCGCAGGGGCAGGAGTCTTTTGATAGACGTGTTTGCATAACTGGGCTGTCTGTGGTGTTAGAGGGTCTGAAAAATCAGGCCAGCCAAGGAAAGTAACACAGCTGCAGCATGTTGGCCCCCCTTGCATGACTTTAGACCTTAGGCTATCACAAAGATACCTTTATGCAGAGAGCCACTGAGTTCAGGGGAATGAGGGAGAGCACACACACACACACACACACACACACACACACACACACACACAATGCGAACACAACATGTCAGAGCACAAGGAAGTGTGGTATGGCTAAGGTATGTTCAAATGGAAACGTGAAAGTGCAAAAGGTTATATTGCAGTGTTATTTGGGTATATTTGCAGAGAACTATTTGGGAAAAAATACACATTTAAGTTTAAAATAGAGTAGAGTCTCAAAGCACAGGACCACAGAAGCAGACGGAGCCCTGACATTTCAAACAGGAGTTAAAAAAAGATCTTCTGCATAGACGGAGACAAAAACATTTGTTTGTAATGGATCGAGAACACACTGGGAAACAACATCAAATGAACCAAAATCCATCTCATAATCACCAAAGTAGCCACAAGGGTCATGTAAACATTTTCAATCAGAAAAATAATTTTATGGACAGAGTATTCTTTCCTGGAATGAGTGTGCATTGCACATGCAAGAAAAATGTCATACTAATTCCTCTGTTTTGAAAAGAACAACCTCAATCAATTTTATTGCATTTTTGAATTTCTTTCTAGAATTTAAGCGTCATGAGAATGACCAGATGTGCTCCAAACTTCCTCTAGAGATTTAGGTGGTTGATATTGATATCATCTAACAATGTAGTGGGCCCTGGCACAATATCTGCAGTCTACCATTGAAGATCCAGAGCTCTTGTTATAAATCTGATTCTTTTTCCAGGTCCATTTTCACAGATTTTATAGTCATTTCATAAACAGTCCCACCTGCTGAAGCATCAGAGTTATGCAACACTCACAGCAGCTCTGAGGGCTTCAGAATAATTTTCAGTACCTTTCAGTGACAGTAAATACTTTCAGCCAAGATAAAGCTGTCTGTCAGCGATGGGCTTTGGGGCATTTCCTGTGAAATGGTCATAAGTATAAAACGCTTGAAATTAGGTGACAGCTATAAATCATCAAGTGTACATTTGGCCTTAACTATTTATAAACCAACTAATGTGCCAACTTAAAATACCAAAATTCTTAATACACCCTAAAATATCATATATAAAGCCTTTTCTCATTTTGTTCTAGTTACATAAATATCGTCTGTACTTAAAGCAGGCTTTTAAGAGAATTCCATAGTTCTTTATACTGTTTTTGCAAAGCATACCAAGTTATATAAATATACAGTAGGCTTATATATATATTTTTTGGATTGTGGAGGTGAAAGCAATTGCAGTCACCTTTAGTTTCCAGTGGAAAACTAAATTAAATTAAAAAAATTATAATATAATGCTGTTGCAATACATACGCATCAATTACAAGTGCTGACACATACAGTGCACATTCAATTTACAATTATTTAATAGTACACATGAGTATTTTAATCAACCTTAAAATGCACGAAAGAGGATTATTGGCTCCCTGTTCTTTGACTTTGACTTTATAACAGTGTCCAAGACAATCCACAATTTAATTCCTCAAAACAAACCAGAAGGCCAAAAGACTAAAAACCTTGTCACCACAAACCAGTGTGACCCTCAGATGAAGTAGCCAGTGTTTACTGTACTAATGCAGGCCACACCAACCCAAGTCGTCCAGCGTAGTTGCAGTAGCTGCTGTGTGGAGATGCTGCCTAACTGCAACCACACAAAGGTCTCATTCTGTAGAGGAGGTTCAGGAATGCCCATGGAAGGTATTAGACAGTGGACATGTAAATATTTCCACATCGCTTCAGTTCAACTTCCTGGGGGCAGTTTTGCTTCGCTCTCAGCACTACATTCGAAGGAAATGAATGCTGGCACAATCTACAGTATGAAAGTGTATTTTCTGTGGAAAAGGCTGAGGGATACTGGGGTTTGCTTAAGTTTATAAGACAAGAAACATTTTTAGAGAAAGTCAGACAGAAAGAGGGAAGCTTACTTACAGAGATGGATAAATATAGATGGATGTGTAGAAGTTCAGATGGATCAACGTCTGAGGATGAGTCCCAGGCTTCGGGTAAAAGGTCAGTGCAGAGAAACCAGTGGTGCGGACAGACAGTAAAGCGTTATTTTGGAGAGAGAGGAGGGCCCTCGTGTATGAAAGGTGCTTCATAAAATTTGTAAACCTAGAAGTCCTCATCGCTTCATTTTTTTCATCATCTGACTTTAATGATGAAAAGGCAGGGAGAATTTTGTGGTGAAGCTGGTGGAAGTATCCTCACAGACACTTCTTTATGCATTTCACGCACCGATGCGCACCTGCAGAGACACACACGGTATGTCAGTGGAAATGCACTGAGAGCTGCAGATAAACACGCAGCCACAGAGTGCCTGTGTTTGGCTGGTCACGGCACATAGGAAACTCTGTTTATTGAGCCAATCGCTCCTCATGGATTGAAAACACAAGGGCAGTTCATGAAGAAAATTAGCAGGAAAGTAAAAAAGTGCATATGTTTCCTATAAAAGCATGAGGAAATGTGACCAAAAATGAAGAAAAGAAAAACAAAACAGACTGGACTGACTTTAGAGTTTTCTTAAGGATTTTCACACTTAATAGCTCTTATCTGGTCCATCGATGAACGGCATTAACAGGTAAATTAACTTATTTAATATCAAAATATTAATATATATACAGGTATCAGTCATAAAGCAATACTGTTCAATCTCTACTCAAAACTGCTTTCTTTTTCTGAAAGAATGCCCAAATTGTCAAAAAAAGTAAATAAATAAAAAATAAAATCAATAAATAAAAATGAAAAAATTATATACACAATATATAGTCAATAAATAGTCTTAGGTTTAAGGGGGACCAACACTAAATATAATACTGTGCAAAATATAAAACTCAAAAGGGAAACTTGAATTTTCTTAGGCTTTAAAAGAGCTGAGGGAAAATGTATTCTAGGAAGCCAAACAAGACATAATTCCATTTATCAAACAAACCTTATTGCACAATAGACTATTAAAGCTAGTGAACTAATACATGCCTTCAATACTGAATCATTCAACTTTGTCTATGCTACAACCATTGATGTGATGTGATCCTGGCAAATAATAAATACTGTAATTGTAATAGAAAATAGAAAAATAGTTAAAGTAAACAATGGCTTAAGAACTTAATTTAGCATTTTAAAATATTTCATGAGTTTAGCTGCTTACAGTCACAGTCTGTCACATGCATGAAATTCATTTTAATGTGTGTTAATGTGTGGTAACCCATCAAATGGACCTGGCAGAAATGCTGTTAAGCCACCATAAGAGTTCCTCTACTGAATATTGATGAAGAGCTTGGCAGCACCATTGGCTGGACACCAACACTAGGGCAATCTTAAAGCTCTTAGACTAAAACACATGGGCTGTAATATTCTGGCATTATATAAGTTACCATTTCCGTCTTGACATTGCCAGGTGGTTGAAGGAGGTCCGGATGATGATTTGAGGGCCTCACATGAGGTTTATTTAACCAAGTTTAAACACATATCTAAAAAGATTTCTCCAGAATCCTGTTATGTAAATATTAAGAGCTGGTGGGCTGTAGAGTGATCAGATCCACCCTGATGGCAAACCTACTTGATGTTTTGACAGTCTTGTGGTTCATGATCGAGACAGACCTAAGAACCTGCTCTTTACATAAAGTGTACGGATGATACCTCCCAAATCAGATGCAACTTTTACTTTTCCCTGAACTTCAGTGGAGCTTTTCCAACAACATCATCATCACCCTTCATTTTTGAGGGAAGACCATAATATACAATAATGACTGGAGTCATAGAAACTCTTAAAAGAGGGAAAACACTCTTTGAGACACGTGTAGAGAAATCGGCCTCACGTGATTGGAAAAATACAGAGCCACAATTCTTTCAGACTGTTACAGCACTAAATCTTATACTTTTCACATCCAGAATCTTTAGAAAAGTGGAGGTTATAACGTACAGAAAAACGCTTGTTTAAAGGTCACCATTAACTTTCACTGTATGGAGAAGAGCATCTCAGACATTCTGCTAAATTACTCTTTTTGTGCTCTTCTCAAGACAGAAAGTCATACAAGTCTGAAACACCATTAGGATGAGAGTAAGGGGGTGAACTAACCTTTCAATAACTGTTTTTTAGAATTTCCTTGAGATATGAAAGCACGGTTCTGGTCTGTCGAATAAATTCACAGTCTGTGTTCAGAAGAGATGAGCACTGGAGGCACGTGCAGACGGCCCAACAACATTTATTCAGCAAAAACAAAGTAAACATCTGTAACCTGACCTCACGCTACATGCATAGCCTTAAATTTGCTCTCTGTGGCGCTGCAGAAAAGCATTTCTTAGCAACTGTCAAAAATAAATAGTCTATGTTTTCCAAGCTTTATTGCAAAGTGACTGTTGAGAAGACAGTTGAGAAGTTTTTGAAAGTCTCTTATGCTTATGATTTTTTC
The DNA here is from genome assembly GCA_036784905.1 of Acrossocheilus fasciatus. Classification (NCBI taxonomy): domain Eukaryota; kingdom Metazoa; phylum Chordata; class Actinopteri; order Cypriniformes; family Cyprinidae; genus Acrossocheilus; species Acrossocheilus fasciatus. The sequence continues at coordinate 20,936,250 of CM071957.1, read as the reverse complement.
AAGATTCTTTAATGAAAAATTAAATAGAACAGTCTTTATTTGAAATTGAAATATTTTGTAACAAGTCTGTTCAGTCACGTTCGATCAATTTAATGCATCTTGCTGAATGAAATAATTTCTTTTAAAGAGAATCATACTGACCTCAAACCTTTGAGCAGCAGTGCACTGCAAAATCCAAGAGCCTGAGACCCCACTGAAAAATCTAAAAATGAATGCGCATCAAAGACTGACACAGAAGAGAAGAAATTGATGAATAAAGTTATTTTTGTTTTCTTTGTGCACAAAACGTATTCTCGTAGCTTCATAGATGTTCATTCAGGTCGAACCACTGATGTCACATGGACTATTTAACAATGTCCTTACTACCATTCTGGGCCTTGAATGCAGTAGTTGCATTGCTGTTTATGCAGGTTCAGAAAGCTCTCAAATTTCATCAAAAATACCTTAATTTATATTCCGAAGATGAACAAAGGAATTTTCATTTTTAGATGAATTATCCCTTTAAATCAAAACATAAACAAAATTTGTAAGTTTTTTTAAAAGATATCATGCTAATAAGAATTATTTAGGTTTCCATTGTAAAATTTGTGATACAGACCATGCAAACTTTTTTGTACAGATGGTCAGATGTTCTTGCTTCCACTACACAAGCACAAAATGCTCTTTGAATCACTCTCATATCACGAGAACATGATCATCAGGTTTTATATAACTTGTTGAGCAGCTTGAGTGCTGCTGTCATTAAAGCGAAAAGAGACACTCAAAATACTTTGGAATTACGATAGTCAGTAATTTTCACATTTTTACTCAAATTGTCAAAATGATAGTACACTTTGCAACTGAAAACTGTTATTAAATTAGAAACAATGTACTTGTTGTTCCAGATTTTTGGACCTCTTTGGAAGAAGTAAATAGGTAAAAGAGAACACCAATTCACTCAGAACATCTCGGCTTGATGCTTAATTTCTTTAAATACTATAAATGTACCCATAAACCAGCTATTGCCTCACATACAGAGTTTTTCATTTCACGTTGACCACAGACATGTGGCTTACACAGTGGGACTAGCTGTGCGAACACAATGTGATTCCAAGCCCTGTCTAACACAACACAGGCTCATATCAGCAGTGTTCTGGTGTAACGTCAGAAGGATGGTTTCCGATTATAAAATGTCTTGTGGATCATTTTAGAAATGACAAAGACTGAAGGAATTAGGCTTGTACTCGTTTCAAATCAGATGGTCATGAGAAATTCTACTTTTGATTCCTGTGCTATCATTCTCCTTCTGACACCAGAGACGACTCATGATGAAACGGGGTGCAAATATGAAAAACTAATTGCAAATAGGCAAGAACAACATGTGATTTGTGCTCGGAGAGGCCCGGGAAGATTTAATTCAGCATGTGGAATCGATTCACTCAATCATCAGTTCACTTGTGACTGTAATTACAGCCTCAGGGAAAAATGGATAAGCTCTATCATATGTAGAACAATGTCTTCTTGAGAAAAAATGGCACAAATAACAACTCTGAGGAGTATTTAACTGTCAGAAGAATTCAACAGATTGTAAGAGGAACAATTCACGTACACGCTCTGCTGACCTCTGAATCCTTCCTATAACATTATACAGTTAGAGGTATAAAGCCAAACACCTGAATAACAGCAAAAAAATAACTGGCATTAATTAACACTTTAAAGGTGGGGTATGTATTTTTTCAAAAACGCTTTAGAAAACGAGTCGGGGCCGAGTACCAAAACAAACGTGTAGCCAATCAGCAGTAAGGGGCGTGTCTACTCATGATGTGAGGAGAGAGCACTCAGTGCACAGGACGGACATTAGCCGAGCCGAGTGACGACAGCTAAAGTCTGTCTACACTGGACACAACAAAGCGACCGTTGAACGATGTAGACACGGTGTTACGATAAGAAGTAAATATCGAATCAGCTTTCCAGCGCTGGAGAGAACTTAAGGAGCGGGAAGGCCTGCGATTGGACGCTGAGGTTGCTTTGTTTCTTCTTGATCGGTGAGTAACATTGGTTTTGCTTTGTTTCACAGAACTAATTGTTGCCGTATGTATGTGTGGGGCGGAGCTATCAAAATAGGGGCGAGACCCTTTTGGGGTAGGGGAGTGTTTGTTTTGGTGATTTCAAATATCAACATTGGCTACCAGAAATCGCTTACCCCACCTTTAAAAACAACTTTCTCTAAAATTAATAAGAATGCCTAAAATTATTTAGGACTACTTGATCCAAAAAACACAGATTAGATCTAAGCAACATCTATATTGTTTTTTAAATATTGTTTCACACAATATTGTTTTTTAAAGCTCAGTAATCAAAATGACTGAGTATAGTACAGCGTAGATACAATATTGCCTGTTGGCCTGAATGGAAGCATCTATTTTTACTACTACTGAAAATATTTCCAAACAAAGCAGCACACACACACAGGCATTTCTGAATTAATTGCTTTTGAATGTATTGTTTGAGTGAATAATTCAATGACTCATATATTTTTTTCTTCCTCAGTAAATTAATGTCTTTGAACGAAACAGTTGAGTGAATGATTCTGCGAGGAAGACTTGTTTTGTTCCTGAAAAATCAGTGTGTTTGATTAATCAGTTGAATAAACAATTTAATAACTCTAAACAAGTCACCACCTACTAAGGGTAAAAGAGTCACTAAAAATTCCCCTCCAATACATTAACTGACAGACTGGAACATCCCAAAACAGACAGCTGGAGTGACATAAACAGTATAAAATCCCAGTGCAGTAGTGAACTTCAGAACACTCTTTATTGAAGATTTTCAAAACAGAACGGCTTTGATTCCACTTTACCTTTTGGTAATCCTGTAGAGAAGGAAAATATCCTTCATGAACCTGACCAGTTTCAAAGTGAACACAGCCTGACCCCGTGTACTGAAGAAGGGTGTGTCAGTGGAAGGATATTGTGCAGCAGAAGATGGAGTATAATGTGGCCCTTTATGTGCAACATACCAGCGGCTTTAACTTTTGCTAAAGAAATGAGGCAACACAGAACTTCCTATGTCACACTTGGCTAAAAGTACTGATGTCATTCCCCTACCACAAAAAAACTGGCATCGGTTTTCTCATAGAAAGTCAGCTTCTGGATCACTGGATCTGAACTACAAGCAATTAACATTTTCAAACATGATATTAATATACTTTCAAGCTGAATATACAATACCACACTCAGGCTTATGACTTGGCTTATGTCTGGTGGGATATTTAATGTTAGAACAACTACAAGTTTTATGAATTAAGAAATCTGGTACCCCATTATAACTAAGATATGTGGCTTTTTGGGTCTGAAAAAGTCTTCTGGTTTGGGTGAAGTCAGTGAACAGTCAAACAAGAATAATGACCATCTCAGAAGTTGTATATATAATAATATCACTTAGAATTTTTATTTATTCCCTGCGGGTTTTTAAACCCAGGCCTGGTATACGCATGTGCTGGCTTGTCACAAAAGGAGAGCATATCTATAACTCTGCAAATAATATTTCAGGCAGGTCTGCATGAGACCATTTAATATGGTTTTCAGTCGAATTAGGTCATTGAAAGACTTATCCTACAATGTTTCTAACATCGTAACTCATGACCTTATTTCCATTTAAAGAGTATCAGCTGACAGTATTTCATCATGGCTGTGCAATAAATTGCCTGTGAATATCAATTCCTTTGGCTGGTTTACTCTAGTAGGGTTAAGCTACAAAAATGATTTGTATGTAATTCTTTCTATCATTGCAAGTCTTTGACTTCCAGTTCACATTTCACATTAATTATGAAACAGTGGCTCTGACTCGTAGAGCCCTGGTGCTCCTACAGGTGATGGGAGTTCAAATTTGTTCATATCTATTTCTGTATCCAAAATTTAAATAGCTGAATGAAATTTAAAGATCTAAATAAACAGAAAGCGTCCAGATCAGATAGGTTCTAATCATTCTTTATCCCAACTTTCTGACAGCATCATCAAATGTAATATGTGACCCAAAAAACTTTTAGATGCTACCAAGGGTAAATCTTGTTCTTGTTCAACTTAAAAAAAGCACATATGTCCTATATAAATGAACCCTTCGCTATATCAAAAACTTGGAGACACAGCTGTTTCTTTTTATAAACAAATACACATCACATATTTTCCCACACTTCAACACTATTTGGAAATAATCACAGTTAATCACAGTAACTTCAGTTTTACAACCCTCATGGTATGTCTAAAGTTTCACATAATAAGGCCTACAAACTAAATATTCACAGGAGCCTTAAGGTGATGCTTTTATTGAGAATACAGTTTTAAAGGAATGCACTGGAAGGGGATGTCCTTGGTGAATAAAAAACCCCTCCCAATAAAATGTATGTGCGTGGGGGGACGGGAAAGTTACTGGAAGTCAGGCAGCAGGGAATGGAAAGTGAAGATGGAGACAGCATTAATGAATGAAGGGTATGTGCCAACCATGGTCCATATTCAAGCTTAGGAGACCCAGCAGGGAGAGCAGCTCCTGAAGTTATATATACAGTTATGAGGATGCTAGTTTAGTGACGTATGACTACTGAGTCCGTGGTTAGTGTTTTAAGATGGAATCAATCAACTTTTTTTAGGACTCCTTCGTGGATAAAGAGAATGAAATATTAATAGTAATATTAAATTACTATCAGAATTTATTAAACATGAAAATAATAATGAAATTAATATCAAAATTAGTAATATAAAAATAGTAACATATATTTTAATATTATTTTTAAAATTACTAAATAAACGTGGTACATGTTGCGAGGTTTAGCTTCTTAACTTTGGTTGACATTCATTTAATATTTTGTTTATGCATATTAAATAAAAAGACCCCTGCAGTACCACTGTGGATACCCAAAGGATGTCCCTTATTTAAGGAGAAAAGGGGGCATTTTCCTGCCAATTTACTTGTTTACAATCGAAAAGTTTTCAGAGACTGCCAAAAGGGCACAGTAATGCAATTCAGAAAGAAAATGGTGTTCCATCAAAAATTGCACAATACCATGACCGTACATCTCACACAACACACTGCTATCAAGGTCAGTGAAACATCAGGAAACTCACTATTAGCTCTCAAGGGAGATCGATAATAGAGAGGAAACAATCAAAACCAGGTGGAGGAAAACATGCTTAAACAGTTTAGATATTAAATACAGGGACAGCATGGAGAAAATTTATGCCTTAAGGCTCTAAACTGTGACCACCAAGTGAAAAAAAAAAAGAGTTGCTGAAAATCCTGCTGGTAATGCTATGACCTCCATGACCTTTAAAACTACCGATAATGGAAGTTCTACCAGACAGGGGTGTCCAAAAAGATTTAATCCCAGGGATTGTACCAGTGTTATTATTGAAAGTTTCTATTTTTATATTTATAATTAGTTAATATAATTATATTTGAGTTAAAATGTTAGTAATTTGTATTTTTCTTTTTTTTTCAAATGTTTTAGTACAAAAAATAACATTTGAGGATTCACTGATGAGGAAGAGATGTATTGCTGTAACGTGGGTTTTGGGTTTTGTCATGTTCATGTCTTTTATTTTGAAGTTTAGTCACGGTTCCTGTTTGTTTCATGCTTCCCTTGCCCTCATGTCTTCATGCTCTTGGTTCCCTTGTTCTATGTTTCATGTTCTGATTGGCAGTCTTAGTCATGTGTCCTGCCTCTCATTGGTTGATTCTTGTCATGTGACCTGTAGTGTTTGCTATAAGAAGCCATCATGTTTCCATTTTCTCTTGTTGTGAATTGAAGTTATGAACCGCTGTCAGTGAGTCTAGTTTGTCCATGCTATGTCAAGTCTGTTCAGTTCGAGTCAAGTCTCGGATTATGTTTGTATTTTGTTTGTATTTTGTCAATTTGTGAATAAACTGCAGTTGGGTTCTCACTACGCTCGCCTCCAATGGACTAATTGTTACAACTGCTAGATTTCTTCGAATCTGTTCCAATGATGAAACTAACTCATCTACTGTACATCTACTTGGATTACCTGAAGGTGAATAAATGCTTTGCAAATTTTAATTTTTGGGTGACCTATTACTTTAAGTAAAACTAAATGAGAAATGGTGGCAGCTACCTGAAATAAAATGTTTTTATATGTGTTTTCCATATTTTTATTTTTTTAAATTACATTCTCTTTCAATTAATGTTTATTTTATTTAAAGTAATGCAAGTGAATGTTCATGGTACAAACAACATGTACATGTGTGAAAAGAAGGCCAGAGCAACCTCATGGCATACCTTTTTGATTTCTGCAAACTTCCCCTGGACCGAGTGAGAGAATGAGGGAAGGTAAAGGCTCTAAGCATCATGTCTTGCTTCGTCCAGCACAACCTCTATTACCCCTCTCAGCAATTACATAATGGATTTATAAACTGCAAAAAGAAAGAGAGAACAGCGAGAGGACTCGGTTCCATGCCACTGGGCTCTTCACCTATGTCCCGCAACAGAATGCCTGGAATGTCCTGAAATCTCTCATTCCGGGAGGTCGCCATAGGAACAACATGGCGTCGGTTCAACTGAGAGCAAACAGAGCAGTTATTGTTCCATTACTCAGCGGTCCGTTAACCCCCTACAAACACACAGACTCATATGAAAACAGTCAATTCCAACAATTTGTTTTTATTTTGAGGCAATGGCATGTGCGAGCAGCAGCTCCTCATGGGGTGCAGGTGATGACAGCACGCAGATCGAATTCATCGTCACATATCATAAACCAGCAGCTCGTGCAAAGCTCTTGCAAAAACTGGCAGCTCTGAGGAAGAGCATGAGACATAAAAGCATAAAATGATTATAACAAAATGATTAATTGTGAGCGGTGGTGTGGGTCTTTTCCCACAGCTGCCTTCGAAAACTATATTTTGGATAATTCTCATGAATAACATCAAGAAAGCAATTTAGTCGTGATGTATGAGTCCTGCACAAAGACAGGAGACAAAATGTGCATAGTTAAGAAATACCAGACACTGAATGAAAAAACAAAATCCCATCACATGAAACGCACCATTAACTCGAAGGAAAATCTGTCAGCTGAAATGATTTTATGTACACTGTAGACACTGCGAATTCGTATTTATGCTTTAAGTTCTTTCTCATTGTCACAAAATCTGTTGAAGTATACTTTCTCTTAAAAGTATTACATACATAAAATATCAAAGAAATTGACATCTGAAAGCAAATGATTCTAAAGAACTAACCTCACTTTTCTGAGTCTCTTATTTTTCAGTTGCTAGTAATGTAAAATGTAATAAGGTATTGCCCACAAGGTTTTTAGTGTATGCATAAAGTCAGATCCCTCAAATTCAGCTTTAGTACATTCACTATAGACATGTTCCACTGGTTTATGCGCACATAATTACTGTCTTCATTTGAAAGAGTAAATCTGTTGTTTTAATGGTCATTGGATGTTTGTATTACAATACAACAGTTTTGAGAAAGCATTTGGAAGAATAAAGAGTAACAACATAAACTTGAATAATAGCTATTTCAAAGCAATACGCACAGAAACACAAACTACCATACAAAGGGTCACAGTCACTCTTGGTTACTGTTTTGTGCTATCAAAGGTCAAAGCTTCAAATACACCCTGACATCATCTAGACTGGTGGTCCAGACCTGCGACAGCTTTCTAGAGTCCAGACCACATGGCTGCTGATTAGCAGAGAAATCAGTGACATCACTCTCCCTCTGGGCACCAAACTCATTTGTGTAAAAGACTGCAGTAACTGCTACCTAAGAAGATCAAGTACTCCCACAGATGCTTGAGAAGTTGACGATAAATTTAACAGGTGCTGTTCTTTGGCTGCTCAGCATACCTTTGGGTGGCCTTGGACACCAAGAAAAGTTTTCACTGAAATTTTATATATATATATATATATTTCTTTTCTCCGTTAGGCCAACCAGACAAAATAAAATGTGAAAGAAATGGACAGTGGATGGATATAGATGCTATTCAGCTAAACTGCCTTGAACAAAAATGTAAATTTCTTTACCAGGATCTCCATGACAAGCAGCTGCTGGCAGAACGAAAATGTAATTTCCACAGAAACGGGCTTAACTGAATACTTTGTGCTTTATAAATGATCATACATAATGGTTGATTAATCCAAGTCTCGAGGGAGTCTTTAACTTAAGGGTAATAGAAGGTTTAACTTAAGGGTAATTTAACTTAGGAGACATTCTTATCCCACTAAACGACTCGCACAGACAGCGTCCTTCTGAATATGCAGGAAATGCAATTTTCTCAACATTTTTAGACATATCACAGACGTTCTTATGGCGCTATAAATTCTATAACATAAAACAACAGAAACCAACTATAAGATGAATCCATTGGCAGCAAATAAAAAAAATGTTCTTACCAAGAAACATGTGGCATAATGAAACTAGTTGATGGTCATAAACCTTGTTGACAGATGGTTTTCTCTCCTCTACTTATAAGGCACCATCTGCATTCTTCCTGTGCTTAAAATAGAAAATACATCAATCAGATGTAAAATTGTGTCAATCAAGTGACAACAACTAAGAATTGCTCAGCAATTTTTAGTTTTGACCACAATTTTTTTTTGTTATACATATCAGATGCTTTTTAAAGACAAAAAGGGCTTTATATGTGACAGGAGGTTATTTTGACACAAAGAATCCATTCCTGATTAGTTTGTAATAGCCAAATGAAACTCATCTAGATTATTTGAAATCCAGACACGTCTTCGATGTCCAGCTCTGCAGATCATAATCTACATACAAGATGAACCTGGAATAACATTCGTGTGACATCATCACTCTAATCAATCTCCATGATGCTTTCAATGGCTGCCAGCCAAACCAGGCCAGTTTACACACTACTAGCTGTAACAGACATTAGCTATTCAGATGCACAGAGGCCTGCAGACTAATCACTGATAATGCTGCCTTGATGTAACATATTGGCCAAAACACAGCTTGGCGAATACAGTGCGTCTTAAGTGACCTGCTGCCTAATAACAGTCTGAATATGTCTTCCTCCAGCAATATAGCCTACACGCTTTCCCTAATCTCTATAGTTTAGGGTTGCATTTGACCTGAGACCTGCTTCTCAGCTCATACTCTCACTCTGTGGATGAACAGAGAGATCACAGACGTGTTTAGAGGAGATATTATCTCCTGCAAGGCTTGTTTGGCTGAGGTGTGAAACTCACACTGGTCCCGTCTCAACTTCAGCAGGGCAGTGACCTCCACTGGCCACCCACCAGCACACAGAACAGATCGCGTTTGTCAGGGCTTCATTCCTGGGATGGGACAAGGAAGTTAAGAGTCACTCTGTGCGGTCTGAGAACATCTATTTATGGCTTTTAACCTAAGCATGAAAACGACCAAGACTGATGCGGTGGTGTGATGTTTCAGAGCACATTCCCTTGACTCAGGAATGCCCGGCAAAGGGGCCCGACGAATTTTAGTCACACTTGAAAGTGAATGAAAAATAAACAAATGTATACTCAGCATACACCACAATAAACTAAATGTCAATTTGAGAATGCTTCTATATTTTCAAAACACTGAGGGTTATATAGGCTATAAGTTATTTGGAGTGGAAACAAAGTGTCAGGTTTTGAGTTTATAAACTACAAATGAAAGAAATTTCGGTCCCACTTTATATTAGGTGGCCTTAACTACTATGTACTTACATTTAAATTAATCATTTGGTACAATGCACTTATTGTGTACATCCATGTTTTTACATTGTACTTATATTTTTAAAACTACCTATATGTACTTACATCTGTAATTAATTTCTGTAATTACATTTATAATTCCACTGTTGACCCATCCCTTACACCTTAACCCACCCTTAAACCTACCCAGACCACCAAACCTGCCCCTAACCTTACCCGTATCCCACCTCAATAGCAGCAGAAGTGTTTTGCAATACAGTATGAACACAATAAGTACATTGTACTTATTTTTTGATGTAAGTACATAGTAGTTAAGGCCACCTAATATAAAGTGTGACCGAAATTTCAGATAAAATATTACAGCAAATCTTTGTTATACATTTTGTTATTTTATAAAAAATGAATTAACAATAGGACTAATAATAGTAATAATAAATTTCAATTATTATTATTTTTATTTAATTTTTTTTGTCCACAGAAGAAATAGTTGTACAGGTTTGGATTGACATGAAGATGAAAAATAATGACAATTTTCCTTTTTGTGTGAACTATACACATACTACTACTACTACTACACACGCACACAACCTAGGAATATATTTGCTTCTTATGTCTTTAAATTCATCTCTTAAATAAACATGGACATTACGGTTTGCAAATCTTAAATTCAAAACACTACATTTATCAGTCATTCCCTGAAGAGACAACCACAAATGAAAACATTGGTAATTGGGAAAACCAGAAAGGTTAATGTCAAATACTTTTGCACCTTCAAAATAAGAGTCTTATATAATATTTGTGTGAAAGAAAATGAAATATGTCACTCTCCATTATTATTAGCCATAATGGCTACAGGCTGGAAGGTATTACACATAATTGCTAAACATATGCTACAGAATCCTACAAACACTGTGGCTGTGGCTTTGATTTAGTCTGAAGCTCAGACTGTTTTGTCATACCTTACAGACAGAAAAGCCACAAAGAATTTAATGGCACTGCCAAACAGCTCCTGCGTGAGTTTATTCATCAGACGCAGATATGCAATACACCCTGAGACCTGACCATGATTTGATGAGATTTCCGTATTTACAAGGTGCCACTTCAAGACTAGATGTTTTTTAATAACTTTGTACAGTTTGCATAAAAGATTCATTGTGGTACATAATATGGCATTACTGTTTTGTGTTTATTTGCAGACAGCTCTTCACAAAATGGAACACAATGCAACCCAACTGAATTTTTAAAGTGGGTTTCATGCCATGCCATTAATAAAATTTCTGTCATTATTTATGCACACTCAGATTGCTCAAACCAACACTGGACACCAATGACTTTCTTTAAGGACAAAAACCACATTTTTCAAATGAGGAGGAAAAACACAGCTTTTGAACATGAGAGTGAATAAATTATGAGAGAAAGCCTTTACATCATCTGTGACCACAAGAACTGTATTCCTATGTATGCATGTGCAGAGAAACCCACACTCAATTTCAGTTGCCTCTTGTATGGCCAATCTGAATTATTTTTCTCTGTCAAGTGATTGTGCAATGTTTTGGATTAAGGAATAATCTGAGTTAAATTGAAAACATAAAATCAGCAATATCGTTTGAGTCCTGTCAGCTGACTGTGGACCTCACATGGTGGCTCACAGGTGATTAATGTGGATTGCAGCTCATTCGCTGTTAGTCTTCACCCCGCAAGCATGAATGAAAGGACCAGTTTAAAGTAATCGCATGAGATTAGATCAATTCAACTATTATTAAGTGGTTTTATTCATAGTCACCGGACAAAAGAATACATTTGACACACTGAAAAGGAAAGTCATTAGACACTGAAAAGGACACAATCCTAGAAAATCTACTTCCTCCATAAGGTCTTTGATAATCTAAAGATTTTCTCTGATGTCTGGGTACTAAATGTTGATTTTAGCCTAAAATGTTGCTCTGGCAGATCAAAGGCATTCTTGATTACCTTTTTGTGATGTATGCAGCTGCAGTGATATACTACGACATTGACTTATAATAGTGCTATATGCTCTGTATTTAAGTGGTACAATAGACCTAGATCCATAGATATACATTTCCTCTTCCTTTCTCATCAATCTTCAGGTCTTTAGATTTTCTTGCACCCCTATCATAATGATAACCATACAATAGCACTATAGTCATATATCAGGTAACATAATAGGTCTGATGGAGAATGTATAAGGGTGTAATTCAACAGTGTTTGACTCTCAGGCCTCAGGTCATTTTTTGCCAGACAGCAGCGAATGAGAAACTCTGAAAATATGAGACTATGCAGAAATATTATACATACATAAACAAAATCAGAGGAAAAGATATTTTATTCCTGCAAAAAAGTTCCTGCTTCCAGCTTTCATGAGCTTTGCTTTCTTAACATCTAAGGAGGAAACTACTTCAATCTTCATTAGTTAAATTCTTCAGAAATTCCCTAAGATACGCCTAGGAACTGAGGGAAAATATTTTAACGGAGACAATGACTTTTCCACAATTTATTACATACTGTAAGATTAGATCCGCTGTATTAAATATTATTACATAAATATTATTAAAACGAAATCCATCAGCTTGCAAGAGAAACTTATACGAGAAAGACGTGAGACATAAACTATATTAGCTGATTGATAGTTTGGTTCAGTTCCTACAAAATCTATGTGCTTCCTTTCGGTGACAGCTTAAGCTTTTTAATCATGTGAAGGCTGTCATGGAACAGGAGATATGAACGGCACGCGTGTGAAGCTCACAGGAGGCAGCGTGACAAGTTCAGGAAGCATGTCAGCTTGAGACTTATCAACGTGAGTTAAGCAGTCTTGCCTGATCCAATATTTGCCACACCATTAACCAATGCACGAGCTCCCAGACACGACAGACAACTTCCTTTGACGTACTATTTCTTGTGTTTCTTCCTATTTTTAAACCTTTATTTGATCAGATCAGGAGTCCTGTGTTGTTCACAGTGAGATGCTTTGAGTGTTCAGGTGTAAGACAAACTTTGAGTTTAATTTACTCTATAGGTGAGTGTAAGGACATACATGTGTTAATTCAGGGCCTACGCCAAAACAGCCCTTCTAGCAGAAAAAGGAAAAGGTGTGGCTAGAATAAGAAAACACTAATTTTCCAAGTGGATGTTGGACCTGTTATTAAATAACACCAGCAGGAGTCTCATTTATAAAGACCCAAAATCTGACGATGGTTTCCTTAATGCTCCTATGAATGATTCAGAATGATTTAGAAGAACAAATAAGAGGCTGGAATGTTACAGCATTTTTGTCTGTCTGTATATATTTTCATATAAATTTCAAAAAGTTACAAATAAAACTGGACAACTGACCTCAAAATTACCTGCACAGTACAAATACAAATTACAGATAATATGTGGAAATACACTTCCAATCCAAAGTTTAGGGTCCTTTTTTTGAAGGAAATAATCAGAAATAAATAAGAAATAAATAAGAAATATAAAAAAGCAATAAGAAATGAAGAATAAGAATGAAAATAAATGTTGCAAAAAAATATATATTGTTTTTATTGAAGAATATCATGATATTCCATAAAAACTGTTTTTAACATTGATAATAAAAGGAAATGTTTCTTGATTACCTAATAATCAGCATATCAGAATGATTTCTGAAGGATCATGTGACTGAAGACTGAAGTAATGCTTGCTGAAAATTCAGTTTTGGTGTGAAAAAAAATCATTTTAAGCATATATTGAAATAGAAAACAGTTAAGCTGTTTTTACTGTATTTTGGATCAAATAAATTCCACTTTGGTGAGCTTAAGGGACTACTTTCAAAAAGATGAATAATTCAACACTACACTTTAACGGTAGTGTATTATAAATAATTTCAGTAGATTTTCCAAATAAAAATGTTAACCTGAATATAAATAAGTGACTACATTTACATGCACAAAATTACATTGATATGAATCCAAAATTGTCCATTTTTCATTTTTTACTTCATTAGTCACACACTTGGATAACTTAGACTCAGCAGCGCATCAAGGCACAAAAAGTTAGCACGCATACTTTATACCTTTGAAAACTAAGATTTGCTGCTCACTACAGACTCAAATACATGGATCTGATTGTACGTGTGCTTTATAAATCAGGCCCTGGAGCATAAACAGATGCCAAATCTTACTCATGTGCTTGACAAGATAATTCACCACATCTTGCAATGAAAAAAAACAAAACAACGCTATTCACCTTTTGGAAGATGAGAATGTGCTCAATTTTAAATGCATTGCTTACCTAGTATGTGACGCACTGTTGCGATACATTGACAGAGGAGAGGATTGGCCTTGTGTGTTTGATAGAGGTGAAGGCATGCTTTGACCTTGTTTAACTTCAGTGTTTCTAACAAACAAACGTGTTGAGGGTTTGTTGCTGGAGTAACGGAGCTGTGAGAACTGGCATTCTGAAGCTCTCGAGGTCTAGACAGCAAGAAGGAGCAAGATCAGAGAAACACAGGACAGATCATGCCAAATTACTAATCATTCTATAGAACCAGAAAAATATAATGATATCTCTTTTCGATATGTTCCCAACAGACCGAAATATGATAATAATATTTTTAAATGACTAAATAAATATTAATAAATAAAAATGTAGATTAGGAGAAGTATGATTATTATTTTCTCCCCTTCATTATAATTTTTTTTATTTTTTTTATTTCAATCAAAACACATCTCCGCTGTCATGGGGAGGGAAAGAAGATGAGTTTATTGCTGAAGGGGGACTGAATGTTTAATCCAGTGCTGACAGTGTATCTCACTCTGGCCATTTTTGGCTGGCATCCCAGATGAAGGTCTTGGTGAGCTCTCAACTTCTGTCATGGAGTCACCAGGACAAAAACAGCGCCAGTTCGTCTGCACTCTCTGACTGAGCCCGTACCCATCGCCTCAACTGTTCCCATGAGTATCAGACTCTCTCACACACATACACGGATGCCACACAGCCATGGATTTCTGGAGAATCGACTGTTTTATCAATATTACAAAGAATTAGATATAAGATGAAGATTGCTTTGCTACAGGGTTGTACAAGTCATATTACAATTTCAAAGACTTCTCATCAAAGGGTTAAAAGTGGTCAAGTCCTTCTAAAATAATATAAAAAGAATATACATGATTTCAATAACTAAATCACTGAAATATCATTAAATATAAAAATAAATAATAATAGTATACTGAATATTAATAATACACTCTTAAAAGTGCTGGGTTATTTCTGTAAACACATTGTTGGGTTAATTGTGCTGGGTCATAATTCTGGGTTGTTTGCGGTACTGTAAACACATAGTTGGGTTGTTAGTGCTGGGTCAAATGACTGCAAGGGGTTCTTTCACCACTGAACACCTGGGTTGGGTTATTTTGACCCAACCGGTTTGTTTATTTTTCCTCTTCATCGAATTTTCTGGGTTCTTCACTCGTCTCGTCGTCAGACGGTCAAGCAACTCGCAGCAAGCAGGATTATAAGGTAAATTAATATGATAATATGATTATTTACCTCTATTTGTATAAGCTGTGGTGAGAGCACACTGATTTCACGGTTAATGTGATATTTGATCTGTCGCTGTGCGGGTTAAAGTTAGCGTTATTCTGTGAATGAAGTAGCCGCCGACATTTTTTGTTGACAAAGGCCTCATCAATCTCTTTATCGTTATATAAAAGTTATAAATATAGGCTATATATTAGTTATATGTGTGAGTGTGTGTGTGAGCGCGTGAACGCGCGTGCGAAAAGTTTTATATTTTAACGCCTCATGGAAAAGGTATGAACTATCGTTAGAGATACAGGGGTAAGTTCAGTTAACTTACTGCCTGTGTAACGTTTCTGTGTGGCTTTGTAATGTTTTGTCATAATTAGATCATTTCGTACTAAAATGTATCTTTTAAGGTCTTTTTTTTCGAGTAAATGTCTGCGACGCGCCGAATCCAACAATAATTTATTTTCGCGCT
Organism: Acrossocheilus fasciatus; assembly: GCA_036784905.1. NCBI lineage: Eukaryota > Metazoa > Chordata > Actinopteri > Cypriniformes > Cyprinidae > Acrossocheilus > Acrossocheilus fasciatus. The sequence goes on along the minus strand of CM071957.1, from coordinate 20,920,589 downwards.
CTTTTTCCTCAGGTAACGTTAGCTGCATTAGCTACCCTTAACGTTAAACCACAATATTGCAGGTATGTAATATTATTCTTAAATGGTATGTAATATTCTTAAATATTTTACTTAAAATTTTGTCTAAATTTAGACTTAATCTCTCATGGTGTTTGAGGTCCTTCTTCCTCTGTTTTAGTGAATGCTTTTGTTGCTTTAATCAGAACACAAGTGTATCCAGGTTAACAGTAAGTTAGAGAGGCTATGCCTGCGTCCCAATGTGCATACTATCCATCCTAAATTCTATGTGATAGTAGTAATTTTCAATACTATTTAGGGCAGATAGGGTGGATAGTATGCACATTGGGACGCAGGGCATGTAATGTGTTCTTTATATGTTACTGTTAGAAATAACAATTTGTATTTGAGATTGATGAATAAAAGGCAGATCACTGGATTTCCAGGCTTGCATACTGTATGGTTTTGCTAGCTTTTAACCCAGTTTTTCATCCTTATTTTACAGAATTTGTTTTGCATCCCCAAAAAAATTTGAGAAATGGTGGATTTGCAGCAATGGGTCTACAAGCATCCCAGAAATCTTGAAGTTCCCCAGGCTTCTAGAAAAACTTGGCATGGTAAGAAATAATTTAGATTTTATGGTTTCGTTTACAGAAATTTGAAATGGTTAAATTGTTAGTGGGGTTGTGCAGATAGACGATAGTATAGTGTATTGAGGATAGTTAAAGATATCGCTGAGAGCTGATGTCGATAATCAAGGCGATATTACAGGAGCTGTCCCACATCTTTAAAATTTGAGCACATTGTTTTCTATGAGTGTACACAGCAGCACCTCTGCCAGAACGCCACTAACATCACTTGTTAGTGACGTTAGTTTCACAGTTTCACAGCTTGCACTGTATTATTCTTATGGTTTAGATGCTGAAAGGGAGAGTGCTTTCAAAGTCCTGCCCGCTCTGCTTCCCCAATCAATACACAAGAACGGAGGAAAGGTCTTCAGACCCACAACCAGAATCCTGGAAGTCATTCATCTGACGTACAACCTGTAAGTTTCTTTTACTTTTTCTACTCTATACACAGTAGGGTACAACGGGGATAAAGGCCCACCTTAAGAAAAAATGTGGTATTCACTGCGCTGCGCAATTAAAATGTATAATTGCCGAAAAAATATATACGTTGTGTTGAACATTAATGGAGCAACAGATTTTGTGTGAAAATAAATCATTCAAGTTGTTTATTTTGTTTCAAAATCTATAAAAGTATGAAGTGACAAAGGGGGCCTTTTACCCCACACACGGGGCTCACGGTATTGATACAAATACTTCAGCTAAAATAATGTTGTTGTTTTTTTATAATGTCTAAGTTAATACTTGTTAAAAACAATCACTTTAGCAAAGTTTGTTCTGTTTTCTGCTTAATTTTAAAAAAAAAATTAAATATAGGCCTACTGTCATTAAAATATGTCAATATAAAAAATATATTTTAAAATACAGAAATAAAGTCATTTTAATAAGTAAAGATTCTGAAAGTATTGAAGGAGATTCAATAATAATTGAAAATATATTTACAGTAGTAGGCTAACAACAAATTATATTTTATTATATGATAAATATCATGTTTTTAAATATGATGGTTTAATTTTAAACATTGTGATTATCTTTAATATGGATACAATATATATGATGTTTATAACAACATAATATTTGATATTTACCATCTGAATCTAACCATGTCATGTGAACAAATGGAAAAGTCAGCCATCTATTAATTATCATGTTAATTACTGTGTCTTTAGCCCCAACAGCAGGGGCGCTTTTTTACCCCAAATACATAATTTACATATTCTTTCTTTATTTAAAAACTGTTGCTTTAATTATCTTAAACAAAACTGAAAATCATAAAGAAGGCCTTTGTCTCAAAATATATGCATTATTTTTAGCGATTCTCATTTGCTACTTAAATCTACAACATTTTAAAAAACATAAAATATAAGATCAAGTAAGCACAGAATCAACATTGCACTGCTGCATGTGATCGCGTCAAAGATCAGACAAATAAAATCATGCATGTTGAAAAGCGAATGTTTTGCAAAGTGCTACGCCACGTTTTTGTGCCATCTAGTGGTTTAGATGAAAATAATATCAAAGGTGCCTTTTACCCCGGGGCGCCTTTAGCTCCGTTGTACCCTATTGTGCAAAAGTTTTAGGCCACTAGTATTTTCAACAGTTAAAAATGGTTTTAAGTCAGTTATTTCTATCTTTTGCTGTAGTATGTCGGTAGGAAATATCAGTTTACATTTCCAAACATTCATTTTGTCATTAATTGTAATAATTCAGTGAATGTCTGACAACAGCCAGTGCTCCACACAGATCGGATCTGATCATCATCGAGTCTGTCTGGAATCACATGAAGAAACTGAGACAAACTAAATCCAGAAGAACTGTGGCAACATCTCCAAGACGCTTCAAGAACCTACCTGCAAAGCTACAGTACTATTAAAAGTTTTAGACACTTGTGAAAAAATGCTGTAAAATGAGCATGCTGTCAAAAATAATGTCATAAATAGATTTTCTTTATCAATTAACTTCTATTAACTAAATTAATTCAACATTTGGTGTGATCATCCTTTAAATTTAAAGCAGCTTTTGCCCTCGCTGCACTTGAGCAGAGTTTCTCAGGAGCTTTGCAGGAGGTTTCTTGAAGCATTTTGGAGATGTTGCCACAGTTGTTCTGGATTTAGTCTGTCTCAGTTTGTTCTGTTTCTTCATGTCATTCCAATCCAGACAGACTAATGATGACCAGATCAGATCAAACAAAAATGTCACTGGATTATTACAATTAATTGCAAAATGAATGTTTGGAAATGTAAACTGATATTTCCTACAGACACATTACAGCAAAAGATAGAAATAACTGACTTAAAACCACTTTTTTTATTTAGCTGGCTAAAATACTAGTGGCCTAAAACTTTTGCACAGTACTATACATATACATATACATATAATATATATATATACACACACACACACACACATACACATATACTGGGGGCTTTAAATACTCCATAATTTATGCCATATTGGTTGGATGAAATTTAGGTAGACAATCAAGAAGTGCCAGTAAGCAGAAAGAAACCTAAATCAGTAACACAATAAATATTTAGTTTGAGCAACCTTTACCAGACCCAGTTCACAGGAAAACTCAGATGGTTTGGCTGATTTCCGTAAAATACACTTAAACGTTATTTATTTAAATCAACTTAAATGTTACAACTTGTAAAAATGTAAGTTATGTTGCAAGACTAAGTGTTGTGTAATTAACAGGTGACGGGGACCAACATGGTGATGCATTCCTGTACATTCTGTGCCTTGGTGACGAGACGACATCCCACACCTTCACCATTGTTTCGGGCCATGCCGTTGAAATGGACTTGTTGCTTGAGGCTGTTTATCTTTTTCAAGTCCTTTTTTTGTGCTTGATGTTAGCTACACTAACATCTTCTTTCCTGGGAATTTCTCCAGCATGCAGTATATCATATTGATGGACATGAGTCTTCATGTGTGAAGTATTTGAGGGCAACAGTTTTTTCTGGCCACTTGTAATGTTTACATTTTTTGTCACATGTACTGTCTGTTGTAGGTCTCTTTGTTTGGCTTAGGTTTAATGGCACAATGTTTGGACTGATTCTCATGTGGCAATAATCAATTTTATAGTGTTATGATGCTGCAATGTTGACAAAGAATAGGAGTCTACAGTACCTAGTTTACAAAGTTTTGTTTTTTAAAGAAACTGATCTACAAAAAACATTTTATTTGTGTCTGTAGGGATTGGGTGTAATGTGTAACAGTATAGCACCCATTCAAAAAAATTTTTAAAAAGAAATGTGAAAACTCATTAAATTGATATTTACAGTTGCATTTTTTTGTGTTGTGTAATTGTATTACAGAAAAATAATAATTTTACATTTCTTTGTGATTATTTATTATTATTATTATTAGTAGTAATATTGGTAAATATAAACGTAGCAAGGCAATGAGACAACAAATAACCCAATGTTTGGGTAATGTTTAACCCAGCACCGCAGTTAACCTGACCCACTGGTTGGGTTAAATAAACAACCCAGCATTCTGGGTCAAATGGCTCAACCCAACACTTGGGTCAAAACAACCCAGCGCGTGTTCTGTCCCATAGTTACCCAGCGGCTGGGTTAAGGTTGGGTTATTTTTTAACCCAGCCTTTTTAGAGTGTAGCACACTGAACAAGTCTCAATAAAATTCTCAGTAAAAAAAACGGTAAAATCAAAACAGTAATATTTTGAAATATTATTATAATTTACAGTAAGTGCTGTTTTAATATATTTGTAATTTATTAATGTAATTTACAGTATTCCTTTGATGGCAAAGCTCAATTTTCAGCAGCCATTACTGCAGTCATCAGTGTGATGTGATCTTTCAGAAATCATTCTAATATGCTGATTTGCTGCTCAAGAAACATTTCTTATTATCAATTTTGAAAACAGTTGTGCTGCTTAATATTTAGAATTATTTGAATTATTCAGAATTATTTGAAATTGTATGTGAAATAGAACATTTTGTAACATTATAAACATATTTTTAAGCTGCATTAAAAACAATTAAAAACATTACCATATAGATCTTCATTTTGTATATTAACAAACACCAAAGTACTACATTATATCACACCATGCTCAAGTTACAAGCATGTTTAAGTGTTCAAATGAAACATTCATAACAAAGATGTGAGCTTGTGTGCACCTTTTCCAGCTTAAGTCAAGTCAAGTCATCTTTATTTATATAGCGCTTTTAACAATACAGATTGTGTCAAAGCACTTAACAGTATCAAATTGGAGGATAGAGTGTCGGTAATGCATAATGAAAGGATTAAACACTCAATTTTCAGTTAATGGGATTTCATTACTGAATTCAGAGATGTCATTGTTTAGCTCAGTTTAGTTTAAATACACTGAAAAAAATTATAAACGCAACACTTTTGTTTTTGCCCCCATTTTTCATGAGCTGAACTCAAAGATCTAAGACTTTTTCTATGTACACAAAAGGCCTATTTCTCTCAAATATTGTTCACAAATCTGTCTAAATCTGTGTTAGTGAGCACTTCTCCTTTGCCGAGATACTCCATCCACCTCACAGGTGTGGCATATCAAGATGCTGATTAGACAGCATGATTATTGCACAGGTGTGCCTTAGGCTGGCCACAGTAAAAGGGCACTCTAAAACGTGCAGTTTTATCACACAGCACAATGCCACAGATGTCGCAAGTTTTGAGGGAGCGTGCAATTGGCAGTTCGTCATCGTAACCAACTTGAATGGGCAAATGCTCACATTCGATGGCGTCTGGCACTTTGGAGAGGTGTTTTCTTCACGGATGAATCCTGGTTTTCACTGTACAGGGCAGATGGCAGGCAGCGTGTATGGCATCGTGTGGGTGAGCGGTTTGCTGATGTCAACGTTGTGGATCGAGTGGCCCATGGTGGCGGTGGGGTTATGGTACGGGCAGGCATATATTATGGACAATGAACACAGGTGCATTTTATTGATGGCATTTTGAATGCACAGAGATACCGTGCAGAGGTGGGGGACTCGAGTCACATGACAAATTTAAGGACTTGTGACTTGCTTGACTAAATAAAGAAAATGACTCGACATGACTTGGACTTGAGATCCAGTGACTTGAGACTTGACTTGACTTGACCTTCATGACTCGGCAGGACTTGATTTTATAACAACTCTAATTATTATTATAAATCATTACGACATGATTTGGTAAACAAAACGCAAGCCACTGAACCAGCGGCAGAAGTGATCCGAGTCTGCGCAGCTGACACTGCACGAGCACAGGAACACAGCGCGCCAAATACACGGAGCAAGAGAATGTTTTGAATGTCGATGTTTGGATTAAAGCTTCATAACTGTATGCATTTGCAAAGCCAGGACGTCAATACTTCATAAAGGAAAGGTATGTAAGCTCGTTCGTTAGTTGAAAACAGCATTGGTCTTAAATTCAGTTTAGGTCTGTCATTAAATTAAAGTGATTATAAATGATTAATCTCGTGTTTATAATTAACGACGTCAAACTTTAATTTCGCTGGCGTTTGCCTCTCAAAACAGTGCTTTAGTGTCGAGTATCCCTCTTTGTAAATCAATAGGCTATATGGAATTGTACCACGGAAACCACAGTGTTTTATCGATTAGTGATATTTCTCTAGTGTGAGTTTTTATATTTATAACATACGATATTTAGTAATATTTTCAGCGCGGCTGCCAACAGTTCCGTTGAGCCCACAGCTAGAGTTACGCGCCTCTCTAAGCAACACACTGAATACTGAACGAATCCAGGGATTTGAACGAATCGGTTGAGTGATTCAGTGGCCCATTCTTGCTTGTCCATGAACGAATCAACTGTTTTGAATGAATCGGTTCAGTGAACACTTCTGTGATAAAGCTGTGATTCGCCACCACTTACTGGCAGCATTAATGTCATAGAGTTGGTCTATCAGTTAATTTCATATTTCTATATTCAATTTTTTAAATTAATTATTTTTCCTACAGAAAAAACAGAAAACACAAACGAAACAAAACAAAAAGCTTAAACAGACCTTAAATGCACAGCTGTCAATTTAGTTCTTATTAAAATAAAATCAAAGAAATGGATAAGCTACAGGGGAAGATACATAAACATTAACAGCAGTAGGCTTCTTGTTTTGAGCCATGATGACAATAGTTTTCAAGAACAAGGCAATCATGCAAAGTGAAAGAAACAGTCCAAATAGGGTGTCTATAGGCTATCCGATGAAAATTTTGGGTCCATTTTATTTCTGATATAAGGGGTGATTTGTAGTCAGCATATTATTTAAAACTGAATAGCATGTTTTGTTACACACTGAAATTATTTAGCGTGCTCCCAGACTGAATCCCAGTATTCACTGGAAATCATTTTCAAACATCTATTATATTTGTCTCCTAGGTTGGTCAAACTCAATATAACATAAATATGAGAGACATATTTTTATTTTGTATTTTTATCAAGATTTTCTCAATTAAAGACTTATCGGTATACAAAGTAGTATTTTGCCTATTTTCAAAATGTTATATTATTATTTAAAATGTATAATTAAAAAAGTACATTTCTGAGGAAAAATGAATAAGGTCGTGTGGCAAAAATATATTTGTTCCTGTTTGATACTGTGACTTGACTTGACCCTTATCAGGACTCGACTTGACTTGCTTGAGGTGAGCCACTGACTTGACTTGATTTGTTTGTACTGTGACTTGAGACTTGCTTGAGACTTGATGGTAGGGACTTGGGACTTGCTTGAGACTTGAACATGTGTGACTTGCCCCCACCTCTGCCGTGACGAGATCCTGAGGCCCATTGTTGTGCCATTCATCCACGACCATCACCTCATGTTGCAGCATGATAATGCACGACCCCATGTTACAAGGATCTGTACACAATTCCTGGAAGCTGAAAACATCCCAGTTCTTGCATGGCCAGCATACTTACCGGACATGTCACCCATTGAGCATGTTTGGGATGCTCTGGATCGGCGTATACAACAGCGTGTATCTTCAACACATCTTCGCACAGCCATTGAAGAGGAGTGGACCAACATTCCACAGGCCACAATCAACAACCTGATCAACTCTATGTGAAGGAGATGTGCTGCACTGCGTGAGGCAAATAATGGTCACACCAGATACTGACTAGTTTTAGGACCCCCCCCCCCCCCCCCCCGGACCCCCCCAGACCTCCCTCAATACAGTAAAACTGCTCATTTTGATATGCCACACCTGTGAGGTGGATGGAGTATCTCGGCAAAGGAGAAGTGCTCACTAACACAGATTTAGACAGATTTGTGAACCTTACTTGAGAGAAATAGGCCTTTTGTGTACATAGAAAAAGTCTTAAGTCTTTGAGTTCAGCTCATGAAAAATGGGGACAAAAACAAAAGTGTTGTATTTATAATTTTGTTCAGTATAGTATCTGTGAAATCAAATTGACGATAATTGCTAGAAATTAAGTGTCCCCATCTGAGCAAGCCAGATGCGACAGCGGCAAGGAACCAAAACTCCCTCTGTGACAGAATGGAGGAAAAAAAAACCTTCGGAGAAACCATGCTCAGCTGGGGGCCATTTCTGCTCTGGCCAGACAAACCCAGCTTAAGGTCACTAGTGTTGGTAGGGAAGATACTAAAGGGAACCATTATATTGGTAGTCATTGAATTTATTCCTTTTTATGAAAGGCCAGGGTAATAAAACAGAGAGTCGTTCCAGTCATCAGTTTGACAAACGCCAGCAGAGTAAGATCAAGGAAAGGACATAAGGTGTAGGAAGCCATGGGACAACTGTATGAGTCAAGAGAACCAACAGGCACAAACCATGAACTTGGCAGAATCCCTTAAACACCATGATTATTCCATACAAGATGTTCCATATTTTAGTGACACCTTCTAAAAGCTGCTGTTTTGTGGGCCTTCAACCAGGCAGTGTGGAAATGTAAAGGGAGCGCCAAGGACATTTCTGCGATAAAATGGACCATTTTGCTGCTAAACCTCTAAGGAGAAACATAAGCATAAGGTTTTCTGTTTGCGAGATCAGTTAAAATGATAGAATTATTTTTTATGTCAAAGCAAAGTTATGCAAGTCAATATATTGGCTGCAATTCAAACGTCTGGGGTCAGTAAGATTTTTCAATGCTTTTGAAAAAAAATCTCTTACGCTCACCAGGACTGCTTTTAATCAGTCAGTAAAACAGTAAAATTGTGAAATAATATTACAACTTAGAATGCTTTCTATTTTAATATATTTGTAATGTAATATATTCCTGTGATGGCAAAGCTGAATTTTCAGCATATCATATCATAAAATTAACTGATGCCTTACTTCTGAACAGTAGTGTACATAATTTCACTTTTTATATAATTCATGTTGTTGAATTGCCAAATGCATTAAACCATGTCATTTTTTTGAAAAGCCACAAATAACAAAAATGTGCATTTCCCATCGCTTTTAGGTCAATGACATATGTATAGCGTAAAAAAATGTCAACTTGTCCTTCCACAAAATATATTCAAATGAATGTACTGACAAATACATGATGAATGGTGCCCAAAATAAAGACTGCTGCACTACCTTTTTACATCTGGTTATGAGTTACTGCTTAATCTTACATGGACATCTGGTCACAATAGACCAGAAGCATGTGCAGCTCTTCCAAAGAAGAGATCCCCATACTGGAAAAAAGCACCTTTGTTTAACACTAAACAAAGTATCCAGAAGCCTTACTCAGCTTTGTCTATAATGATTTTAAAAAAGAAACACTTGTGGTTAGAGACCAAGCTAAGCACTGATGAACATGTAGAGACTTGAACAGATCTATGCATTCTGCTGGTCTCAAAACAAACTAGCACTGTTCATGGAACAGTTCTGCATTTCAGATTCAATAAATTTTATATACGAGGAAAAAATGCACCAGATAGTATGGTACCTAATCTTTTACACTATAAACCTGAATGGTTTTCCCTTAGGCTAACTAACATTGTATGACTTTTACTGCTAGGAATAAGGTCTTTATAGGGAGTTTATATGCAAACCTCAGACTTTTAAAAATGGACTGGAAAAGCAGGTCAAGGATACGCTTAGCTGACCTGATCATCCACAGGGGGTAAAATTGGTGAAATATTAATTTTGAGCTCTCTGATGTGACGTTAGCTTGTGATTTGCCAGAAAACTGGTTGTTCATTGAGCTAAGGCATGAATATTTAATTTTGAAGTAAACTATGGCAATAGATCTGCATTGGGTTGTCAAGTCACCCCACTGCATCTTTTAGTCACATGAATCAATGAGCACAAATGGAGACAATATGATGCATGAGATGGGATATTTTGGGTATGAGATGGGACATGTCAGGTCACAAAAGATGGCCCTAAGCTGCTAAAATGTCAGACAAAACCTGGCTCAAGACAGGTTTTACATTGTCAACACACAATGTCTCTTATTAAGCCCAACATATACTTTACATCAATCATTTATTACATAAAACATAAAAAGAATTCAAATTTAGACATCTTTTCCATCAACAAGAGCAATGGTGGGATTTGTCTTTCATAGAGTACAGTCAATAGTTTTTCTGTGCTGTGAATATCAAGCTAAATGGTCCAGCAAGGAGTGGTTTAGAGGGCAGGCTAGACAAAAATAGACAGGTATGGCAATAACGTATAACACAAACATATGGCTGCTATTACATGAAGTGCACCTCTGAGGAGTACAACACAGACAGGTGGCAGCTTCAACCATGTGAATTTGCAATTAGCGGTAGTGAGTGCTGAGTTCAAAGGCTACCGTCTGGAAAGGTGTGGGATTCTGTGGAAATAAGGAACAGTCTGTGGTAAAACGCTTCTAATAGTTGAAAACTGCAACCGCTGTGCTTCCGACCACCCAAACTCTATAAAGGAACCATCTAGTGAATTTATGCATCACATTATGATGATGTACACAATTAAAACATATTCATTCTGAGATTTGGTAAAGATTACAGTGTTATTGATTTATTAGCGTTGTTAAAGATTTACTTTATGTGCGTGTTAGATGATAGCAAATGTCACCTAAATGTAAAGGACAGGCAAAAAATTATTACAATTTTAAATAACTATTTTTTATTTTAATACATTTTATAATGTAATTTATTGCTGTGATGCAAAGCTGAATTTTCAGCAGACATTTTCATTCACTCTCAGAAATAAAGGTACAAAAGCTGTGACTAGGGCGGAACCTTTTTAAAAGGTACTCCTTTGTACCTAAAGGATCAATATTGGTACCTTAAAGGTACATATTACCTAAAGTGCATTAGTACCTTAAAGGTAAAAAAAAAAAAAAAAAAATTGCCTTATGAAAAGGTACCGCCCCAGTGACAGCTTTTTTACTTTTTTTCTGCAAACATGATCCTTGAGAAATCATTGCTGATACACATTTCTTCTCATTATCAATGTTGAAAACAGTTGTGATGCTAAATATTTTTGTGTAACTGTGATACTTTTTGTTTGGGATTCTGTAATAGAAAGTTCACAAGAACAGCATTTACTTGAAATAAAAAGAGAGAGTAAAGTCATTTATAACGGTACAAAAATATCAATTAAATGCATGCTTGCTGAATAATATAATCATTGGTGCTTAAGGACCAAGGGTAAATTTTGAACAGTTAATTTGTGTACATTTAAATAAGTTACATCAAATAGCTCCATCAAAGCAGACAAACAGTAAAACATAAAAAGAATTCAAAATTTCCCCCATGTCTCGTACAGGTTCAAATGCACCTCCAGTACTGTGTTGCACCTGTGTTCCACATGACTTCTGAGAATGAACTGTCACTGCATAACATGTCTGTTTGGTCTTCTTTGGAAACATCAGGCCTCCCAGGATATACTGTGATTCCATTAAACACAGCCAAGTGTACATTGTGGATTTATGGTCTTTAACGGCATTCTGGGGGTTCAGATCTTCAAACAGATGATATTCTGAGAAAAAAAACATTATAAAACTGCCAGTCCAGGGACCTGCAGGGTTTGAAGAGTATATACGCTCTCCAAAAAACACAAAGTGAGCCATTTGCTTCTATTCATATGTTCTTTACCACAAAGAGCACACAATACATGTGGAAACTCATGTTGCTATTCTCAGACTCGCTGGGAACCACAAACTCGCTGGCTGGAGTTTCTGAAAAGTTTAACATACTGCACATGTTGAAGACAGTGTCTTTAGATCTTAGATGTTCATGTAAAGTAATTTAAACATAATTGTGTTATATAGAGAGCTTTTCAATTGATCATTCATGCACTACTTGTGAGTTGATAAAATTCAAAATAGACAAATAAGCCTTTGTTCCACTAAGAACCATTGCCACTGGACTCTCACAAATCACTGCAACGCATTTTCATTTACAGCCTCACATTTACATCTAAAGCCAAAACAAACACACAAAAAGGAAATGGCTAGGATCTATATTTCAGGGTAATTTGCAGTTATTTACAGAAAAATTACTTCCAGCACCTCCTAGAGCATATCTGAGAAGCACTTTCTGAACCTCTGGAGAGCAGTGCTGCTCAATTACACCCGCGTCTCAAATCAAGGTAAATAGTCAGTAAGTTTACGTTGACTTTGAACACAAATGCTGCTCCAATCAATGCCAAATGTTCAGTTACATAAGGCTTAAAGATATGTCCTTATTCAAGTGTCAGTTTTGGACGACACTCCAAAGAACGTTGTTCAGTCTCCAAGCACAAAATATCTGTTGATGAAGGTCAGCTGGTCATGTCTGATTTCCAGGGACTGTATCCGAAATCAAAGACAGCTGCCTCCTTGCTCAGTCAGTCACTGACTTACAAGCAGGTACCTTCTGAATAAATTACAATGCTCATTTAAATTGGATCAAACATTGAAAAAAATGATAATTTACAGTATTAATTAATTTACTCCTTTTGACACCATTTTATTCTTTTCACCAGTCACACACACATACACAGTTTAATGGGAAGGACACAACTACAAGATCTGAATAGACAGGATGTTACAAAATATGAACAGAGACTTGATGACTCTGTATATATTTAGATATTTTGTTTGTAAAAGCAAGGTTGAGAGGTCCATTTATCATTATGCTACAGTCTTCTCAGGAAATGGATTTTAGGTCGGATTTTGACAAACAATCTCAATGATTCTACTCAGCAAACAACAGTAAACAGCATGTCAGTGATAATCCTTAAGACTACTGACAGGAAGTATACTGACTGCATTCCCAAAAACATTGTTATAAAGACATTTCTGACTTTTCTGACTCCTGTGATTAGTTTTTTGAACTGCAGGTTAACAATGGGGACCACATTCTTATAATTTTTATTTTTTTTTATTTTACTAAAAAAAAAAAAAAAGTAAATATTCTGACCAAAATATTTAACATACAAATAAATATGAAATATTGAAGATTTTGAACTTTTGGTCAGTAATCAAACACGCTATTATGAGACATTGACCCTTTCCTTTACAAAAACACATTTCAGAATTTCTTGCTCAGTGTTTCATTTCAATTGCATCTCAAATTTTTCAGTTCCACTTTTACCTGAATGCTGATAATATCATTTACCAAAATGAGAAATATATCAAATAAAATCAGAACAATGCAAAATTAAAACATTTTTATTAGATCTTTTAAAACGTATTTATTTATATTTATTTATTTTTTTAAAGTTACCAACCTCAAACTTTTGAATGGTAATGTATAATGCTAGCAAGTCATATAAGTTCAGCATTGGTATTATTATCACAAAAGATGACTGCACAAAACAATAGGTTTGAAATGCACAGATTAGAGATGCCATTAATTGATTTTTGGCGCACTGTCTACTCCAGTCTAGGAAAGGGATTTAGTGTTACCATGCCGATCCACTGAAACAGCACCTGTTGTGAGTAGATCTTTTTGGCCTCACTTGTCACGTTATGGAATTACACAGATGAGAGTTCAAATTGAAAAAAACATTTGCCAACAGAATGTACCAAATAAGAGATTGTCAATGTCAAGACAACATGATAACATTTATGCTTGTGGACAAGTCGTGAGGGAACAAAGCTAACAAAAAAAAATTGTGTTGAACCAAAACAAAATTTCTTCAAAATACTCTGTTGCCAGTGATGGAATTTGGTTTTACGTAACTTAAGTTTAATCAGGAACATACAGATAAACTCACATTAGAACGTTTTGTTCGTACAAAAAAGTGAAATCAGAGGGAAAAACAAAATTTGATATCTTTTATTGCTTTTTAATTCTAATATCTGAGTCATATCCAGACCATCTGCTCATTTTTATATCATTAGATCCATTACATAGTAGCAGGAAAAGGAAGCGGGTGGAGAGAAAGCATTACTCTCCGTCCACATGTGTCGCTATTTTGATTTTGATCGGATCACACCAGGAGTGTTGAAAGGGACACATTCCAGCAGATCTCACCAAGGGTGAACTGAAGAGCCGCTCTCTGCGATTAGTCCAAAGCCTTCTGTTATTAACTTTATCTGTGCCGGAGCTGCCACTGAAATATTTTGCTCACAATGCCCTCAGGGATAATTCTGCGATAGCATCTGGACCTAATTAACCCTGCAGTGAGTGCGGCCACATTAGAGGCTCAAGTGACAGGGCTTTCAAGGCTAACATATAAATGCTGCTTCTGGCTCAGGTTGGGAATACTATGTTCAAATAGCAGAAATACAACAGAGAATCATGTCAATCAATTCACTCTGATGGTATTTTAAGAACTACTACTGTAACTCTTTCCAAAAGAATTTCATTTGTTATGCAGTGACACTTGAACCAGTGACAATCAAAGCAGACAGCAGTTCAGACTATATTTTTAGACATAAAACTCTTATTTATTCAGCAGAAACTGCTTGAGACAATGGTGTAGTACTATCCAAGCACAAGATTTTGCACTGAACTGAGGAGAACAACGTCTATTCTTTTCTACCAGTTCATCTCACAGTCACGTTTTCCTGCATGTCAAAACCTCTGCCTTATAGGCCGAACAGGTCATGATCTGCCTTCTGGGCCTATTTGTGGTTGAAATGTGAACTCTTTCTCTCTCTACTTGGCATAGACCATGGTACAACATGTACATGTCGGTCTTTAGATATTAGTAATGTCAAAAAGTGTTAGTTTAGAAAACAGACTTCACCTCACAAGTCAAGAACAAAACTAACATGGGTCTCCAAACTCAACTACCCATTCTAAATAAATGCAAAAACAGGCAAATGAATTGACTAGTTTCTGAAAGAAGACCAGAGCCTGTTTGTCATCAGAGTTTAGTTCATTTGGTAAAAAATAAAGCATTTCCTTTAGAAAGAAAAAAAGAAAAGAAAAAAAAATCTTACTGACCTTAAACTTTTGAAAAGTGTTATTTAGAAATTAATTAATTGGTTATGTATTATGAACAAACATTAATTAGATTGATATTATACTTAAACACAGATTAATAAATACTGCAAATAATTAATTCATGTTAGTTCATGATACCTCATACATTAACTAATATTAATGAACTGTACCTTATTGTAATACAGTATCTGTGACCCTTGGATCATGACCTCATAATAATCCCTTTAATTGTGTATATGTTTTCATACTTCCACTGAATAGTCGGGGTGTGGTAAGAGCCCTGGCAAATTTAGCCAACATCACAATTTAAAATCCTTCGTGGCATTCAGGTCTGAACACATCTGTACAAGCTGCTAAAGATTTTTGATGTTACCTCACAAACAGCTTGAAAACATACCTGGCATATTACAATAAATGTTCCCAGAGGTGTGGTGCTGACTACAGTAAAGCAAATTATGTCACTGGCCATATCAGTAGTGCTGGGAATACAGTCGAGGAGGAGTTCAGGATAAAAAGTGCTTAATGAACAGGCCTACGGTAAATCTGCTCCAAAGAAAGAGCCACGGATTTCTGCAGAAAATTCCAAATTCATCCTGGTTAACGATTTGTACACACACACACACACACACACACACACACACACACACACACACACACACACACACACACACACACACACACACACACACACACACACACACACACACACACACACACACACACACACACACACACACACACACACACACAAAAACTCAATAAACCAGATCAATCCAGTTAGTCATGATGCTTTGTTTTAATGTTTCCTTTCTGTTGCTCCATAGAAAACAAAAGCTGCATCTGTTTGCTTGGAAAAAATCACCAAAGCTCCTTAACTGTCTGTATGGAAGTGTGACTTGGAGTGTTTGGTGTTGTCTAATGCCTTCTTGAGCACACAATGTCTGGAATGTCGGGCACACGGGAAATTCCTTGGAATTAAAACAGAAGTTCTAACTGTTCTAAATTTCACAGTCAATATTAACAACAAGAAGGGGACAGCAGGATGTGTCTTGGCATTACTGATACCCATTCGACACAATCAAACCTTTTTTGGCAGTTGAGTGCCAATACGCATTACAATACAATGATAAACAGCTGTATTTTTCCCTTTAATGCAATTTTGTAAACCATCATCTTGGTATAACAGAGGCCCTTATAATCAACACAATGTCTATAACTTTACTCTTTAGAGTTTGTGTTCATTTGAAATGGATATGTCATTTTATTTTAACTTGGCTTTGGGAGGAACTGATGAAATCATTATCAAAATCAGGCAATAACAGAGCAACAAAGCTGTGACTAAAGCCCAAATCTGAAACCTGACAACCCCGTCCTTCACTTCGTGTACTTACTTGAGCCTGGACAGATTTTAAAGAGAGTAAAAAAAGAATGAGAGTAAAAAAGTTACCTAATTAAAATCTCATTCCTCACATAACTGACCTTGATTGAAAAAAAGGTCTCAATAGCGACAGTATTGATTTCGGGTCTCTTTATGTAAGTTAGCACCTGGATCTAATTATTTTAATGCACAGGATAAGACACAAGTGCCTAAATAGTTACAGTACCTGAAAGTGACAATGTTTTTCTTTATATTTAAAGTTAAATTGAATAGTAAAGCAAAAGCAGCCATCATTCGTATGCATTATATGCCAACAAGTATAATAAAAAAAAAGAAAGAAGTTTGTAATAATAAATACAAAATTATATGAATAAAGGAAAAATATAAACATAAATAAATATACTACCATTCAAAAGTTTGGAGTCAAAAAGATTAGGCAGTGGCTATTTGCATTAAGAGCAATGGATTCTATTTACACTATGTTAAAATAGCAGGATTGTCTGCTATTTATACTACTTATTGCAAATAGTGGCAATTATCTGCACCTCAGTATTGTAAAACATTATAAAACAGTATGCAATAATAACTTATTGAGTGTAAATTTGAATTTTAATTCAAATTATTAAATGGATGCCACCTTATTGGAACAAAAGCCCTCCCTACACCTACCCTAACCCTACTCGATACTTTATTTTCAACTTTTTGATTATTTCTGTAACAGGGCTGACGAGACGAGAGACGTGCGGATCCATCTGCAAGCTTTTATTGAAGAGAGACGTGGTCATAACAGGCAGGGTCGAACAATGGCAGACAGGTATAACATGGGCGAGACAAAGAGTAAACTAAGACAAGCGTGGGTCGATGATCGGCAAACAGTATCCAAAGGGGCGAGACAGGAGAGGTAGTCCAAAACGTCAGCGATAGTCCAGGCAGGGGAAAACACAATCCGACAAAGGCAAGGTTAGGCAAGGTTAGGCAAGGCAAGGCAAGGCAAGGCAAGGCAAGGCAAGGCAAGGCAAGGCAAGGCTAGGCTAGGCTAGGCTAGGCTAGGAAAACTAACAGGGTTCTGTAGGGCAGCGATAATGCATACAATACTCGGCAACGAGGGAGAGAAAGTCCATGGCTTAAATAGAGTGTGTGATAGGTTACAGCTGCGTGCGTGTGATCAGGTGAGAGTGTGATTAGCGAGATGGCTGATGGGAAACGCAGTCCATAGAGATGTGTGGTGTGAAAGTCAATATGATGAGCGAGTGACCTCTGGTGGTGAATGAACGGAAGTGCAGACCAGATTCGTGACAATTTCCTAATTTTTTATTTAAAATAAATGCTTTTCTGATGTTATTTGAAATTTGAAAAAAGAGAAAAAAATGCATGCTAAAAATAAGTTTGAGAAAGTTGTCAGGAGCGCGGTGGTGACATTGGTGACGCTGAAGGCGAGCGACCATGGTGCTGCAGTTCGTTTATAGCCTAAGTTTAGCTTTTAAGTTCTTGCATTTAGGCTTCAAAATTCATCAAAGTTACATTATTTTGTGAAGATTATCTTAATGGACAAAACATGTAAATTTCATGAACTATGATTGAACACAGAGCTTCTCCAAAAGCCTATGGAAAAATCTCATTGGTTTTTTTGTCGAGGAACCAGTTTCATGATAACAGCCGATCCGCATACAAAGTGACGCCATAGTTCCCCGACTCTATAGATGCAGCATTGTTAAAAAACAAAAAAACTGCACGTGGACAGAGTCTAAAAGTCAATGATACCTTGTTTCTGTACAGTAAATCTTTGTGGCTTAACAACAGGGAACGTTAAGTCCATAACTTTCTTTCACCGGATACACGCCTTGTTCTCTTCTTGCTGAGTAATGCTGCATGTATCCCCTTCTTACCAAACCCTAATGCTAATTGCAGCGTCTTTAAATCCATTGTGAAGTTTAAACTCTAAATCAGCTCAACATAATCTCATCAGCAAAAGTTGTGACTGGCAGATGACCCAATAGCGTAACACTGTTCCACATTCAGACTTGCTTAACCGCATGAATGAGAGAAACAAAGAGCCGTCTGGTGGACCTCCCAGCCACTTCGACTGGAATGAACCTCAAAAAAGGGGTTCTTCCATTCCACAAGCGTTATGTAACATCTGTGCTGCTTGAGTGCAGGGTCTTGTGCGCAGCAGGCTTCAGTTTATTTTAACAAGCTCCTGTCTAAGGGCCTTGATTGGCATGACACAATAACAGCAATTAGTAAATCATGTGGGTGGCCTGCAAGAATGAATCAGCTGTGGGGTTTAAAGGTCCCCTGAAATGCTTTGAAACACGCAGCATTATTCTATGTGTTGATGTCATTTCAACTGAAACAGGAAGACAGGGCGGGACATATCAAGCAGTCCTGCCCCTTTTTCAAAAAGGCAATAACGTTCGTTTATATCAAAGCTTGGGCTAAAGCCGCTCAGAGCCGTTGAGCTCCGTAAAGCCGCATTTGACAGGGTATGACAGCCACAATCTCATCCATACTGCTATAAAATATAGCATTCTGTGTGAAATTCAAATAGGTCCGATACATTTTGTGGTCTGAGCCGACTCGCGCATGTGATCCGCTTTGTGCTATCGTGTTGAGCCGTTTTGGCGGAACTGCAAGCTTTGAGTGCTTATATCTTCTAAATGCAAATTTTGTCACTGTTTTGGAGCACACTGGCATACAGATAACCTTAAGACTAACATTGATAATAACTTCAATTCTGATTTCATGGGACCTTTAAATGTTCCTTTAGATGTCTGTATTGAGTTGTTTTCTAACTCTAATTATTCATCCATGCAGATGACAGCTAAACAGCAAAAAGCAAGATCTAAACACCTTAAAAGCTATAAAAATGACCAACTTTTTACATTTAAATATCCATTAAAGGAGAAAATTTTGATTTCCATTTATGTGTCTGCCAATACTGGAGACCAGGCACGAAGCTCATGCAAATAAGTTTCACATTTCAAGTTTGGTGAACTCTGGCCTGGGAATTTTCATCACATCAAGATGTGTGACCAATAAAAGTCTCAAATATCACAGATTTAAAGAACGTTATTGGTGGATTATGATGTGAGAGGACAACAGGGAATGGACTTTTGTCACTGGAGGAAGTTTTATTAGGGATTATGCACTCAAATTTTGGCTAGAAGCAATGGATTAAATTTAAAACACCTTATTTGTTTCTTATAAACATGCAGCTTTTTGCTTTACAAGACATTTTTATCAGCTGTTTGGACTCTCATTCTGATGGCATTCACTGCAGAGGATTAACTGATGAGCAAGTGATGTTCTGTTAAATTTCTCAAAATCTGTTCTGATGGACAAACAAACTCATCTACATCTTAGTTTAAGGGGGAGTAAAATTTTAGCAAACATTTATTTCTGGATGAATTATTCCTTTAAGAGAGCAAGAGACAACTCAGAAGTCATTCATTAAATTTATCTTCCCAAATTTAGAAACCAAAGAACAAGGAATCATTTTTAACAAGCACAAAAACACATTTTATTTTGATCCTTATCCCGGAACAGACTAAAACAAAGCAGCTCAGCCAGCAGAGTGAGGTGGGCTGCTCTAATCCGCCTCAATATTTCAAACAAAGGCTCACCTCTGCAGTGAAAGACTTCATCTGAGAGAAGTGGAGGGGAGAGGGTCACAGGATCTTACCAATGTCAAAACATGCTTGATAAGTGTTGAGAGCTTAGTATCAGACCATACATCCACCTGCATACTGAGGACAGAGCCACAAATCCACCCAACAGCACCAACTTTTGGGTCACCTAAACTTTCCCAGGACTCAGTGTCGGTGGCTGCACCTTCGTACCCGCTCATCACCTCGCTCACATGGGCTTGGGTTACACCTGTCTACACATCCTTACAGTCTCAGGACTTCAACTGCTCTCACAGTCTCATTGTTCTTTGTCTGAGGGCAGAAAGTGGAAGTTAACAGACTAAATTTACTGTATGTTATGAATTCCTTTCATTCTTGTTTATTGTACAATTGTCTTTTCTACAACTAAAAAAGAAAGAATACAAAGAGAGAGTTAGTCATTTCTAAATAAACAAAGCCATCCTTCCCTGAACATTAACAGCAAAACAATTGTATAACTACTGATATTATACAAAGTTAGAGTTTGTATTACTCTATTGTATTAAAGGGTTAGTTCACCCAAAAATGAAATTTTGTCATTAATTACTTACCCTCATGTTGTTCCAAACCCATAAGATCTTCGTTCATCTTCGGAACACAAATTAAGATATTTTTGATTAAATCCGAGAGCTTCCTGAACCTGCATAGACAGCAACAGGACTGAAAAGTTCAAGGCCCAGAAAGGTAGAAAGGACATTGTTAAAATAGTCCATGTGACATCAGAGATTCAACCTTTAATTTATAGCTGCAAGAATATTTTTTGTGCAAAGAAAACAAAAATAACAACTTCATTCAACAACAACTTCTTTTCTGCATCAGACTGACGTATATTCACAATGATACCACGATGAATGCGTGTAATTCCTGACTAATTAACCAAGCCGACGCCGACAAACTAGTGGCGACGAAAGCAAACTGCGGGGTCGGCTCACGTCGGCAGCTTCTGGGTCCAAAGTTGCCCTGACACACCAAGCCGACGCTCGACACCCGACGGCCAAATAGCACGTCCGTTCTGCGCCTTTCTCGCGCACTGGTTCGCCAGCTGAACAGCCAATCAGAATGATCAAATGGCCCGACTGACCGACGAGCTCCGACTCCGATTCAACATGTCGAATCGGCCGAAAAAAGCCGACGAGGACCAACTTCAGCCGACGGCGCGGAACACAATGAGAAAACTTAGTCGGCCGACGAACAAAAACTGCCCGACGGCCAACCGTCGGCTTGGTGTGTACCGGGCATAGTACAAAGTTATACAGGTTTGAAACAACATGAGGATGAGTAAATGATGACAGATTGTTGATATTTGGTGAAAATCTCTCACATTCTACAATTTTGGCCTGACTTGACATATAATTGACATTCATGTAACCATTTAATTAGTTTTTTTTTTCTCATGCTGACGTCTTCCCAATACCAAGCTGGCTGAAGCAGTAGCAGACCAAGCTGAAGACAGGCACATTTTAAACATCTAATTTTAGAGCGACTATTTGTGCTCCACAAGTAAAACCATAGCAGGTGGATGCGTGTAGCTCACTGAGCTCACCAGATGTTTCGTGAATGACTGACAATCTTGGGCATCTCTCATTACGGTGGTCTCGAACATCCGCCTTTTTTGTAAGCCTGAAATCTCAAGAATTGCACTCATGACACGGACAAAGTTTCATCGTGTGCATAAGGCCGAGGCCAATCCTTAGCCTCGAGCACTAACACACCCACAATCCCAAATCTTATTTCCTTTCAACGTGGTTGAGTGAAAGTGGAACATTCCAGACTGCCAGACTAAAAGGTGAGAGAGCACAAGCAGTAAACACACTGTGTCACATGTTCCTGCTCCTTCCTGTCTAACCCTCTCTGTTTTCATTTTTACTCTGTCCCGGACCAAGAGGCCAATGGAGAACCATGTCCACAAGCCGGCGCTTAGCAGAGCGCAGCTGGAGTTTTCTCACTGTTCGCATGAACAACACGGTAACACACCAGCCAACAGCTTGTCTGTCAGCACAGCTCTGTTTTCCTGAGACCCCTCGCTGTTCGATTGTGGGACCACTGAGAAAAGTCACTCCCTGTGTAAATATGGATTTTAAAGATTTGTAAAGGGAAACAGACCTCAGACAGGAAATTCTGAATAACTTGCAATCAACCTCATATCCCCTCTCTCATCCGATTAGCGTATTTAGCATAGCATTCCTGCCTTTGAGCACCCGTTTGACCTTCTTGTGTCAGACGTGTATCATGGAAAAAAATACTATCGGACTCTAATTTCTCCTGGCTTCCTGTTATTTGGAACATTCCATGAACAAACTTTGACAGTATCAGCATTACTAATGAGGCTCCGGCACTTGTTTTCCATCTCTTTGAAGTTATTGGTATGCAAAATGCTGACTAATGACTAATGAAGCATTGTTTCTTTACAGACAACAGCCAATTGGAAAAAATTGACAGACATTATGGTAAGCTACCAGAATTCACCCTATAAATAATTGTTCTATTATTCACTATATGCTTATTTTATGTCTGGGACTTGACTGCTTTTTCTTCACTATCCGGTCCAAAGCATTCATTTTAAATAACAAATATAATCAATTTGTAATGTTATTTATTTATGAATATGTTTTTGTTAATAGTGAAAATATATTAACGTTCAAAGTTTGGAGTCAGTAAGATTTGTTTTTTTTTTTTTTAAATAAAAGATTTATACTTTTATTCAGCAAGAATACATTAAGATAATCATGAGTAATATTTTGATGTTACAAAAGATTTCTGTTTCAAATAAATGCTGTTCTTTTGAACTTTCTTTTCAACAAAGGATTCTGGGAAAAAGTTGCAAATTAAGCAGCACAACTGTTTTCAGCATAATAGAAAACAGTTATTTGAAACTGTAATTATATTTCACAATATTCACAGGTGAGCATAAAAGACCACTAACCAGGCAAACTTTAGCACATCAAGTTAAAATAGCTTTTTCTATTAATCCAGTTTAACAAAAGCAACTCTTCTTACAGGTTGACTGATAAAAACGTTTTTCTGTCAGCTGGGACTGGGGTTAGAGTAAGATGTTTTGGCTGGAATGCATTGCTCTGCAGAGCATTCTGTCTCTCTGTTATGTAATTCCATGTGCTTCTCTCAAATTTGCTTTTGGTCAGTGTAATGGAAAGTTTGAGATCCTTTATCACCATGGTGGTCTGATTAACACCAAGTTGAACAATTGAGAGAGAACTGTGGTACAGTAAGATGCTTTATAAAAAGCATCCAGTGAATATCAACAATATAAGGGGTACCATCAAAATAATCAAACTGATATTACAATAACAATAGTTCAAAGCAAATGTGTCATATTACATATTCATCTAATCTGATATCTGATCTTATGGCTGTAAATTTTCTAAGAATTGTTTTTTTTTTTTTTTTTTTTTTTTTTTACAATAATTATTACTATACTTATAAGTGGTCTTTGATTGCTTTAAGTAAAGCATAAGAAAGATAGCAAGATATGAGTCTTATAATACATTATAACTATACGAGAAATATAATTTATTGTAATTTAAGTGGATGCAACATGTTCACTGTGTGTTATAAATAATCATACTCTTAAAAGCTATAACCACAAATAAGCAAATATTATAATACATTAAAACTGTTTTTATGAATATTCTTATGAGGTTTTATATATATATATATATATATATATATATATATATATATATATATATATATATATAATGCATTATGCATTCATTATAATGCCTTAAGAATACCCTTATAATATATTATAAATATGGGCTTCGTAGAAAGTATTACCAAAAATGCTTTATAGGATGTTGCTGGAAACCCACATGCTGGATGATAAGATTGTTATTGTTATGTCCTGCAGCTCCCATTTTTGAACTTGAAAACTGTTTTCTAGCAACTGTCTCCAAGAATATGGTGAGCACATCAGAGAAACTTCCAAGACTGAACCCCAAAAGCAAAATGGTGCTACTGATTACTCTGCTATGTGGGCAGTTTAAGCCACACTAAAATAGAGAAAGCTGAATGAAAACATTTATATTTGGTGGAAATAAATCTGTTTCTGCCTAAATGTCTGTTCTAAACTGCGGTTCTCCATGCCACTTTCACTGCAGACACGCAAGGTTTAACATATCTCATTAGCAAAGCCTTCCATCTGAACTGCTGCTGTACTGTGGTGTGCTGCTGAGAGACTACATCATATGTTTTGTGTAAGGCAAGCTATTGCTCTTTTGAGCTTTCAGCCTCCCATTGGGACTTTTAGGCTCTCTAATCAGAATCTGTTTAACCCCAGCCACAGAGTCTTTCTCCATCATGATCATACTGATGTCTTTAACAATCCCGGCAGTAAGTGAATGAGAAAACAAAGATAGAGATGAAAAACGTGTCCACCTAAAAAATCTTGAAGGTTTCACAGAAACAGCCTTAATCCTAATGGCAGACAAAGTTTAAGAAAACAGTGGGTGCAGACGGATGTAATCTGACCTGACCTGTCTGGCTGTCATTGCTCTGGTTTAAGTTACTCAAGGGAAATCTGCTATACCTGGTATAGCTTCTTCAGAAACCTAAAAGCTTTATACAGATTAATATTCTGTACTAAAAAAGGATATTTCAACCAAACATTTTATGCTAAAAACGTCTATTTATAAAATTGTATTACTTGATTAATTGTCAATTTATGCAACCACAACATTTTGGGGCAAAAAAATATCATTTAAAGGGATAGTTCACCCAAAAATGAAAATTCTGTGATTAATTACCCACCCTCATGTTGTTCTAAACTCGTAAGACATTTCGTTCATCTTCGGAACACAGTTGAAGATATTTTTGATGAAATCTGAGAGCTTTCTGACCCTGCATAGACAGCAACACAACTGACTCACGTTCAAGGCCCAGAAAGGTAGCAAAGACATTGTTAAAATAGTCACATCAGTGGTTCAACCAAGGTCTTGTGGGATTGGAACGACATGAAGGTGAGAAATTAATGACAGAATTTTCATTTTTTGTTATGCCATGGTCTGTCTGAATACTGGATTCTGATTGGCTTGCAGGTGTTGATTAAATTCATTGAACTGCACAGGTAGTTCCAGGTCAGTTTAATTACGTTCTATATTAATGCGCTTCCTATAAACATTGTATTACTGTAACTATATGTTACTATGGTTACCAGACGAAAATAACCGTCATTTTTATCGTTCCGGTCAAATATTGCAGCGCGAACATTATTAACATCTTTAAACATTTTCATATCATTGTTTAAGGAAATATTTAATTGTTTAAAGGGATGGTTCACGTAAGGGATAATCAATGGCTAGCTGTGCATTAAACGATTTGAATGCATGACGTGGAGGCGAAGTGCATTCAAATAGTTTAATGCACAGCTAGCCGTTGATTATCCCGTTTATGCCATGGGCATTTGCCAGCATTCACATATTAAACTCAATGCATACGTGCCTTGAATAATTGCAATGTATTTTCCTAATTGTGAAATGAAAGACGACTCATCTGCAAATACTCATAGATATGAGAAGTAACAAGTGAGACGTTTGCCAGGAAGACCATTAGTCAGTGTGCAATCATGTGTTCAAGTGGAAAGAGAAGCTGCCAACACCGTGTCTTGTCATACTTATTGATGATAATGAGGGCCGGTTCACTGACTCCAAGCTGCAACAGACTACAGATCTTGACCCTTTATGTCGACTCAAATCCAGGCCTTAGGAAACAACTCTTAACATAACCCAACAAATCAATGTCAAAATATCTCTCCTCTTCTCCTTTTTTTTCACAGAACATTTAGCTCTCTATATCCACCCAAGGCAATGATCAATGGCACAGAAAAGTGCTCTGGCCTCTCAGGCACTGAATCTCCTTAAATGACAATAAATCATTAAAAGACCGCTCTTTACATCTGTTCTGTCAAACATGCCTTAATATTACAAAAAATGTATATCAGAGACGCCTTGAGGGCGCTGTCATCACGTGTTCTGTGATGAGCCCTGTGGGGTCGAGTACTCCTGGCATGCGGTAGTAAAATGAATCATTAAGCCTGTGAAAATGGCCATGAAAATATCTAATGGCACACCACACGGGTTCATGCCCGAGTCACTCTCCCCCCTCCAGTGATGTGCATGAGCCTCTCACCTGCTATCCTCCATCCGCACTTAGTTTGGATGCTTAAATGACTTCGAATCTTTCTACACTTTGAGTAATATGTGTAATATGTAAACTGCTCTCATAATGTTTTGCTTGCTTGCTGCTACATGCAGAATTTGCATATAACACATGGAGTCCGACATCGCAGTTGCTCACAACAGAACTAAACATAAACATCTTCCTGCAAACAATTTACCTCAATAACTTCAACTATGCTGGCAGCTTGTTGCAGTAGCCTAGTTTTATGCAAAGGGCATGCAACGTGACTTACTAAACTTCCGGAAGCACCAAAACATTTAGAGATTAAAGCAAACAAGCCTGAAGGCATGGCTTCACTCGCTCATTAAAACCACTGAAACCTCAAAGCTGACTTGTCCACAATGGCAGTGATGGTGGTGATGATGACAAATGTATTTACATGGTGCTTTCTGACATGGCAAGTTATCCAATCACTGGACAGAAACATTGGCCTGTGTGATGTACCAGGGCACCTGTGAGTTTCTCGGCCTGATTCAAAGCCAAGTAAGAGCTGGTGGTCCTTCAAGCTTGACTTACTGCTTAATTCTGGTGGACTCCACTAATTAAAAAAGGAAATAGTTGGACGGCACAGATAAATGCTCACGGTTAGGGGTCAGTGGTTAAAGTATTTTGATGAGAAATGAACATTCAAAACACAAAAAGCGATGTAAGTCCAAGTTCAATGGGTTTCAAAGGGTGAACAGTAGCCTTTTGATCTCCCTGGTTTCCCTCTTTTTAATCCAGGATGGTAGTAACCTAAAACATTTTGTAAATAATATTGTTTTTCAGTTCATTCAAATTTTTATGCTGTTCTTTCATGATATATTTCCAACAAGATTTCATTATTATTGATTTGTAAATTCATTTTTCTATGCAGAATCTGAAACATTATTGACAATATCAAAAATGTAATCAAGGTTTACAGAATACTGAAGTCTAGGGTGACTTTATTTTAATCAATGAGGTAATTAAATATGTTCAGTGCAATCACCTTTATTGAACGCATTTACCTAATTTGACATTAGAACAGTTTTGTAAAATTATAAATGTTCTGTATGATTTCTGGTGTCGTATTCAACACGGTTTAAAGGAGTCCATCTGTTTACCCAAGCAGACACTTTAAAATGTAAAACTGAATGAGAATTTTGCTGAATAATTAACTAATCATTTGGAACAATTGCAGCTAATAAAATAACATTATATAATCTAAATCTTCAGAAACTAAATTACAGTGTAAGGAAAAGACCATAATTTAGTGTAGGATTGTATATATATATATATATATATATATATAGAAAATATTTATATAACAGAAAAATAAGAAATACATTTACAATATAAAATTAATATATAGGATATTTTTAGGATATTTAATGCACATTTTATTTATAAATTTGTGCATATGTACTGTAAATACTTTTACATTTTAGATGCTGTCCATCCTGCCATGTTGTACAGTAGCTATACACACACCTATACCGTTCGAGATTTTTAAAACACATTAACACTTTTATTCAGCAAGAATACATTAACATTGAATGACAAATTAATGTTACAAAAAAATTTAAATAATCCTGAAAAAATGTTATGGTTTCGACAAAAATATTATGCAGTAGTACAACTGTTTTCAACATTAATAATGAGAAGAAAATTTTCCTGAGCACCAAATCAGCATATTAGAACAATTTCTGGAGGATCATGTGACACTGAAGACTGGAGTAATGATGCTGTATTCAGCTTTACACTCACAGGAATAAATTATGTTTTAAAATGCATTACAATAAAAACATTTATTTTATATTTTGCTAATATTTCACAATGTTGTTTTTACTGTTTTTTTTTTTTTTTTTTTAATTGAATAAATGCAGCTTTGGTGAGAATATAGTAAGATACTTCTTTCAAAAACCCAAGAATCTTACTGAAATCTTTGAAAGGTAGTGTCTATTTATCATACATGCCTTAGTGTACAAAAATGTAATTGCTGAGTACTAATACCAGTTAATACTATTAAGATCAGCCTGACATTCCTTTATCATTTTAACAGACCCATGAATACTATCACATGTGCAGTGTTAACAAAAAAGATTGGAGGCATGTGGTCAGTAGTACGCATGGTATCCAGATGAGAGCATTTCTGTGAAATAGTGCAGGGGTCAGGCTTAACATTTCATAACCAACATCCGCCCCACCTGACTTGCAATGTTCCCTTTCACTGCTATTTCCAGCACACTCCCTGACCTCCGTCCAGAGCAGCTGGAAGTTGACTCACCTGCAGTCGAGGGAGGCAGATACTGGCAGACAGGTGGGAGGGAGGGGATTCCCAGCAACCTTATAGAGATACGAAACACTGACGACAAAGCCATTGTCTAGCTCGCATGGTAAAATCACCTTTAGACAACGCAGACGACAGACATTCCTGACATTCCTAGGCATGCCAGTAGATACTCTTTCAGTCAGGGTCCAAACCCCATATTATTTTGCTTGTCTTGGCCTTTTCCCTCTAAACACTCTCAAGTATCTTCTGGGATATCTACTTTGTGTTTGTTCACACTGCTGACTTTCATCTGCCCATTTGTATGCAAAGAGCACATAACAATGGGAGCTCTCATTTGCAAAGACACATGTGGACCACATGTGCAGCTTGTGCATCCCAGCTACTCTCCAGTCTCTAATCACTTCCTAAACAAGCTAAAACAAAGATCTGGCTGTTAATGTTGTCTAAATATTAGTCTTCTCACAAACAAACCGTGCTCTCCAAAAAGCTCTTCACATCAGTGGAAAAGACTATGCTTACTGTAATTCTACTGCCTCAGTTTTCGTAAAGGAGGCTAGAAAGACAAAAACAATGACGATTATTCTATAAGGCTAGTTCACTCAGAAACAAAAATGGTGTCATTATTTACTCACTGTAATGTTATTCCAAACCCATATGCTCTTACTTTTGTCTTCAGTTATTATTATTTTTTTAAATATAAAAATGAAGAATGTACGCAACCCTCTTTTCCAGACCAAAAAAAATATATATATATATATATATATAAGTATCATAAAAGTACCCCATATGAGTAATTAAGTATCCTCATTATTCTTAACATTAAATGTGCAATATTGTTGCACCAACTTCAGAAAATCTGGGTGAAAATTCATGTCATATAAATTACTTTTATTGTGCTTTGTTGGCAATTTCGGAGATTGACCGTAGTGGGATATTTCACCCAAAAATTAATATTGTCATCATTTACTCACTATTATGAAAGTCAATGGTGAAACTTGCACAGGTTTGGAACAACATGATGGTGAGTAAATGATGGCAGAATTTTCATTTTTGGGTGAACTATTCCTTTAAGGCTTGTTTACACAACACATATTTTCAGCACAAAAATTAGGTTTAATTTTCTAATGATTTTTTGTTGTTGTTGTTGTTCAGACCACTGTGTAAAAAAAAGGCTGGAATAAAAATGCAAATTCACAGAAATACTGACCTTGTTACACAAAATGCTGCGCAACTTTTTTCACAAAAGAACGTAAAATGGTATTTACATCTTTTAAAACAGCAATTAAGTCACATTTTCTGTGACCAACAGCACAAATCTTATTGTTTTTTTTTTTGTTTTTACTTTTCTTAGGAATAGGGTAGAAAAAAAGATTAGAAAACCTCTCTTTAATGAAACTGTGTAGCACCGACAACATGTCCAACTGCCGTTCATTAGAATTAAAATGTTTATTGCATAAAATTTCACACCAAACATTTATTGTGGTGTAAACAGGCCTTTACCATGAAGTGACACTGTATGTCCAACAAAAAAAAAAAAAAAAACCATGTACTGTCCATTCTGTTACATGAATCAATCTGGGTTCCACATTAACAAAAAAAAAAAAAAAGTTCAAGGTTGCATTAAAAAAAAGTTTATTTTGAAGTAAACTGTTGCTTTAAATTTCACAGTAAAATTTGTTAAACTTACAATATTTCCCGTGAGATTTCTGAAATCAGCTTTGAAAGTCTTAACTGTGTAACACATTTCCCACATAGCCAGAGGACTTATCTACTTTGGGTGTGAATGGCAGGTTCAATGGCATTATGTGTACAAGGCTGCCAGACAAACAATACTTAGGCTTCAGGGCTTACAAACTTCACAGCAGTTAGCACAATAGTATAGCATGACATTTTCGAGGCTTAGTCCCTCAGTGAGCAAGCCCAAGACATCAATTACGGAAAATAAAGACTCAAATAACTGGTCTGAACTTACTTCTGTTACTTGTCTCTCCGTTGTCATGATAACAATAATAAAACTCTCCTCACATCGTGATTTGGAGGCGTTATTTGGACTGCAGAGAATAAACAGAGCACAGCACATATCATTAAAAATTCTGTCCCTAACATGCATTTACCTGCACGAAGGAGAAACTGATTACAAACAGAAACACAGACTTGATACAAAAAAGTGCTGCTGTACTTAATTAATGTAACACGGATTAGTAATCGGTAAAGTGTAATTATCAACAAATGTTACTAAATGTTTTAACTAGTGGTGTCAAAATTAGCGCGTTAACGCAGGCGATTAATTTTTTCAGTTTAACTCGTTAAAAATATTTAAAGCAATTAAGGCAGGGGCGGGGCTAGGGTTGGCCACCCCTCTCACAACTGCTGTTTCTGTCGCTTTTTCTCTTGACGAGAAGTGCATTTATTCAGTAGCAGAACGTCTTTATGACCACATCAAACAGGAGATGTTACAGACGCGCGCTCCAGCTTCTCTTCAGCGCCAGGCGCGAGGCAAACGAGCGCAGAAGCGGTACTTCGCTCACAGTGCGTGCGGCGCCATATCAAAGCGCGAAATAAACTATGTGCATGCAATGTCCTGGTCAGTTAGTCATGAAGTTACCAAAAAGGCGATTAAAGCGCCCTTAAAACTGTACCTGCATGTAATAGCCTGTTATATGAGTCACATTTAAAAACATGTCTCTGAAATGGTTTTCAAAACTGTCCTGGAGCAGCCAAGCACTGTCACTCTCATCTAACACACAAGATTCAACTCGTCAGTTCATTAATAGAGACATGAAGTGGGTCAGAAATGGTAAAAAGAGTTGAGAGAAAATATGATGCGTGTCAGATCCGCGTCATGTTCAGCAGCATCAGCTCTTAAAGAAATAACAACCAAAATAACCTAATAACCAGCATCTGTGATGTCTATTAATCAAAGAACAAAGGGGGAAAAAAGAGGGGAAAAAAAACTTTTACAGCTTCAAGGATTCATCTATATTTAATTTAGAATTTAATGTTTCATATCTTCAGTTTCAATTTCTGTATATTTCTGCTGAAGGGCACAGGTAAATATGACATGTATAGAGAAATATAGAGATTTTATAGAGAAATCAGTATTGGTATCAGTGATACTGGCCTTCATTCATAAAAAAAGATGTCATTAAACAAATATAAAAAAATACTGTCTTTATGTTGTTTGCAAATTAATTTGAAGATTGAATGTGGAATTATTGCAATATAAAAGTATATTTAAAAACTGTAATGTTAGATGGGATTAATCGCAATTAATTTCCGAAAAATTTGCGATTAATTAGTTGTTGTTTTTTTAATCGATTGACAGTACTAGTTTTAACCAAAATGTGCCAATTTTTAACCATGTTTATGTACGGAAGTTCACAAATTGCTTACCTCTCAGAACGAATTGATCAATGTAGACGCTTCTTTTCAGTAAAGTTTTTGAACTATTTTAAAACTCTTATCTTGGACAGTCGTGATTCGAGCTGAACAATTCATTCAATCTGAGAAGGTTCTCGAGTCAGCATCTCACCGATTGACCAGACACTCGGCGAAATAAGAAGTTAGTTTTAATTGAGGAATATTTGGTTTTAATAAACAGAACTTTGTTAAAATGTGCAAAACTTTTAAGATACAAGCGAATTTAGTGTTTTGATTTCCTTGACAACTTTGTTTTGTCAAGGACTGCGTGATTACGTCATGACTCATGAGTTTGAAACGGAACTGTTTGGGGTCCTCGATTCGATTCCTGCCTGACAATGCTGTGTTGTGTTCACACATTATCTGCATGTTAGCATGGGAGAATTGAAGACTCTAAAATGACCTGATGGATGCCTGAAATCAATTTGTGGAAATGAGTCAGACTTCCTATTGTACTTGCGAACTGGGGGGTTGCTTGACGAGGATGTCATCACAGACACAAACGCAAATCAATAAAACCACTCCTAAAAATCATCTTAATAAACTAAATAAAATATACAGAAGTAAACGGAAGATAATTGATTGAAATTAGCATAGCAAAGAGAACTGCATTGATTATACTGTCTGACCAAGTCCTCACTAACAGAAAAGGTAACATTATTCGGTTTCAGCCGAGGCCTTCCTTCTTTTTGCTCTCTTTAATTGAGAATTTAGGATATTTTATCCTTGAGTACTAGTGCTATTTTTCTGCAAAGAATATAAGAATATGAGAAAAAAAGAAACTGTATGTGATTTAGTGGAGCCATGTGACTGACCAATGAGAGGACGAAGTGAGCAGATCTTGAAGGATGACCCTGTTAAGTCAACGGCAAACAGGAAAAGAACCAGGAAAAAGACAGCTATTCTTCCCATAAATATTCCCAGATGGTGCACATGTGTATGTGTTGCTTTCTTGATAAAGTGTCCAACCAACATAAGGCTCTGGAACTGTCCAGAGCATTTTATTGCCAAGTGACTAAAATCTAAGTGAAAATTACAGATGTTAGAAACCAAAGAGGATATTGTTACTATGTTCAGGAATTTAATACAATAGAATTTTATTGTAGAAAGTTATTAGGTGTTTGCATAACACAGGACACTCCGCAGGCTTCTCGGCTTAAGTATAAACGATTACTTCTATGTTATTAAACAAATGGATTTTATAAGCCAGTGATAGCCACAGCGAAATTTCCTAATAATCATATAAATTGAAAACAAAATGTCCAGCTTCATACAATCATGGGCGTCCATTATGATTACATCATAGTAGTTCAAGTCCATTGTGATTTGTTTTTACTTTAGCTCTTAGTTGATATTGAACAGAGGCTTTTTCAAGGAACAGTCCCCTTTTTATGATATATCACAGACTTTCCAGAGAATTTACCATATTTTGTTACAAATAAATATTTCTATTTAGATGTGGGAAAAAATGTTAATTTAAATAAGGTTATTTTACTTAGTGGGCAGGGGTTTGTATTGCATTTTCATTTTAAAAAGTGCATTTATTGTTTATTGTCCAGGGAGTTGTTGTTGTCCATTTATTCTTTTAATTTCTTTTTTAAACTAAATTTGATTCATTGCCATGATCAAACCCATGCTCAAACAAATTGACGTGTATTCAGGTGTTAAAATCTGTAAGAGAAGCACAGACCTTGACTGCTTTTGTGCTTGGAAACCCAAGCAAACATGACCTCTGTGACTCCACACACTGCAGGAGAGAATGAAAGGACCCCTCGTCCATTTACGACTCCATTAAGTGTCTTGGAGAATGTCCAGATTTCCATATAAAGGGATAATTTGGGATGTTTCCCTTGCCCCTGCAGGCAAGAAAATGAAACTAATTTGTGGCTAAAGAGAGTTTTCATGGAATGGTCTCAATTTGTTACAAGTCTGCGATTACAGCCAGGATAGACAATAGGATTATGTAAGACAAAAATCCTGCCAGCCAATCATGCTGACAGTTTCAAAGTTTTCGCTCAAGAAAATAAAAGATGAGAAGATCAAAAGCTTCCAAACAAGAATTCAATTTTAAGGGTTTTATAACAGGCATCTTAAAGTGTTCAAAAGCAGTAAATATCTACAAAAACTCCATGTATAATGAGCAACATGTCCAATATGTCAGCTGTCTCCTGTGGTCTCCTTATATCAGGACAGCCTTTTTTTAATTTCCTGTTTGTTTTCCTTTGGAAGTGAGTCAGGAGAAGTATTTGGAGATATCAGAGACCAGTTAGACACAAGATCATATGCTGGTTGTTTTATCGCTTGGCAACAAAACATTTGCAATAGTTTGGCCACTACAAACAATAGCTGAAAGGGACAGAACCATATCTGGACCTCATGCTTCCTTATGCGGTTTTTCATAGCTAATCTAGGCTCTGTGAGGTTTTATCATGATGTTCTGCATTATGTCAGATCATGTTTATATAATAATCACTTAGCAATTTTCGAATATTTGCTGCTGCATCCTACTGCACCATGGGAGTTTCATATTCATACTTGCTCCCACGACTATTCTAATAGTATATCAAGAGCGTCTGTATAAAGCATTATCCGTTGTACCAAAAATATCCAGATGGCTACATTGAAAATCCATTCTTAAACGTAATTTAATGTCATAAATAAATGAAGTGATAAAACGTGGCTGGCATTTAATACTACAAATTACCATGTCGAGGAAGTCACTAATGCAAAATGAGATGAAATACAGCAGTGAATACGTACTTATTATTTGTGATGAGCGTGATAATGGGTCCTTGGGTACACAGTGTGACTAGAGGCATGAGGACATGGAAAAAAGCCAAGATTATGTGCCTGCTTGGCAAGGTCAGATTACAGGCAACAGAAATAATAGCCTCAGTCAAGAATTACTACAGCTGTAAAAAAAAAAAAAAAAAAAAAAAGCTAATTTATTACAGCTTTGTGTTCCTAAATGAGATGCATTCCTCCGATGGGTATCCTAGCAAAGTCAAAGAAATGCTAAAGATGAACACTTCTGAGATGGCACTGAGGGCACACTTGATACAACCTAGTTTTGGCTTCAGCATATTCACTAGTTTTCAAATGGCATGGACCCCCAGAACTAAGATGGTCCTCTTGCTGGGAACCATTTTTTCTTTAGATTTTTGAATTAATGAATTCCTATTGGAACTGGAAAGGGGGGAAAAAATCATAAATGTGTGGAAAATATTATGTTAAAAGTATTTACTTTCAATATCTATTATATAGAAACTATGGTTGTCAATAGAATGAAATAATTGTAATTATTAGCCTCATGATTTATTTAAATCATTTAAAATTGTCATTTTATATTATTTTATTTTGATCTATTTTTTCACTGAACTTTTCTGTGGATCCCCTAGCACCATTTTCCTTAAACTTTTCTGAAGACCCCTGTGAATGTCCTTTCCGGGATTTCTAAATTGTTCAAAATGTCTGGGTTTTGGCTTTATTTTTCAATGTACATGCTCTATATTCCTCATGTATTATATGAATGAATATTTGCATTGCTCTGACAGTTCGCTGTAGATCCCACCTTCTCGCACGCCAGAATTCGGTCGATTACATTTACATTTATATTTAGTCATTTAGCAGACGCTTTTATCCAAAGCGACTTATAAATGAGGACAATGGAAGCAATCAAAATACAAACAAAAGAGCAATGATACGCAAATGCTATAACAAGTCTCAGTTAGCTTAATGTAGACTTTTAAGAAAACAAGCAGTTAGTAAATGAATAGAGTGCATGTCTAAAAGGGGCAAGTTTTTTTTTAAAGAACAGAATTAGAATAGAGAGTGCTAGAGTTAGGGGGTCAAATAAAGATTATGCACAATACCTGCATGCTATTGGTCAAACTGCTTTTTTAAAGTCATTGCTTTCAGCAAGTATTAAAACAATTGGAAAACAAAGCCAAAACATGGACATTTTAGGCAATTTAGAGATCAGTCAGGACATATCCGGGAAAAGGAGGACATATGGTCACCCTACTCGAACATTCATGACTAGAGAACATTGTGATACACACTGAACCTGCATTTTGTGCTCATTATGCTCTGTACTGTGACTTCAAATAATAGGTTAAGGGTGTTTTCTTTCTGCCATTTCTGAGATATGTAGATGGTCATCTGCTTTATGCGAAGCATTTTGAGAGCAGGAGACGTGTTTGTTTTCTGCACAATAGATCAATTAAGTGAATGAAAACAAGATCCAGCTGAGTGCACCGCTGAAGAGAGACTCAACGAAGCCTGCCAATGACATCCACTGGGAATGGACTATTAGACTCGCAATGCGTGAATGCATTTATGTGCCACGATGTGATGTATTAGAAAAGGCTCCAAAAAGCTATGACTATGACACCAAAGCAAAAAACATGAAAGAGTGGATTTTTCATAATTCCTAGCACATTTAGTCTCTCCGTGAATGTCCTTGAAAATTTTGCATACAATTCTACATTCTGTGAAGACTTCGCATTGTGGCATATGAGTAATTCAGCATTAATAAGACAAACGATTTTCAAAAAAACCACATGAATTCAACAAAACACATACCAAAATCAGGTTTTTAATTATGTTGAACAGATCAGTCAAGAATTGAATGATTCATCTGCTTCAGCTAAACCTCTAATCATATTTAAAAAAGAGTGCATTGTGGTGATAAACAATCTGTCCTTTTTTCTGTGAGTAAATTACACATCTCATAATCAGAAACTGAATGTTATTGATTAAAAGTATGTGTCACCTGTTTCACATTTCCGGAACACGCATACAAGGTTAGCAAAAGTCATCTATGACTTAGACCAAGACTCCACAGGACTTGTAACTAAGTGAAACTTTATATAGCGACTCATCGTAGAATATTATAAAAAGATAATTACGTAGAAAATAAATCTGAATTAAAAGAACAAACTGCACAAAAAAGTAATAACTGTTAAAAATCCCAAATGGAGCCACCTTCCACCAACTTATACCCTAATTTAATTCAAAAAATATTGCTTAATTGAATTAAATTTTTTATTCTTATTAATATGAACTCGTTGACACCACAGTTAGCTAATGCAGTAAGGAGTAACTTGTGTTTGCCTGACCTGAGTATCGAGGAATGTATGAATGGATGTATGGCCTCCTAAAGAATTCCAAGGGAGTAAATGATCTCAAGAATCATTAACAAGGGTTATAGGAGCAGTGAAAAGGTTTTGGTGGCACTCGTTGAGAAATATGCTTTTCTAATGAACTTTAGTATTCTCCATTTGCTGCAGACAAAACCACCGCATCCTTGGTTGCAACTGTATATACAAAAGCTAAACTCAAACATGCTGTCTTTCATAGAGTACAGATGGTTAGCATGAGAACACAGTGTGCTAAGTTTATTCACTGAGACAAATGCCTATTTTGGATTAAATCTTCAGGAAGACCCCTCATGGACAGACACAATGCTCCAGCTGTGCTCTCGCTCTCAAAGGGTGGGACCACTTTTTTCATCAAAATGTCTTTAATAAAGCTGATGAAAGCTTGGCTGCCCCAAGAATCAACATGTTGAAGGATGCATGCCTTGGGGGAAAAATTGCTATATCCTTGGTGAAGACCTGAATATATTCACCACAACTGTTGTTTTGTCTGTTGTTGTGTAGAAGACGCTCATCGTCCAAAAAACAACAGTTTGAGCTAAACCTGTCGTGACAGCACATGTGCTTTAAAAAATGTTTTCTCACGCATTATTCATTACACCCCTTCCCAAAGCTCATCGTTTCCTCACAGACACAGCAGGAAGGATAAAAGAAAAAGATAGTTTGACAGGGGAAAACCGCAAGTGAGACAACACTACTCAGCATGGGGGTGTTATTCTTCAGAATCTTTTATCTTATTCAAGCTGGGCAGATGTTCAGAAAGTGAGTCTCATGCACACGTACATATTTCGTTTAAAATCTGAATTGTAATATTTTGACA
The DNA here is from genome assembly GCA_036784905.1 of Acrossocheilus fasciatus. Taxonomy (NCBI): domain Eukaryota; kingdom Metazoa; phylum Chordata; class Actinopteri; order Cypriniformes; family Cyprinidae; genus Acrossocheilus; species Acrossocheilus fasciatus. The sequence continues at coordinate 20,882,748 of CM071957.1, read as the reverse complement.
AGAAATCAAAATTCATCATGAATTTATTCTACAAGTAGCTACAATAAAATGTACAACCATATTGAATCATATGTATGCAAAAACCACATACTCCACGTATATTAGGTATAGAATAATTAAGAGTCTCTACAAAAATAATTATTTCTGAGTAACAAGGAAAAATTACATGACGAAATGAAGCCTGCATAGTGCATAGAGTCTTTACACATGATCACATGTAGCCTTAAAACTGTTTTAATCAGTTTTGAGAATAGTGCATGAGAGTAAGGTGAGGATGTATGTAAACTCCTTATAAGAACATTGTTTAGGTGTTTTATACAAATAACTGGTCACTTATTTTAGAATAAATTGGATGAAACAACATTACAGAAATCAAATTTATGTGCGAACGCACCTGTTTAAATTTTGCATGAGAAATGTCTCTGTGCACAATTACGCAATGAGAGGTGTCCACCTAATTACATGCGAAATGTGGGAATTTATAGCAGGTTTGTGAAAAGCGCCAAAAGAGGATGACGGCACTCAAAATTAGAGGAATGCACGAAAAATTAGAGGAATGCACCAGCGTTTTCACAAATATAAAGTGGCAGCCAATTGCTGTGAGCTTTAGGTAGTGACGTCTGTCAAGAGCGTTTTAAAATCTGCTGATTGTGCTGGAGTTTCTGCTGAATTTATTGCATAAATTATATTGTTTACATATTATCACATTTCATTTATATTTCAATGAAAATTATTTTGAAGCGTGATAACAAAATAGTTATTTTTACATTACATTATATTATATCATATAATATATAGGACAATGTACAACAGCAACATATGATTATTTGTATAAGAAAACAAAAAAAAACAAAAAAATTGTATATCAAATGTCCAGTATCCATTAAAAGCTATATAACAATTTCAGATTATTTTCTCAGTTCCCAGTGTTCTTATCTAATGACCTTGCTGTGGTCTCCAGGATGTCTCTGTTATGTCAGGTATCTCACAATATTAGATCTTCAAGTCACAGTAACCTTTAGCAACAGCATAAATACTCCCATGGTTTGCCAAATGACTTATGTCAACAAGTCCGATAAATAAAACAACTTTTTTCCATTACAATGGAAGTATCGACAGCGCAACGATATCACAAAACAAAGGTCATGCTAATCAAAAGCTGCAGAGTCTAAAAATGCTATTGATAGTATGGTGGAGTAATGCCATATATATATATATATATCAGTATTCCCTTTCAAAGCTAAAAGCATAACTATCTACACATTATCAATGACTTGGCTTTAGTAGTTATAGGTTCCTGGAAAATGTTTGCCATGCTTTATTGCATTACAAGAGGCCATAATGTATCATGTTTCCAAAATTAACTTACTAACATTAAGAAAAATTTCTCATTCATGTCACTAAAATATCCCATTTTACATTACTGCCTTTCCATTTCTTGAAAAATATAGTGTTGTTCCATTTCTTTACAGCCAACCTAAGACTTTGATTTTTATAAGTAATGTGAACCTAAAAGGACATTTCCCAAATGTCACATCTTTCAGCAACTATGTTCAAGCACTGAGAGATACAGTTAAAACGTTCTAAAAAAAAAAAACCATATAAAACGATGTAAGCACATTTCTTCAAAGATATAATTACCAGAGGGCATGGATTGTATGGGCTTAGTCATCAAGTGCACAAACATATTTAACAAATTAGCAGCTCTAACTTAGCAACGCATCTTGAAAAACAAAAGAATACAGCACAAGTGTGTACCTGAGTAAATTACATCCATGTGTACGATTACCTAGAACAAGGTTGACACCCCTTTACGCCTAGTCTGTGCAAGATTTCTGGCTAATTGCGTGTTTGTCAATGCGCAATGGCTGAGCTTTGGGATGTCAAGCACGTCTGGGCCAGTTCTTCCAGAAAACATTTAGCAGGACAGCACAGTTCTGAGTAAGTATGAGCCCAGGGGCATTTACAGAAGTGACGCTAAAGTACCATCCCATTGAGACAACTGGCTTCCAAACTACCACTTTTGAAACGTCCCATCGGCTGAGTGAAACAGGATAAATAAAAGTGATGTTCCGTCTGCTTGGAATGACTCAGTGTGTGTAAATGTCTCCTGGGATATTTTCCTATAATATGCAACAATGTCAGGAATGTGGGCATGGCAGGTGAACTTCCAATATCCCCAAATATGGGTGGTGCAGTCCTGTTTATTATAGTTGGTACTTTGTGACTGGAGTGTTTGTGTATGTGTAGGTGGAATGTTCATTGGTATATCGAGAGGAAACGGCTTAACATTCTTGTAGATTCATGTCAAGAAGTCATCATCACAAATGTAAATAATTTGTTTTAAAAAAAGCATGATAAAAATAATAGACACTGGAGTGAAGTAATATTTTAGTAAATCATAGGGTTAAAGGCTTTTAGAAAGCATTTGGTTTGATGGAGTCAGGTTAGGTGGTTTCTCCCTGGTGAAAGCTCTCATGTGGACTCTTACCGCCTGGGTCAACAAGGCCGTGCTTCTGCAGAAAACGTACAAATGTTTCCACTTCTGCGATAAGCAACTAACAGATCAGAATTAATCAGTTTGCCAGAGTGCAATGATGTCAAGTCCATTTTTAAGTTACACGAGGAAAAAGAACGCTCTGAGCAAGACTGAATTTTAACTACATCCTGAGAACAGACCACAACACCACTGAGGTTAATAAATGTCTGGTTATGAAATTACCAAGATGATGCAATTGAATTTTCTTAAAAAAATCATTTTTTTCTCAACAAACAAATGTAGAAATAATGTAGACGTTACAAGGCTGCATTTATTTAATCAAAAAGCCAGTAAAATAACATATATTATGATATATTATTACAATTTAAAATAACTCTTTTTAATTTTAATTGTTACGACCTATGGCTCCTTAAAGGCTGCTACAAAGAAAGGGACACACGCGGATATCGAAAATAACTCAAGATTTATTTACAAAATAGAAAAACAAATGAATACTAATGTTACCGTCAGTAAAATCAGTGATGTAGATAGAGTAAGGTGTATGCATGATATGTAATGTACTGTGGCCCAAAGAAAAATAAGAGCAACTGAAGCAAATAAAGTAAACTAAAAGAAGGGGCCCACAAGAAGTAGTGGAACGTGGAATGGCTCCTTTTAAAGGACAGGATGATGGGGAAGGCAGGTGTGCATGATGAAACCACTTATGCAATCAACCATCTTCCAAATGCGGGGGGGGGGGGGGACGCACACAGGATCATCACACCCCTCCCCTCAAAAACAGGGGTTCTTTTATAAATCCCTGTAAGCAAAGAACAAGCAGTTAACAATACACAACATATCAATTGTCCTAAACCTAGGAACCATGAACAGCTACCGGAACAGCCAATTAATCATAAACAGGGGCATGGGACAGGGCATCCACTGCAAGATTTTCTGCCCTTCGAATGTGTCGAATATCAAGACAATATGCCTGCAAAAACAACGACCATCGAATGAGTCTTTGGTTTGGACACTGGAGGGAGTTCAAAAAGGTAAATGGATTATAATCTGTATAAACAACAACTGGCTGACTGGAGCTAACATAAACAGCAAAATGTTGCAAAGCCCAAATGAGCGCCAACGTTTCTTTTTCCACAATCGAATAATTACGTTGGTAAGAGGTGAATTTCCGTGAAAAAAACTGATGGGATGGATAACCCATGCTGCGTCAGACTGCTGAAGAACAGCTCCAGCACCAACCTGACTAGCATCCACCTGTAGAGAGAATGGCCGGTCAAAACAAGGTGCAGCCAACACAGGAGAGGAACATAACAGGGCTTTCATATTTTCAAAGGCTACCGCACATTTGGAAGACCAGACAAACTTTACCTTACTTTTCAAAAGATCCGTAAGGGGAGCTACAACAGTAGAAAAATTACAACTAAAGTAGCGATAATAGCCCACTAAACCCACGAACCTCATCAGTTCTTCTTTGGTGAAAGGTACAGGAAATTTTTGAATAGCCTGAATTTTGGCATGCACAGGAAGAACCTCACCATTCCCAACAACTTTCCAAAGGTATATTTTAAAATGTAATTTATTCAATTTCAGACATTACTCCAGTCTTAATATTGTATTGTGGCATCAGTACCACTTTTGAACATTTTACTCATTTTTAAACCCTGTTTTTTAAAAAAAAATCTTTAAAACTTTAATTGTATTCTTTAAAATTATGGTATAAATCAAAGTTTATGTTCGTAAAGCGCTTGCTTGCATTTTCCTAGAATTATGAATTTTATACTTAATATTTGCTTGTAAATTGCTTCAAACTATTCTGTGTGAGCATATGCAAATCATAGGTGCCAATCAGGCTACCATGCAATTAACAATGTCGACAGTTATGTCACACAATGTTCCCTACATCGAAGAACCTGATGTTCTGACTGGCCAAATATGGTGTGAATCTTCAGGAGTGGAATGAAGTGGCTTGCTCTAAGGCAACCACTGCAAAATAATTCAGAACACTGTGTGTTTCTTTTTTACCGCTAACTAGACTCAGGAATGCAAATTACATTGTGCATGGAAACACATTAAAAGGAAGCTGGCACACAGTAACCTTCTGCAAGAAAGATGATGGAACGGACTCGGAAAACAAGTCGCATAATACGGGGACCTGTGGAAACAAATCTCCTTTCATCTGCGAGATCTACTTGGTCAATGGCTCTACTCTGATATTACAGGTAAGGAGTGGATTACTGAAACAGCTGCACAGGTGGTCACAGTCTGTTCTAATCCTACATCTGAAACACTCCAGCAGTTTTGTGCTAATTCAAGGACAATTTAAGGATTAATTACTACATTCAGCCTCAAAACAGTCGAACAAAATAGTCCATGACAAAATATGCAGACCAAATCTGCCTCTTTGGTTACTTAATGATCCTGTGTGGCCTGTGACCTCAGATGAACATGCCATTCTGCTGATTTAACACTCTTCAATAAAATTTTCTTGCGTATAACTTGCTGAGAGACATAAACAAGATGCTTAAGTGTCTCTGAATAAACACTCCAGCGCTTGGTTGGTCTCAGAGAGAAAGGTTGTTTTGGTTCAGTATGGAAAAGTATTCCTGTCCATGAGACTTCTTCGAGACGATCTAGGACAGTGGGGCTTAAGCTCATCCTGAAAAATAATAAAATATTTCTGTTAAATCAATGATTTAGAATGATCTAGCCAAAGACTTTAGACATTGGAGATTTCGAGAAGATTTCGAGAAACTCTTAGGTTGCATTAAGTTCATTTTTTTCTCAACTTTTCTGAATATTTAAAGGTGTATATATATATATATATATATATATATATAGAGAGAGAGAGAGAGAGAGAGAGAGAGAGAGAGAGAGAGATTCGCCCAGTCAGCAATGTCTGTTATTATTTTTTATTTATTTATTTTTTGGCCAGTATTTAAAAAAAAAAAACTTCCAATTTGTACATACTTTAAATCTCATAATATATTTGTCATAAAAATTGTATACATTAATACCATTAATATATTAATTAATATATTTTATGTAAATTAAAGTATTATAAATATATACTGAATGCACTGGATAGATTTTAATTAGAGAGAGAGAGAGAGAGAGAGGATCGCCCAGTCATATATATATGTGTGTGTGTGTGTGTGTGTGTGTGTGTGTGTGTGTGTGTGTGTGTGTGTGTGTGTGTGTGTGTACACATACATACACAAAACATGTACTGATATGATTTTGTTGTTTATTAGTTTATGGGTTTATCTACTTCTATATTCTCAAGTTATTTTTAGAGAAGACACCTTCTGTACACTCCTATCGCCCACTTCACAGAAATTATCCAAGTTTTTGTGCATGTAAGAGTCCAAGCAAGCTTAAATAACCCCCATAGCCCCTTAATAGGCAAAAAAAAAAAAGTTTAGTAAAATGGTGGGTGTGCAAGGTTGTTTTTAAATCTGGAGAACCTGATGAGTAATAACAGGACTGAAATGGCCTGCCCCTCCTACATTTATAGGGCAGTGAGTAAATATCTGCTCAGTCAGATGGATCATATCTTACTCACTTATCTCCTGGACTTGTGCATGCCATGACAGCTCAGACATCCGCTACACATCTGATGCATATTGCTTACAAGAAGGCTTTAAAAGAAACCAGAAAATATGCATAAACTTTGAAAATGTGGAAGATTCTCTCTTTATTTATGATGTTTTACACCAAATGTAAGCAGCTGTCCCATTACTGGAATATTTTTCTCCTTTGCAACCGGTCAACTCAAGTTCCACAGAATTTCTTAACTTCAAGAAGTTGTGCGTCATTGAGCAAAAGCATGGTTTCCATGACAGAGGTTTGGAAGCCGTTTAGAGTAATGTCGCAGACGCTCAGACTGACAGTATCTCTTGAGAGTGGGTGCCATATTTCTGAGCACAATAGGCCTGCATGGCCACGGGGCAGAGAGAGTAAACACAAAGCAGTGATGGCTGGCGTATAACCTCTTGTATCATCAGTTACATTTGTCCAGAGAGCTCTCTGAGGTGAGCTTTATCACACTGACCCTCCAAACAATACAGCTACCACCCTCTGACGTCTCCCAGGACCAGTCAGATTAAACTTCAGCTGAATCCCACAGCTGCTTACAAATGAGACATTCATCACTGTGAAAAGCAAAAATGCACATTCACTTGAAGAAGAGTCTTCATTCCCGTTATGTTTCACTGAAAAATCAACATCCACCAAGGTGGGCATCAGGTTTAAGCAATGGAAGTCTGCATACTTCCTCTCGCAAATCCTTGAATCGTACAAATAGACTGTTTTGAGTAGAAACAGGAAATGGTTGGCTGATCCTCTTTTAATCATCTTAACTTGGCTGGTCAAAGATGCAAACCTTAAAGGGACAGTTCACCCAAAAATGAAAATTCTGTCATCATTTACTCACCCTCCACTTGTTCCAAACCTGTGCTTTCCTTTCTTCTGTTGAACACAAATGAAGATATTTTGAAGAATGTTGGTAACCAAACAGTTGACGGTAGCCATTGGCTTCAATAGTATGGAAAAAATACTACAGAAGTCAATGGCTATCAATGGTTACCAGCATTCATCAGAATATCTTCTTTCATCCTCAACAGAAAAAAAAAAAACAACAACTCGAATTTTCATTTTTGAAAACAAACAAACAAAAGCAAACAGCTCCATATGGCTCACCTTTAAAATATTTATTACATTTTTTTTAAAACTTCAGTATGGATAGATTTTCATACATTTATACATACAGTTTTTATACTGATAGATACACACAGAATTTTATGCTGATTTAAAACATTTAAAATGTTTTAAATTAATTCATTAAATACTCATTTGTACAACTTATATCCTCCAAACCTTCATATATTTTTTAACATTTTTGGGTTAACAAGTAAACAAAAACTGAAAAATTCATTCTGACAAGAAGAATCGACTACAGATGTGAATTTGAACGGAAACGAATTATTGCCTATTTCATGCTGGGGCAAGTTGTCAGAAGTGTTTTAAATTTTAGAAATTTTAGTAACATTTTCAATATTAGTTTGTCAAACAGTAATTTAATAGTTTTAATGTTAGCCTATTTTTTATTTTGTGAATTGTGTTGTAATCGTTTCAGTGTTTTAGCTTAAAAAAGTCTCTTAATGGTGACCTACCACAATTAATAAGATAAAATTCCCCGCTATTAACTGATTTTATAAATTTAAGCTGCTTTAAAGTAGCCAATAAGCAACTTTAGAAATCAACAGAAAACAAAAATCAACATTAGAAATCGTTCAGGAGACCCAGGTGTTCAAATAACCACAGAACGGCCTCTAGCGGAGAGACGTGTTACTGCAGCACTTCCACGAGCATCCTATGAGATGCTGCGCATGGCACCGAGCACTCAAATAAACCTTACTTACTCGTTACAAGAAACACATGATCTAAAATAAAGCAGCCACTTGAACGTAAAAACGTTTTAGTCATCATTTAGTCATTTATTTAGATTCAAATAAAATATGTACACAAGGAACGGTAGGGTAGAGACTTTGGTGACAAGAAATAACTGGAATTATTGAATGACAAAACAAGCAGCAGTACGTGGATACAAAAATAATCAGGACCGCGGCAAATAAAAAGGTACTAAACGGAAGCAGCGGTCGGGAAAATCAAAAGTATGTTTATGGAATGTGTTCGTTGGAATGTGGTACGTTTTTCCCCTCGTGTGTAACTCACACAAACGCTCTGTGAGGTAACGCAAGCTCGTCCCTTTTTCCTTCCAGCATCTGATTGGAGGAGACGCGCGCTCAGGAATGTCATGAAACTATTTAAATAGCACTTTGTTCTCTTTGGTAATAGTTAAGATTGGCCACTGTAACTACAGCAAAGAAACACCGAATGCTGTTGACCGCGGTTAAAGAGAAAAATAATTTCTTTATTTTGAAACGACCTTTGATTGACGCATCTTAGGAATTATATCACTTTACTCTGGATTTGCTGCTGTTTTCAACACTCTGAAGGTGCGTTTTTTCTTATATTTTAATAATTGATTGTTCAGACCTGTTAAGGTTAAGTTTTGCTGATTTTTCAATAATTTCTTTATTGTTTGTGATTTCTGATAGGTAAAAGAATAAGTGATACAATGAAGTCAACTGCAATCTTTTTGCTACTGATGCTTTGGAGCTGCGAGAGCGCGAGAGTCGCAGGTGAGCAATGATACAAAGGAACGAACTAATCTGTAACTGATGGCGTTTAGCGTTTTTGAGCGAATGCTGTTGTGGTTTAAAGTATAACTAGCTGTTAAATATTATAGGAATGATTGACACTCAGTTGGTAATTATAGTCATAAGTAGCACGGGTATAGGCTATTTGCAGCAATAGCCAACAATACATTGCATGGGTCAAAATGATCGATTTTTCTTTTACGCCAAAAATCATTAGGATATAAAGTAAAGATCATGTTCCATGAGGATATTTTGTACCGTAAATATATCAAAACTTAATTTTTGATTAGTAATAGTTTATGCATTGCTAAGAACTTCATTTGGACAACTTTAAAGGCGATTTTCTCAATATTTAGATTTTTTGCACCCTGAGATTCCAGATATTTAAACAGTTGTATCTCGGCCAAATATTGTCCTATCCTAACCATACATCAATGGAAAGCTTATTTATTCAGATTTCAGATGATATATAAATCTCAATTTAAAAAAATTACCCTTTATGACGTTTTGTGGTCCAGGGTTACATTTATATATAGCTATATATAAAAATAAAAAACTAAATAAATGGATCATTTAAGTTTAATTTTATCAACAGATTATAGAGACAAGCACAGCTACCGTATGAGTTGCCACAAAAAAAAAAAAAAAAAATCGACCGCTGACTGACCAATCAGAATCAAGTAGCTACTCTAGTGAGAGCCATGTAATAAATCAAAACTGTCCGTTAATATCAAGTACATTATAACGGGATTTCTTTAACTTCTGAATTCCTGGTAGAAAGTCGAGACGACAACAGCGTTTACGATCTGTTTGAGCTCGTCCAAGTGCCAAGGAAAAACCACGGGGTGACTCTGGTGAAAGGCGACGATCCGTACAGCCCCGCCTACAAGATCCTGAACCCCGACCTGATTCCCCCGGTTCCCGAGAGCGCCTTCAGGGACCTGATCGATTCCATCCACGCGGAGAGAGGATTTCTGCTTCTGCTCAACTTCAAGCAGTTCAAACACACGAGAGGAAGCCTTCTGACCGTGGAGAAGAAAGATGGCTCAGGACCCGTCTTCGAAATCATTTCCAACGGGAAAGCCAATACTCTGGACATTGTTTTTTCCACTGAAAACAAGCAACAGGTCGTGTCCATCGAGGAAGCGGATTTGGCAGTGGGGCATTGGAAAAACATCACGCTTTTCGTGCAGGAGGACAGGGTTCAGTTCTATGTGGGATGCGAGGAGGTGAATACAGCGGAGCTCGATGCTTCTATCCAGAGTATCCTCACTCAGGAGACCCCAGGGGTGGCGAGCCTGAGGATCGGCAAGGGCGCAGTGAAGGACAGGTTCATGGTGAGTGGACAGTTCGCTGTCTATGAATCCTGTTGCATGCCAAATACAGTAAGAAGCATTAATCATTTGTGGATTTTTTAGGGGGTGTTGCAAAACGTGCGCTTTGTGTTTGGTACCACACTGGAGGCAATTCTGAGGAATAAAGGATGCCAAAACTGTAAGTGTACTGCAGAACACATGCATTAGAAAACTGCTTCTTGCATCTTGATTATGCCACACTGACTTTGATTTGGTGGACAAATTTATTTATTAAAAAAATAAAATAATATATATATATATATATATATATATATATATATATATATATATATATATATATATATATATATATTTTTTTTTTTTTTTTTTTTTTTTTTTTTTTTAATGATTTTTATTTTGTATTGTATTTAAAAAAAATAAAAAACATAAAATAAAAAGAGTATCACTTCTGTGCCAGTGAATGAACAATAGCGATATAAGATGAATACTCTAAGCTGTATTCACTGTCATGAGCCTTTTTTTTTTTCAACTTTTCCATTAGCTCAATTTTTATAATGAACTTTAAGCCATCTGAATGCCCTTTCCTCTTGCAGCAATTATGACTGATATCATCACCCTTGACAATCCCATAAATGGATCCAGACCTGCAATCAGGACTGATTACACTGGCCACAAAACAAAAGGTAATCATATCTTTTCAGTAATCCATACAAATAAAATATATGTAAATTGAGAATCCAAATGCAATTTTAACCATTGCAAAATTTATATTTCTCCTATGTAGATCTGCAGATGATTTGTGGCTTTTCATGTGAGGACCTGGCTGCCATGTTCAAGGAGCTGAAAGGTCTTGGTGTGGTGGTGCAAGAGCTGTCCAATGAACTCCGAAAAGTGGTGAGCAAAAAGTTGGTGCATATGAGTATGCTGTGTATTGGACACGTACTGTAGATTAACACACTCCGTCCACATAATCAAACCTCAATTTTTGTTCTGTTTTCTAGACGGATGAGAAAAACATGCTCATGAGTCGCATGGGCATTCATGCTGGTGTCTGTCTTCACAATGGAATTGTGCACAAAAACAAGGAGGAATGGACAGTAGACGATTGCACAGAGTGCACTTGCCAGGTAAGAACCCAATAACCTGCAGACATGTACCTGTTAGACTCTGAGAGCTGCCTGTTCTGTCATTAAGCCACTAATTTGTGTGTTAGCGAGACGGGAGCCATGTCATGTAGGTGCTATGATACACAGTACCGGTCTTAGTCTTGTCCATTGTAGCAGACTTAAGCCAGGTGTATCCATTTCCCTTAACCTCCTAGCCTGTAATTAAAAGTGTGAAATGGAGGTAGCTAAAGAGAATGCAGTCAACTAAAGTAAGCCTTATAAACTAAATATACATGCCTTTAGTCTATTCTCTCTGAAGTGCCATGTTATATCAATACTGAGGAATGCTTGCATGCATAATTACACAGACTTGTATACGACCAGACTTATATACGACCTTATATCCACACTCAAGCTTAAGTTTAAGATGACTTGAATGAAAATTGTAATGTTGAGTGTGGTGTTGCAATACAGCAAGAAGCTATGGGTTTTTATTTCAAATGCACCAATCATGGCATATCCTGTAACAAACAATTAATGAGTAACAAATGATTAATGAGAGTCATTATGTTAACTGCAGAACTCTGCAACGGTGTGCCGCAAGATTTCATGCCCCTTAATCCCATGCGCAAACGCCACAGTGCCTGATGGGGAGTGCTGCCCTCGATGTGGAACCCGTAAGTGCAACTGAACTACTGTATAACAAAGTTTAGAATCATTAGAGTTAGAGACTTTAGAGTCATTGCAATCATTTTTTAGAATATAATTCATATAGTTGTTTATATATTAGATCAATTTATAATGTTACAAAATATTTCTATTTCAAATAAATACGGTGCTTTGTATTCCTCAAATAATTTTGAAAATCATCAACATTTTATCAACATTGATTGCACCAAATCAGTATATTAGAATGATTTCTAAAAAAAATCATGCGATGCTAGCTATGTTTACATGCACAATTTTTGGTTCAGGAAGACTGAATTCATTCCGATTGATGAATCTGAATGTAGTGTTTACATGAATGCTAAATAAAGTGATCGGGTGAAGACTAGAGTATTGGATACTGAAAATTCAATGTTGCCATCATAGAAAAACATTTAAAAAAAAGCATTTTTAACTGTATTTTTAATCAAATAAATGCAGCCTTGGTGAGCTTAAGAGACTCATTCACAGACTAAAAGTAAATGTACAAGTGAGAAAAAAAAACTTTCTTGTCAACTTGAAAGTACTTTATTGTTAACCAGGCAACATTTTGACTTTTAAAAGCTTTCTATTGAAAGCACTGTTGCTACCCAAACATCCTCAGTCATTCCTGCGTCACACAATAGACTTCAACTGAAGTTTAACTAATGAAAGAAACACTAGAGCTTTGTGCATCACTGAATCACTAAATGGCCATAATTGTCTAAATTAGTTAAAGAGAGGTGGAAAATTGGTGCTGTTTGGTGGAGACTCAAAACAGAAACACCGGGCTCCTCACGTCTTGAGGGCTCGCCGTGCATAGCAATGATTTCAGTTAATATCAGCCTCATATGTTTGAACTTATGGTATAATCAGGGGTGTTTGCAAATACCATGTCCACATTTGGAGAAAGGTATCCCTGTGCGTTAAATACACTGACATTTCCCCAGCATTCCAACTGCTTGGTTCATGCCAGGGTTCCCTGGAGTGCTCTGTCTCGAGCTGCCCAGGCTAAATTGAGTCCATTAAGGCCCAGTATTAAAAGCTTTTCTCCATTTTGCTGCTTTAGAAAGAAGGAATAGCTCTGCTATTGTCTCGTTTTGCTCTCTCGACAGCGAGCGACTCCGCCGAGGATGGCTGGTCCCCCTGGTCTGAATGGACCCATTGTTCTGTGTCCTGTGGAAGGGGCATTCAGCAGCGCGGCCGCTCCTGCGACCGCATCAATAACAACTGCGAGGGCACGTCGGTGCAGACAAGAGACTGCTACCTTCAGGAGTGTGACAAGCGCTGTGAGTGGTGCCCAGTGGCCAAAAGTGTATGTGGTTTTTCCTCACAATTGAGGGGAAAAGTAATAACCTGCATTGTTTTTAACAGTTAAGCAGGATGGCAGCTGGAGTCACTGGTCACCCTGGTCTTCTTGCTCGGTCACCTGTGGTGCTGGCGTTATCACACGCATCCGTCTCTGCAACTCCCCAACACCTCAAATGGAAGGCAAAGATTGCCAGGGTGAAGGTCGGCAAACTGAGAGATGTGAGAAATCACCATGTCCGAGTAAGTGAACACCCTATGCAGTATGTCCATTTCTTGTTTATTAAAAAGTGCAACTGTCCAAATTTTGTTGTGTATTTTTTTAGTCAACGGTGGCTGGGGCCCATGGTCACCTTGGGATACTTGCTCTGCCACCTGTGGAGGTGGAGCTCAAAACCGTAAACGTCTTTGCAATAATCCAGTACCCATGTATGGCGGCAAAGACTGTGTGGGAGATGCAAAGGCCAGCCAGATTTGCAACAAACAAGCCTGTCCAATTGGTGAGTTCTAATGTCACTTAAATCTTTAGATGATACTAGTCTGAGTTTCCGAGATAAATCATACTTATTTTCATTTTTCACAGATGGATGCCTTTCAAATCCATGCTTTCAAGGAGCCCAGTGTACAAGCTTCCCAGATGGCTCTTGGAAATGTGGAAAATGCCCCACAGGATACACTGGCAATGGAATCAACTGCAAGGATATCAATGAGGTGCAGTACACGGCTTTTTAGGGATGCACTGATATTAAAATCCTGGCTGATACTGAATGCAGTGGGCAGCAAAAATCTCATTCCGATTGTTTTTTTCTCTTCGTTACAGTGTACGGAGGTCCCTGATGCCTGCTTTGAATTTAATGGAGTCCACAGGTGTGAGAACACAGTGCCAGGCTACAACTGCCTGCCTTGCCCCTCACGCTACAATGGCCCACAGCCGTTTGGTCGAGGAGTGGAGGACGCTGCTTCCAAGAAACAGGTAAATGAGAAAACTCCGAAAGATTATGGATTACTGACATTGCATTTGCTCATGAACTAATGTGTGCTGACTGATTCATGTTTTCCTGAAGGTGTGCACGCCTCGTAATCCTTGCCTCGATGGAAGCCACGACTGCAATAAGAACGCTCGCTGCAACTACCTGGGCCATTTCTCAGACCCTATGTACCGCTGTGAGTGCAAACCTGGCTTTGCTGGAAATGGGCACATCTGTGGAGAGGACACTGATCTTGATGGCTGGCCTAATGCTGATCTTGTGTGTGTTGAGAACGCAACCTATCACTGCAAGAAGGTTGGAATATATTGGCTTTATTTGTTATAAAAATACAAATCATTGTGGCTGTTATTTATATTCATATACTACTACTCTTTTTGTTTAAGGACAACTGCCCCAATCTTCCCAACTCTGGGCAAGAGGACTATGACAAGGATGGAGTTGGTGATGCTTGTGATAATGATGATGACGACGATGGCATTCCTGATGACAGGGTAAAATATAGTTACATTACTGTCTATACAGTATATTCCACGGGTGCTCATTCCAGTCAAGTGACTTTTTGTACATTTCGCAGCACCGTGTATGAATGAAGAAAGAGAAGCCGCCTAAATTTTACATAGCTTACAGGCTGAGGTGTGGAAAAAAGTGCCGTGTAAAGTAAATTCAGTTTCTCTTGGAGACAAACCTCAAATTCCACCAAAGAAGTACCTTTCTGAAAGAACTGCAGTGTATCTTGCTAATCCAATATTATCCTTGGTCCAGTTCCTAAAATAAGGCTCGCTTTTATCGTTGCGCTCTTCTAAATAGACCTACACAGCTGCAGCCAAATTACAAGCCTAACATCTAAAAGTAATAACCTTCGTGTGAGCGGGTCTTGTGGAGAATCACTTGACTGTTATTTGACATATGTTTCTCCATCTGAACTGCGGTCTTTTTTAAAATAGGACAACTGCCCACTCATCTTCAACCCAAGACAGTACGACTACGATCGCGACGACGTGGGAGACCGCTGCGATAACTGTCCATACAACAGCAACCCAGACCAGACCGACACTGACAACAATGGTGAAGGTGACGCCTGTGCTGTGGACATTGATGGAGATGGTACGAAACTGCTCTATTTCTTTATCCATATATGGACATTCCTTGATAAACCTGCCAAGAAAACATCCATATTTCACTCCATAATCAAAATCAAACACTCATTATTTTACATTTTTAATAATTTTCAGTTTGTTTGTTTTTTTATTTAAAACTATTTATTTAATGCATTAATTGAAGGCAGTACAAAAACCACTATACAAAAATTCAACCATTTAAATAATATATCATTTTCTTCACATTACAGTAATGAGAATATCATACAAATCTTTTTTGGCATTAAGGTAATGAGAATATGAGAACAAAAATGTTTTTGTATAATAAAAATATTAATATTAAACGAAGTCATAATAATTTTAGTGTAAAAAATCTTCAGCAAAATATAATTCATTTCTTTCTCTTTTTCTTTTTTCCTTTTCATTCCTTTGTTTATTCTTTATTTCAATTGTGCAGTAAATTATGACCTGGATATTTTCACTCTGACTTTTTCCAGTGTGTTTTCAATCAGTCTTCACCATTATGTCATTCTATTTGACAGGTATTTTGAATGAGAATGACAACTGCCCATATCTGTACAATGTCGACCAGAAAGACACCGATCTCGATGGAGTTGGTGACCAGTGTGACAACTGCCCTCTGGAACACAACCCAGACCAGGTATGTATATGTGAGACTTAAACGAGTAAGTGAATGCGCCAGGTGTTTCAAACCATTATATAATCCACGGAGATCTATGAGCTGTTCAGTTCAGCTCCAGAGCCACTGCAAAAAAAATACCCAGAGGGTAGTCGCAGTCTTTACTAAGCTATGTATGGGTGGAGTAAATCCTCTTCTCCTTGAATCCAGAGCCACACAATAAAGCACTAGGAGGCTTTTCAGGGACACTCACTAGTGTTCAATTAACCCAAAGGATATGCAGAGGTAAAGAATGGTTATTAGTGAGGAGCGAGAGATTTGCTGGTGGGTTTATGCATGCCCTGTCGGCACTCAATCCCTGCGGATCACACCTGTGCCATGGTTAACTGAAGAGAAGGAATGCACCCCTCCTTTCCTCATTAGACGCTGAAATGCGACTGTGGTAGTGCCAAGCTTCAGGAACATGAGATTGCTTTCTGAAAAAGACTACACAGATAGGCCAACTAAGACAGAAGTTTGTGCCTTTTAGATAAAGACCCATTCTGGTGGGAATATTTTAATTAAGAAAGCCACAGAGCTTTAAAGACACTCTGAGACATCGGTATTTAAAGATTCTACACTTTCACTCCAACAGGTCGACTCCGATTCTGACCGTGTCGGAGACAAATGTGACAGCAACCAGGATATCGATGAGGACGGTCACCAAAACAACCTGGACAACTGCCCGTACATCCCCAATGCTAACCAGGCTGATCACGACAAGGATGGTAAAGGAGATGCTTGCGACTACGATGATGATAATGACGGCATCCCTGATGACAAAGACAACTGCAGATTGGTTCCCAATAAAGATCAACTGGATTCTGATGGTCAGTTTTATATCTGAATATTCATAACTATTGCACTCATTAATGTAAAGATTTATATTTAATGGTTAAACGTCTTCCATTTGTAGGTGATGGACGTGGTGATGCCTGTAAAGATGACTTTGACCAAGACAATGTCCTGGATATCTATGATGTCTGTCCTGAGAACTTTGACATCAGTGAAACAGACTTCCGCAAATTCCAGATGGTTCCTCTGGATCCCAAGGGCACTTCTCAGATCGACCCCAACTGGGTGGTTCGTCACCAAGGAAAAGAACTGGTTCAGACAGTCAACTGCGACCCTGGCATTGCTGTTGGTAAGTTCAGTATTTAAAAAAAAAACTGAGAATTAAATTACACCTAAGCAAGAAGAAACAGAAATAACTTTCACACATGTAAAAATACTAGGCGTTGTGTAAAATATCAATTAATATTATAAATTAAGAAAATCCTGCATAGTACCTTATCTTGAAGAAACAGACAATATTTAATACAACGCTTTGGTCATTATTCATGAACAATAAATAAAATATAAATTAATATAACTAGGAAAAACTAAAACTATACCAAAACATTTTCTAAATTAAAACCAAATTAAAATAAAAATGGCCACAATTTCTTTTTTAATTATTATTATTATTATTTTTTTTTTTAAAGCTAATCAAAAAGAAAACATGTATAGCCAATAAATTTAAAATACATATAATTACATAAATTCTGACTTTTTTTCGAATTTCTTTAAAGGTTTTGATGAGTTCAATTCAGTTGACTTCAGTGGAACTTTCTTCATCAACACGGAGAGGGATGATGACTATGCCGGCTTTGTTTTCGGATACCAGTCCAGCTCTCGCTTCTACGTGGTTATGTGGAAGCAGATCACACAGACCTACTGGTCCAGCTCACCTACCAAGGCACAGGGTTACTCAGGGCTGTCAATCAAAGTGGTTAACTCCACCACAGGGCCAGGCGAGCATCTGAGGAACGCCCTGTGGCACACCGGAGACACTCCAGGACAGGTACGTTTCACCAATTTTGCTGTGATAAAGGTTTGGAACCCTTCATATGAATGCCAACATTTCTGTACATGATCCATTTTAGGTGCGCACACTGTGGCACGACCCAAAGAATGTGGGATGGAAGGACTTCACTGCTTACAGATGGCATTTGACTCATAGACCAAGAACTGGACACATAAGGTATTCCTAAAAAGATCATTAAAACTCTGGAATTCTGGAAAAAACACTTACTCGTATGTATTTTATTAATCATATTTATATATATTTTTCAGAGTGGTCATGTATGAAGGCAAAAAGATCATGGCAGATTCCGGAAGAATTTATGACAAAACATACGCAGGCGGAAGACTAGGTCTCTTTGTTTTCTCACAAGAGATGGTGTACTTCTCAGACCTCAAATATGAATGCAGAGGTGAGCATCAACACATCGCTTAGACATCCAAATAAAAGTTTGTTTTTCAATATTAACACTTCCTGTCTTTCTGTTACCTTTCAGATGCGTAATTGCACAGGCAGGAAGTTCATCAAAGAATGCACCTTTCCATATAAATATGTATTCCAGGCAAAGTCCAGGGACAGATTTGACGCTACTTTTTCTGCTGCCGCTCACACACTGGTGGAGTGAGAAAGCAGGTAGTCAATTTCAATGTAACTGTCACTGGTTGGGATAGAAACCAAGTGGCTTCTGATTCAGAATCTGAACTCCTCCACCATTAGCAGGTAGAGCAGAAGAAAAGTCTCCCTCGCTTTGCTTAATTGGGAAGACTGCGATCTCTTTCTGAAAAACCTCATTCGGCTCTGTGTGGGAAGAGCTCCCAACAGACAGCTATGCACTTCAAAACCTTTACTCTCTCTCATGTGTTTTCATGCTCTCTTCTTGAAAAGCTGTCCAAATTATGGCTCCATTAGAGAGAGCGCAGCCCTTTTAAAAAAAGATTGCTTTTATAATATTCAGTATTTTATCAAAACTTTAAACTGTTTTCTTGACTAGAAACAAAGCGTTGTGAATGTTTAAGATATCAAAGCAACAACAAATGGCTTAAAAACATTGTTTAAGTAAAAGAATACTATTTTTGTATTGCAAGCAGGTGATTTTAGAGGACAAATCTGTCATTTATTGATTATTATCGAAATTTTGGTTTGTCTATCTAAAGTTTCGCTTAGCAAAGTCACATCTTAAGTATCACGAACATCCATTAAGGTCTGGCGGGAGATAACTTATGGTTTAGTGGGCATAGTTTTCTCAGGGCTAGATGGTTAAACCATTTTAACATATTCATTAGAAATGGCAAAATGAAAGGTTGTATGAAGAGGAATTAGACAGACCAAGGTTTAAAGACTCGCCACATCTGGATACTAGATTACCAAGTACTCTAGTGTGAGGTTTTATTTGAGATGCTAATTTCTTAGGGAAAGATGATTCTTTTAGACTTTTTCTATATATATTTATGTAGCACTTACAAAACACTTTTTGAGTTTGGCAAGACTGTGCTGTGAGTTCGCTTCAAAAAGCACAAGCGAGGGAATTTCTAAAGGCTGCCCTCACTAAAACAACTATTTCAACATTTAAAAGAAAAATAAACTCTCTTAACCAACGTTCTGTCTAAAACTACTCATCCAAACCTTTCTGGTCAAGAATCGTTCATTCCATCATTTCCAAAGGAGATGATCTTCTGACCTGTTTGCCTTTTCTGTAGAGAGAGAGATAAAGGAAAACTTTAATGTACAAATATTACCTCATTGCTGTTTTGTAATTTGATCAAGCAAAAGCTTTTAAGTACTTTTTCCTTTGCTTCAAGAACACAAATTGGTTGCTTTATTGCTACTGTAGCACAAGTTGTAAATAGTATATAGAACAAACAGCCAGCCCAACATCCCAATGGAAAATAGAGTAAAACACACATTTTTTTTAAGGAATACATTTGCCAGTGCTTCAAATGTCCAGTACTTTTTTAAGTTGATAAATTATTGCTTTATTGTTGTCTCTGTTTGTAAGACTGTTTCATTTGTGTGTGTGTAGATAAATGCTATTTAAATAATTTATCATGGAGTGCCACCTGAGAAAGAGGCATTTCCATCTGTATAAACAGTTTGCACACTGACGTGAGGATGTTCTGTTCTTCATTGTTTGTATCTTTGTGTTGTTATTTTTGTACAATTAGTGATGCTTGACTGTAAACATTTTTACTTAGTTATACAATGCAAAATGCTATTTTTACGTATAGCGATTATTTTGGTACATACTTCAGAATAATAAACAGATGATAGACGTTGTAAAACCGATGTTTATTGGCTTTGGCTGCTTTTTATTACTGCATGTTTGTGTCTCGTGAGATTTTTTGTTGTGCAACAGCGTGTCTAAACGACTGAAATTTTCTGTGCGTGGCACGAAAGGTCAAAGCAATTATAAAACAAAAGTTCATAAAGGGCATCTTAGGCCCCAACATGTGCTTGAAAGCAAACAGCAGCATAGCATAAATGCCTTAAAAAGACACTAAAAATAGATATGGTAGACCAAGGTCAATGTTAGTTCCCAGTTAACGGCTGAGACAAGTCCACTTTCTTCTTCTAAAGACAGGCATGCGTGTCTTCAGTAGAAGTGTGGAATTTTGCAGCAGCGCCTCTCCTCAGGCTTAATCTTCTAATTCCTCACTCGCCTGTGGGGAAAGCGTGAACCTCCCTGACCCACAGTGTGGCATTCTGGGT
This sequence comes from Acrossocheilus fasciatus, assembly GCA_036784905.1. NCBI lineage: Eukaryota > Metazoa > Chordata > Actinopteri > Cypriniformes > Cyprinidae > Acrossocheilus > Acrossocheilus fasciatus. Next base: position 20,862,299 of record CM071957.1, on the reverse strand, counting down.
TTACTCAACCCAGATCTGGGTGATTTAGTGCTCGTCTGACAGGTGTGGGTCTGTAAACACATTCATATCATGTTGGCCAGGGATCAGAGAAGATATCAGGGTTACTGTGGAGATCCAGAGACAATCTGGGCACAAGACTGCAAAGTTGGCCTTTGTATTAGTTGTCCAAATTTCCAACAGACAAAAACCGTAAGAAGGACCTCAGCATGATATATGTCATGGAGATGATCTGCTTACTGAAGGTTTAAGTCCACTTCTAAGTCTTTTTGGTTGTGTTCCATAACTTTCATGGTGTTCTTGGTGGTCAGGCCTCCCATTCATATTTATGGCTTAAATATACGTGCAATAAAAATGACATTGTTGCTATATGAATAGAAGCTGTAAATTCAAAATGTCTGAGGTACCGTCTGGTTATATATAAATCTTGAGGTTGTTTTTCGGGGCAGTAAAAACAGTAATACTGCAGGCTGAGGTTTTAGCTCCAACTTTTGAATTGTTTTTAAATTTAGTGAATGTGATGAGTTTTTTATACAACAATTGAGACTTGGGGAGTAATTTAGCTGGGCAACTACAACAGTTTGACAACAAAATTATGTTTTTTTGTCATATATATTCCCAGATTAAATTTTAAAATGTAATGTATTCCTCTAATGGCAAAGGTGAATTTTTAGCAGCCATTTCTACAGTCTCAGTCACATGATCCATTAGAAATCTTTCTAATATAAGGATTTGATGCTCAGGAAACATTTCTTGTTATTATCAATGTTGAACATTTTTTAAATATTTTGTAACATATCTTTAATGTCATATAATATATGAAAATATACATAACTTAATATAATGAATAATTGATTAGTAAATGACTGCAGAGCAGAATTAGCATTGACATTGATGTCACGATTTAAAATCATCATGTGAATGTGAAATGTATTATGTGACACTTATTCTGACGGTGTCAGAAAGCTACAGCTATTGTGGCTTTATTGTAGTAATTTGGAGCTGTTAGTTGTTGTCTTACATTCTCACATTTGTAATGTCAGTCTTTGTTATTCCATTTGACAAATATGAACCCACTGTGTATACAGTGCTCCCATATGTTTATTTAGAGTGTACAATAGCATAAAATGTTGTTTTCCATGATGAATCAAGGTGAATGTCTACAGTAAACTGTCTGTGGCGAAAAAGGAAGCCGGAGACTAATAATTTACTATTCATTAAGGCACTGGCACGAGATGAGAGGCCATGCGGGAAGTTGAAAGGAAGTTGCTCTAGCTTTTAATTTCCTGCAGTGAGCTCCTGCTAACTCATGGTTAAAACGGATCCTGTAATTCATGCAGCTCCCACCACTGTACTGTATCAGACAGCAAACAAACAGATCAAATCACCAGGCAAAGCTGCTATACATGTGGAAATAAAACAGTACATATGATGAATGATGACTTTCATGCTTATTTTTGAAAGTGAATGTTGTAGGAAAAAGTATATGAACCCTTGGATTTACATTACATTTATGTATAAAATTATATCTATTCTTCAAGTATAAAGACAAATACAGTCTTTAAACAACTTGTATACACATACACGTTAAACAACTAATATACACACAGTGATACATTTTCATGGGTTTTTTTTTTTTAAAAAAAGGATGTATCAGTGTTATGGCCAATGTTTAAAAAAATCGGCTTGAGTGATGAATGGCAGTAAATGTCATCTACATGTAAAAGTAGCAGAAATGAGTATACAGTATTAAACATCTGAATACCCAAATATTGGCTGCCTGATATCAAAAATGAAAATATCGACTCTAATATCGACTGCTAACTAATATGATACACGTACATCATGCATCCCAGTCAGTTTTAGTATTAATTTTAGTACTTCAGTTTAGACTTATTTTCTTTGGTTGTAGAGTCAACACTTCTCATTTTTGTTTTAGTTTTCATCTAATATTTATATTTTGGAAACACTTTATTTTGATAGTCCACTTTAGACATTCTATTAACAGTAAGTAACTTTGCAACTAGATGTCAACTAGCAGTCATTAGAGTATTGGTAGACTGTCTGTTAATATCTTCTAACACTTTGGGTCCACAACCTACTGACTATAAGAAACTTTGCAAGTGTATATCAACTTCTTCTACTAACCCTAAACCTACCCTAACAGTATACTCTGAGAGTTAGTAGACATGTAGCTGCAAATTAATGAGAATTAGTTGACATGTAGTTGCAAAGTTATAGTTTTTAGAATTAGTCCAGGTGATATGTGAAAATAATGTTCACTTTTTCATAAAAGCATGAAACTTACTACACTTGTAAAGTTTGCAGTCCTGAACATTTTCAGAAATGGCGCCATCGCAAAAACACCTTGTGGTTGCCATGGTGACCATTTTACTTTCCACCATAACCAAATTATGTATTTTGTGTCATATCTCCTGAACCAACCATGATAACACAGAGAGGGTGATGTCTACCCCTATGTTTTGATGGTCAAGGATTACAATGATACCATATACAACAACATAAACTGTTCAGGTGAACAGTTAATGGTGAAATCAGCAATGAGCATCACGGTATCACAGCATTTATAAAAGTCCATATTATGGTTATTATTTTTTTCTTTCTTTGATAATTAACTAATATTTTATTCAATAATACATAAAAAGATTGTTTTCAAGAAGGTAAGCGGTAGTGTGTTTCAAATACATTCTTGTTCTCTCTCAAGAAAGCTCTAACATCACACGCAGACGGCAACGCAATCAGGTGAACAGTTAATGGTTAATTCAGTGACTTTATGAGAAGGATTACAATGAAATCTCAGAAGATGCTGAATGAAATTTCAAACTTAATTTACAATCACTCTCTGGGGCCAGAGTTGTCTATTATGTCGTCCACAAGGGGGAAACTAGAGTCCTGCATGCAGGCGGGTAAATGCAAGTGAATCGCTAATATTTGATGTAACGGGTGGAATAATATTTGTGTGTAGGGTGTAGTGTGGGTGGGATGGTGACAAGCACGGGCGGGTTGCGGGTCCAGTAACCACGACTATTTCGACTTGGTCCAGTACACGCTGAGCCGTGTTGCCAATCGTGCTGCCACTGATTGACAGCTGTAGTGATTATATTAAAGTGAGCGCTCTTTGCTTGCTTTCTGTATTTAATCTATTCACAATTTGAATAAAAGTTTCAATAAATGAGTTTTGTTTACTTCACATAGGAGATTTAGTGAAGGTGTGGTTCGGGTCCCAGTTTTTATGTCAAATAGGATGGGATTACATTAGTGTTGCTGTCAGATAACGTGTCAGGTGTTCTGTTAATTACCGTGATTGTGGGAAGATCATTTCCCCAGCCAGGCAAGGTGAACGCTTACTTACAGATCACAGGCTTCTGGAAGGGATGTAGATTCGTAAGAGTGAGGAGGAAGTAGGAGGGTGCTGAGCCTGTGGCTGTTCTGTACGCAAACATCAATGTTTTGAACTTGATGTGAGCCGCAACCAGTAGCCAGTGAGGGGAGATAAAAAGAGGAGTGAAGTGGGCCCTTTTGGGCTCATGGAAGACCAGTCATGCCGCTGCATTCTGAAACATTTGTCGAGGTTTGATGGTGCATGATGGAAGTCCAGCTAGAAGAGCATTGCAATAGTCCAGCCTAGAAATTACAAGGGCCTGGGCAAGAAGTTGTGCAGCAAGCTCTGTTTGGAAGGGCCTGATCCTCCTGATGTTGTGCAATGCAAACCTGCATGATCGAGCTGTCTTTATGGTCCTTGAAGCTCAGCTGGTCACCAAAGAATGATTTTTGATGAACCAAGCATGACATGCTGTAGAGTTGGAGTGGCAAGGAAAACGAGAAACTGTCTTTGCCAGGTTGAGCTGCAGGAGATGTTTCTTCATCCATGCCGAGATGTTTCCCAGGCAGCCTGAGATCCATGCAGCTACTATTGGATTGTCTGGTTAAAATGAATGATTGAGCTGTGTGTCATCAGCATAGCAATGGTAGGAGAAACCATGTGCTTGCATAATGGGTCCCAGGGATGTAGTGTATATGGTGAAGAGGAGGGGTTCAAGAACTGATCCCTGAGGAAACTTCCATGTTCCATCCATGTTCTTTGGATACCTCTCCTCCTCAGGAAACCTTGAAAGACCTACCTGTGAGATAAGATTCAAACCAGTGGAGTGCAGATCCTGTGAAGTTAGACAGGAGAATCTGATGATTCACAGTGTTAAAAGTGGCAGATAGATCCAGCAGAATAAGTTCTGATGATTTGGAATCAACTTTCGCAATCTGCAGGGCCGTAGTGACCGAGAGTAAAGCAGTTGAATGGCCGCTTCTGAAACCTGATTGGTTAATGTTCAGTTGGTCATTCTGTGAAATAAATAATGTAACCGCGTCTATAAAGGTGTGAACCAAATGGTCCATTCCATTAGAATAACAAAGGAACAGCATTCCTGAGGAACGTCTTGTAGATTGCAGGATCTCCAGCGGGTAGGTCATAATAGTGTCCTGTTGTTTGTAGCCCTTTTGTCTTCAGGTCCAAAATTATATCCCACAGACAGGACTTTGGGAGAAGCTAGGATTCATACAAGGGTTAAGATTGTTTGAGGGAAGACATGCTAACATCGCTATTGAAGAACTGCTACACTACCATGTTCAATAAATTCTTCTCCCCACAAAAATGTTGGTCAATCCTTAATTTTTTGTATTAGAGAAATCTAGTACATCGGTGACCAAAAAGACTGCTTAGCAAAAATATAGTAAATATGATGATACATGGGGAAACTTTTTAGGTTAGAAGGGGTAGTATGCACTGGCCTGTCTAGATAGATATTGTCTTGACAGTTAAAGTGGATCATAAAGTGTCACTACAGAGGAAATATGGAAACTGGTAGAATGTAACTGGTAGAGGAATTGGTGGCACACAGGCAGTAAAATGTAGGTTAAATGTAATAAAGAAACGATCAGAGATGTCTAGAGGTTTTACCAAATGTTGTCTGTGATCCAATTGCATGTGTAAATTAATTCAAGCTGGTTGCCTGATTTGTTAGTGCTTGTGGTGGTAAGCCATTTAAGATCGAATGAAGCTAGGTGTGGAAGAGGAAGTCTTCAGTGTAAGGCTTCTCCAGATGGATTTCGAAGTCAAAAAAGACTACAAGTGGACTGTCATCCACAGAGAATGAGGACAGCAGCCAATCCAGCTCCTCTATAAAGGTGCCCAGCTGACCAGGAAGGTGATAAATCATTACAATATGGAGTTTAACATAATAGCATGAAACTCAAAATTATTTTTATTGCATAGGGAAGAGTGGGTTGAGTATTTCCAATTATTAGAAGTGAGAAGACCAGTACCCTTCCAACCTGACGAGGGGTGTGAGAGAAAGGGAAGTTATTAGAGAGAACAGCAGGGGTTGCAGAGTCTTCTGGATGAATCCAGGTCTCAGTCAAGCCCAAGATACTAAGAGTAGACTGAGAAGCAATGGCCAGAATGAAGTTTGTTGACAGCTGACTGACAATTCCAGAGACCCACAGAAAATGCAGCAGGTGCAGCAGAAGAGGTGCAGATAGGACACAGCTTAGCAAGATTGCGTTGCTGTCTGCGTGTGATGTTAGAGCGTTGTTGAGAGAGAACAAGAATGTATTGGAAACACACTACCGCCTACCTGACTCTGTCTGAGAGGATAGGAAAAATACACTTACTTGAGATGATTTTTTTATATCTCTGAAATATATGAATAAAAACAATTATTCTTGAAAACAATCTTTTACTGTTCTATTGAATAAAATATTAGTTAAGCTGGTGTGTAGTGAGCATTCTGGCACAATATGGCTGCTGTCGCATCATCCAGGTGGATCCATTGGTGGTGGTTGAGGAGATTCCCCCGTTCCATGTAAAGCACTTTGAGTTCTCAGAAAAGCACTACATAAATGCAACTAATTAGTTAAAACAATCTTTTATTGTACTATTGAATAAAATATTAGTTAATTATCAAAGAAAGAAAAAATTAATAGCCATACTATGGACTATTGTAAATGCTGTGATACTGTGATGCTCAGATACTGTTATTTCCTTCTCACATTGCTGATTTCACCATTAACTCTTCACCTGAACCGTTTATGTTGTTGTTGTATATTGTATAATTGTAATCCTTGACCTTCAAAACATAGGGGTAGACATCACATTTTCTTTGTTAGCATGTTTGGTTCAGGAGATATGACACAAAATACACAATTTGGTTATGGCGGAAAGTAAAATGGTCGCCATGGCAACCACGAGGTGTTTTTGCGATGGCTCCATTTCTGAAAATGTTCAGGGCCCTAAACTGTACAATTGTGCCAAGTTTCATGCTTTTATGAAAAAGTGAGCATATCACCTCAAATTTTGCACATATCACCTGGAGTAAATGTCTAAAGTGAACTATCAAAATAAAGTGTAACCTATATTTTATATTATTTTATCTTCATTTCAATTATAGAAAATGGTTTTAATAGTTTTTGTAAATGATAATAACAATTTTCTTGCAATTGTATAAGGAAACGTAGTTTTCAATTCCACAGAAATCAGATATTACCACCAAACATAAACAGCATACAACAGTAATGCCTAGTTTAGTTTCAAAGTTCTCTCATTTGAGCAGTACTTGAGTAGAATATTTTTTTTAAAATGCACAAGATGATGAATTTCTGGACTGAATAGTTTCTGAGCAGTGAAAGGAAGGCTGAGGCTTCAGCAAGGCAATGTTGTTACCATTTACAGCCACACTTCACTGATGTGTGAAATACCAGGCTCAACTGTCATATGCATACATCCCAGTACTGACCGTGCTCTCCTGCAGCCTGATTGACATCGCATGAGAGGGGATGTTGCACCCACAGGTGTTTGTTTTTCCATTTTGTTTCAAGACCAGGAAAAGCTGGACAAGGTTGTGACATCATATGATCGCTGTGTGACAGACAGCTGAGAAGCATTACACGCGTGCAGAGATCGCCGCTTTCAGTCACCCTGAGGAGAAATGCAAGTCGTAAATGGACACATTCATTCTGGTCTGACAGAACAGACGAGCTCTCTGTATAACTGCTTTCCATAGCATAACACAGTTTGAGGACTATATTATGACACACATGTTCATATTAAAGTAAACTGCATCTCTTTAAACTGTATCAGGTTTCACAGCTTCTATAAACATGGGGAGATATTGCACAAAGCTGGTCATCAGATTCTCTGTGCAAATGCTACTAAACAGTAATATTGAGAAACTAACATTTTAGACAAAAAATGGTCAGGTATTTTTGTTGATTTTGACTCCTGCACCAAAAATGGTTACAAAGGAAGCCACAGAAAATCAACTGTCATGTTTCCGACAAACACGTAGTTGTGAATGAATCACTGTTCTTGAATGAATCGGTTGAACTCACTCAGTTTGTCCTGAATAAACCAGTGTTCTTGACAAATTGGTTGATGGACTGATTCAATAACTCACTTTTTTGTTTTGAATTGGTTGAATGAATCATTCAACTTACTTATAAAGACAGTCACTTGCCGCCATCTACTGGTGTGCCGAAATAACCTGCAAGAAGAAAAGGAAAAAAGCTCTTACCACCACCGGCTTTGACTTTTAATGCATAGATAATAATCAATGAGTGTGGACCAAGAAAGCAAATATTGTATCTGTGACTGCACCCTAATATGAACCAGAAATGAACCCCGTACCAACCAACCCCAGTCTCCTCTGTATCAACAATGAGTTGATTTAAAGTTAATTACTTTAACTGAGAAAACTGTCTTTTGATGATCAGCAGTAACACACTGGGTGAATCACCTCAGATTCCTTTCTGTTAACTCATCTGTTAGCTGAGCTCTGAATCCAGATCCTCCAGTGTTTGAACAGTGAGCAGACTGTCTGGACAAGATGGATGAACTGAGGTGCCGTGTTGCATAAGTTCTGGCCAACTTACAGTGTGCACTTCTTAGGGATCTGACGGCAGCTCATCTATAAGTGAACACCACAAACAGCTGAGAGATGCCTCTGTGCCACAATGTTTACCCTGCAAATGTTTTGGTTTCCATATATGCAACTGATAAAGAATTACACTGTCTACTTGTTTAAAAGCTTTATTAAACTTTATTTCAAAGAGAGCTACATTTTTGCCCTTGTCTTTCCTGTTTTTTTTATTAGTTTTTTTTTATTAATTATATATTATTAATTTATATATATATATATATATATATATATATATATATATATATATATATATATATATATAAATTTTTATGTATATAATTTATATATATATATTTCATTATATATATTTTAATTTTTCTATATTATATTTCACAGTTAGTTTTTAAATCTTTACTTGTTTAAAGCTCTAATGCAAAAAAGTTAAATTAAAATTTTATTTATTTTAATTATTAGATATGTTTAGCACATCTATAGCAAATTTGAAATAATACAAATAATTCAAATTAAACTATATATAAAACAAGCCTTATAATGTAAACATTAATATATCTTTTTATGTTCATATATAAATCCAAATAAATAAATTAAAAATTAAATAAATAAGAAAATAATACAATTAGTTTAATTCTTATATAATATGAAATGTTTGAACATATATAGCATATTTAAAATAAAAGAAAATTATATATGAATTATATATGAAACAAACATATATGGCTTATAATATATAGTTTGAGTTTTTATATATTTTGTTTCTATAAACATTTTTCATTAGTAATAGGAATAAACTCGCTAATACCTCTTCTATTTCCATGGCACTTTCACCCATTCTAGCGATGATAATATCGAAGACCGGAGGAGCGAGTGAACAAACATGAGGGCTAATATTGGGTTGCGCACATCCCTATTTCCCCAGCATTCTCAGCGGGGCCGGACAAAAGGACCACAGAAATGTGAGCCTATGGAGTGCTGGTCTCTTTGCCTCAGATGCATGAATGAGCTCCTTTAGAGAGTGAGGCTGGAGCGAACACCTCACAGCAACACATACTGCTGAGGGAGATAAAAAACACACACTCTCACACACATAATCCTCCTCGGCCTCTCACTTGAACAATGAACATTAGACCTACAACACTGCCAACACTTGCTGCTCTGCAGCTGTGCCCATCTGATTCAGTCGCTCAAAGGAGAACGCTGCATATCCTACTTTAATATGAAACCAGAGCTTTGTCTGAACAGCTACTTTACTGAAACAAATACTTGTTGCTGTTGTAGCCACTGTTCAAATCAACACCATCTATTGATCCAGTTTCTCATATACACTTAACGGGAATAGGCACTGAAAGAGAATAGCGCAGTCTTTGTCCCCGTTGTGGGAAATATCTGCTGATTTCACCAAACCCCAGAATGGTGCCCACCAGGTGAGAGCTCTATAGAAAATTTGTCAACAAACTCTTTGTACGTGAACACCTGGTCTGTGCATGTTTAGACATTCTAATCAGCATTCATTTCACTATAATGTACTGACTTGATGAAGAGTAAATGGCAGTTTTTCAATGGAGGTTGGCTTTTTTTTCTATGAATTTATACAAAAATAAGTTTAAAAAAATGCAAATCATACATAAAATGAACTGAATACACGTCTTTTATGACAAGCATGTTTTTAAAATTCATCAACACATGCTTTAAACTAATACTCCTCCTTTTCTTTATCTCGGACACTTCTATTTGTCTTTGACCCAAGTGATCCAAGTGCAAAACAATCCAGAAAAACTCTCTTTATAAAAAAATATGTCAGTTTTCCAACTAGGGTATTACACAATACACTTATAAAACCCCAAAGCAAGAGGATAAAATGTTGAGCCATATTTCCACTTGTGGGTTGAATTCAAACAATCGTACCTCTGGTGACAATCCAATAATTCACCTTTTGAAATGAAACCAAAGTTTTTGCAAAGTCTCCATCAAACCTGTCTGCGCTCACTTACAGTCCCACATGAGCAATATCACACCTTTATCTAAGACATCTGCGCACATTCCTCCAGCTTTCTCCCAAATGGAAGTGTTTGAAAGGAACGAATTGATCAAAACAAGAGGCCCATATGTGCTTAAACATTGCATAACATGAGAATGTGAACGCTGGGAATGTTATTATCACTGCTGATCCACTGTACCTTCACCTGCAAAGCTTTTCTTATCGTCACCACCATCATCCAACCATCTTTCCAAACATAGTCAATCTATTCAGACGATCTCATCCGCTCTGTCTCGTATCACACACCTGTGGTAGATAAAACAATGTGGGAGGACGTACATTTTTTAAAAATGAGAAGAACATTTGGATGTTATAAAACTGGATCAATTTACTAAATTTTTTAAAACATTGATATCCAACAGAAAATGATTTCAGTATTACACAAATATATTGTACATATGTGTCGTTAATTGTTAACCTGCTCTCAGTGTCTAACTTTTAGTTTTGTTCATTTGGATTTATTGCCCAATATGGTCCTAATTTGTGGTGATGCTATGATATTTATCACTGAGAACAAAAAGAAGACAGCTGCTGATCACACATTAGAAAACCGCCCCAAACCACAGATAAAACCCTCTCACACAGAGATCAGCTGTGTATTTTTGCAGATTTTCCAAAGCCTGTGATTACAGAGCTAATTACCAGCATTCCTTGTGGGCTACTGTTAGAGAGCAGCACAAACACTAAACGCCTGAGTCTTGAGCTCATGCAGTGTTTAATGCTTTACACAGACACATCTTAATGCTTTGTCTGGTTTGTAACTAACAGCATAGAAAATACAAAAATTCAGTTTGGACCAGTTTATAATCAATAGGCATTTTTATTGATCACTTATTTCAAATATTATTAGTTATATTTATTATGAAACAAAAATGTGATTATTTAATATTATATTAGTTTACCATGAATGTATTATTTGCCATTTTAATTATAATAATAATATAAAATAATAATACTTTTTTATTGAAATGTATAAAACCCATATGAAAGAAAGGTATGAGTCTAATCATAGAAGCTCTTTGAAAGCCTTAACATTGTTTTTGTGGGAGCAGTCCTAAAAATGGAAAATGTCACCAGCTAAAAATTCTCAACGGGGGAAAATTTCACTCGAGGGAAACAATCAAGACATTATGGGCCCAAACCAGTGTTAGAAAACACTGAGTCTGATTTAAAGCGTGTTGGCTTGAGAGGCCAGCACTGAAAGAGTCCAGGATGCCCACTGGACAAATTTATAGCACAGAGCTTTGAACCACCATGTGGCTATCAGGGAAATATAACTCTGTATAACACATTTACTGAAACATCCTACTGGGAAAAAAAATGTAACTTAGTCTTAGGTTCTAGCAACCATCAAAATTTAAAAGGGAATTATTTGCAGAGTAGAAATAACACTTGTAATATAGTTCTCTGGCCTTCATGAGCGGGTTCTCCAGTCACTGAAGAGTTTCTGAGGACCTGTAATTTGACAGGTCACTTGCACAGTAGATGCCAAAAAATGAATGTAGTTTTGACAGAGACAAGTGTTTTCTAAAGACTGCCTCATACAATAACAGTTTCTTTCCATAGAAAGTTACTAGTGTCAAATGTGACAAGCACGTCAGACTCATTTGTAGTTACAGCGCTGAGATTAATAACTGCTGAAACTGCAAAAGAAAGAGCTGAATCGCAAAAGCCATGTAGCAAAGCACCAACCTAAATAACCCTAAAAAAAAGTCTAGTATGTTGCTGAGGTGACGCAGTCAAGGCTGCTGTTAGCTGGTTAGTTGTGGTAAGGTTATGAGCAGGGTTTTTTGGACTAGGTTTGACAGTTGTTCTAGGACCACCAAAAGGATTTTGATCCAAGTACTTGGCAAAATCACAGCCCCTGTAATAGGTCAATACACAAACACTGGCACCACAGCTGCATGCTAACAGTAACAACAGCAATTTACTTGAGTCTACTTGATCCGTGAGCCAGACAGCACAAATACACACTCGCATGCTTTCTATTTTTAAGTCTGGTGTTATAAATGACATAAAAGCCTTCTAATTACACTGTTTATAATATTTCAAGCGTTCCACTTTAGTAGCGCAGCTTTTGTAGAATTATCTGCACATGCATCTTAAAATTAAAGAGGGTTTTTGTTTTTTTTGTCTTTCCAACCACAACACAGTGTTTTTTTTTCTCCTCTGCTCCTGTTGAAGGTTTAAAACTAGTGCTGAACACTCTTTATAGGCCATACAGCTTTAGTCAGACGAACAGAAGGCAGACAAAGCAGTTTTTGATTTTTCCTTTGGTTGCAAGTCTAAACTGTTAACAAAAATTCAGATTAAGGCTAACACAAACGTGTAAATATATTACTTGTCCAATACAAATTACATGACTTTTACTCCTATTGATATTTCCTGCTCACTTTCATTGAAAAGACCACATTGTGGGCAAGCAGATGCAACAATTTTCATTTTAAATGAAATATACATCGATAGATCTATTTAATTCTAGACTTTTTTCTTCAGGTTGCTGTTTATACGCTGTGAAGCATGCTCAAAACATGAGTTTATTCGGATTACAGTCATCAGAAAACCCTGTGGCCTCTTCTGAGGTTGAATTTTGGTTCTTTACAGATCCCAAATTAAAATCATGGTTAGGTTTAGAGTAGGGTTAGGCTTAGGAAAAATGCATTGCTGGAACGTGAAGAGAAATTGTGTTGGTCAGTTAAATGATTTGTTGCAATGGGAACAAACATTTAGCAAAGTAGAAAAAAAGCCCACTTTTAACTTTATAAATCTTTTTGGTATAAGTATTCCAACAATTCCAAGTATATTTGTGAATGTAATTACATTAGGATTTCACACCTACAATTTCACAAGGGCTAAGAGACTTAGATTTAAAAAAAAATACAACTGTATGTCAGATGAGCTTAACTTTTATTTAATGCACATCAATAAAGACACTGTACATAACACAGTCATTCCTGTATTCATAACTTTGGTTGGACAGTCTGGAAAGTTTAATAATCATCTAGATCTAACCACTGCCTTCCCCAAGTCTAATGGTTGATGATAAAATTGTCTTTAAACGACAGGATTAAATGTTATATGTTTCTGCTAATAGTTAGCAATGAAGCAGGATATGACAGTTAAAATTAAATAATTACATCATTAGAGTCCAACAGAATGACAGATATGTTCACAGAACGACACGTGCAACTAATACGCAGTCTGAGAGCTTATTGGTTCCCAAAGGGAGCAGATGAAATTAGCAACAAAACATCAAGAAGTTTCCCAATTAAAGGGGAAAGGAAATGACAAAAACAGGCAGAATGCTGGAAAGCTCCAGTTCAGCTAAACATAGTGTGGCCACTGTCAGTATTTTTTTCCTCTAGCCTTCACACTTATTTATACTCAAATGCACATGCAAGCCTTCGAGGGAAGCCCTCAATGCCCTGGGCGACTGGTGTAATGACAGTCTGGTTAGAAATCGGGCCAACACCACCAAACCACTTCAACAATAAATCCAGAGAGTCAAATTTTGCTGTGCAAAACAATAATATAATAATAATAATAATAATAATAATAAAACTATTTAAATAAATTAAAAGATAATTATTGCATTTATTTATGACTAGATAATTAACCCAGGCCAGAGGGTCTCATAATGCTGTGTGCCTGAAAAAGTGGCTTATAATGTTAAGGTGATTGGGATGGCGACCACTCATATCTCCTTATTACGAATTAGAAACACTTCCTGTTGGAACTGAGAGCTTATTGTAAAAGTCGCACAAAGTGGCAACAGGGAAATCCGACTGCACAGACTGAACAGAATGATAACTTACATCTTAGCAAAAGTTGCAGTCGTTCGTTGTCAAAACTCAACTATTACATAAACCTATCTACTGGTGATTAAGAGATTCCTCTATCAGACATCCACAATAAACAAAAAAAAAATGTTGAGTATTGTTGTGCAATATATGATAATGAGCTACAATTACATCATACACAACTCTTACATGTGCTAGATGGACGTATGACTTTGCACTTGTACATGCCATCTTCAAAATGCAGCACTCAAATTAAATGAAGTTCAGCTTTTAAAAAATGAAAAACCCTAAGTGCTTCATTTTAAACCAAAAAAAAAAAAGATCTGTGTGAATGGCCCGGCCCTATGAGTGCGATTTTTGCATCATGAAGACTATGTAAAGCTTAATTCTAGAAAATTAGATAGACATTTCAAGAAATATCTGATGCATTACATGACTAGGAAAGTTGCTTCTTTGTTTTGCTTTTGGAAGTTTCTGAAACGGCTAACAAAATCTCTTAAGCTCTCTATTTCATCCACCTTGGCATGCAATAGAAAAATCACAATTGAAAATCAGCCTCTATATGTTCATTGTTCCAAAAACATTCCTCATTTTGAATCTTGGCAACCAAGCCTTTTGGGAGACACATCAATTGTGTCCAATCTCAATGTCATAGGGAGTAGCCTGGAGTGAGGCGGGGCTCAGCTCTTCCCAGGGGACCCCAGTCAGATGAATATTGTGTGAATACAAAAATAACTGATTTGACGGCTGATGAATGAGACTAATGAACCTGTGGATCATCCAATTAAAGGCTTTTTAGGCCACAAAGGCCATGAAGTGCTACCAAGAGGAAATGTAGAGGAAATGTGGGTGCTACTTGAGAATTCAATTGAAAGAAATACACACACACACACACACACACACACACACACACACACACATATATATATATATATATATATATATATATATATATATATATATATATATATATATATATATATATATATATATATATATATATATATATATATATATATATATATATAATCTGGACTACATATATGTATGTATGTATATATTATGTATTAGTATATAATCGCATCCAAAATAAAAGTTTTGTTTACATAATATAAGTGTGTACTAATATAAGTGAGTGCGTACTGTGTATATTTATTATGTATATATAAATACACACACACATACAGTATATATTTTGAAAATATTTACATGTATATACATTTATGTTTATATTATCATATTTTATATATATAAATATATTTAATACATAATCATAGCATATCTTTCTTAAATATATACATACATGTGTTTGTATTTATATATACATAAATAAATATACACAGTAGGCACTCACTATTAGTACACACTTATATTATGTAAACAAAACTTTTATTTTGGATGTGATTGTGATTAATCATTTGGCAGCACAAATATATATATATATTTATTTATTTATTTATTTATTTATCTGAAATAAAAAGAATTAAAGGATTAATGATACAGATTTATTTTCACAGCCGCGTTTGATCATATTTACCATAATAATAATAATAATAAAAATTATTAGGAATTATTATTATTATTATTATTATTATTATTATTATATTTAAAATGGGTATGAATAATTTTGAGCACAACTGTATATACACATACACAATATATACAGTGCATATATAGACACACACACACACACACAACATTTTTGTTTAAAATTTAAATGTGTATTTACAATTCTTATTCTTTTAATTTTTCTTTTTCAAATATGTTTAATTTAAAATCTAAAGAAAGGAAAACGTAGCAAAACTATTTTTTTCTTTCTTTTTTTCTTTTATTTATTTTTTGGTTAACATAGCGTGTTGTTGTTCGAGTTTCAAAAAGGCATGTTCATCCAAAACATCCCATATGTTTGAGGCATTACAGTTTTTCACTGGGTTATTTTGGAAATAATAGCATATTCTAAATTCAAATGGTTGGGTTTCTCAACCAGTGATTAGCACCACTGTTGTAACTATAGAAAAGGAATACTTGGAGCAAAATATTTGAGTCAAACGTGGGTTGATTACAGCCAAACATTATTTCATCTTGTTCTTCAACATGCTATTTTTTACTCTCTTTGCCATGAAGCAAGGCTAAACCGTTCCATTCCATAATATAAAGGTCGTATTTAGGTGACCACGATTATAGCCCTTATGATTCCATATAACTAGCTGATTTAAGCAGGGGGATCTTACATTGGCCACAAATTTCCTCTTTATTTAGTGAAGCTTCCGTCATGCTTCTCGCTGACCCGCCGTATAACCTTGCTGAATGGACAGTTTCGGTTGTGCTCTCTGGTAGTAACCACACTGCAAGAGGGTGTGTAGTTTGGCACAACCTAGTTCCAACACACAAGACTATAAACACTCAGTGAACTCCTGCAAAAATTTTACTGAACACCAGAAAAGAAGAATGTGATACGCTGCAACTCTATGGTGTTATCCAGTACATTATCTTGTCCTTTGTGTACTCAAAATGTGATATTTTGATAGCATAAACTGGAAAAATAGGTGGTACATCAGACATTTTTTATGTGGTTTCACCTTCCTTGAGCCTGTGGCTTCTCTGCTAATTTACACCTTCCAGGTTTCTCACTCTGTCAAAGTAATAATTGTTTCAGGCTTCCGATCATCATCTATCAAAGAGAAAACAGAATAACGAAGTAAGTCTCTTTCTAGACAGTATTTATATAGACAAAATGTAAGACTAGTATGGACATATTTAGATCCTCATGTAAATAAATAATCTGCACCCATATAACAAATTCATGCCAGGCTAACCTTTTAGCCTTAAATGCAGCTCAATGTTTTACTAAAACCAGGACAACACTCCAAGCCATGTTCGCTGCACAGCCCTCATGTTTATTTGGGTTATTAATATAAAGCAGAGAGCGAAGAACCTAGTGTAGTCCATTAACCAACAAAGTAATATATTAATGCAAACATATTCTGCTCAGCAGCTCCCCTGCAGCGTACATAAATGGCAAAGCAAGTATTAGGAACTTAAATGTCACAAATATCTTCAAGACAGCATATAATATGCTGAAAGCCCATTTACTGTAACCATACTTCCGTCTCAGTCTTACTGAACACAATTGCTTGGGCCAAATAAGTCTGGACCAGTGCCATTTTGCAACAGAATTTCAAATGGTTTTGCTGTCTGCTGTAAATTAAGGGCCCATTAGTCTCCTGGTCCAGATTTTTACAAGTTTTCCTGTCTTTGTAGCAAAATTAAGAGGTTTCATTGGATCATCTACCTTAACCTTTAATGGTATATAAGGAAATATCCTAACTGTAATCAATTTGCTTGTTGATTTAACAGTAAGTTTAAATAAAATTTCTATTTATCTTTATTCATATTTAGTATAAGCCTCAAAATTCCAAGTACACTATCAAAGTGTCTCACTAGGCCATAGGATGGCTGCTCTTGTGAAAACAGTCATTCAGAAAGCATGTTATGTGGATTTTGCTGAAAAATGGCTCAAACACTGTTCTAGAGTCTAAATATTTCTGAATGGCGGCAGAAAGAGCTTCTCTTGGTGGGTTTTATTTGATCCCTGGGAGAATGTGGTCGGTCTGCAGTGTGCTTTATTCCAGAATGGAGGAAAGCTAGCTTATCTGGGAACGCCTGGCATTTCCTCTGGTCTGGGCTCCATCAGAAACATTGCTACAGACAGGGATGACTTCCACAAATAGTTTGCACTGGCAGACATAAAAAAAAAAGAGTGAGAAAGCTGTGTGCAATTTTCCTAATAAGAACTTAAGGAACAACAAGTACTGACTTCCTGGTCAGGAACATTGCTTAAAAAACAGTGTGTGAATCCAAAGGTGTTTAAGGTAACCGGGTAGGATGGTAATGATGACTGTAAAAAAGATTTTTCTTACAGATTGAAAAAAAAAAAAAAAAAAAAAAAAAATTATTTGGAAATTGGTCATTCTCATAAACACTGATTTCATAAATACTGATACAATTACATTTTACTAATATGCAACAAAAAAGCAAAAAAAAAAAAATAATAATAATAATAATAATCGATAAAATGTTAGGAATAAAGGAATTCCCCCTTGTAAGAAACACTGAAGAACTTGCTCTAAGAAGGAACTTGCTTGAGTACATCAACACGAGTTAAGCTAACTTCAAATATTGCCAAACAACTAAAGCCACTGTAGACACTATCATTCGACAAAAAAAATGTGCTTTATGACTTTGGGGGAAAACTCCTCAGATAAGCATCAAGGCCATCAGATGTTAATTCAAACCATGATGCAAAGCAGCAGCATAAGTGAAGGGTTATATACATAAATGGTGACTGGTTATAAACTAGACGCTCATCCAGATCATCCTTGGCAGCCTGTTTATGTGTCAGCTCAATTTTTCAGAGAGGAATCCCATGCTGTGGGGTGAGAATCTCAGTCCCTTAGAGGGAAACTGTAAATCTCAGCGCCTATAAAAATGTAAAGAGGCATGGTAAACCTTCTCCTCTATGACCTGCAGTTCCACCCACTCAAAGTATTTCACATTTTGTTTGCACCTGGTCTGTACTCTCTCCTTACAATTTGATGCCTAGGTCTGGTCAGGAGGGACTGTGGGAGGGTGTGTGAACCCTGAATGGCAGACAATGGCATGAATGCATGAGCGGAAGTTAGGTTTCTATACTAAAAGGCTCACGTGCCTTGTCTAAGAGCTTAACATGTTTAACAGTCCATGCAAATAAAGAAACAAGAATGTCTTTTTTTGCTGACTTTGACAGGCAAATAGGATGTACAATATATTTTAATCTGAATTAAGACCACAAGCCACATATGTAGGTTACTATAAAACTGAACATGGCTTGGCCATGTCTGTAAATTATAGGCATTACATTCCCAACTGATGTGCATTTGATATTTAAAGGTCTCTTGAGCAAGCTTGTAATTTATCATCTGTGTCCACTGGTGTCTGAGGGTTCACTGCCACAAAAACAGACACCAGAAAGAAACAGTGCACTCGAAAATGACAGTTTGTCATAATTTACTCGCCATCAAGTTGTTCTAAACCCATATGGCTTTCTTTCTTCCAATGAACATGAAAAATTAATTTTTGAAGAACATTTCAGCTACTGTTTTCCATGAATGTGAACATGAACTGGGATTTCATGCCTAAAAATATCAAAACAGCAAAAAAAAAAAAAAAAATTATACTTGATTTATATTTGATTCATACTAATACATAATATATATAAGTCTACCAAAGCAATATGATTCGAAGTAACTAAAATTTAAGTCATTATTCACTGATACTTTTTCCCTCCAACCAGATCATTAGAGTCCAATTTGTGAATGAATCATTCAGATCGATTTGGAGGACTGGATCAACCAGTTTTTGACATTTTTTTGAAAAAAATAATTTTTGAAGAAATTAGTCTGAAAAGATGATCCAAGAATCAGACATCACTTTTTCTCTCATCAGTCCACCAAGAAGAGGAAAGAAAGATGTCAACATGTTAAGAAAACGATTAAAATTTCAATCAGTTCCTTACCAAAAAAAAGTATAGTATGGCTTCAGATGACGTTTAGAATCATTTTTGTAGACTTTTTTTTATCATTTTGGAACTCAACAGACTCATTTCTCATTCTCTTTCATTGTATGGAAAGGGGTAGTCAGGATATTCTCCAAAAATTCACTTCTGTGTTCCACAGAAGAAATAAATTTGAGTTTAGAACAACACAAGGGTGAGTAATGACAGCATTTTCACTTTTAGGGTGAACTGTCCATTTAACCCTCAAAATCGCAGACAAAATATAGTTCTAAACACTGCATACGCCCAAAAAAATGTGATTTGGCCCAGACACTGTAATTCTCAAGGGTGGTCTTACCTGGTTTGCTGAGTGGTGTACTTGTGCACTGAGGTTCACCTCAGGCTGGGGTCTGGCACAGGGGAAAGAGATTCGGCATGAGCGCTGTACCTCAAACTAAAAGAAAGCTGCTCTTTATGGCGCTTGCCACGTGGCGGAAGAGCGGCTGCCATGTATTAAGAATCTAGCAAGTTTGAGAATGCAGGAACTCAGAGTGAGCCAGACTGCACTGCTCATGCCTGACAGCTTGACAAGTGTTCGGCCAATCCTGTGGTTTGTGCACCTCTGCGTCAGTTCAGACCCGGCTGAAGTGCAAAAGAACTTGGAACAAATACTGCTTAAGACTGTCCAGAAAACACTAAGTAAAATTATAGTGCAGGCACTCCTGATTAACTTGATGAATAGGGATTTTTTTCAGGAACTGTTTGAATAAAGCCAATAATAATACAATGAATAATATGCCACCCAAAGTAAAAAAAAATAATTCTCAGAAACAATGTTGTTTTAATGACACACTCACAGCATATGAAATCCATAATATCTCCACTCCAGAAATCCACCCAAAGCAATCCCTGGCAACAGATAAAATATCATAGGCATTCGAAAAAACATTAATATGACATAACAATGATTTACCTAAAAGGCTTTTGGTACAATCTAAAAATGATTTAGTGTCAGAAGTAACAGGAATGTCACATCCAGTATAACATAAAAAATAAATCAGTTAGCAGACAAAAACAAGCTATTCCAAGAAATATGTGATTGCACCGACCTTCATCTTGGACAGCTGATAACACAGCTGCCAGAACTGACGAGCATAATTCAGTTCAGAAAAATAACCCCAAAAATATTACGTGTTTGTCAAAATCATTTGGGTCAAACTCAAACGTGCATAATTTTCAAGACATGTCAGTCTGGATTATATTTGCAGACACACATTTCTGAATCTCTACCGCATCTTTTCATTGATGAGCCATTGCCCTTAACAGAGGAAATGAGATCAGAGGACCTTTGCATAACATTCAGATGTAAGATGCAAGTAGATGATTTCACTCCCACAGAAGCCATTAAAGCAACGGATAATAAAGATACGGTAGATGCAGAGCCAGGTCTGCCTCATGATGATATTTAAGCCTTTTGGAAGTGATCTGGAGAATGCTTCAAACTAAATGACTGCATGCTTTTATGAGTGAGGGCAAGCGTCCCGTTGTAACACAATGCTCCAAGAACTGAGCGAGACTGCGCTCACTAATACAAGCGAAACGGGTCACGTGGACTCAGGAAAAACAAGCACTAACCTGTGACTGAGGCTTTTGGATTACGTGAATGAATATTATTGTGGGTTTCTAATGTCGGGCTGGAAATTAAGGGTTTTAGACAGCTTTCTGACTCAAATTTGTCACAGACTAGGCAACTAAAGAGAAAGAACACTATTGACATGCCAAGTAAAGACTGGAGCAAAGAGCTGCTTAGACTTTAAAATGACTTTACTGGAATCATTTGAAATGTCACAGAACTTAATGCAAACCAGCACCCATTTGTGAAGACAGGCAAAAATCGGTCTTGTTTCCTGATCTATCAATCAGATAAAAATGGTGATATTAGATCATTGAACTTGTATTTTTTGTAGGATTTTTGTTTTGTTTTTGTAGTTTGTAGTTAATGTGTGTAAATTGACTGTGATGTTGTTGAACTGATGGTAATGACTGTCCCTTGCCAAGCAACCCCTTTAAAAGAACACAACTCAAATTAAAAACAACTGACTGTTAATATTGTGATGGAAAGGAGTAAATTCATCTCAACGACGAATTCAAACTCAAGTAGAATGAGATACTCTAGAGACTAAGCAATACTTTTTAAATAATCTTTTAGGATAAACATCAGTGTGGTCCAAATGTATATTACTGCATATTTCCAAATGAAAACCAACTGGGCTACTTTAAAGTTACTCACAATATTGTTCCAATAAGGGCCAACTGACACTTTGTATTTCCCTCCTTACATATCAGACTCAATAAATCATTACAAATGTCAAAATATTTCATGAGAAGCTGATTTCAACTACATGCTCTCCTTTAAATCATACAGCTCCTTGCACTAGGAATGGATCGGACTGTATTCAAGAAAATATTAATGAAGACCTGCTCTCTACATTAGCAGATCCTGCTTCATTAAACCAAAGTAGCAAACTAGCAAATTAACAAATAATGAACATAATTCAGAAGCCCCTTACAAATGCTAATCATGGTCATCACACACTATAGACAACTGATCAAATCCATATTAATGTAAGACATTTAAAAACCATCAGTATACTTCTCTTGACCTCTGAACCACTGGATGATTCTCAGTACTAAAGTGCTTACACGGCATGATGTTCTCTTTCTTTGGGATTTTAACAAGCAGCATTTGTGCATTTACATTATACCAATCCAAAGGTTCTTGGCCTGTCTCCATGTTTTGCTTTGGCAAGCATGCCAGCTGTGGCAAACATGGTTCAACTGGGCAACATACATACTTGGGCTTTACACATTGCTGCATGGATTATTTTTTAACCGCAAAAGTAAACAAACAACCAAACAAAGTAATTCTGTTGTGAAATCATATGGTTACTTTCAAGTGCAGTCAGGTTTCTGGGAGTAAAAATCCCCCTTCTTTTCTCCATATGGAAACTGATGTTCAACGATAACGTAGAAAACTTTAAATACAGACATACTGTGAGCTATGAGCCATCAACCCACATGGTTTAACGTATTTTTAAAATAATTGTTTAACAACATAATTCTTGGCAGAAAAAACGACATGTAAATTCTATGTAAATTCTGCATAAAAATCTCCACCAATCAGAGAACAGAGTCAAGAAAATCACACCAAGAGAATTCTAAAATAATTAATTAATTAATTCATTGCTTTGAAGTACTGCAAATGATGTAAAAGTCAGTTTTGCTAAAAACTTAAATATTTATTTCTATATGTATATTTCACAATAAATGTTAAACATATTGTTTCTATTTGAAAAAAACAAAAACATCTTTTATTTTCCCAAATGTCATTAAAAGTTGTTAAATACACAGTCTTGTACTTTTTTCAATTTTTTTTTCAATTTTTTTTTTCCTGCAAATCAAAGTTTACAATGTTGTGATTCCCCAGCTGGTTGGTTTGGTTCATGCCATGGCATATAAATCTTTAACAGTTAAACTTAAACTGACTTAAAATGCTCTTGGGAAAATGGTTCCAAAACCAAAGCCACTGAAAATGTGTGAGAGCACTCTTTAACCAAAATTAATATAGTAAATAATAAATGAAGAGAAATGGTGAATAAATACTCTACTTTGTGTGCAAGATGACATATTGTCACAAATAATCACATCTTTGCTTTTACAAGTTCATAAAATCTGTCCGGAGGTGACCCCTAAGTCATTTTTAGAGCATCGGAGTCATCAGAACGTAATGGTTGGGTCCTCAGTGGGTTCTTCAGCTGAGGGCCCCAGGAGACAGACGCCACTGTGGCTTTCCCCACACTTCTCTCTGGCCCTTAGCAGCAGCACCCAATCCAAAATAGCACAACAAACCACCCACAAATACTGAGTGAGTGAGAGCTTCACCGCACTGACAGATGTTCCCCAACGCAGCTTCTAAAGGCCTGATCTCAGTTCAGTGTGTGTGGTTAACCAGCCCAGTAGGGCCTCTGCCTGTTTACTAAAGACCCACGATGGATAATTCAAGATTTAAGCGATTTCTTTGGTGTTTCGTTACTCTTTGATGCTTTCGATTAAGACAACTTTAAGCTCAGCTTGCCCCATATCTTATGTCTCTAAAATATATCAAGCTCACTACACATTTTTCTCTCTAAACCATAATAATGACTCAAACAAAGGAGCTTTTAACTGGTTCGTCAATCGTCAGTGACACTACGCAGTCACAAGCCAATACGGTTTTCATAAAAGCGGCAGATGTTCTTTCAATCGAGCGACAAAAATCTAGGGTCCACATAGCGAGTCGGACAGAAGTCCAGATGACCATGAATCCACTTTATTGCAACATGATCAGAGCCTGGAACTTCACGAAGGTGAGGGTTATTTACTTAGACATGAAATGAGTTAGTGACGTCTAAGACTTGATCTTGGGGGGCACTTCAAAGAGGAGCGGTATTACTTTCCGAATTTCTTATGGTGCTGGAATGCATGGGCTGAGAGCAAGGGCTTCTCTATCTTAAATCAAAACCACAGAATATTTTCTAACAGGTTCAGCTGATTTTAAATAGTTAGACACCCTGATAGGCTTAAGACAGAATAAAAAATAACCCTCGCCAGGTGTGTAACAGTAAATTTACTAACGAATTTTTGTAAACAGTCATGATTTATGAGACTTAGTCACAAAAAAAATCTGAAAATAAACTGAAATAATGCCTACATATTCTCTCATCAACATCAAAACACAAAATTCCCAGCAAAAAAAAATGACTAGAAAAAAGTATAATAATACTTTAAAATGCACACGGGAAAGAGTATGTCTACATAACCCGTACTTTTCAATGAGTCAGGCAAAAAGATTCACAAATAAGCCTTGAACTCAATCATGAGTTATTTTAATTGTTCAGGGCTGGATTTCTCAAAAACACTGCAAACTTAAGTAAACTGTACAGACCATTGATATAAATGATGATAATGCTTTTGGGAAATGAAGCCCATGGATGCTACGTAGTTCATAACTTGACTCTGTGACTGACTTTCAAAATAAACTGGGAACTGTTATTGCAATATTTACTTCAGGCTTGTGAGTTACTGTGGCAAAGAAGAAAAACTTGGCTTATACTTTTGATACATTAACTTTGTATGCTCCATTGCATGTGACCAGATACAGCCTATTCCCTAAATATCAGGTCAGGGAAAGCATGAAGAAAACCAGGTGCTTCTATTGGTACATCTTGTCCATTTCAACAAGGAAGGAAATACTTTGAAAAATAGTCATGGTCAAAGTACTCTTCCTGCTGTTAAGAGCAGGTCGGAATGTGTCATTACTTCAGCTGAACACAAATTTTTCCTTTTCACTTTTAATATGTAGGTTTTGGTAGCACGTGCATTAGTCTTAAAAATCCTGTCAGAATCAATCTTCCAAGGACCACTGGAAATAGTGAGTTAATCATTTAAGGGAAAAAGAGTCATATCGAAACTAATGTGCTAACTCTGTGTAGAGGAGAACTACTGAGAGCAATTATAAGACTTGAAGACAAGAGGTTTGACCTTAATGTCTGTACAGATGGAAGAATCCCATCACCTAATAGCGAGTGGATTCCTGGCCCCTGGTTTTAATACAATGTATTGTTGCTCACCAATAAGCTTCTGATCATCACTCTATATCAATCTACAGTGTTGCTACACATAAAAAGGTTTATAATCACTTTCAGCATGAACAGCTGGCTGAAATTTCATCCTTTGTGGCTCTTGAAGAAAATATTTTCACTAACTTGCAGCAACAGAAATGGAGAAGGTAAAGATGATAAATGCTTACCCAGTCTTTTACATTTTTGAGGTCCTTACCGTATGCTGAAAGTAAAAGAAATGACAGTTAGGCGTTTTTCTGTGTATATTATTGATGGCTTTTTAGGTTCCTGTTTTATGTCACATTTAGATCCTCTGACTCACTTCTGTGACTGGTTATTGTCTAAACAGCCATTGTCTCTTATTTTGCTCTGTTTGTCCTTTAAATAGTAATACATCCGACCCAGCACTGGGTGCATAAAACAGTTCTTAAGTATCATTCCTGTAACTTAGAAAATAAATTAGCCTGTGTTAAGGAAGTATTTCTATAAAAAGCTATAGGCCTACCAGACTTTCAGAAATAGGCTCTGGTCAAGTTCAAGCAAAAATTAAAACCACAAGATCACAGATTAATTAATAAAGTGATGATGTTAATACTCACTGACGTGTGTGTTGATGTTGTTTTCCAATAACATACTGTAACTTCCCGGAGGATGCCGTCACCAAGGAATGGCTTTTGTTAAACTAAAAAGAAAACGAGGGAAAATAAAATGATTTCCATTTAAAACAATATTCATGACAATTATGTAAATTAAATGTTTTTAAAAGGCCTTTAATGTTAATGTTAACATTAATGTTAACAGGCCTTTCAGTGCTATCTGCTGGTAAATGTCCTTACTAGACCATATGCCAGCAAAAATATCTTTCTCCTTTGACAGCCTTTCAAAATAAACCCTCTCTTCTGACTAAATTATTACTGTAAACAAAAAGATATGGCTATTATATAAAGCCATCACTCTTTGAAGAGTAGCAATGACAATCATGTAAAGTCAAGTGCCCCTATTATCGATTTTTGAAAATTACCTTTCATGCAGTGTGTAACAGCTCTAAATGAATGAAAACATCCTGCAAAGTCTGAAAGTGCACTGTGTATAAAGTTATGGAAGTCGACTCTGAATCATTGAAACAGTGTTTTTAAAACGAATCCCAAGCTTTTTATGTTGGTCAATATGGAACATTAGCATATTGCTCGCCCACTTATTGATCTTTTCGCGTTGGTCTGAATGAAAACGCAAATTCATTCTTCGCCACTAGGTGCCACTTCTGGAGCAGTAAAAACAGCGGTTTCCCCCGGTAACGCTGTACACAATGCACCACTGCACTCACAAACAAAATGAAAATGAGACCAATCCGAACAATCACCGCAGATTAACGTCAAGCAAAGGAGGGGTTTGGGAAAATTAATCGTTTGGGAATCCTTGAGCAATTAAGTAAGGTAAAAAAAAAAAATGCATATTAGCCTATAAGACAAAGACAATTTTTTTTTTTGAAGTCTACCAGGTTGTGGGATGGGTTGGGGTGGGTTCTAAATTTGCACAGCTGCTTTTTGTTTTATACTACTGTTGCCAGAAGAAAATTTAATAAACAGTTGTTAACAAAAAAAACGAGTTTGGAAGCATACGCGACTGCTAAAACATGTCATCATTCTCCTGCAGCGCCAGAATAATGTCTCGTGGTACTTACAGCTCAGGTGATTGGCAAAAAATTCCATGGTCCCCTAAGCAGAGGTGACACATGTTATACCATGTTCAGAATTTATTCGTTCAAAGTTGTGAAATTATTTTAAGTTCATTTCAATATAGTTTTGTGATAAAAAAAAAGAAAAAGAAAAAAGAAAACTTAATATCCAGCATATTAAGACATTATATATTTGCCTATATAACCCTTTAAACTTATTGCATATAAAATCAGGGGAAGATTCATGTTTTACAACTGGCATGGATTCAGTGAGGCAGTGAGTACATGATACCTAAACATAAGATTTTGAGTTTAGCCCAAAACTTTGTATTAGAATTGCCAAGGTTGTTGATCCACTGTAAACGTAGTATTCATAACTCTGCACTCAGCATATGCATGACCTCATAATACCTAATGAAGCTTAGAAACCTGTATATATTTATTATTTATTAAAGACTGTCGTTTTCAATCAAGACGGGCAATAAAAATGTTTGCCATCAGGTCAATGGCCCGACTGTACCCAACCGCCTCAAACTGTTGCTCCCTCTCTCACCCTCCATTATTTCAGCTCATTCTTTCCGTTAGTCATTCCAGCTAATTAAAGAAAGGTCTTGCCCATCCATGAAAGAATCATCTATGGATGGAAAGCTTTTTCATTGGGTTGTACAATGCTCAAAGTGGAGCTGCATGTGTAAACCAAAGTACGATCTCTTAGTAAACAGGATATCTCTTAGTTCTATGAGTTCCTTAGCCATTGGTATATCTTTAAATTCAATTTTGAATCACACTTCCACATATAGGCTTTATATTTTACATATACTCTATGTTCATGTCACTGGAAAATGCTCAAGAGGTTGTGGTGCAAAAAAAAAAAAAAGTGAATGCACTGGCAGCTTTGAACAATAATGTGTGTTTATTAAAATATGGAAGCTGTAGGAATATTAACAGTTCCATGGCAGTTGCCCAGTACCTGAGTTTAAACAGGCTCACCAGAGCTGAAACCCCCAAGCCAGACACCCAAAACAGATAGGCCACTTCAGAAGAAATATGAGAAGAGAAGAGACGAGCTTAGACTTTTGAAAAAAGCACTATGGTTACATGTTTTTTAAGTGCTTAATTCTGACAATTCCATAGAAGAAAGTAGACAGAGGAAAATCAAAAGAGTAACTTTAAAGTAACTGAACTTGCATTTGTTTCTGCAGTGTATAAAGACTATGAACGTGCATCTTAATTTTGCTGTGGTCAGTACAAGTTTTAAATAGAAAGGTTTTTACCTCAAAAATAAATGACATACAACTCCCAATGAAATTGCTGAAGTGCAAAGTCAGCTTCCAAACCTTTTGTTCAGTTGTCAGTTTTACAAGGGAATAAAATGAATGGTCCGAATGCTGTTCTAAAGCAGCTAAAGAAAAGTCAGATGCTAGGTAACAGCACATCTTAAAAATGTGCAAAAAAGGGGAGGGGGGTGCTCTTTTGTTTTTACAAGCAAGCTATAACTGGGTGCTAAACTTTTTTTTTTTTTTGCTGAAACCATAATCACCAATACATAAAACAAATTATCAATGTACTATAACTAAATATAGCCTATTAAGTTTATTGCACTGCAAATGGCAGTTGAATAAGGATATTTTATGCAACTTCACCTGAGTTTATCCAGTCACGCTTGTCTGGGGTTGGGGGTTACTACTACTGTTGTTAAGTTGTTAAGGGTCTTCTGTGCAACATTTTATGTGTGAAACAGTAAATATAAAGTAAATGCAATGTACCAGTGGTGCTTGATAGCATTTTAAAAGGAATTCACATGGAGAAAGTGGCTGTGCGATTGGACTAGCAGGTTGGCTGAATGGAAAGTGTGACTCACCTTTGTAGACCAAGTAATAATGTGGGAATGTTGGAGCTCTTGAGGAATATGAGCTTTGTTTTATGAGAGGTTCAAGTACAGACATTGAAAGAGCTCTCCAGGACAGCGTCTTCAGAGACAATACACACTGCTACCTGTAGAAACACACTACTGCGTGACATGCACCACTGAGTGCACTGACCCAAGCACTCTACATTTGACTCAAAGAGTTTGTAACAGACCAACTATGCAATAAAATTTAAGATTTAAATAAAAAAAATAAAAAATAAAAAAAAACATCCCTCTTTTTATGGTTTGATTTTTTATAAAATTAATAAAATTGTCTTTTGGAAAAAAATATTCAGTCTGTCACCAATTTTTTCTCTGTCTGAGAAGTCGTCCAAAATACGTCATCTTGTATAGAGCCCCTAAAGTATCTCCAGCCTTGGCACAATAAAATGAATAAACGATGATCCACTTCAAAATGCATAATGTGATATAGGTGACTTATACAGAGATCATGTAAACTTTTTTGTCCATGACACTGAAGATGGTTGATTTCCTTTCTACACCAAGCGCATCCATCCTTATATTTTAAATTTAAAATGTATCAATAATGAGGTCACACATTTTTTTGTTAGATTATTCCCATCTGTCAATATTGTGACAGCCAGATAAGAATTGGAGCTTTCGTGCTACTGATTGGCTGATGACAATGAACTGCAAAAGAAAACTGGGCGAAAGAGACACACTTGGCAGTCTAATGTACCATGACTTTTCTCTTAGTCTGTTTTGTTGTTATTGCCTTTCTGTAATCCAGAGCACATAACATCTTATTGATACCGTTGTAACTTTCCTTTAACCTACTTTTGGATTTTGTGTTTTGTTTGCAACTAGCGGACAGCATTGAAAATATAGTCATCCTTAGCGTGCTCCACACAAAACATGCCAGGTCTTGTACAGTGTGGATTGCAACACAACTGCAGTTCGTATTTGCATAACTGCAGTTCATATTCAGTAAATGACAGCTCTTGCCCTTGGTATGTTAAGATGAAAGGGTTATGTTATCCCAATAGGCTAACCTTGAAGTGCTTGATGTCCATCTTTAGCCTACATTTAATTTTGTTTAAGCTCTTTAAAAGAATTTGCAAGACTTTCGATGGTAACCATAATTTGACACTGTAATATATCATCTTCAGTTCAAGCCAAAGGCCTGTTATTGATTTCTAGCTGAATGACAGCCTGAAAGAAAGTGGACTACCTTCAGTTTGACAACAAAATCCATCCTTTTTTATATACATTTTTGTGGTTAATTGTGGTAATATTGTGATAAAAATGCGATTTATTATGTTTAGCTTCCATGTTTCAAACTCACAAATGTTTTCTTGAACTAGAAGTTTTTGACAGGAGTAATATTTCATTCAGCAGTGAAATGGGAAGATACCTAATGGCGGTAATACTTACATTATTTTGATTAGAAACTGCTATGATGTTTATTGGTGTGTCATGTGACAAGCTTGAGCTCTTTTTATTTAAAGGTCTATTGTGGCTTTTGTGGGTTTAAAAAGCCTCAAGCATGTAGATTATATATTAATTATTTTAAAATACAGAGAAGCGGTTACCTTAGGGCATACTTGGCCTGAAATAGGAAATATTATTATCCTAATTAATTTCACAACATGTCAGCCTCAACAAATCTACTTTTTCCTATGCCCGATTTTTCTTAAGTTACACTGCCCTCTAATGGAAGTAAATGGAAGTACTGTGTGAAAGCTAACATCACCGGACTAAACATTTTTTATGTATTTTTCCCCATATTACGGACTAATAAAATATTTTTTTGTTTGTTTTTTTGTTCAGTGTTCATGAATGAGGCAAGTTCTTAATTATTCTTGATAAAGTCAGATGTGTTTGCCCGAATTTCCTTTAAGGAATACACAAAGCAAAAACGCTCCAATTTCCCCAGATGTTATTGTTTCCTGCAGCTGTAGATTTTCAAAGGTTTTGGTCCCTATAGCTACTCTGTATAATATAATAAACGTATAAACGTTGCATCTTATATCCCACATAAAGCGAAATAATTATGTTGTTGAATGATGTTGTTGAATGCCTGATGTATTTCTCAAGCAGCTGTATGTGGTCTAGGTCTCTCAAGCCCTCATTGATTTATGACTCAAAGGAAGGCTGCCTCGGCAAATGTAATCTACAGAGCGGTCCTGGGTCACCCATTCACACTGGATAATAGTGTTTACTTAACAGTCATGTCTGGCTGAGGAGCCTTTTTAAGAGGACAGTCATTTTTCAAAACCCCATAATCACAAGAAGAATATTGCCTATATTTTTGGATACAGACACAGTACTCCGTAGGCTTCATTTTGGCTGCTACCAATTCCAAAAGGGACATCTAGTGCATTTTTACTTCATTGAAATACATATGCAGTAGGTATACTGTCCTCTGGCTCTTTTTTTTTTTTTTTTTTTTTTTTTGAGGAGGCAGGCTTAGGATTTCATTAGTAGGGATCCACGTTTCCATACACTGAAGTGAATCCACGTTTCCATACACTGAAGTGAATTATGAGGATAAGGCACATATGGATCACGTTCCTTTGTGTTTTTTCCCAGACAGAATGAGAGTGAACCAATAAAACAGCATTTCAAGTTCCTGTCTAGCCATATGCTTGGTCACATTATTGCATCATAGAGATTATGCTTGACCTTGTATACTGCTGATGCAATATACCAGTTCTTCAATACATTGTTCAAAGGAAACAGAAAGCATGATGGTTACTTCAGAAACCCCAAATGCACATATTGGATCTTCATTTTGTGTGCTGGTTTTGATGAGAGCCCTTTGTCATCTTGTCCCTGGATCCAGATACTTGAGATGTAATGATGCTGCTCCCTGCCATTGCCTTAAAGGCAGAGCAGACTGATCATGCTGCAGGATGCTGGTGGGCAGGCACAATTGAGATGGGCTCCATTTACTCCGGCGAGACACTTGTCTAAGAGTCTGTAGCTGTGAGCCTCCATCAGATGTGACCAATTCTGCTGCTGACTTCTCTTGTAAAGGGCTGACATCCTCAGGCCAGGAGCCCAGCTGGTCAATGTGCTATTGATAACTCTGCAGAAAGCTGCCAAGACCACTCAAAAGTGTTTTGATTTTGATATCTCACAGTGCATACAGGATATTTCACATAACTAGAGTGACCATATGACCTCTTTTTTCCTCCACACGTGTCCTGGCTGGAATTTTTTAAACTTCTAAAAATGTGTAAATTAAACATGTTGTCTACAGTCCACATACATTATATGTATGCACTTGCACTGCTTCGACCATTCACTGTAAATCCAATTTTCTGGCATGCCACTATTGGTTGATTATGTACTATGCCTACATGCTATTTGGTCAAACTACTTTCAGTCATCACCTTCAACAAGTATGAAAACAAGAGGAAAACAAAGCCAAAACCTAGACATTAATATAGAAATTCCAGCCAGGACATGTCCAGGAAATACAGGATGTAAGGTCACCCTAATATAGCCTACAAATTTAAAGGGAGTTTCATAAGCATATGTAGGAGTCCCTAAAAAGTGGTAATATCATTGCTGTCTATGGAGGGTCAGAAAGCTCTCAGATTCCATAAAAAATATCTTAATTTGTGTTCTGAAGATGAACGAAGGTCTTACGGGGTTTGGAACGACATGAGTGGGAGTAATTAATAACAGAATTTTCATTTTTGGGTGAACTAACCCTTTAATATCAAGAATGACATCAGGGACAATATTATTTTTATAAATGATAAATGAAAATCATTGGAAGAAAGGAATAAAAAGCCAGTAAACTCTTGTTCTATTAAGTCAACCATTATGCATGCCACAGGCTGGGTTATCAGTTGCTAGGCAACTCTAATTAAATGAACCCATGCCTTCAATTTTGAGGTATTTAGTTTAGCTAAATTTGAGAGACATGTGCTTCCATCAGACAATTTAACTAATGCATTGGAAATCATAAAAATAGCTTTATTATTATTTTTTTAAATGTATGTTTAAAGAGCCATGTAAATGGATGGCAATCAGTGTACTTCCAAACAACACTTTTGCTTGACCTTTTTATACATTAAAGTATTGTGGGGGAAAAAAGAGCATAAGTATTATGTTAATTCCACAAACCAGCTATGGTGTAGCTGAAGTAGAAATCCAAGCTAGTGGTTTCTGGACTTGGAAAACACATTAAACAACTTTAAAATCCATCAAGACTTTTTAATTAACGGCACTAAACCTGGCATATGGGGAAAAACATGCTGTCGTCTTTAATACATTTTTTTCTTCTCAGTCACATGCGAGTGCTTAAACTTTAGCTTTGCTTTTTCCATAAAAGGCGATTAACTCAGAGAAACAATGTTTCTTTTTATGAAAATATGTTTAATGAGGAAAGGCATACTTGTATATTGAATACTAGTCAATTACTGAAGAACTCAGAAGAGATTTAATGAGCCAAAACTGTATGTCAAAACTGTCCCTTTACTGTCAGCGTATAAATTAGCTTTTTAAAGATCTAATTATTGTAAATAGTGTATTGTAAATTATTGTATAATTGTGCAGATATGATTGAAAAAGAAATGATTTTTTCCAAATAACTAATCATGTAAGAAATATAAGCAAATGCAGAATAATTAGAGAATGAAGAGAAAGCACTGAAAATTTTTAACAGTAAAAAGCAAACAAAAGTCTGAGAGTCATAATTTATGTACTAAGATTACACAACATTGTTCCAAACAACACCTCACTGTCAAATAACCTCTAAGCGGAGGATGTTTCTCATTGTGTTTCCCACCATAGAAACAGTCAGTCTGAGCTCTTTGTTCTCTAACATGATGGCCATAGCCCTCTACGAGCAAACTGATTAAATAATTCAAAGTTCCATATTAAAATGCATTCTGTTTCCCAAGCAGATCTACAAATTTGTAAAATCTTGATAACAGCCCACTGTGATTGTTCTTAATGGTAAGCAAGTAAAATCTGAACACTTCAGTGCGATTAAATGTTTTCCCCTCATTTTTTGTCAATAATGGACCATCTTTTCCTGAGAAATTCCAACAGTAATATTGAGTTTGCATATAAACCCACATTGGTTTTGGCACATTTTCTGCATTAAAATGAAGCATGAATTCATACACTGTACACCAGTGTATGTGGCAGCATGTTAGTTGCATCGTGAAACTGATTAAGATGTTCCCACATCTACTTTACATACTGACTGAACTCTTACACTACCATTAAAATGTTTGGGGTTAGTAAAATGTTTTTTTTTTTTATTCAAGCATGCATTAAATTGATCAAAAGCGACAGCAAAAAACTTACAAGTTACAACAAAAAAATATATTTTAAATCAATGTTGTTCCTTTAAACTTTCCATTCATCAAAAAAAAAAAAACTTTGGTAATAACAAATGTTTCCAAATGCCAAATCAGCATACTAGAATAATTTCTGAAGGATCTTGTGATTTATCTTAAAATGTATATTAAAATAGAAATCAGTAATATTATTTCACAATTTTAGTTTTTACTGTATTTTCGATCAAATAAATGCAGACTTGGAGAGCATAAGAGACTTCTTTCAAAAACATGAATGGTAGTGAACAAAAAAGTCCATTTATAATCTATAATATTTTAATTTTGAGAGCAATACATTCAATTTTAACTAGCTGTTCAAGCGATCTGAAATAGATTATAGTGCTAAATAACATGTGGACAGTGGGGTGATATTTCAAGAAGTTAAGCAGGACACATTAGTCAGATTCAACACAGCATGGACGTATCTACATAAAAAATGATTGTGATTAATTTTATTGACCATTCCAACAAATGTCATACAATCCATGCCTACCTTACGTTTGTTTCTTGAATTTCCTGTGAAAGATCAATTTCCTGTTCTGTCAGTACATGGAGACAAAGGGATGTCTATTAAATCGTCCAAACAGACAGCAAGAGAGAGAATGTAAATTCCTCTTACTTCCTACTGTAAACATATACTCTCCATGTCCTTCATTGATCTGCACTCACATAGAAAATCATCTCAAAATAACTTTAGATATAAAACACAAACTGTCTTAATTCTTGGCTTTTTATGATTTTGGTCCACTGCACTGTTTCATGGATCCACATTAGGGAAGGTACTAACTTTATTGTTTCGACTGATGCGTCTCTCGGGCCGAACTCTGGGCTGCTTGGTCTGGATCAGCTCCTCTGGTGTGTTACCCAACGGAGGAAGGAGCCTTTTCTTACTGTTCCTGGTTTCAGGCAGCCATTGTGGCGGCAGCTCAAATGGCCCAAAACCAAACTGTGTTGCATCCTCAGGGTCCGTGGGAGTCGCAGGGGCGACCTGTGAAGAGGAGTAGGCACATGACTGAATAGGGGAATGTTTTGGTAACACTAAGCCCTCTTCTTTTACCACGTCCCCTGACTGCGGCTGACGCAGCTCTCTTGCCGCCCCTCCGTTTCCACCCTGTCCTTCATCTTTGGGCTGAAAGTTGGCGGAGGCCACAGAGGAAATTTCATTCTCATCTTCTTCGTCCTCATTTGGTCTGAAGATCTGTTGTTGGCCGATATTGAACATCTCCAGGAGTTGACTACCAGAGCGAACCACAGTCTCACCCCCTAGTGGTCCTACTTCAGCCAGACCCCCAACACTGACCATGTTCCTTCGGCTATAACGGCGATGCAGGCGTGCCAGCATATCAAGAAGGCAACGCCGCACAGAACGATTTACTGTGAGGAGAAACAGTGGGTTGGTGAGGAGAGAGACCTTCGGCAGCCACACAGCAGTCAGCTGTAACCAAGAAGAGGCTTTTGCAGCCCCCAGCACTGAACGGTATATGACTAGAGCGGCGTAGGGAGTGCTGCACACCGCGAAAACTAGAACGATGGACAGCAGTGTGGCGTGAAGTTCAGCCTCGCGCTGAGACACATAAGGGATGGAAATGCTGTTCTGTGGGGTGCGCAGCGCCGCAATGATCACTTTCTTCTTCTGGCTGGTGCTTAGTGCGCGGCGGATTAGTAGCATAGCTAGAAACACCACTGCTAGTGGTAAAATGAGTGTGGTGATGCTGTACGTGATCATATAAACCAGATGTCCAAGCGATTGGCCGTCAGAACAGGAAAAGGTGGCGTAGACATCCGTCACATTGCTTACAGCGAACACAGGGGCACTGGCTACCACCGCATGCACCCAGATGTAGATGACCAGGTCTCTGGATTTGGCATCTGATATCTTTCTCTCCAATGGATACAGTGCTGAGTAGTACCTGGAAGTGAAACAGACAGAAGGCATCACTGCGCAGTCACATTATTTTGCAGAAATTTCAAATGCAAAAAAGGTCCATTCCTGTTCTGATGGCCAAACGAAGCACAGCTCACACAGGAGTAGTTTTCAAACCAAGCAGCTTTCTGTTGGCTAATAATATTTGTTCAGGGACTGGACTCGACTAGTTGCGCTGAATTGTTTTGATTCAC
The DNA here is from genome assembly GCA_036784905.1 of Acrossocheilus fasciatus. NCBI lineage: Eukaryota > Metazoa > Chordata > Actinopteri > Cypriniformes > Cyprinidae > Acrossocheilus > Acrossocheilus fasciatus. The sequence goes on along the minus strand of CM071957.1, from coordinate 20,826,296 downwards.
TAAAAAGAATCAACTCATACGAATCATTCATTTAGGAATCAGTTGGAATACATGGTCATGCTAATGACTTTAATTCATTTAGAAGAACTAGTTCATAAGAGTCATTTATTTAGAGATCGGACTAAAGAAGTAGTGCTGAATGGTTTTGAGTAAAAAGAAGCGACTCATAAGAGTCATTCGTTTGGGGGTCGGTTAGACTACACTGTTAAAAGAGTTTTGATTCAATTAAAGAGGCAGCTTTGCTTAGAGATCAGACTGTACTAGTTGTGCTGAATGGTTTAGACTCACTAAAATCTGACAACACTAATTGTGTTAAATGTTTTTCGTTTAAATAGAACTGGTTTTGAATAAGAACACTTCTGTTCCCAGACCTAGTTAAATCAATTACATAGCCATGATACTGTCTAGGGGACTAAACTGTTTATAGAACAGCCAAAATGCTGTATGTGTGCAAAAACACAACAACATAAATCAATTGTTTAGACAGATTAATAATTAAAACCCAAAGAAAGAAAAAAGGAAATCAAAAATATATGGAAATCAGTGTTATATTGTGATGATTTGTGTCTGCATGTTGCATGTATGTTTTTTTCTGAAGTGAAAAAATGTTGGTCTCAAGAAAGGCTTCTGTGCTAAGCAAAATAAATTATTCAATGAACTGATAAAGGGTCTGGCAGAGTAGGTTGCTATGGAAGCACTAGTCTGTGAAACAGCTGGTGCCCATGGGTTGAGTACAACTGCAAGTGTTTTCAGAATTTCTCAAGCGATCATTCACCATATTATTATTATTTTGTTTAAATTATTGTTTGGTTGAGACCCTTAGTGACCTCAAATCTAAAGCAATTACACTTTAGTTCTTAGCAAAAGATGAGTGAATTAGTATGGATATCCACTCACCTATCCAGAGCAATGACAGCAAAGCTGAGCACAGTGGCAGAGCAGAAAAGCCTGTGTAGGAACTTGATGGCTTTGCACAGCAGAAGCGTATGGACCCATAGGCAGCATAGGGGACTGGCACTCAAGGCTATGTCAAAGGGCACACACACCAACCCAGCACAAATGCCAGAACATGCTAGGTTCTTGATGAAGAGATTGGTGACAGACTTGAAAACATTGGTGTAGCAAGTGCACCACAACACTGCAGTATTGCCTGGGGACAAAGAGATGAAAAGGTTAAGGGTTACAAGCCTAGGTCAGTACCCAAGGATCCAAGGACACAACTGAATGTGAGTGGGACATGAGCAGCCTGCATCTTATTGTCTACAGCAGTTCCCATGGCAATGAGGTACCTGAAGGTTGCACACTAATTTGAAGGGAAAGAAAGCCTTGTTCCCTTTGTGGTTCCTGTAAACAACATTATGGCATTCTTATGCTGCCGTGAAGAACAAACAAGCCTCACAGCACAGGGTATGAAGATTTTAGGAACAAGCAAAAGCTTAGCATGCACAGGCACATAAAAACCAAGTGTTTGTAATACTGAGATGTTCACATGAGGTGGGACACTTGTTGGGTAAAGTAAATTTCCTCTTCTCTGAAAAAGCAAAAAATTTGGGTTATAGTGAAGCACTTACAGTACAATGGAAGCGAATGGGTCCAATCTGTAAAACATTAAAATACTTGTTGCAATAGTAGCCAAAAAGTATCACTGTTTTGTATAAAACTACATAAAATGTATCACCTAGAACCCTAAAAGTCCTGTAAAATAATGATTTAACGTTACAGATGAAATGATATACAAGTTTTAACCCAAGAATATAGTTATAAGCTTCACATTTCCAAATCTGGTCCTATTTACTTCCACTGTCCACGAGGGACAATCTAAAAGTCAAATGCTGTCCATTGAGCTTAACTTTTACTGAACCCAGAATATTCCTTGGCATGACACGTGACAACACAGCTGCTGTAGCTGATAAGTATTTCCATAGTAGACTTCATTTCTTCATACCATAGATAAGTATTTAAAACAATCAGGGAGAGCTTGTAAAAAAGTTTCACTTGGGGCTAAATGGAAATGAAGCATGTCACTTCAAGTAGAAAACTACGCAAGATTAATTTACTTGGAAGAAATGATGCACGGACATGATGGAATTCATATGCCTTGAATTGAAATGGAGCCTGAGGTGATTCTCTTCTTGGATGTTGATGTGAACAGAGCACTTGGGTGACAGGTGCTCTCTAGCCAGACCTGTTATTACGCTTGACACACTTTCGGAAGGTGCATCTTTTGCACAAAGACTGTGACTTTCATCTTTTCCCATTACCATGCAGGTGTAACGGGCAAAGCACGGTGGAATCCATCTGCAGCTGCCTCTGTGTTATTATCCTGGTGACATTTTGAGTGCACACTGACAGTGCCGGACAATTGTCCATTTGTTCCCAGAAGTCTCCAGTATGCCCGTGGCTAACAGTGGTATTTAGACTTCACAGGGGTTCCATTAGTGGTTTCTCAACTCTTTCTAATATGTTTGAGAGTTTTGAAGTATGAGAATAGATGTTGGCTGTTGGTTAACTTAGCTGTAATTATCATGTCTGATTAACCTTAATGATGGAAAATCACACAAAAGTAATGAAATTGTCAGAACAGAAGATTGTCAAATCATGTCTTTAAAGGGAAAGCTGACCCAAAAATGAATATTCTGTCATCATTTACTCACCCTCATGTTGCTCCATAGATGTATATCTTCTGTAGAAACAAAGGAGGATATTTTGAAAGATGTCTTGGGAGCTTTTCTGTCCAATCAATGAAGGACAATAGGGTCCAATATTGTTTCTGTTGCCCATCGACTTTCATGGTATGGACAAAAACATGTTTTTTCTAAATATTGATCATGAGGGTAAATGATAACAGAATGTTCAATTTCGGATGATATGTCCAGTCTTTGTCTGAGAATTATTCAATATTTATGCACTGGATCCATACGCAACAAACAGATACTGGAATATTGGCAATCAGAAAAACAACTGTATCTATTCATTTGGAGTGCATGAGCCAAGCAGTCTGCCAGATGAACACCAAGGATAAAACTAGAGTGCAATAATGACTAACCCATTGCCACAATGACTTTCCACAACAACAATGAATGTCTGAAATTCCTAACTTTTCTGAAACTTCAGCCCTAATCCAGTGCAGAAACAAATCATCAGATTACGGTCATTTACTAAGTGCTCTGCAGGCTAATTAGTCATGTGATGGCTCATTTGTTTCGAGTCTGACGAAATTGCCTCCCTCTGACGTAGATCAGAAAAAAACAAGCAGAACAAAAGAACATTATACTATAAACAATGCAAAAATCTCATTTACAGCGAGAAGGCTCTGAATACTCCATTTCCCCTTTCTCCAAATATTGCATCATTTCTATTGGTACGGAATACACTGCATTAAAGAAGATAAGATTATCAATAACGTTTTACAGCACCTATATGTAATCTGTGTAAACAAAAGTCAGTGTTTTTGTTCACGGGATCATTGCCAGAGTGAGAGGCTGTTGTGTAGTAAAACGCCTCCTTTATAGAAACCTGGCATGTGGCATTATACTGACTGAGGAAACATTACATATCTCTGTTTGTATTGGTCTAAGCATGAATGGTCCCAGTAAAAACATCTCATTTCTAAGTTTCTGTTTGTTGCATGATCATTGGCTTCTAGATGTGATAATCATTTTGCTGCAATGTGTAAGAATTCACACAATCATCTTAACACATTTTCTTGGAAATATCTCTGGAATGGTGAATCGTTTAAATAGCGCTGTTCTCTACAGTATGTTTGGTTTTTAGAAAGAAAAAAAAAGCTGTTTGCACAAAGTGTCACCAACAGCAAAATAATTGTCATCAAAATGATTTGAATCTGAGCATAAGCTCTCCAGATGAATTGTGATGTACTGTAAAAATCTAAAATATGGACAGCTGTTTACTAATTTAGAAAGATATGATCATGGAATATACAAAGGACACAATCACTGAGCTGAGGTCAATAATTTAATAAACACATTCACAAAAGTGAACATAAAACTGCACTTCTGATATGCACCTTCATGTGCATGCAAAGAAGTCAACAGGTTATAAAAAAGAAAGCTAGTCACAAAAAACAGCTATTTCAACATCGGCAATACCGCAAAGAGATAAAACCTTAAGTAGGAGGCCTATTTAATTCTTCCCATAAGTTCCCATACATAAATTTAAACTAAGGCTTGGGTATTCCCCACAGAATAAATTGTGTACTTTGAGGTATTAACACACACACACACACAAATATTGATTTTGTTTTGAATATTTAAGTAAAAAAAAAAGACTCAAGTGCCACCATGGCAACTTTCGTTGTTTTTCATTAATTTTAACATCAGGGATAACACTGTACAGATTGTGAAAAGAAAAGATTTGCTGTAGCATGACTAATTACAACACCTGTGTGTCATCATTGTGTGAATGCCTTTGTTTACAATTTCTCATCTCTGGCTTGATTTGAACACACACTGTAACATCTGCTAAAATGTGATTTATCACGGAAAATATAGCCTGTGAGATCATGTTTTTTTTAATTTTCACATTCCAAATATAATTTGTGCCCCAACTGTAACATTTAGAGTGGTTGTCCATTCACACGCACCGTGCAATTCGCCATTAATTTATAATAGGCTCAAACTGGATAACGCAGTTTATCACATCAATTAACCAGTTATACGTGAGTGATTGTTTTATTAAAATATATTTAGAGATGAAGCCAGTGCAGCCCCCCACACATTTGCTGATGAACAGCCAAACATTTTTAATTCCAGTGTTCGTCTACTTACTCAGAAGGGAGCCGATGAGGATGAAAACTTGAATGGTGGTAGTGAAATCCTTGTAAGCTCTTTCCTGCGCCTGCAGGATCTCCTCCGGTCGTGCCACCTCTTTATCCTGAGCATCACCCCACAGACCCACCGGAGACGACGCGTTTAGGAAACCCAGGTTCGACGCGTTTAAACTTGTGGTTCCGTTTTCTGACAGAGGAAACCAGCTCTCCGCGTTATCAGCCTCCATCATCATTCATATCTGAGGCGCCACTATAATTCTTCGGCTCAGGTCTCGCCGCGCGCACGTTCTTGGGTGAACAGAGCTCGAGCGTTATGATTTTGTGTCCATCATGATTAACACGTGAGTTTACTCCAGGTCATCAAAATCATCGAAAACGTAAAACATTTTGGGAAAACGCTGGACGGAGATCTTTCACGATAATAACATGTCCCAGACTGGACTGCATATTGCAGATTTGGTTAAATTTGCATTACGTCGTTATCTTGTCGCTAATCAACTGCCTTTTCAGAATCGCGATATTTAAAGGAATGTTTCGGATATAAAAAGACATAATTTTGCTTTCACAGCACAGATCACATATATAATGTCATTGATGGAGCGATAGCCTACGACAGTGACGGCGACGTTCAAGCTCGCGCTCGCCTCAACACTCAACTTCATTTCATTAGCCATGTAAATAGACGAACATAAGATGAAATAATAATGGTTACATACAATACTTCGCGTGCATTTGGTTACTAAAATATGCAACTGTATGAGAATAATAATGCCTACACGGTGTACGATAACCTATAGAGAATATGCCAGAGAAATTACCAACATACCCGTATGAGATCGTTATGAATGATCATAGCCAGATCCAAGTGCCAAAAAACGATTTTGGTAAACGCACATCACGCTAAATATCGTGTCAGTGGGTGATCTGACAACTGGGCTTTAGCGAACAGGCTTCATTGCGAGTGACAATAGCGCTTTATTTCTTCAAATGAACGGTGGGCGCTTACAATAAAACGTCACCGTATCCGTCTGTTACGGCGTCTTGGAGAGGCGCGTGAGAACTTGAACCAGAGGTTCGGATTGAGCCTGTATTTGGCCAGATACTGCTCCAGACACGCACTGCATGCGAACAAAGCAACGCCTGTTAAGGTATTAACAGTATTCTCGGAACAAACACGTTATTTTATCAGTTTTCATTATTGTTAAGTGAATAATTGATTGTGAGCAAAACGCCAGCATGTATACATATAGCTATAGCCTATACCGAATTCACAGATTAAACTATTCCTTGCAGTGTATCTACTTAGCGTGCAAACCTCACACTGCACTGAATTTGTCTACGTGTTGCTTTTGTTTGCTCGTTTCTAAAATAGGAAGGCTAGTGGTCCTTGGTCAGGGGAAATTTTAGACAACCCATGAGGAATCTCTAAAGCCTGCATGAAATTAGACTGGGGCTAGTTGTCACACAAGGATGTTGTCAGAAGGGTTAAGTAACTAAAAGGTTAAGTAACTAAACAATATTTCAGTAACTAAAACGCTTGGAGTCAAAAGTTCAATTACACAAATGTGTGGTGTTTTTCTAGAAGTGTTTTTCGGTTTCACCTAATTCAAAACAACATGTGAATTCTACATCTAATAATAAAGTGATCCACATGCTGCTCCAGCATTGTGATTTGCAAAAAGGAATTCATCTGAATTAAATCATTTAAACAAAAAGTTCAATTAATTAAGTCAATCCAGTACAATATATAACTGCGGTAGATTGTAGTAAAACATTTTTGTAGTTTAGTAAGCTTTTTTCTTGATCCTGTCTATTTCACTTCTTCCATGTAAATATAAATCTGATTTAATATTTATTTTCTTTGACAGTGATTGTAATTAAAGGATACCATAATATTCTGGCACTAGATATCATCTTCTATTCAGACATAAAGGGACTTTCCTCATGCTAATAAATTCTGACATTGTCCAGTGACTATACATAATACTAAAATATAACAAGTTTATGAATAGAGCGAAAGAGCTCTGAAGCTCATACAATGCTACAGGCCCTATAGAAAATAATGACACAGCTAATAACCAATCCCTAGCTTTTCATTGCCATAATACAGTTTTGTTGCAGATTCTGTTGTAGAGCTTATACTGCCATCCACGTCAGTAATTCTCTGTTTTTATCTTTATCTGGTATAGAAAACATTTTTTTACATGTATTTAACATGTTTGGTCATGTTAACATGTTTCTGCAAAACTGTGAAGACTTTTCAGTGTTATTACCATTATTTTATTCACCTTTGGACTATTTATATTCAAATACATTTTTGAATTATAATGCGATTCCTCACACAAGAACACAACCATCAATTCATAGGAATGCCATGCACTGCAGGCTGACAGCTGGTAACAGCTCCTCTGTAAATATAAAAATAATCTTTTCCAGTTAATCAACATGCAAGAACTCTTAAGAGATTCTCCTCTTAAGTAGTCCGGGTTAAACGGCACGGCCCGCTGGAGTGCGTCCTTATCACAGTGCTCTCTAAAATATTTGCAATAAGTACCACTGGAGCTCTGCACAGAGAGGATCTCAATCATTTTCATGTTTAAAAAAAAAAAACACTTCTGAATCAGAAAGAAAACAATCATCTGCATTCATCCAGTGAGATTCGCTTTCATGTATTTGTGCAATGTGATATAATGGCTGCTATGCTGCAACAAACAAAGGGACAGTTAGTTCAAAAATTTTTATTTTGTCATAATGCACTCACCATCATGTTGTTCCAAACCCATATGACTTTATTTCTTCTCTGGAATACAAAAGCAGATATTTTGTTAAACATTTTGCCTTTCATTGTATGAAGAAAAAAAACATTCTTGAAAATCATCTTGAGGGTTGAAAGTAAATGATGACAACTTTCATTTGTGAGTGAACTACACCTTAAAATCATATAGTATAAATACAATAGTAAAGTTTAGCACTGTTGAAGCACAGAATGATTAATTTGGATTATGGCTTCCTAATAATCATTTGTGGATGTTGTCTAATATCCCACTGACTAGCATATATATATAAAATCACACACATAATCTTGAGTTGTATTTTATTGGAAGTTACAGGTAAAATATAAAAGTCTAAGGTGCATACAGTAACTCACTTGTAAGCAATGCCCATAGTTGCACTTCTCCTTCGCAGTGTCTGTACCTTGATGGAATGTTTATCTAAACATAAACATTCTGCAAGAAAGAAAAGATTCGGGAGAAAAACAGCCTGTATTTCCCCTCTACTAAGGCTGAAGGTGTCATCGAGGCTTATTTTAAATGAAGGCACCAGAGGCTGTACAATAAAACAGATGTACTGTAGAAATACTGACAGAGCGAATGCAACAGGAATGCAAATACACAGTAAGTAAAGTATTATCACCACTATTAATACGTTTGATTAGCTTAAAATCTGTGTTCAGTTATAATGCAAAAATGTGGCTAAGCAGTGAAAGTGCACTACCGTTCAAAAGTTTTTTTTTTTTTTTTTTTTTTTAAAGAAATGAATACTTATTTAGCAAGGATGCTTTAAATTAATAGTGACATTAAAGAATTCTACTTTATTAATTGAGCATTGGCACGACAGTAATATAACATGTTATAGAAAAGAGTTATTTTAAATTGTAATAATATTTCACAATATTAATGAAAGAAAATAATCTTACTAACCTCAAACTTACGGTAATGTTTGATAAAGAAACATTTATCCAAATGAGTTTGATTTTTACAAACAACTTCTCCATACTCTGTATGATATAAACATAGGATTATGAAGCAAATCATACATGTGCTTCATTCAATTTGATCTTTTTGATAAGTACATTAGAAATGAAAGTAATTAAAATCAACACTAACTGAATATCATGACTATGCTATGAATGTACAGTCATGGCCAAAAATATCAGCACCCTTGGTAAATATAAACAAAGGAACTTCAAATGAGACTGGCTTCTATGGTCAGATGAAACTAAAAAATTAGCTTTTTAGCAGCAAACACTCAAGATGGGTTTGGTGAACACAGGGATAAAAAGTACCCCATGTGTACAATGAAATATACTGCTGTATTTTTGATGCTGTGGGCCTACCAACAGATAAAAAAAATCAATAAGTGACTGACTCTGTTAGAAATCTTATAATGGGCCCTGTTTGGATCTTCCAACCGTTCAATAATCCAAACACAAACCTCAAAAACAACACAAAAATGAGTCACTGAGCTCAAAACCAAGCTTCTGCTGGCCATTCCAGTCCTCTGACCTGAACCCTGTAGAAAATGAGCGGTGAACTGAAGAGAAGAAGCACCAACATGGAGCTGAGAATCTGAAGGGTCTGGAGTGATTCTGGATGAAGGAATGGTCTCTGATCTCTTGTCAGGTGTTCTCTAAACTCATCAGGCATTATAGGAGAACATTTAGAGCTGTTCAACGGGCAAATGGAGGTTTCAAAAAGTATTGAATAAAAGGGTGCCGTTAATTGTGGCCAATGTGTATTAGAGAAAAACATTTATTTCACAATGATATTTCTCCCCATTTTAAATTCTTATTATCCAATGAAAGGTTAGATTTTTGTGATTTGTTTTCAATAAAAGATCAAAATGATTAACAATGCAGATTAATTTTCACAGCCTTCTTTGATCATATTTACCAAGGGTGCCGATATTTTCGGCCATGACTGTACATGCCCTTTTTACAGCATAGTTTTTCAGTTGTGATTAGTAGCTGCTAAGTGTTTTTTGAAGAAATTCAAAATCCTCTTCCACGCATCCAGCTGTGCCTCTGAATGACCCTTAGGTTCCCCGCCAAAATAAACCACATGGTTAGCTGCACCATGAAAATTAGCAAGACAAAAGGGCATATAGGGCACCTCAATAAAGTGACCCGCTTTTTCATACCTCACCAATTCATAATTATTTTTTCCATGTGCTTTGAGTCTGTCGCATGCTAGTTTTGCATAATAGGCACTTTGCCAATTCCTGTCAGCTTCTGACATTATAAACATGAAATTACCAGAGGCACGTTCAATGGGAATAACACTAGGAAGGCCTTCTTCTGACATCGGGTCATTCATAACATCCCCAATATCCACAAAGCCCGATGGTGTCATTTTTGCTCTCTTAACATCGAACATGAGGGGTGGAACACAGATGTCCTTGTAGTAGATGGGAACCAAAGTATTGGCATTGCATCCATTGATCCAAACAGTAGCCGATATACCAGGCAGGAATGTTGCCATAGACAAAGCGAGATCTCCACTCTTTGATATGGACACTAGGCCAATTTTTTGATCTTTGACCTTTGAATGAAAAAAAAAGACAAGCTTAAGACAAACTTAAATAGAAATAAAATAAAATAATTTCAGATAGCTGCCAACACAACATTTATCAATTTCATTTAATTTAAATTGGTGTACTAAACCTAATTCAAAAATAAGGGGAAAAAAACTACAGGCATTTAAAAAAAAAAATCTAATAAAACTCAAAAAGACAACAAAATTAATAAAACTAAACAAAAAATCTTTAGAAAAATGAAAATCTATTTAAAATATTACTAAAAACTTTAATAATCTCAGTGAGATACTAAATAACACTGATTCTAATAAATCTACCACTGTAAAGTGCTTAATTTTATTTAGAAATCATAAGAATACATATGAATAGTTGCACATACTAACCTCTGGTTGTTGACGTAGGAAATCTATACCTTCTTCAAAGTACTCAAGGTGAAATTTGTCAGCGTTTTTGGGTAAATCTTGGTAACCTTGGAAAGCCAAGGCTAAAACAGCAAAGTTTCTCTTTGCCAACAGAGCTGCCCTCAACTCAAAAGGACCTCCTCTAAATACATTTGTATCCAAAATTCCAGGAAATGGTCCTTTACCTAAAAAAAAAAATTATATCAGCAGTAAAAACTATTTTTTTTTACCACAGGGAGGCGCTACTACAAAACAGTAAATGGCCAACAACTAACAACTTCTGTATCTGTTATCGGAGTTGTCTGAGTTAATTTCATGTTTTATTAAAAGGAGACTCTTTAAAGAGTCATTTTACACTTCAGACTTTATAAGAGCAGCATAACCTGCTGAATTATAATGACCGTTTTAATTGCCTCTATGGACTGCTATATGTATGAGTGCTTTAATAAAGCTACATAACTGACCAGGTGGCATAAAAAGAGTTCCTCTGACCCGGCCTTCTTTTACAGGGATTCTCCGGACATCATCGGTCAAGCAATGTCTTTCGTTTGTCACTTTGGCGATGACTTTATCGTCACTGACGACCTCAATGTCAACGAGAGCAGGACGCGTCACGTCTGTGTGTGTAAACTTGCAGTTTACGACGTCTGCTTTCAGTGCCCAGAATAAGCCCATTGGTTCAACTCCCGTAAAGCTGCCACCAAGAGAAGGGTCGCGGCTGAGGTCAACTTGACCACTATCGTCTGCTTTGTAGACTGCAGAAGCTTGGAAAACACGTCCCGTTTCATCGGTGATTTTAGAGCGCAGATCCACGCGTTGTTGGGGTTTTAAGCCACTCACGGTCATGTGCACTGGGTCTTCAAAAGAGCACTTATAACTGGGCAAAAGCCTAAGGCTGACCCCCGAAGTGTAGTGCATTTTTGCAAGAGTGTTTCTTGCGAAAGGGGTAAACATGTACTTCAGCGCCGAAAACATCTTGTCTGTGTGACTTCTTCTGCAGCAAAGTACGTTGTTACTGCCTTCTAGCGTTCGGAGTAAACCCGGAAATGAACAACAATACTGCTTGAGAAGTAATACACATTTATTGAGTATTAGACCTCTCTCTTTTTTATTTGTTTAAATAAATTAATTTTTCTGTTTTCAGCGACATGTAATTCTCAAAACATGATATTTTCCCCCGTTTCTCCTCTTTTGTTTTATAGCATAAATAAATGTCATATATTAACACTGACAGAAATGATAATAGAATTAAATGAATCTAAAATATTTCCCAACGTTCACAAAAACACTTATTTCCCTGTTTTCAGCGACTTGTAACTTTCAAAACTTTTTCAGTTAACATTGCTTTTAATCTCCGTTTTTCCTCTTTTGTTTTATATAGTCTCAAGCGAAATTAAATAAATAAATATATTACTTTCATTATTTAAAACTCTGACAAAACAAAGAAGAATGATAATAGAAGTAACACAAAACATTTATTATGGATTTTTTAGTCAAAGTCTCCAGTGCTGTCAATGCACTTTTTGGTTTCACTCAGCAAGATATAAGTCGATTTTCTTTGTATAAAAATTGGATTAATTAAAATATTTTATGAATTAAGTAAAATCGTCCTTATCATAATTTGCGATGCCAAAATTAAAATTCCCTTCAACAGTAAATGTACACTCACACCAAAGTATTTTAAATATCGACAGTCAGAAAAGACCAAATGTATTCCCGTGTAAATGGCTAGGCAAAATTATGAATTAGCAATTCGTTTATATTGCAATAAGCTAGTTTAAACAAGACCCGGCCATATTTGTGCTGGCTCGCATCCCCTCTCTTCCAAGTTAAAGCTGATTTCTCATGAACTAGCAGACCTCGTAAGCCCCGCCCCGTTCGCGTACAGTTCGCCTGGTCGTCATGGAGACGGTGTGAGAGCGAGGCCGCTGGTGGAGCTCGCAGCTCTTTCCTACAGTAGGGAGGTACTCTGCTCTGGCCCCGCTGGTTGCGCTCACCATTCTCCGTAGACGGATGATCAGATCGAAAAGGGCCGTCAGAATCCCCGAACACATTCGATCCCAACATAAACCGCGTTTACAGTAACCCTGGGATTTCCATCCATTCGCCGCAGCTCCATGGTGACCCGATACTGATTTTTAAAGAGGAGGGCATTCACTGGTAAGATCGCTTTTTTGCGTTGTGAAGGTTAGTTAGCTGAGCTAACACGGTTAGCCAAACGGAGTCTTTAGGATCTGAATCACTGGTTATCGCAAAAGATAACAAATATCGATAGCCAAATGATTCAGTCTGTGTACTTAAATATAGAAATAGTAGTTCGGTGAGTTATTAGTTGTTGAAGGACTTTAATATTCACAGCCATATAGCTCGCTAGTGAATCCTAATCCAATCAAAAGCACTGTTCCGGTTATAAAGAAAGGTCTTTTTAATCAATGATGTTGACGATTATTTGTTGTATAAATTAATCCGATCGTCTTTACGTCATTATCCGGAGAGGTTCATGTGGAAATGTGATTTTTAATTAGCGTGTCATAACGCGATTACAAAAGTCGCCAGTCCGGCGATGCGGACAAAGCCTGTTGTTAGCTTCCTATTACCCATAGGCTGCCATTTTACTTTACTAGACTGGTAAATATATGTTATATGTATATTATCAAACAGCTGCTTTTGTTTTAGATGTATGCACAAGTATAATTGTTGTCATAGCGTTACAGTATTATTTCGGTCAGCAATGGACCTCAGATATCATCGTTGTGGTATTTTGTACTTGCGTCAACCGGTTTCATACGTGTAAATTTCCAGAGAGTTTCAGTCAACATATAATCGTAATATACATCCCGTTTTATATATTCGTTTTGCAAAATATCGAAACATACAAGCGCAAACACAAACGCGCGCACGCACAAAGCGCTGTGCCGTAAACACTGTGTTTAAGTAGCAAGAGGACTTTAAAAAAAACTCGTGATCGAAAAGTTAGAAACAACCTCAAAGTGCATTACTTTAGGAAACCTAACCGCGATTATTAGCGATGCATCTTTCTTTCTGTTTGTTTTCATAAGTCAATAGTGTTGCGTTCACAGTAGTTTCAGGAGACACTCTGTTCTCTTTGTTGTGCTCGTTCTGCTCTCGGAACAGTTGCACGTGTCGGCGCGTGTGACTTTAAGTCCGGACATACTGGGGCTTATTTCTGTCTTGCATAGAATAACTACATTATCATATCCCTCAGCACACTCCACTTCCAAATACCTGGCCTCTTTTTTAAATAAAAATGTTCTGCTCGTTTTTGCAGTGAGGTGATAATGTCATTTCTGGCGTGAAAACGATATTAGTGTCATCTGCCTACCAGTAATTGCTTATAATTCGCTGGTGTCTCTGATTTGGAGCCAGCATGCATTTGTTGTTGCCTTGATTTTGACTACTTGTAACCCAACACCCCATATTCACTGTCTTTTCCCCAATAGCATATCTTTACTGGAGTTTGCTTGACCTGACTTGTTGAAACTTGATCAGGAGGTTGTTTCAATGTGATATCATTGATAGCAACTTGATATCAACTTCCCTTCACAAACTCTTGTTGATTCCCTGTAGATGATCACTTCTTCCTCATTGCCTTTTGTGTGCAAAGGTGTAGATAAAGGAATTGTGTGGGCCATAATATGATTAACAAAAGGCTCTTTCTTCATTGTCATGCAGCCTGGACACTTTTTTCCAGCTATGTATTTCTTTCTTTCTGCTTTTTTCTCTTCCATCTCTTACTAAACTCCAGACAGCTGGAAGGGCTCTGCATTTGCATATTTCTTGCTCAAACCCTTTTATGTTAGAACCTGAAGGCAGCTCTGGTATGATAAAGCAGGAACTGCGGTGCCACGTTTCTTTTGGCATCTGGCCTGTTTTGTCATTTTAAGTAATAGAAATGTGACTAGTGTGAGAAGATGATGGCGTTTTACTGTGGTCAAAAAATGCTTTTTTTTACCACAAGTGGTAAAGAACTGCTTTCAAGTACAAATCAGATCTCTTAAAGGGATAGTTCACCCAAAAATGCCATCAAGTACTCACCCTCATGTTGTTCAAAACCAACAGGATGTTTGCAAACGCATATGAAGATATTTCTCTTTCTCCATTAAAAGTCCATTCCACCTAAACTTTGATGCACTTCAGGAGTTTCAATGTCATAATCAGATTGGTTGAATTAAACAGGATTTCCGGGAGATGTATGTGTCGCGTTCTTTAACGTTCCGTTTAACGTTTAAAGATGCCGTGATGCCTAACCCTGTTATGGAAGAAGAAAGCCATCATGTTTACAACTGTGATGATGAGTGCTTATCAGGATCAACTAAACGCTGGATTTTCAAAAGTATGTGAACTATTCATGGCGTAGAATCTTTCAAATAGGTCCAGGAGTTTTACACACCGGTCTGTTATTGTGGGGACATTTCCACGCCCCTAAACATGATGCGGCACAAAACGAAACATGATTGGTTGCTTTACCTGTCAGTCATAATGGCCTCTTGGGCAGGCCTTGGCCATTCAAAGTGGCCAAAGTTCCCAGACCTTCCACCATCAGTCTGAGGGTCTGGCTATTACGCGAGACTAAATATTAACTAAAGTCTTATTGTTTTTGGAACAACATAAGGGTGAGTAAATGGTGGCAGAATTTTCATTTTTGGGGTGAACTAGATCTTTACACCCACAATGGAGTTTTTTGGTGCACTTTATAAAGGCTTGGTTCTTAAACAGCATGTGATATGGTCGTTTATCTCTATTTGAAAATATTTTCAAGCAGGTGTTGTTGAATATTTGTGTGCCATGTCAGTCGATGCGCTTAGTCGAGATGCCATCTGTACAACACCTTAGTCACTTTGACTGAATCCAGACTGAATTGCCGTTTTCCCACTCTGGGATCGTGTTGGCACCGAGCAGTTTGTTGCAGAATGTTCTTCTGCGCCAGTCTGTTTGGTACATGAGGCAGCAGGCGAGCTCTTCTCTGCCAGTGGGATGTGCGTCACACTTCTTGTGCTCCTTGGGCACCCTAGTGCTTCTCTCCAGTGAGGAGGGGAAAGGTGTGGCGGCTGTGGCAGATTGGATTCATGTGGGAGCAGTAGCTGCACCCTCAGCATCCTGTTTGTTTCTGGGACTGATGCACCCCATGTTCTTGAGCTTAATCTGCTCTCAGCACACACATGCGTATCTTGTTTTGGAGGAACGCTGACAAATGGTTTGTGCTTACTTAGCAGCACCGTTGCACCTGCTCTCATTTGTGTAATGGTTGTGCACTTGTTTTTTCCCCCAAGTACAAAGTAATGTGATTCTAACTCGCTCTCCATTGTTGTATTTGCTAATAGGCTTCATATGTAATGTAAACAACACCACCATACACCACATGGATACCCTGCAGCATCTGTTCTGTGTTTTGTTGATTATCAGTATAAAATATAGGATGTATTATGATATGAGCAATTCAGTTCCTCAAGGTTTCTCAGTTCACACATTGTCCACGAGTTAGTTTCGAGAACAATGTTTTGAAACATACCATTTTTTTTTTCCCATTGGTCTCGAATTGAACACATTGCTACATGTTCTGTTTTTCACACGTTAAAAACTATTGTCTGGATAAAATGGTGGAATTTTGTGAAATTCATTTAAATATGAAAAAATATGAAAGGAACTGAGACTCAAGACTCACACATAAAATTCATCTTGTCAGAATCCACTTTGCATTAAATATTATTTCACAATATTTTGCTGGACTGTAATACGGCTACTCTTTTGAGAAACTTTTATTCTGTTGATAAGTTAGAAAAGGGTTTTAACCAAGTAAATCCAAATTTAGTCTTTAGTCTAGGTTTTTAGAAAATAATAGTCTTTCCCCCGGTTTCACAGACGAGGCTTAAGCCTAGTCCTAGACTAAAATGTAAGTCTGAGCTGTTTTAACTGAAATAAACTTGCACTGACTGATTTTAAAATATATCAGCGCCTTTGTTTTGTCTCAAGATGCTTCCCAGTAATGTTTTTTTCTAAGCATGTTTATAAAAATTACTAAATGTCCTAATTGAACTATGGCCTAATCCTGGCTTAACCTAAGCCCTGTCTGTGAAACCGGGCCTTAAACATCTTTAGTTTTATTTTTGAATGCCGAAACCTGGCTCTCGCCCATGAACATAGCATGGCATTAAAAAGGAACTGAGATTCCTACACTTTTGGAAGCTTAAAAAAAACCATTACAAAATTAGCCAAATGTGAGTAAAAACTGGCTTTGATCATTGATAATGTGAGATATGTGTGAAAGTCACTTTTGTAGAGTGGCTTCGAAAAAAATGCAGGTAATAAATTAATAAAGGTTAAATGACTAGGCCCAAATCCTGTTTTAATTGGGATTTAAAAATAAAAATATATTTATTTTTTATATTTTATTTATTATATTTATATATAATTTATATGCAACAATATTTATGGTCATAATATAGCCCGCTTTTGCCATGTGTGACAGAAAGACTTTGATTCTTGGTTTAAGACTTGTTATATGAATTCTTCTTGATTTTCAGTGAAAATCTGTAAGCACAAATTCCATATGAGCATGGTAAAGGACTCAAAAATGATGTTTTAGCTACTGCTTCTGTTTTGTTTTAATACACTAACTACTGAGTAGTTATTAAGTGTGTGTTTCTGTCGCTAGGTTCAGCCGGAGAGGATTCTTGCTGCACAAGCAGGGCTGAAAGATGTGCAATGGAATGGTAGCGTGTGAGACAAGAGCCTCGCTCGCTCACAGGGTGGCCGCCACATCCCTGCTGCTCCTCCTCCT
Organism: Acrossocheilus fasciatus; assembly: GCA_036784905.1. Taxonomy (NCBI): domain Eukaryota; kingdom Metazoa; phylum Chordata; class Actinopteri; order Cypriniformes; family Cyprinidae; genus Acrossocheilus; species Acrossocheilus fasciatus. The sequence goes on along the minus strand of CM071957.1, from coordinate 20,808,991 downwards.
CGGCATGCTCCCCACAGGCCAAGCTTCAGGTGAGATTATTCACAAAAACCTCCTCCATATTCCTCCTACACCTCAACCTTCCACTGCCATCCGCTCTGACACTGATATTTAAGAAGCTGACAACTGCCTCATTGATTTTGTAGGAAGTGAAATGTCCTTAGATTATGAAATATGTGAAGTAACTTGCAGAAATGTCAAGCATTGTTTTTTTTTCAATGAATTATGTTGAATTCGGTTTCTGCATAATTCTGAGTCACAGATGGTTTATACTGGGCTGGTTTTGTCTGTTGGCATCTATGATTGTTGATGTCAAAGACAAAGGTTTTTGTGCTTTTGTATGTGTCACTCTCAGTGCTCTGATAACAGAAATAACCGTTGGACTTAAGCTTTCGGATGGAATAAAATGAGCATCATTTCTTTGTTTTCAGTCAAGCATCTGGGAGGTGTTGGTGGGGGATGGGCTCTCTCTCTCTCTCTCTCTCTCTCTCTCTCTCTCTCTCTCGTCACTGAGGGTGTGTGTACGTCTGTTGCCCTTCTCTGTGCGAGTCTCATCCAGTGTCTCCCTCACTAACATAGCTCTATATCTTGCTTTGCATGGCAGATTTAGCTTGAGAACAAAAACAGATGTACATGTTGACAGGCAGTTGAAGTGTTGTTTAAAAGGCCGAGGGGTGTATGTGTGACTTTAGTCACTCGGGCACTTGTGTGTGTGTTTTTATAAAGCTCAAGTTATTCTTTAGCCCTATTCAGATTTTTTTTTTTTTTTTAAAGACAGGTGAATTTGTGGTTCAGCATTTTGTGCTTGTAGACCTTTCAGCCAACATCCTGGGTAAAATAACAGTTGATGCTTGAAGTACTGTTAGCATCCCATCCAACGTAAATAGCAAATGAAGTCAATAAGTAGAGTTAGATCACAGATGGTTCAGAATGGCCACTGTAGTCTATTTATATACATAATGTTATAAATATACCAAAATTAGTATTAAATTAAAGTAGTGTTGTTGCCACAGTACTGGAATTTCTAATTTTGATACAATACCTTCAAAGATATTGATATTCAATACATGAATTTTCCATACCACATAGGAAAATTGTGTATAAAATTTAAACAGTTTCCAAGTTAAAGGAACACTCCACTTTTTTTGGAAATAGGCTCATTCTCCAACTCCCCCTGAGTTAATAAGTTGAGTTTTACCGTTTTTGAATCCATTCAGCTGATCTCTGGATCTGGCGATAGCACTTTTAGCATAGATCATTGAATCCGATTAGACCAGTAGCATCGCGTTCAAAAATGACCAAAGAGTTTTGATATTTGTCCTATTTAAAACTTGACTCTTCTGTAGTTATATCGTGTACTAAGACCGGCGGAAAATGAAAAGTTGCGATTTTCTAGGCCGATTTGGCTAGGAACTATACTCTCATTCCGGCGTAATAATCAAGGAACTTTGCTGCCGTACCATGGCGCAGTGATATTACGCAGCGCCTGAAAGTAGTCCCCAGCTATATTATAACTAGGTATCTAGCTGGGGACTACTTTCAGGCGCTGCGTAATATCACTGCACCTGCTGCGGCCATGGTACGGCAGCAAAGTTCCTTGATTATTACGCCGGAATGAGAGTAGTTCTTAATCATATCAGCCTAGAATATCGCAACTTTTCATTTTCCGCCGGTCTTAGTACACGATATAACTACAGAAGAGTCAAGTTTTAAATAGGACAAATATCGAAACTCTTTGGTCATTTTTGAACGCAATGCTACTGGTCTAATCGGATTCAATGATCTATGCTAAGCTATGCTAAAAGTGCTATCGCCAGACCCGGAGATCGGCTGAATGGATTCAAAAACGGTAAAACTCAACTTATTAACTCTGGGGGAGTTGGAGAATGAGCCTATTTCCAAAAAAAGTGGAGTGTTCCTTTAAGAAAATACGTTAGGGACATTTGCGCCACGTAGTTCGAGGAACTAGCCAGTAGGGTGGTTCCTAGAGAACCCCTTTCCCCCTCGAGCCGTTTTTCTGGTTGCATTGGCACTGGCAGTAGGAACTCTGAAGCGGCCAACAGCAATGTCTTTATTCGCGACATTTACAAATGTGGGTTTCGTGATAACGAAGATGGAATGAACGTCGGCTGAACGTCTGATGCGTAAGGCACACAAAATTCTAAGTCATCATCAGATTGGTTTAAATATAAAGGATTTCAGATTTCACAATCAATGCTTATCAGGATCAACTAAATGCTGGATTTTCAAAAGTATGTGAACTATGTAAAGTTCGCGGCGTAGGCTCGTTAAAATATGTCCAGACACCGGTCTGTTATTGTGGAGACGTTTCCACACCCCTAAACTTAGCACAAAACGAAACATGATTCGCTTTACCTGTCAGTCATATGGATGGCCATTCAAAGCGGCTAAAGGTTCCCAGACATCAGTCTGAAGGTCTGGCAACGCGAGATTAATTTAGTTCCCCCAAACGGAGTTCCTAGTTCCTGTGGTATGAACAAAAAAAAACTGGTACTTTTGCCTAGAGTTTCAGTCTGAAAGCCCCTTACGACTATGGTCAAATGGCCAAAAGTGAATTATGAAATGAAATGAAATGGGGGAGGGGGATGCTCCCAATCCCATCCGAACTGTTACTGTTATCAAAGCTGTTCTTTTTTTTTTATAATTTAAACTCAAACGTCATTTGGAAAACTAATCCTGAACAGCACTTAATTCTCCGTTCCCAAAACCACACGGCATCTGCACTATTTCCCCTTAACAACACGTGAACGCAGCTCAACAGGCAAATGAGTGTCTCTTGCCTTATGTAATGAGTGAGTCACTGAGAGCATTGCGCTTGGAGAATAAATGATAGAGATGGAGGGATTGAGGGATGGTGGGATTGGGCTGGACCATTGATCCCAAGCGGCCACATTCTCATATTGATTCAGCACCACAAAGTCGAGCCAGGGACAAAAGTGTCCCAAGTGATCCCAAGTAATGTGTGTGTATGCATGGATGTATGGCTGCTCACACGTGTTTGGCATGAATCTAGAACACCAGCTGAATGCTACATGTTTAGTCCTCCCACAGACCGAGCAGCGGACAGAAGGGATGATTTTTCAAGGTCATCCGATGAAAGTCTGTCGATGATACTGCGCCATATTTTGGCTGTTTTTTCTGTGCGTCTACCCAAGCATCCTTTTTCTTTCTGTCCATCTCCTCAGCATGCTTAAATGTAAACTATATAATTTATGTGCCACTAACAGCAACAAAAATAATCAAAATGAACAGTCCCTCGTCTTCCATTTTTTGGACAAACTGGTGGCCTGCTACAAGTTTACACCATTAGTTGACCAAGTATTGCTTTGCGAGGGTAAAAACTGATTGCTGTTTCATTTGGTGCCACCAGTGAAGCAGAGATTGCACATTTAATCCTTAATATAAGTTTATGCATTATCCATGGTATATTTTGAGGAATAGTTTGTTTTATTTGAGAGTTTTGCATTTCTTTATGATTTCAGTTGTAAAAATTGCATTATAAAATATAACATTATACAATTCTAAAAGTCTCATGACTTTTAGAATTTCTTGAATTAGCCATACAATCTCATTTTTAAGTTTTGTATGATTTGCTCATGCCCCGAAGACGGCTAGATTTCATAGATCATCATGATGTTTTACCTACTAGTTTTCCATTTTTGTACAAGTCAGATCATACTCCATAGGCAGGGCTTTAGTGGGCATAAATGCATGAAATCGACCCATTACTTGAAGTCCTGTGATCTGTATTGGTCTGGACTGTTGTTGAACTTGTTGAAGAAATCATATGAGGCTTGAGTGTTAAAAGAGGAACCTGAATCAGATGTGTGAACAGTGGTGATGATGATGATGATGACATAAATCTATTGATAAATTTGCTGGTGCTTTACATACACACAACAAAGAATCATATATATATAATCATCATGGCCATGAAGATGTAAATACCCACTTTCATTAATGTGTTTAGCTATCCCAATAAAGACCATTGCCATACATCAGTGCATCTGAATGGGAGCACATCCCTACAGCAATGTTCCAACAACTAGCAGAAGCTGTTATTTGTAGATTAATCGCTATAATTTGTGGCATTTGGTCTGCACATAATTTTGGCCATGTAGTATCTTGATTGGCAGGTCATCAATGTTAATGTCAAGACAGGACATGCAATTTGCGGATTGAAACTTTACGGTGAACTGCTTGAAACATTCACTGCACGTATTACAAGGCACCTAGATAGTGATTGTGTAACATTTCAGCATCCACAAAGCTTGGAGATACAAGGAGGGGCCAGATCTTATCTTACTTATAAAATGATGTTATTTGGAACAATTCTTTTTAAAAATCTTTGCTATTGCGTCGTTTCATTCACATGTGTAGTTAACAAAAACAAACAAGAGGAAGTAGCACAGGAAGGCAAAAAAAACCTTACTGTGCTCAGAGGCTGATCTTAGGGTTTCTGGAGCTTGACTCAGCCCACACTATTTCAGAGTGTGAGAATGAAAAACAGCTCCCTGAAGGCACACAGCTGAAGTCGCTCTGTTTTTAGCACTAGGCACATTGTGAACTAGAGGAATTTCCCATGTTACTCACTTTTTACTATGATTTGTCACTATACCACTTCCATATGTTGTCTAGTGTTAATTCTCACCTCAGCAAAGACTGGATTCAGACCATTATGATATTGGATGAGGTGCTAGCATAGTGAGATACTATAGAAAAACAGGCATTTTGAATAACCAAAAATCAGAAATAATTGGAATTTTCCAACACAAATGTGTTTAATGGTGATTGATTCTTTTCAGGTGCTTTCATGTGCATGCTAAAACCATTTAATGTATCACTTGGCTTGTTCAAAGGTTTGGGGTCAGTAAAATATTAAACATTTTTTGAAAGTCTCTTGAGGTCACCAAGGCTGTGTTTATTAAATCCAAAATACAATAAAAATACAGTTATTATCATTGTTGAAAACAGTTGTGCTGCTTAATATTTTTGTGGAAATAATGTTTTCAAGGATTCTTTGGTGAACAGAAAGTACAAAAGAACATTTATTTGAAATAGAAATCTTTTACATTATAAATGCCTTGCTGTTTTTATCTATTAAATGCATCCTTGTTAAATAAAAGTATTCATTTCTTTCAAAAGAAAAAATAAATCTTGCTGACCTCAAACTTTTAAACGCTAGTGTAGATAGAAGTATTCTTTTGCTTCAGGAAGTGGTTTTTGGTTCTTGGGCTTATTATTACCTGGTGAATTTCCCAGTTTTATTTGAGGCTTATTATTTGACTAAAATGAGAAGTCTGAATTGAGCTGAACTTATAAACTGAACTGAAATGATAAACTTTACATTCCCCAAGTTTTGGTTCTGTTACGTTGTAATGCAGCTTCAAACAAGTTACGGCGCTGACCTGATTCTTCTGTGGAAAATCCATGTGAAACAGATGTGTACATGTCTGCTTTCCTTCTCTAACGAAGACTGAACATTATGTTTTCCCCTCAAGGTTTCATACGGTAGTTCTTCAGGCTCTTTAACTTAGTTTCATGCTGTAATATGTTGTCCAGTGTCTCTCTGGGTTAAAACCCAGAATGGGAAATGGCCTGCTGAGGCCCTACGGACTGCCAGACGTCTATACGGCTGCAACCACTATTGTGTATCTTTGCTAGAAGAATACATTATGCTTGATTTCTAATCTTGTAAACAAAATAGCATAATTGCTAATGTGCCTTCTAGGCCTTGCTAATGCTAATAGCACAAGTTTAGCAGATGTTGTTCTGTCCCTAAATTTGATATAAAATATTATAGAAGATGTTGGTGTGGGTGTCAAAGCATTTGGGTTGTTTTCCTTATGCTAAGTGTTCGTGAAAGCAACTAGAAATTATATGAATCACAGGGCTTTGTTATTTGTTTTCTTTGTGGAAAATTACAGCGTTTCAAAAGCTTGATGAGGACTTGCAATTTTGTGGCCTTCAGTTGTGCGTGTTTGTAAATTGCACGGGACATAGGGTGTCACTTTTGTGATTTTAAAATTCAGAAAGCTGTTTGTGAAGCCATTCTTATGGCTGACATATAGTCTCAGTGTACACTAGTATGGACTAGTTAAGTCTACTTGTCACTCTGAAAAGAACTAACTAGAGCTGTTGGTGACATGTCTGATACAGCTTAGCTTTCAGGTATGCTAGTTTTCAACATGGAAAGATTCTATTGCACTTGAAAGGAGCACTGAATAAAACAGTTTTGCACGCATATTTTTTTAAGTAAAATTTAAATACGGAATTAAGTAAAATCAACTTAACTAAGTTATCTAAAATTAGCAAAGGAAATTTAACGTGGCCAGGTAGAGTTTGAGTAATTTCTACTTAATTATTTGAAGTTTACCCTGCAATATTCAAGTACATTTCATGTTTTGTCATGGTTTGTAAGTTTTACTCAAACAAGATAGCACTGAAAACAAAATGCCTATAAAGCACGTGGTTAGGTTACAATCATGTATGTAAGCAAGTAGACTGCTCATTATTCATTTTAAGGTAATATGTTGACTCAATATAATTATTAACTGAATGAACACAGAGACCTGAATACTTGGCACATGATACACAATGACGGGACAATCAGTGAATAGTGTTTGAGTATGAATGGGTCATTTTGACTCATTTTGTCACAAAACAGCAGGCTACTTAACCAAACAACAAAAGCAACCATAAAACAGTGTAAATACATCCTGGAATCAGCAAAAAAAAAGTGCCTTATTAATTATTCATGCCCCAAGTGCATGATGGGAACAACGGGATCATGACGTTGATATTTACTTAAACAATCTTTGTAAAAATAACAAGCAATTCCAAGTAAAATATACTTATATGTTCAAACTTTAAATTCTACAAGCTTAAATTGAGTACTAATATTGAATTTACTCTTCTTTTTTTTTATTCTTGCCTGAACTAAATTATTTAATGTAGAAATTACATTTGTTTTTCTGTAGTATTTACTTATACACCACAAAATCATTTTTATCAGTGAATGATTTGTTTCGTATCTCCACACCCTTGTCAAACACGATGACACGACTTTAACAAGTTTAAAGGTTAATGTCTAGTTTATCACGAGTAGAAATAGAATATATTATGAAATTTTGAATCTAAAAATAAAACTTTTTATCTTTGATCTATTTACTTGTTCACTTGTTTTTAGCTTAGTGACTAGCAGTCAATATTTCTGATATTCATTACGTCATCAGGGAAATCACGCAGTTTGGCCCACGGCGGCTTATAATAAACATATTCTCGTCTTGTCGCCTTTAATGACGAAACTCTAGCGTCACTGGCTCTTTTGTGATTCAGTTGATACAGAACCCATATCTTGCCTTGTATAGCTAGGCAAGACAGAGTTACTGATTCACATCAAGTCATTATGAGGAAGTATGAGGAAATATATGACTAACAGACAGACTGTTCCTCATATGAGGATTAGCCTATATTCTTTCTCAGTAGACATGTAAATCGAGTTGCATAAATGCGGAGTATACTTTTTGTTGCTTAATTGACTTTATCTTAAACCTGTATGTCTACATCTGTAGAAAAACTGAGAAGTTTTGAAGATTGTACTAGGGCTTTTTCCATGTACTTACAAAGAACAAAGCTTTCAAGCTTCAGAAAGGTTACAAAAGCAGCAGCAAAAAAGTGTTATGTCATCCACCTGTTTTGCAATGCTGCAAGCGATTTCCTGTGAATGTGAAACTTTCGAATTCATTAGCTGCTATAGGAAAATAACAAAGTAAAACCATTTTTTGCTACAAACCTTTGTTTATAATTATGATAACAAATTAAAATATGATAACAAATACCAGCTTGCCAGCATATAGGACTGTTTTTATGGAGCTACAATTCCTGGAAGTGGATGATACTGGAAGCCTTGCACATTAAAGTTACAAATGGCCCCACCTGTTCATACATTAAAAATGAGGTGAATATCCAATAAAAGTATGATAACCCTAGATGTGAAACAGACCCAAATTAAGTTGTTTTTTAGTGAAAAACTGGTCATCTGTTGTCTGATTCATGAGCAGATCATTCTGTTTAGTGAATTGGGTTGATCTGGTTCAAAAGACTGCTTTGAATGATTCGTTTGTGAATCAGACATTGTAACATGAGGTGAGTTTTCTGTTCAGAACTTTTTGATTACATATGTGTAACTAATTTTAAGGAAGTTTCAATGAGATTGCTGCGACTAGCATTTGCATGTTGAAGAACCGATTCCTTGGCGGTTTGGCTCATGATGTGACCATATCCTGCCACTGGCATGAGATTAAAAAAGTGAAACTATTTACATAGATCTGTCTTAGAAAACAACACTCCACCCTTTTTCCTTAGCATTGCCAAAAAAAAAAAAACCTCTCAGAGTTGCTTCAAAACAACTCACTGCACCATCTGTCTGTTTGGACCGTGTTTGATAGCCTTTCACCGTTGACCCTAACTCGCCTAGTCACGTTTAAACAGATGCTCTTTTCGCACTCCTGTTCCTAGTAGCCATTAGCCAGCACAATGGATGTCAGCACCTCTGAGTACAGCTGCTGGCCAAGGATCCAGGCGGCTGACTGGCAGCAGCTTTTGCTCCGACTGCTTGTGTGCACCACAGAGGCTCCAGTCTGTCATTAGCTGTGGGCCGAGTGCATTCCTGGAGTGGGTGAGCCAAGACGCAGCAGATCCCGAACACAAGAGCACTGTGTCTATAGCCATCCGCTGATAGCAGACACAGCAGGGGCACCGGGTGCCCCCTCTTGCTTTCTATCTCTTCCTTGTTTCCCTTTTTATACTCAGAAGAGGAATTACTTGTGCCTCACAGCTGTCCGAATAGAATCAGAAGGGTGCAAACACCCATCTGCCACTTTTCACTGTGACAAAGGCTAGAAGAACAATAGAGTCTTCCTCTGTGTCTTCTGTCAGATTGTGTCTCTCGGTTTTCCCTCCCAGTCGATTTGGTTCAGGGGGCGAGCTGCTTAAATTAGTCAGCTGCCGACCTCGGGCTGTAAAAGGGCGTAATAAAGAACACGTGGAGCTTCAGTTAATGCTTTTGTTCTGTCTCTCAGAAGACAGGCCTTATTTGAGGCCCTGCTGCTGTCCGTGTCTTAACGGCTCTCAGGGTATGATGGGTGCTCCCAAACAAAAACACACTAAATATATTAGGGATGATTTGCTTTAGAAATTTAGAATTATTATTATTTTACTTATTTATTTACTTTATTGCATTACATTTTTTAATGGCCATTAATCAATATTATCTGTTATTTTAGCAAGATATTTCAGTTCAGTATTGGTTATGGCTTGATATTTTAAATTTATTTATTTATTTTGTTGATATTGAATATATAATTGTTCTTGTAAATGTACTTTATTTTTACATTTAGATTTCTTTTGCAGTCTTCTAATGCTTATTTTAATATCAGTAATTTAATAACACTGTTAAATGTAATCTTTAATAAATCTCAAAATTAATATACATTTTTATACTACATTATGTGATGCCTAAATACATTGCATTTAAAATGATTGATTTTTTTTTTGTAATTTATTTGGCAAAATAATATCACAGTTTAATATCAGCCATTTATTGAAAATGATAGGCTTTTTTAAATATTGGCTATATTTCATTGCATCCCTAATTATAAATTATATTACTATAATTATACATTTGTATTGATTTGTTGGCTGCTTGTTCTTTCTCAGTAAATCGTGTCTCAGTAAATAAAAAAATGCAAAAAGGAAATGTTTTGCAGTGCTGAAAGGGTGGTATGAGAAATGGGTATCAATATTTTGTTTTGAGTCAATAATCATTAATGGTTTGGTGGATTCATTTCGAATGGATCAGTCTTTATTTAGGGAGAGTCTCTTGGATAATGTCTTGTCAGGGCTCGTTTTGCTCTAGCAGCCAAGTTCATCCGTTTCTCCTGTGTTTTTTTTCTGTGTTATGAGACATGTGCGTGTGGAAACTCATTCCTCTCCTTGGTCCCTGCAGGAATGACACCCCTTTCGCTGAAACTCACTTTCCTAACACCGCTTCCTGCTCGGCCGTAAGAGGCTGTGGGTGCGTTTTATCTCTCGCAGTCAGCTTTTCCCATCACAGATATGCGACGCCCTTGCTGTGTTTCCCTTTAACCCTCTGAGTCCACTTCAAAACATATGTGGATACAGTAAACGCATATAAATACACTCACACATATCGACTCAACCCTCCCTCCCGCCGACAGCTGGACTCATGCCGTCCAAACCATGTTATGTACACAGAAACATGAGACCCGGGCATCTCGCGGCCTACTCTCTCTCATGCAGGGTTTTCTTACAAGAAGGAAACCACATACTGTTATTAGCCCTTTGAGAACCATTCAAGATATGTTATGTCATGGTTGAGTCTCATATCTCAGCAGCTGTGGTGCGCTTGTTTCGTCAACAACGTCAAACTTGCAGTGCAATAAACATGTTGGCTGACACCACTGGATATCTCAGGAGGTTTGTGAAGCAGGCTTTGGTGGTAACTGTATTAAGAATTCAATGAACAACAAACATCTATTATGAATGAATCACTGCGTGAGGTTAGAGCCGGGCATTATGACTAGAAATGTGTCAGCTGGTATAGACTCTGCTCTACTGTTTGATTGATTGTTTTTTGGGTTTTTTTACTGTTCAGGGTCAGTAAGTTTTTTTTTTTTTTTTTGGTAAATTAAAACTTTTATTCAGAAAGGATGCATTAAATTTATTAAAAGCGACATTTATAATTATTCAAAATAATTTAATTTCAAATAAATGTTGTTGTTTTTTTTTTACTTTCTATTCATCAGAGAATGCTTTCCACAAACATATTAAGTTTTCAACATGGATAATTATAAGAAATGTTTCTTGAGCAGCACCAAATCAGCTTATGATTTATAATGATTTCTGTTCTCATTTTTCAATAAATGGTTTCTAAAGACTGAACGGCTGCTGAAAATTCAGCTCTGAAATTACAGGAATAAATTGCGTAAAACAAAAATGTTAAAATAGAAAGCAGTTATTGTAAATTGTAATAATATATTACTGTTTTTATTGCTATTTTGATCAAGTAAATGCTGCCTTGTTAAGCATAAGGCATTTCATTCAGAGACATTAAAAAGCTACTATCATTTTGTTTTGCTGTGTACATATGGTAGAATGTGTTATTTTTAATGTGTTATGGCTGAGCGGAGGGGGAAATCAATTATCCAGAAGTGAAGAAATGTGTATTATGGGTGGAGCTGAACTGAGTCACCTGAATTGACTTCGTAGCGACGGTGTCCGACTCAATTCAGGTGACTCAGTTCATCTCCACCCACACACATATATATATATATATATATAGTTAGTTTGTTTATTGTCATGAAAATATATTTTAGCTTAGTTTTAGTTTATATTCTTATTTCACTTAACAAAAAAAGAACTCAATGTATTTCATAAATGAAAGCTGTTTATGTACTGACACCAGACTTATTAATTTTCAAATGAGATTTTCATTTTTTCATTTTGAACTACTTAAGTCACTTGAGGATGAGAAATAGACCACATGGTTATATAATTATGAAATATTTTGGGGCTGCGTTTCCAGTAAAAATAAGTCATTATATATTATATTATTTGTGATTTATAAAATTAATCATTCTGCAATTTAAGATTTTGGTCATACTGCCCATTCCTAATTTAGATTTATATCCGTGAGAGATGTGCCCACATGTACCCTCCTCCATTTATACAAATTCCATAAATGGGAAAGAGGAACAAATCCCCCTTCTGCCATTTTCTGACAGCTTGTTTGCAGTCTCAGGGATTTGAATTAGGAGAGATAAGAGAAAAACAATAGAGATGGAAAAACACATCATCCCATGTAATAAGGAGATCTCCAACAAAAACATATTTACAAGGGAGGATTTTTTTGAGACAGCAGAGTCTAATCCACGGCTGGGCCGTTGAGTTTTGGTCTCGCTGAGCAGCTGCGCACTGCAGTGGTCAGTAATGTGATCCGCTTTAGACCACAGCCATTTATAATGAAGAATAATTAGAATTTTATTATGCTGTAAATCCCTTCATTTTTTTTTTCATTCTGGGTGCTGCGTTGTGGACAGTTGGAGTGTGAAGGCCATTCGAGACCATGTGTTTGACATTTAGTTTTATTGTTGCGATCTCTCTCCAAACTTCTCATTATCTAATGAGTCATATTTAATTCAGATTATTGGTGTTAAGTAGAGTAGGTCAGGGATCCAGTTAAGGGCACATTAGGAAATTGTTTGTGGTAAATTTGATCTGCTATTCGAGGTAGACAAAATTAACCTAGTTTCTTACGAAGCTTCTGCCTGCCAAACAGGTTAATTGGAATTTCAGTCAGAACCTTAGTACATATTTTTGGACGTTATGTTTTCTGACACGTAACCCATCCCTTGTGGTACTCCTAAGATAGGTATCTGTTGTCAAGTGTACAGTCAGTTATAGATGTTGTGAAGGCCCAGTCCAACTTGTCATGGCAGGTCTGAGCAGCCGTTATTAACAAATGTTCTTCCGCAATTCTGCGATTCTTTCATTTTCCTGATTGATCCTACTTTTCAGTGACGCATGAACTAACAATGAAATGACAACAAGGAAGAAAACAGTCTCATGATCAAGTTTCATTTAAACCTAAGGCAAAACAAAGTAGGTGAGGTTTGCAATTTTTTGTCATCTTTATTGTCATATCTTGGCTTATCCACTCAAAATCAGAAATTTCCATTTTAAAAAGTGCATTAAAATACAGATCATAGACTCCAACTACAAAAAAAAAAAAATCAACTGCTTACAGATGTTGCACATGTTTGATATAATGGATTCTGAAGGTCTGCATCTGTGGTTCATATCCTGACTGTTTGTCTGGTGTCAAAACAGAAGAGATAGAGCTGTATGTCCATCCTCTGAGTCCATAATCGGCTGATCGCAGCTTAAGAGCATGTTAAAAGCTCAGATTAGAGAACACCGTGATCGAGGGGGTCTGTCCAAACAGACCCTGTTTGTTTGAGTTGTTTTCTTTCTCTCTCTGCTGGATAAATGTAATAAGGTGATAGACATGTTTACGTGTTTCACATGATCTATTGTGTGAATGAAGCTCTGGCTCAGGGGCTCAGGAAATGTGTTTTTTTTGCATGCGAGAAAAGAGGAGAAAATGAGAGGGGAAAGAGACACCACTGGCTTTATGCCATTAAACCTGAGGGCAGAAATGTAGTGTTCTGTTATCCATCTCAAGGCTGGACATTGTGTGTGTGATCTAGGTGAAGTTTTTGTTAACTTGAGGAGGAATATAATACCAGACAGCAATATGAGAATAAGACCTGCTTCTGTCGCCTTTTTTTCTTTGACACATAATGAATTTTACAGTTGGTTCAAATACATTTTAGGGCATTTTAGCACTGAAAACTCTGTTGTCAGTCTGTGATGTTAGTTCCCAAGTAATCGAAAGTGACAGAAATGATCAACCATGAAAACATAGGGTTTTTCATAGTCTTACTTCAAAACATTTACTGCTGCTCATTGAAAGTTCAAGGGCAAAATCCATTCATTTAAGTAGCAATCCACGCCATATGGAGTTTTACGTTATTGCAGTAAAGTTCCCCATGTAGATTTCACTCATGTTTACGTTGTTGTGCGAATATGCTGCGCTAACAGAGAGCTGATTGGTTTAAAAATGACTTGTGTGTGTGCTGTGCTTTATGCATTGCTATGTCTGTCGTTAACAATAGGCAGTCGTCTTTTTTTGTGACATTTTTGCTGAAATTTAGCTGATCTGACAACACTTCAGTCATCCATGTCAACACTGTCATCCATGTACTTTTCGGATGAAATCCAAGACGTCCATTTCAAAATCATGAGGATTTCATGTTGGATTTGTTTGTCCTACATTTACAGCCAGTATGCTGCTTTTATAATTATTAAATAACTGTCGTTTTCAGAGTTGTATTGAAGGACAGTAACAGGCCCCACAGGAAATTTGAACTGGTTAGCTCTTTTTTTTATTTTTTTTTAGTTTGATGTTTTTATGCTAATGTCTGCTCTTTCTGCTTCTGTAGGTTGTCCCAGACCCTCAGTTGTGCCTCATGGCCGTGGGAACCTGACAGAAACAAATCGTGGCTCCTTCTCTGTTGGCACGCTGCTACAATACAGCTGCGATCCAGGATACACGCTGGATGGCTACAGCATCATCACCTGCACCGTCTCAGGCCACTGGTCCTCTGATCCGCCTCGCTGTGTCAAAAATGACGGTATGTTCAATTTAACCCTCTCCTACGTCCTCTTCCTGTTTTCATTCTCATCAGTTGTATTCTTTTCTAAGAAAGCTATGATGTTCATATCATGTTGAAAGATTACGTTTATGAGTAGAAAAAACAGTTGTTCGTCAGACTTCACTGTGAAAGCTCTGGTTCCTTTTACTCGCACTGACTCTAAAGTTTATTTCCCAACAGTTTGTCAACCACCAAGTGAGCCGGAGAATGGAGGATATAACTGCCACCCCTCACCATGCCACAGACTGACCCAGGGTACCGTGATTGAGTACTTCTGTGATGAAGGTTACATTTTGAAAGGAGGATATCAATTCCGAACCTGTGACAACGGAGAGTGGAAGTCGCCCATGCAGATCAGCTGTCACCCTGTGCAAGGCATGTCACACATCAGCAGCAGCAGCTTGATCCACAATCTCGGCCTTTTGCGTATTTTGCCGTCTTGTCACATATGGATAGTTTTCTTTCTTATTGACAGACTTTAAAAACAGAGAGTCATTGTACACATGGTAAATTACTGTAATGTATGTACAAACTGTTCAAGCGAGTTCAGTACAGCGTCAGATGATGTAGTTCCCAGAAAGCAGCATTTTAAGCATCAACCATCGTGTGGGTGTGTGTTTTTTTTTTTTTTTGTTAGGCAATCATATTTCAGTGTTTTGCTTACTCAGTCACAGGACGCAAGTTAATAATTTAAGGAAACCTGAGTACTCTTTATTGTTTAAAGTTGAATGTTTAGATATATGTTTTATTAGCTTTATTGAAGTAAAAAAAAAAAAGCTAAACTAAACCAGGCCAAGGTTGTTTGGTGTTTTTTTTTTTTCTTTCTTTTTTTTTAGCTCTTTAGCCAGCTGGTTTCCCAGCATGACCTGCTAAAATTACCCCCTCTAAAACCATCAAAAAGGCTCGTTTTAAACACTTTGGCCAGGCTGGTTGTCCAGCTAACCACCTTAGGCTGGTTTAAGTTGGCTTTTTCAACTATACCTAGTTTTATATCTCCACAAACCTTCTTTGTTCTTTGGCTTTCCGCACAGCAGTGAATAAAACAAAGTGTTTCTCTTCCAGGGGAGGAGCAGCAGTCCCCGCTGCCCATGCCGGCTCTGTCTATTGTGGCTTCCACTGCCAGCTCTGTGGCCCTCATCCTGCTGCTGGTGGTGCTGTTTGTTTTACTTCAGCCCAAACTCAAGTCCTTCCACCACAGCCGGTGAGGCCCTGATGAAAACCTAAACTGTGACTATTTTGTTGTTATAAGAAGGCTTCAGGAGAAAATAAACAATAATAGTGGCCCAAAAATATTTAAGGGAAATTTAGAAATTGAATGTCCGATGTTTGTCATCATTTATGCTATTGTTTGGTATTTTACTGTACAGTGCAAAGACATTGTAAATACATTTTTAAATGTGACGTAAGGGTCCAAATACTTTTAGTACCACTGCATGCAAATCCTTTGTACTGTACTAATGGTAGTAGCCTGCAGATTTAAAGTCGATCGTAATTCCAACTGTTTGACATGGACAAATATGGCATCTCCCCTACGGCGCTGTTGTTCCAGTAATTTGCCGTTGCGTAATCAGCTCACTGTGATGTAAGCCGCAGATCAGGCAGGTCAGGATTTGATAGCCTTATTTTTATTCCCATATCTCTCCTTCTCTGTTTCAAAGCAGCCGGGAGCAGGGTGTGTCAGGACAGCCTACCTCCATCATGGTGGAGGGCGTTCAGGTCTCGCTGCCCTCCTACGAAGAGGCAGTGTATGGCGCAGGCGGCGGTTCTGTGCCCCCTCCTGAGTCCCGGGTTCAGATCGTGCTTTCTGAGGGCCCTCAGGCCGAGGGTTTGAACGAACCTCTTGAACATGCTCAGGCGAGTTACAGTTTTCCCTCCACCTCGACTGCTGCGTCCTCGTGTCACGCAGAGACTGTATTGGTTCACCAGATGCCCTCTTCCTCCTCTCCATCCTCCTCATCCTCTCCCTCCTGGGCTGCTGAGCAGCCTGGTGCCGCTGCGCCTCTCCACCGCAGGCAGAGCAGCGAGAGCAGCGATCAGCACAGCTTGCTTTCAGTCACCTCTGCCGAAGACTATGGCGATGGTGAGTTCACTCACAAATCTTGAGATGATGTGTGGTTTAATGACCTAATAAATAAATTAATCTTTTTAAAAATAATAATAATAATAATAATATGGAAACGTATGTAGCAAATGAATATATATCTAAGGGTTATATTTAATTAATTGCATATATTTCTGTTTCAATTTTAATATTCTGATTTTTACACTTTTTTTTACCAATGTTTTTTTTTTAGAGATATTAAAAATGTATAATATTATTAAAACATAAAACAGTACTTTGGGGCTGTCACACCACATGATATTTTACAATCACAGCTAACCTGACCTTGTCATAAAATGGAAAAAAAAATACTTATGCATGATGTAATTTTTTTTAAATGAACTAAATTAACTTAAGTGTCTTAAGTTTAAACACAGTATAACTGCAAAATGCATGTTATTAATTACAGTTAGATGATAAATAATTAATCATTATTAATAAAATATATATTAATTTAATGTTTATCTCATTCTCTATACATTAAAAAATATGTGTACTCTTCATAATATTTATTAATTAATAATTAATGATATTTGTAAAAAACAAAAATGTAAGATATTTGTAAAAAAAACAAATGTACCAGTTGATTTAATATTATTACAACATTTTTTTTGTGATATCACATGATGTTTTACCTGTAATATAATGTTACCTGGCTTTATAAAAGATTATTTTATGTTTTAAAGTTGTATCACCTGTCATTTTTGAGTTTGTGCTCCCCATTCAAATCCAAATTTAAATTACATTTGTACACACTCGTTATAGAAGATGTGTATTCAAGTCATTGTATTAAAATACTCATTTCTAACATCATACTTTCTTCATGTCTTTTTTCCAGATATTCCATTGCTTAAGGAAGCCTGAGTCTGTGTGCAGTCTCCCCTCTCTCTGTCATCGCTGGCCAGGACTGTAACCCCTAAAGCTTTTCACCAAACACGTACCCCACAGCCACCCGTCAGTACGCAGCATAAATAAGATCTGAAAGCTGTCCCTCTGCCAACAAATCGCCCGCCCCTGGGGTCTACAGGCTGCGTGGTCCCCGAGGTGACCGGCAGCTCTCTTCACAGGAAGAACCTTCGACCGGATGACCCCTCAAAGGGATGCGCAAATGCTCGAGTTTAACACGTCGCACCTTTTCTCGCAGGTGCGCTAATAATCAGTTGCACTCACAGGCTTACCTCGTCACGGCGAGGATTCACTAATTACAAATGAATGCATTCAGATTACGTTGTGGACCTCTGCTCCGTCAATGACTGTGACCTCTTGCGAAGGGGAGAGTTCAGCAAGGATTTGCTAAGCCAGGCCCTTTTCTCTTTGATGCTGCATGTTCTGTGCAATTTCTTTTTTCTGTTTCGTTCTATGCGCGTACACACAGGAGCACGGCACAATCGAAGCATGACGCATAGCACCATCTCCACCATCTCCTCGCGCGAGACGCAGGGTTGAACTGATTTACATAGTACTGTATTCAAATACATGCTTGCCTTTTTATTTGTCAAGAAGTACCTGTGCTGTGCTCTGCGTGTGTGTATGTGTGTGTTTCTGATGCCTGTGTGACTGTGGCTGTTGTGATTCGAAGAGGGCTGAAGTATCATCTAGGCTTCTTTTCCCCAAAATAGGAAACATTTTCAATACCTCCATTTTCTAATTGAGATGTTATTTAACTAGAATGGATGTTCCTTGTCTGTTTGTCCGAAGTGAGGGAGAGATACTTTGTGTTAGAAGCTGAGATTACTGTTCTCATTCAGAGAAATAATTCAATATTATTTCTTCCTTTAAAAGCAAGTATATCTCTCTCATGTTTATGTGTTGCACGCACAAGTAAAAAAAAGTTTTAATTTCAATTTTTTTTTTTAATCACTTGTATGTTCTTTCTCCAAGAGGACATTTTTGGGTGTTGACTAAGTTCATTACTGGGCTATACCTTAAGAGCTTTGACTCGGACTTATAATATTTGGATTTGAGCAAGAGTAATTCACTTTTAATTAATAAAAATTAAATCACATATATTGAATTTGAATGTTTTGCAAAGCCAGCTGTGGTGTGGCTAACATTTTAAATATGACTATCAAGGATAGGAACTTTCTTTATTAAGTTTTCTTAATAAATCACTTCAGCCATGTGCTATTAAAATGGTATTTGTAAGGAGAGTGAATCGGATATCCTGTAAGATCTTAAATATATTGTGCATTGTATTAATGGACTTTTTTTTTTTCAATAAAATATTTCATTACATATAAAAACATATAAAACCTCCAGAAAATGGCCTTGTTCTTCACTCAAAATGTTCTTTTGGCAAACGGACATTTAAAAAACCAATGAATCTTTTGTTTGAGTTTGCGTTTTATGTACTTGCCCATTGTCACCTTATGTGTATATCCCCTGTGATTGATTCAGAATTCTGATGTTTGTCATCATGCATTAAATATATATATTTTTATGTGTCTGACTTTGGCGAGAGAGGGCAGTTTGCCTATCTGCACAACCTCAGTTTTGTGTTCCTGGCTTGTTTTTGTAAATTTGATTTACATTTTTTTCATGCAAACTGAAGGCAAAATATTACTGCTGCCTTAAAACTTGTACATTTGTAATCATGTGTTTCTTCCATCTCACTGGCTTTATGGTAATTTGTCTTCGGTTTCCTTATGGCCTTACTTTTTCTTTTCTATGCATTAAACATTGTCTTGTTTTTCAGACATAGGGTTTTACTCCTTTGGAGGATGTGACAAAAGATTGTCCACCCGTACTTCCCTCAGAAGCTTTTTTTTTTTTTTTTGTCTCAGTGAACGTGAAATATGAACATTTGAGTTTTTATTTCTCTTCTTTATAAGTTTCTTTCAAAGGATGTTTTCAAGTTTTAAAAGAAAGGACGCAAGTAAAAGGATATCTAGGATGTATGTGAAACACTGTTGTACGGTGTTTTTCTGCAAATGTAATTTAAGTTGACTCATCCACCCAGCTCCCCATCCCCATTACACTTCTTTTGGTTTTCCTCTGTACATTGCTGTGGGTGTGAAGATAGTATTTTAATATTTGTATAAAGTTTAATTTAATTCTACAGTGTGTATATAACTATTTCTAATTAAAGCTTTCATTTGAAGTGCTCAAATGGTGTATTTATTTTGGTGATTCTGACGCTTGTCATGTTGTTGTTCACTCTATAAATACTTCTATAGTTATATTACATCCGTGCTCTCATATGACATAATGGATTCCTTTGTATTGAGGGTAAAGTGTAGATACCATTAGTAAATAATTAATGTTGTGCTTTAACGCCATCTAGTGTTGGAGCTTTATACGTCTAATTTACAGTAGTATGAGAACTCCGACTCATTTCCGCGTTTCGGTTCTTTTGAATAGTTCTTTCAAAGAGCCGATTCAAATGAACGATGCAGCTAATTAAATTACCTCATTATGTGATTACGATATATTACAGTCATAATGGATTTAAAATAGTAGTAAACTATTATTAAGGTTTTTATTTTGTTGTTGTTTTGTGAGTTAGATTGAAATCTGCGTTCAATGAGTCGAATTTGACGGCTCAGAGCGATTTAGTTCGCGATGACTCATGAATCATTCAGACCGATTTTGTGAACTGGTTCAACTGATTCAGTACAATTCGTTGCAGTATATACTCGCCGTTTCATTCAAATAAAGTACTTTGGTCGGAATAAATATAGACAATCGGATAAAAAAAAAATTACAAAAAATATAATTGTCACTGACACTACAAAACAAATATGTTTCGCCTCTCTAAAGTAAATCATTTTACCATACAACTTTACGTTCTCCACCATTTTCTCAATACATAGATAGCTACGTAATGATTTAAATTATTGAGTAATCACAGTGTTCCTCGCGCATCAGTCAGTAGTGCAGCGCTTGTGTGGTGTTCGGAACTGATCTCAGAACAGCGCTGAGCCTCGCTCGCAGCTCTACGTTACACTGACTCCATTTTGTGTGAAGGGCCATTCGCACAGACACGACACATTCACAGGAGAAACATCAGGTAGAGCCGAGATATGTAACTTACCTGAGACCGTGTATCTTCACGCTTGCTTGTATTTAACTTATAAGCGATGTATTGTTTAAACGACTGTATTTTGTGGAACGATTTCTTAGTTAATGAGCGCTCTGTGGATGTGGGTTGTGGCCTCGAGCCATTATTGTTGCAGAAATATGTAACGTTAGGTGTTTGACGCTTGCAGAATGACACTATCATTATATTGTGGTTGTTTTAACTTGTTATTATGGTTGTTTTAAGGAGGATGAGCGGTTGTCGTATTTTCATCGGTCGATTGAACCCCTCTGCTCGAGAGAAGGACGTCGAGCGGTTCTTCAAGGGTTATGGAAAAATAAGGGACATTGACCTGAAAAGAGGATTCGGATTTGTGGTACGTTTTGCCCTTTCTAGACAATTTAACAACATTGTAAATACATGCTCTATGCGTGTCAGTGCTTTAGCCGCAATGACTATAATAATAGTATATGGTCTGCCTACTGAGCTGCCTACATAGACCTACGGTGGTAGACGGCTCTCCTTTACACAGTATAAATAGTAGTATTGACATTTTTACTATTTAAAATATGTTTTTATATACTTTAAACTGTAATTGATTCCTGTGGCAAAGCTGAATTTTCAGCAGCCACTACTACTACTACAGTCTTCAGTGACACATGATCCTTCTGAAATCATTATAATATAAAGATTTGGTGCTCAAATATTTCTATTATCAATTTTAGTACAGTATATTGATGAATGGAAAGTTTATCTAAACCTCTGCGGTATATAATATTCACATGTAAATCTTTAATTGTTTCTTGCAGGAATTTGATGATCCGAGAGATGCAGAAGATGCTGTTTATGAGCTTGATGGGAAAGAGCTCTGCAATGAGAGGTATATTTTTAATCCGTTTCTATTCGTATATTGCTTTTCTCAATTCATATGGTTTCAAAACAGCTTTAATTACCGCAGTGAACAGGCCAAAAATAAGAAGGGTAAGGACAAGATGAAGCCTTGGAGGGAATTGAGACTTATGCTGCCTTCACGTGCTTATCGTAAATACAAGTTTCCTAATCGTAAATTGGACGTGAACGGCCTCTCAAGTCGTATTTACTACTGGGAAATTCGGAAATAATTTTGATACCCGAGTTTCTGAGTTGGGCGGGTCATAAATTTTAAACATGGTGGAGGGAACATCCATTGCTGCTGTCCATGCTGTTCTCACAACAACTACATCCCTTTGTCTTGTTGCTAAAGTAGAGTATTTATAGGCTACGATTATTCGAAGCATATTGTATGTTTTATTAGCAGTGAAATAAGCATGTATTTGACCGAAATTCCAGAATTGACAGCAAACTGCATGCATAGCGCGGTGAATGTTTATATGATTGTCAACCAATGGGGTGCTACATTTTATTCTTTCCGACATTAAAGCACTTGAATACGACAAGCTCGTAATCACGACTTCATAAGTGGGAAATAGGAAATTTCCGATAGCACGTGAAGGCAGCATTAGCAAAGGCAGACACGTGTATGAGGGATGTTTTGATTGCAGGGTGACCATTGAACATGCCCGTGTCCGTCTGCGTGGGGGCCGAGGCCGTGGTGGTGGTAGCAGTGGAGGACGTTTTCCTGGTCGGTATGCTCGTGGCTCCCAGGACAGCCGGAGGTAGGGGTCAATCTTTGTTGAATGTTCAAAAGTTGGGTCCAGTAAGATTTTTTTGTAAGAATTTAATAGCTGTAGTCAGCAAGGATGCATTAAATGGATCAAAACGAGCAGTAAGCAGTACTTTCAAATACTTTTTTTTTTAATGTATATTTCAAATAAATTCTTTTAAACTTTCTATTTATCAAAAGGTCCTAAAAGTAAATGTATCAGGGTTTCCGCAAAAATATTAAGCAGCGCAAATGTTTTAAAAATTGAAAATAAAAAATGTTTCTTGAGCACCAAATCAGCATATTAAAATGATTTCTGAAGGATCATGGGGTAATGATCCTGAAAATGCAGCTTTGCAATTACAGGATTAAATAACAACATTTTAAAATATATTAAAACTAAAAGCTGTTTTTCACAATTGTATTAATATTTCACAATATTACAGCTTCTACTGTATTTTTACAGTCTTGGCGAGCATAAGAAACTTTTAAAAATCTTGCTGACCCCAAACCTTTTAAACAGTAGTTTAATGTAGGGGTCGACCGATATGTGTTTTTCAGGGCCGATGCCGATACCGATTATTACAGACCAAGTGGACCGATAACCGATATTTTTAACCGATATATCATATCTGATGTAAAAATGAAAATTAATGTCAAAGTTAAGAATAACAAGGGCTCTGACAAAAACTGCCTTCCTTGGTGTTGATTGCACTTCTTACTCTTGTCATCCTCCAAGCATCCATCTACAATAAGGGTAATATAAAGAGAGAGTTAAAAGTGGGGCCACTGTATGCTTCATAATTAAGCCTATGAATACTCTACTACAGCTAAACAGCTTGGGCAAATGTACGTATTTGGCTTCAATAATTTACATGTTAGAAATGTATGTGTAATAGCATAACCTCTCATAATTATAATATAAGTGTAAATAATTCAATTGTCTTCATAGATCCATTGTAGAAATTGTGAAGAAGACTGCAACTATTTTAATTAAACTATAACACTAATAGCCTGTTATAGGCACACTTGGTTCAATAGCCTATTGAAATGTCACAATTTATGTCGTCCTAATCTTGGCCTATGTGACAGTAATTTCGATTAGTTTTGATTTACAGTGCAGTGCAAATGAAGCCATACAACATTAATTTCAGTTATCTGTCATTAATCAAATGAGTGTTAAACTCAATTTTTTGGCAAACAAATGGGTTTACCATTAAAATTAAAACATGGAACAAATAGCGTATTGTGTGATTATTCTTTTAAACAAAAGTTGTAATTGTTGTAGTAGTGTTAATAGATAAACCGAACTTTTATTTTGACGGGTTGCCATGAGGACCTCTTAAGTTTCTGTATAGCCTATGTATATGATATGGCGATCGTTTTACTCAAATGAAACGGTCAAATGCTCATGAAGCAACTCTTAGAGCAGTTCTGGGGATGTTGTTCATGTGTTTATGTCCTCATTTAGTGAGATGGCAGAAGCTGAAAACACCGCGAGCGTCGCGCACTTCAGTGTGTGTGTGTAATCAAAACCGCGCGTCAGTGCCATTCACATATACAGAGACACGCAGAATTCATATTTAAATAAGTCTTTTTGCAGCTTAATATTTACAGATACTAGTCCATAGCGCGAGTCGATTTAAGTGTACTGACCTACTTTTGATTAATTCATCCAAACTTTGACGAACTCCGTGACTCCGCGTTATACAGTAAATTCCCTTTATATGACTGGATTCCGCGATTCCGTCTGCGTTTTCCCCATCGCGGAAACCATAAATAGATAATATTGAGGTGTTTTGTAACTTCAGTGTAGTGGATTGTGATTTATTGCAACTTGAGCTACGTGTGCTGCTGCCTTTGAGAGACAACTGATGCGTGATCACTGAAACTGTAGCAGGCGCTTTCAGTGTGAGAGTGCCTTGGTCTTCCACATTGATTGGTCAGACTCGTGACTCCCAACAAATCAGATGCGCGGTGGGCGGAGACTGCTCTAGGCCACAGAGTGGTGAGTTCTGACAGGCTGCATCAGAGCCAAATGCGTTTCAAAATTAAATTAATTTTATCGGCACATCGGTTTTGAAAATGACCGATACAGATAATCAGAAGAATGCTTAATATTGGCGCCGATAATCAGTCGACCCCTAGTTTAATGGCACAGGTAGGGTTGTGTAAGCATAGTATGTTCAGTTTAGTCTTATTTTCTGCATTCAAAATAAGTCAATAACTCTAAGCGTTTCACTTGTCAGGAATCCTCCCCCAATGCGCACAGAGAATCGCCTCATTGTGGAGAATTTGTCATCAAGAGTCAGCTGGCAGGTGAGTGTTCAATGATTTTCTATCAAGTTTTGGTGAGTCAGTCACTGCAAATGACAAAAAATAAGGATTTCCTTCATAGATGAATAGAATATGTAGAGTTATGTTAATTTAATAGCTTTAACTATCCAATTAAATGTAAATCAATGGCAAAAATTGTCATTCTGAGATTCATTTCAAATTCAAGGTCATATAATAAATACTCCATTAGTGCTAGAGAAGAGGAAACGGTAAGGTTAAGTCACTTTGCCTCTGTTTTAACCAATTGTTCACCCCTCTATTTGCCAGCCTGACTGTTGTGTCGTATGGAAGAGCTCGCTAATGGTGGAGTTAACCCCTACAGGGCCCCTCTCTCTGCTTAAGCCACTCCCATTGTGCCCCACGCCTAGTTGACCTCCGCCGATCGCATGAGAGCTCTCTGTGAGTGATGCCCTCTCGCTCTAGACGCAGCGGCTGCCGCTACAAAGCGCAGTTTGTGACGGTGCCGTGCTGAAAGAGAGAGAGACAGAGAGTGAAAGCAAGAGAGAGGGGCAGAAAGAGAGCGAAAGAAAAAGAGAAACAGAGCATACGCAGTCAATCGAGGGGTTCGGTAATTTGAGAGGCTTCGATCGGTATACTCACCCACCCTGCTCTCTGGTGGTCCCGAGGATAAAATCTCCAGGTTATGGCCCCAGCCCGATGGGTACGTTCCCAGGTATTAGTCTATAATCTCTTCCTCGCTGTTCACGCTCGGTGCCCGTGAGGGGACGGCACAAATAGGGTACGATCGATGGAGGGAAGCCCTGTGCTCTACTACACTGTATACACTTGTGTTTTGGTAAGAATGCATCTGCCATGTAAATGTACATTTTATCAAATGTGGGGCCCTTTTTTATGAGCCGCTCCACATATTTCCTCTGCTAGTCTTGTAGTACGGGAGTCCGGGAATGTTACAGCATTGCAGGCCAAAAGTATCTTTGATTGAGACACCACCCCTTTTCATTCCAGCGCTCATTCATTTTGGCTGATAAGACACTGAAGTCTTTGTGTTTACATCACATTTAGAGGCCAGGGTTGGCCTCACAAGGCTTTGAATAGAGATTTATAAGAGCGTGAAATGTGGCCGATTCACTCCTCCACAACACGTTGTGATTCAAAGGTGTCAGCTTGGTTTTCGCTTTTTGCAGTTCTTTTCTGTCTCATTACTAATCCCTACACAGACCCTATACTTTTTGTTGATATGCATGTGCCGAAATTTTCTTCAGCCTGACTTTAATGTTTGTATGGAGCATATTGAACATGATCCAGGCTTGAGCATGAGCTGAGAGATTCTCGGACCCCAAATTTGATAGTTCAATTACTTTTGATTCTTCATAAAAACCTGTAAAAATGATCATCTAAGTTGCTTAGCTAAGTCAAAATGCTGGTGTACTGTGTGTAGGATTTAAAGGATTTCATGAGACAAGCTGGAGAGGTTACTTTTGCAGATGCCCATCGGCCAAAGCTTAATGAGGGGTGAGCTGGCTATTTTCTTTCCTGTTACTCTCCCTGCAGAACTGTTTTTGCATGAATCTGGATTGCTACTGTACCGTTTTTTTTGCTGTTTTGTGTAATACTTTTATCTTTCTACAGTGTGGTTGAGTTTGCTTCTCATAGTGATCTAAAAAATGCCATGGAGAAGTTGTCTGGGAAGGAGATCAATGGAAGGAAAATCAAACTTGTTGAGGCAGCCAGGAAAAAGTGAGTTATTGTTGTTTTTAGCTGTTTGTTAATGTTTAACCTTTTTATTAGTTTTACACGTATTATTAATTACATAAATGTAATATATAATACTGTATAAAATATACAGACATAAGTATGTAATATACAAATAAATGCATAAAAAATTATCATAAATGTTTCTATTATTGTGTTAGCACTACAAATATTTACGGATAAAATACTGTTAAAAAATTTAGGGTCAGTAATTTTTTTTTTGCTTTTTTTCCACCAAGGATGCATTACATTGATCAAATGTAGCAGTAAACATTTATAATGTTACAAAGGATGCTACATGTAAATGCTGTTCTTTTGAACCTTCTACTCATCAAAAAAAAAAGAATAATAAGAAATGTTTCCTGAGCAGGAAATCAGCATAGAATGATTTCTGAAGGATCATGTGACACTAAAGACTGAAGTAATTCAGCTTTGCATCACAAGAATTTTAAACTATAAATTAAAATAGAACAATTTATATTGTTAATTGTTAAATCGTACTATTTCACAATGTTACAGTTTTACTGTATTTTTTTAATAAAATAAATGCATCGTTGGTGAGCATAAGAGACGTCTTTCAAAAACATTAGAAAACGTATTGACCCTAAAATTTTGAAGATTGATTGACTGACTGATTGATTGATTGATTTTTCTCTTGTCCTATAGATCCAGAACTCGGTCTCGTTCAAATAGCTCATCCCGTTCTCGTTCCCGAGGGCGCTCCACGTCACGTTCTCGTAGCCGCTCCCATTCCCACAGCCCCAAATCACATAACCGCTCCAGAAGTCGGTCCCGTTCGGCCAGTGCTTCTCCTGTGCGGCCCAAAGAAGCACCACGAGCTGAATCGGCATCACCGCCGCCCCCAGCACAGCGCCCCCCACCGTCCCGCTCCCCATCTGCTGACAGTCGTCATTAGCCTCCACTGCCCTGTGTGCTGAGAGATGCATCTGTGGTCAACACTGCAAGAGGCTGATGAAGTTAGCAATATTGTCCCATCTTTGGTCAGTTTAGGTCCTGTAAGTGGAGGGACAGCCTCTCTACATGGCAGGAGTTTCACAGCACGGGCTCTGTTGCTAGTTTAAAGGCATTTGACAGGAGAATCACATTAAATCAGGAATATACTGCTGTTTTTGGGTGTTTTTTTTTTTTAAGTTCATGTCTAAAATGGGTATGTGGTTATTTTTTATCAATATATACAGAGTGAGGTTTGGTTGTTGAGAGTCTTTAATTGTAAAAATATATATTGTTTTCAATTATTGCGACCCTATGGTGTGTGTTGAAAATACTGAATTAGGGTTTTATAAATAATACATAGTATGAATCGTGACAAGAAAAAGGCTTTTAGTGCTTCATGAAATGCTGATAAGAATATGAATTTCAAGTGCGAGAACTGCCACACAAAATGAGGAGCAAGGCCAGAACAGCTATTTCATATCCAAAATATCCACCTTTTTCTTCAACGCGGAAGTAAACCTATGGGTGAGACTTCCAGGTCATTAGCCGCTATAGAGACCGGAAGCTAAACCATAGAATTTACAAATGGCTGCACCCATTTTTACGGCAAGAAAAGGGTGGTAAAATGAAGTTTCTAATACTTTGTGGGTCTTTCAATGTTTTATGAAACCGCTTGTGCTGTTTGGGCCAGCTGACTTTATTTTTGTTACTTCATGAATATACGGTATGTTTAATTGTTTGTAATGTGGATGCTTGAATTATAATCAAAGAATCGCCCAAGTTCCCTCCGCGCTGCATGATTAAAGAGATCTTTTCTCATTTGTGAACCCCGTATCATATACACCAGGGATCCTCAAATCTGGCCCACGAGATCCACTTTCCTGCAGAGTTTAGCTGTAACCCTAATCAATCACACCTGATCAGGATCATTAGAAAATCACAGACAGGTGAGTTTGATCAGGGTTGGAGCTAAACTCTGCAGCAGATTGGCCCTCCAGGGTTAGATTTGAGGAACCCTGATATACACCCTATTCAAATGCATTTAATTTCTAATTGTGGATACACATTTCAGTGTTGCATTAGTTTGTAGGAGTAAATTATGCTTTTTTTGCAATGCATAGTTTCTTTTGTTTAACAAAAAAGGATATGATTTTAGTATCATTTCCGATGTATTGTGTATTCCGGTTTTATGTAAAAATCAGGTTTTATCTGGATATGTTTTGATGCATGTGTTACCTTTCTGTACCATGGTACAAATATTACACATGAAAATGTTTTTGAACATTTATAAAGTTTGTGTAGCACTGTTAAAAATGAATAAATTACCGAAAAATGTTAGTAATGAGGTCAGTCATTTCCAAAATGAAAATCACATAATCTGAAACCGTAATGACAACATTACAGTACAACCTTAAACAAAATGTACAATCAAATAGAATTATACATTCATTGCTCAAATAATAAGTCAGTGTTCCAAATAAGACAGTAGGTGGTTTGTTAATGCAGTGTCTAATACGAGGTCGCACAACAGTACAAAAGTTCCTGCTTTTTCAGTAGTCTTAAAACAGGTGCTATATTTTTGAAACTGAAAGTGTCTATTTTTTTTTTTACTATTCATTGTGTTTTAATCCATAAAAATACATTTTTCAACATGTTTTCAATTGTTAAAAATATATATATATATATATTCTAACAATACATTTGTACAGTAAAGCTAACTATTTTTTAACATATTCTATACTGAATTTTTTCAGGAGGAACAACAAAACATGTAGGTGTGCCTGTATATTGTTCATTATTCCCCATGGCCCCAGCATCTGTGGTAGTTTGGCCCTAAATTCCTTGAGTTCATTTTGAACTTTATAAGCACTATGGGGTCCCTCAGATGTCACTGTTAGAGGGCCCGTTAGTTTCTTCAGCTGCTCTTTCCCCTTCTGTTTCTGTGTAAAAAGAGATGATAGTTATTTTTAGAATTTAAAATCCATTATTTCATTTTTTTTAATTAATTTTTTTTAAAAATAGCAATTAAATGCTTATTTTGGTTGTTAGGTTCATTTTCAAGTATTAGTTCACCTGTTATAGTAATAGCTCGCTGAAATTTACTCATTCTCAGGCCATTCAAGATGTAGATGAGTTTGTTTAGTCATGAGAACAGATTTAGAGAAATTTATCATTACATCACTTGCTCACCAATGGATCCTCTGCCATGAATGGGTGCCGTCAGAATGAGAGTCCATACAGCTGATAAAATTAAATTTAACTTAAAAATCACAATAATCCACATGACTCTAGTCCATAAATTAACATTTTGTGAAGCAAAAAGGTGTATATTTGTGATAAATTTATCAAGATGTTTTTTTTACATTCAAATTGTTGCTTCTTGCTAAAATCTCCAGAAATATACACAGATCAACCACTGCTTACAAGTGAAAGCAGCCCAAAATATTTCTACACAAATAGGTCAGTGGATTTTTTTTTGTGGATTAAAGGATTTTATGATGGATTTGTTTTATTTTTTTATATAAATTTACATAATTTAAATTCATTTACAGACGCATAGCTTTTCATATTACAAGACATTAGTTGATGGATTGGAGCTCTGTTTATTTACTTGTGGATTATTGAGATGTTTTTATCAGCTGTTTGGACTCTTATTCTGACGGCACCCATTCACTGCAGAGAATCCAACAGTGAGCAAGTGATGTAATGCTAAATTTATCCAAATCTGTTCAAATGAAGAAAAAAACAACTCCTCTACATCTTGGATGGCCTGAGGGCGAGTAAATCTTTAGCATTTCATAACATAAGTTTATAGAGTTCATGTACCTTTTTAGGATGGTCTCAGTCTCTGATGGCATCTGAATACGACTATGAAGATGAGTGCCTCGACTATTTGGAAAACAATATAAATGATAGGGAAGAAATACAGCTGACCAATGTGCTCAGCAGGGAAGGCCACCTTCAGGATTGTGGTACACAGCTGAATGTTCTGACAACCCACCTCCATAGAAACCGTCCGTCTGCAACTGAGGCCAAAGAACAGAAGTGAGTATGATACTAATGTATACTGCACTGTGACTGAACAATACGTCAATCTGGCTGATTATCTTGAGAATGTGTTGAGAAACATTACAATTTCATACGGTGGACATACATACGGTGCATTCATGCTGAACAGAGAGGACAATATATATCCACATATGAATCCAGTCAGTGGCATCAATGCAGCAATGGCTATAAGTTGACAGGACAGAACTTTGAAAAATTTTCCTCCTTGAGATATACCAGCAAGAAAACCAATGACAACGAATGAGATCAGCAGCAGCGCCAACCCAACCTACAGACCAACAGGAAAGTAAATGCAGAACATGCATTATAATTGTTTATCATTTGTCTATGGCATGTAGCCAGAATATTTATACTTCACAATACAACAGTTTGCGTGGTCAAGCAGTGTTCCAGATTGTTGATGCAATACAGTGTTCACAACATGGCAGAATTACCATAATTACCAGAGGACAAGGCAGAGCTCTCAAAAAATTCCCACTTTACAAATTGTGATTATGAGTTCTTTAAGAGCATAAATTCTTTGTAAACTACAAGTCGGAATCTCATAATCACGGTAATTCTGTGTGAGCCTGTGTTTTTGAGTTCCAGGTCTGTTTATGGTGGGGATTTTTTTCATTGATTTCAAACATTCTTTCAAAAATGAATTCAGGAACAAAACAAGTAGCTGTCTTTATGAATGTGTAATTGAATCATATACTCAACTGATTCTTCAAAGATGCTGATTCATTCAGGAACTGAACACCACTACCATGCTGAGGTGCGTTTCCCAAAGGCAGCTATGGTCGCAAATTCCTAAGTTACCAATAGAGATCAATGGAACTTGTGACCATAGTTAGCTAGTAATGCTTTTGGGAAATGCACCACTGGTCGGAGTCACGCAACTATTTTGTTTTGTCTGGCAAAACTTTGCAGGTATATTGTCAGTAGAGTGGTGGTGTATGAAGGACCGCTCAAACAGAACTCATTTTTAAAACAAGCAGCTTTCTAGAACACGAGCGAACTTTGCATGGGGAATTTGTTTGCCCTCAAACGAAACTATCAATTACATGGAAATGACTGGATTTGCGTGCCAATATTTTGCAGAATAAGGGTAAAGGTGACTTCACTTTTACTCAGTGTTAACCTCATGTTTATTGAACTGTTGAATAAAAGCAGTATCACACTCTGCGCATCAATTAACACACACCTGGGTGATGATCTTAGAATACTGGGGCACTCGGTAGTTGATCAGGATCCCAATACCGCCGGGCACCAGGATCATAATCAGGGCAAGAGTGATGATAGTGAAAGGAACAGATTCTGCCAGGTTTGAGATACCCTGGCTGTACAGGTAGAGCAGGAGGGGCATCATACCCAATCCCAGTGCCGTGGAACAAGCAGTCATCACAATACTGAGAGAAAAATAGATCAAATTAAAAATAAGGAGATACTTTGTGCAACTATAAGGTGTCCTGTGTTAAATGGCAATACTGCACTGGACAAACTTGGATATTTAACTCATGTAACAATGTATTAATATGACTATATACAGGTGCATCTCAAATTAGAATGTCGTGGAAAAGTTCATTTCAGTAATTCAACTCAAATTGTGAAACTCGTGTATTAAATAAATTCAATGAGTTTGAATTCAAAGTAGTTTAAGTCTTTGGTTCTTTTAATTGTGATGATTTTGGCTCACATTTAACAAAAACCCACAAATTAGAATACTTCATAAGACCAATAAAAAATAAAAAAAAACATTTTTAGTGAATTGTTGGCCTTCTGGAAAGTATGTTCATTTACTGTATATGTACTCAACACTTGGTAGGGGCTCCTTTTGCTTTAATTACTGCCTCAATTCGGTGTGGCATGGAGGTGATCAGTTTGTGGCACTGCTGAGGTGGTATGGAAGCCCAGGTTTCTTTGACAGTGGCCTTCAGGTCATCTGCATTTTTTGGTCTCTTGTTTCTCATTTTCCTCTTGACAATACCCCACAGATTCTCTATGGGTTCAGGTCTGGTGAGTTTGCTGGCCAGTCAAGCACACCAACATCATGGTTATTTAACCAACTTTTGGTGCTTTTGGCAGTGTGGGCAGGTGCCAAATCCTGCTGGAAAATGAAATCAGCATCTTCAAAAAGCTGGTCAGCAGAAGGAAGCATGAAGTGCTCCAAAATTTCTTGGTAAACGGGTGCAGCGACTTTGGTTTTCAAAAAACACAATGGACCAACACCAGCAGATGACATTGCACCCCAAATCATCACAGACTGTGGAAACTTAACACTGGACTTCAAGCAACTTGGGCTATGAGCTTCTCCAGCCTTCCTCTAGACCCTATGACCTCGGTTTCCAAATGAAATACAAAACTTGATCTCATCTGAAAAGAGGACTTTGGACCACTGGGCAACAGTCCAGTTCTTCTTCTCCTTAGCCCAGGTAAGACGCCTCTGACGTTGTCTGTGGTTCAGGAGTGGCTTAACAAGAGGAATACGACAACTGTAGCCAAATTCCTTGACACGTCTGTGTGTGGTGGCTCTTGATGCCTTGACCCCAGCCTCAGTCCATTCCTTGTGAAGTTCACCCAAATTCTTGAATCGATTTTGCTTGACAATCCTCATAAGGCTGCGGTTCTCTCGGTTGGTTGTGCATCTTTTTCTTCCACACTTTTTCCTTCCACTCAACTTTCTGTTAACATGCTTGGATACAGCACTCTGTGAACAGCCAGCTTCTTTGGCAATGAATGTTTGTGGCTTACCCTCCTTGTGAAGGGTGTCAACGATTGTCTTCTGGACAACTGTCAGATCAGCAGTCTTCTCCATGATTGTGTAGCCCAGTGAACCAAACTGAGAGACCATTTTGAAGGCTCAGGGAACCTTTGCAGGTGTTTTGAGTTGATTAGCTGATTGGCATGTCACCATATTCTAATTTGCTGAGATAAGGCCCTTTCGCACCGCAGGAACCTTTTCATAGTACCCAAACTAATTGTGGAATTACCCACTTTTTGGCGTGTTCGCACCGCTGGAACTAGGAACTGTTTTAGTTCCCGAAACTCCGTTTGGAGGAACTAATTAGCTCCTATTTCAGAGTAGGGTCTAAAACAGTTCCATAGGAACTATCGTGATGTAAAAAACGCCCTCACCCGCCATGATTTAAAACGCCGTGTAAACACATACTGTGTAAACATCGCATTAACTTATATTTCGCAAGAATGGAGAACAGCGATAGATGGACGGACGCTGAAGTGCAGGCACTTTTGAACTCCTTTTCGATCTTTCAATCGCTTGACGTATACGTCTACATTCCATGTCCATTATTGTGAACCCCGCAAGACACAACAAAAGCACAGCTCCGATCACAGCGTCCTCCATCCGACTGTTGTTAACGTTGTTCTTCTTTTTGTTTTTGTTGTTGAACGGCATGCACAAATGACGTCGTTGTCGACCAGCTTACGTCACTTCCTACTGTCGGTGCGAATGCAACCCTTTGAATGGTACTCGGAAATAGTTCGCGCAAAATCGTCCCAGTACGTTAGTACTGTACTTTTAGTTCTGGAACTAAAGCGGTGCGAAAGGGGCTATTGTGAATTGGTGGGTTGTTAACCCTTCTGCAGTTCTTATTTGGGAGTCACACTCATGGCCTTCACGGTCAAAAGTGACCGGACACCTGAAATTTAATTTATTTTTCTTCAGTAAAATCAGTCTAATATATTTTTGTTCAATAATATTTTTTCTTTTTTCTTCTGTATTTTGAGAGAATTTTATGGTACTAATTAATATTTATGCAATAATTATGATATATTTTTCCCATTGAAAATGGTACAAAAAATTTTTTTTTCACATTTTTTCAAATTATTTTTCAATTTATTTCAGATGAAAATAGACACTAGGCCTTTAAAATCCAATTTTTTGAATGCAGATTAGCACCTCCTGGTGTGAGTAAAGAAAGAAAAACATGTAATTTCATGCTGTAACCACTAGTTGCCTGTATAGGACTCTATAGAGAGGCTTGTGAATTCCCTAGTTGTTTTTAGACATAATTGTTTACTTTTATTGGGTTGTCGATATAAATGTATATTTAGGCATTCTCAAAGACTACTTTTTGTCAAAGTTTATATTTTTTTGCATTATTATTATTATTATATAGGGTATTATATTGATTTTTGCATTATTATTACTAGTCAACCCTGAACACAAAGCATTTTATTACACACTAACATTAAAAAAAACTATAAAAATGTAACAAAAATGAAGAAGAATGCTTTATCAGAGCCTAATCCTTCAGGGTCTGATCTGATTTCAACCTCTTATTTCACTCTAACTCATTTTGGCTATATGGTTATAGTCATACCAATTCATTTGAGTGTGTATAATTGGGTATGTGTGTGTGTGTGTGTGTGTGTCACCATTCTGGTGAAGCTACGATTTTTAAAAATTCTAAATGTAAAATTCTCCGGTCAGAAATGACCGACGGCTGCAGAAGGGTTAAATGTGAGCCAAAATCATCACAATTAAAAGAACCAAAGACTTAAACTACATCAGTCTGTGTGCATTGAATTTACAGGAGTTTCACAATTTGAGTTGAATTACTGAAATAAACGACATAAACTTTTCCACGACATTCTAATTTATTGAGATGCACATGTATATAAAGAGTTTAGTTCCAAAAGGCGATAAACGCCATTTAACACCGAAATTGTATCTGGTTGGTATTGAAAAGTCAATTTTTAATTTTACGCATAATGCGATATCCGTCGAGATATTCTGTCATGTTTTCTCCCTTTTTTTTTTCCAAACTGCGACAAACTTCAGTCTCCCTTCTCTGCAGAACTCGATATATCCGCTCAACCATTCCACGCACTGACAGTAGGCTACACCCGGCATCCGAGTTTTTGATCAACAAACAAACAAAAAGGGCTGCACGATAAATCCCATGTGAGTGTCATGCGCATATCGTGATTCTCGTCAGCAAAGCCGGTTCTGTGATCAGTAGTGAATCTCCATCACGTGCTTTCAGATGGAGCGGCATTTAATACACAGAGCCGTAGATAATCGCGTTCATAATAGCAGATTAATCGCATTCGATTATGAACGCGATATTGCGTAGCTTGTCAGTGAAAGTGTTTTTATGAATGCCATTTATGTTTTTGTTAACACTAGTCAACTAAATGAATGTAACATGGCAAAGATGAATGCACGTTTGGAAGCTGAATGTAAGGGAAATGTCATTTTGGAATTTCTGTGGTCTAATGTGATATTGTTGTTCATGTTCTTGTTCATGATTAACTTTTCTTTTATTGTTGTAATTAATTCATATAATTAACAAGATGACCCGTTGAATTCATTTTGGGAGCAATGACTGGTTGAATGTAGGCTATTTTTAGTCCAGTGCCTGTAGCCTATATAAGATTAGTATTGACTAAGTTCAGAGGCTGTCATATGTGGATAAACTTGCTTTGTTGTGTATTTTCAACTGTTTCAATATGAAAAATAACTCTTATATTGATTCAATGGATTGCATTTTGAAAGAAAAAAAAAGTGTCATGGATTTATTGCATTTTGGGGAAAAAATAATCTCTTTTCATAATAAATCTTTGAAAATCTAAATATATATAATATAAATATGATATAGGCCTATATATAAATGCGCACAGGTAGGCCTACTCAAATTACTGAAATTATTAGAATGATTTGGACTTTCCAGTGATATTCAGAGAGAGAGAGAGGACCGTTTAGGTCCGATTCATTATAATAAATCTAGACAGTCATCAGTGTTATTAAAGTTGCCATTATTACCATATCACATCATTATGTATTATTCATAGATTATTCATTTAGCATGGACAAATGGTTATTTTTCTTTTTCTTTTCTCAAAAAAGAACTGAATGAGTGTTAATTATACAGTAAATAATTAAATTAACAGCATTTTTTATATATATATATATATAAATACTGTATAGTTTTAACAAATCAAACTCAAATTCCAAGCACCACTGAGAACCCTCTATAAGGTATGCAAACATCTTAGGCAAACATTTTTTGCTGATCTTTAGTGATCTGTTATTTTCGCAGTATCTATTCAAATGATTTAAAGGAATTCCATAGATTGCTAAACTTTCTTGCAGCAAATAATCTCAGTAAAGTGAAGCTCATCATTTTCTCCATAGTCTACTATTGAACATTTATTTTCTCAAGAATTACCTGAGGTTCATGTCTCCCTCGAGGGCGAGAGCAAAGATGTTGGAGAGGTTTCCTCCCGGACAGCACCCACAAATTAACACAGATAAGCTCTCCATAGGACTCAACTGAAACAGCTTCGCAAAGCAGAAGGCTGTGAGGGGCATTATACCATATTGAGCCCCAACTGCAATTGCCACCCCTTTGGGTTTGATGAAATAATTCTTGATCTTTGATATTTCCATTGTGCATCCAAGAGACACCATGGTGATAAAAAGAATAACAATCAATGCCAAGCGGATAACCTTGTCAGCATTCTCATTGAATGCAAAGTTTTGTGAGGTGATGTTTGCATCCGTGTTGAAACTTGAAAAGTTGGAATCGATGGCTGGATTTACAGTGACCTCCATTTTTGAAAGTGGGGATGTATAAGTGTGAGCTAGAAGTGAGAGAATGTTAAAGTGTCAAAAACATTCATGTAGTTTTGCAAAGTTTGTTTCTGTAGAAAGAAATCTCAAGAATCTCAAGCCTACCTTTGATTCATGCAGTTCTTCAGTGACTGTGTGGGATCTTCTCGGAAAGCCAGAGTGAGCCAGTTAGAGAAAAATAGTGGTTTCCTATCTGTCCTCTAATCTGGTGCAGTTCTTTTTTTTTTTCAACTCACTTGGTCGTTAACCCTTTAAGGGCTGAGCTACATATAACTTCATTTTTAATCATATTTACATTTAACATCACAATTTAGTTAATATAGACACACCTCCAAACAATGTACACTAGTAGGAACATAACAGTTATGACCAAACATGCATATATAGAATTTTGTTTCAGCTTTTTCTTACACAAATATTACAAACAAAATTGAAGATAATTGAACATTTTGTAATTTACCAATTTGCCAATTTTCATACATGTCATCTCTCATATATTTGTTCTACGCTAAGAAATTAGTCAAATAATTTGGACTAATTTGAAATCTGAGTAATCTGTATATATTTTCTTAAATATCACAACCACTGGTATAAATCTAGCAACATGTTATGCAGATTTCCTTGATAACTTGCAAAATAGAAATGTATAGTAAGTTATAGTGCTCTTTGCCAAGTTTCAAAGCTGAATTTTTTTCAAGGCTGTGATTCTCGTGTTCTTTGCAACCCACTGTCTGTAACCACATCCTACGTAACGCAGCACTATATAACACGAGATGCCAGTGGAAGATTTCACAAATACAATAACATGGTAGAACCACATAATCGAAAAAAACAAGTACTTCCAATAATTCCTGTTAGTCAGCATCTAACAACTAAACAACTTATGTTTTGATGTATGCTCTTTCTGGGCAAAGGGCTAGCTAGCTCGGTCTCAGCATGATCTCTCTAAAAAATTTGGGTTATTTCAAACACAAGCGCTGGGTAAATATAGGACAGGACATGTTGGGTTAATTTTACCCAGTAAATTGGGTTGTTACTCCAACGAGACAAAATATCTAGATTGAGCTTCAGGTGGAGTAGTAAAATATATGCAGAAGAAATGGGAATGAATAATATCAAGATGATTCCAACAATTGTAATCTCAGAATCTGAGCCGTGGGTACATTGTTTTTCCCGTAAGAGGTGTGGCCATTTGTAAATTTTATTGGTTTGACTTTCGGTTTCATCCGAATCCTGCACAATGTTTTACCATATTATTTTAATGTATTATCTTAATTATGCACACACTAGTTTGTAGTGCAAACAGTTTTACCATTTTCTGCACATTGCTATTGTTCTCGTTATTCATAAGAATAAGTTGGAGATGCATTACACCATAAGCATCTTTTGGAAGTCATAAAGGAAGAGAGAGAAGTAGACCTGGAATCAGCATTTTCAGTCTATGTTAGAGACCAATATTCCCAGTGTATACAAGTTTTTACAGATGGTTCAAAAGACTGAGCATGCTGGGGCTACCTTTTTAGTTCCAGACCAGAAAATTATTGGAGTAAAGCAAACATCAAATCATTTTGGAGTCTATACAGTAGAAATGATGACGATACTCCAGGCATTGAAGTGAGGAATATAAACCTGGAGCTTAAAGGAACACTCCACTTTTTTTGGAAATAGGCTCATTCTCCAACTCCCCCAGAGTTAATAAGTAGAGTTTTACCGTTTTTGAATCCATTCAGCCGATCTCCGGGTCTGGTGATAGCACTTTTAGCATAGCTTAGCATAGATCATTGAATCCGATTAGACCAGTAGCATCGCGTTCAAAAATGACCAAAGAGTTTCGATAGTTTTCCTATTTAAAACTCGACTCCTCTGTAGTTGTATCGTGTACTAAGACCGGCGGAAAATGAAAAGTTGCGATTTTCTAGTACGATTTGGCTAGGAACTATACTCTCATTCCGGCGTAATAATCAAGGAACTTTGCTGCTGTAACATGGCCGCAGCAGGCGCAGTGATATTACGCAGCGCCTGAAAGTAGTCCCCAGCTATATTATAACTAGTTACCTTGCTGGGGACTACTTTCAGGCGCTGCGTAATATCACTGCGCCTGCTGCGGCCATGTTACGGCAGCAAAGTTCCTTGATTATTACGCCGGAATGAGAGTATAGTTCTTAATCATATCA
This sequence comes from Acrossocheilus fasciatus, assembly GCA_036784905.1. NCBI lineage: Eukaryota > Metazoa > Chordata > Actinopteri > Cypriniformes > Cyprinidae > Acrossocheilus > Acrossocheilus fasciatus. The sequence continues at coordinate 20,770,085 of CM071957.1, read as the reverse complement.
GCCTAGAAAATCGCAACTTTTCACTTTCCGCCGGTCTTAGTACACGATATAACTACAGAAGAGTCGAGTTTTAAATAGGACAAATATCGAAACTCTTTGGTCATTCAATGATCTATGCTAAGCTATGCTAAAAGTGCTATCGCCAGATCCGGAGATCGGCTGAATGGATTCAAAAACGGTAAAACTCTACTTATTAACTCTGGGGGAGTTGGAGAATGAGCCCATTTCCAAAAAAAGTGGAGTGTTCCTTTAAGATCTTTCAAATCTACCAATATATTCTCTTTAGAATACTGCAAGTAGGCCTACAAGTCAGAATAAGATTTCAGTGAATGAGCTCCAGCACATATATATATAGGAGTGAAAGCAAATGAGGACAAATTAGCAAAACAAGAAACAGACATATAAATTCCATTAAGTAAATCAGAAATCAAAGTATTAATCTGAAATAAAAAGTAAAAATAAGTAAAATAAAAGTAAGATATAGGCTTGTCTATAGGTAAAGTAAGGAAATAAAGGTTTATCTACAACAGAATATGTTCAGGCCATTTTAACCACACTCTCAAACTAGTAAGAAAACACCCAAATAGTTTATGTGAAAAATGTCAGATTGAGGAGATTATATCTCACGCAATTATTGAATGTAGTAAATACAAAACTAGGAGCAATATGAGAAGAAATGAGGAAAGAGTTCAGGAATTAAATATTAAGGCTGTAATAAAATGGTCTACTGAGAAAAATAGTAAATCTTTCTTTGATTTTATTAGAGGAACAAGGCTGAATAGATTTTAAACTCCGTAACACACTCCAGAGCAGAAGTCGGCGGTAACGCACCAGTTACATTGGTTGCCAGTCGCCGTTAAAAACCAAGAAGTAGCCTATAGTCTACTCAGTACTACTTCACATAAACCAATCAATTTAGTTTTATTAGTTTCATACATAGCCTATTAGGCTATATCAAAATACAATATTTTGTTCTAATGGAACAAATAATCTCAAACTTTACGGGGTTTTAAATGATTATTTTTGTAATGTGGGTATGGTGAGGTGTAGGACCTACTAAAAATAAACATTTTCGCTTGTCTCCTCCAAATGAACACACACTAGGCCTAATATGTTTAAAGAAATTATTATTCATCAGCTCTAAGCAAGACACCGAGCCAGTTTGCTAATTCTTCTTCTCACCACTGTTTCCTGGGTTTTACAGGGTAATTACTCACTTACGAGTCACCCCCTGTCCTTTCAAAGAATAGTACAACGGCGATCGCGAGAATACACCTCGTCCGTTTGGGGAGGTGCGCGCGCAGTCAGCGGAGCCCAGCTTCGAATCGCTCTCGCGGTATTTTGATGTCAACAATCGATCTGAGCAGCGCAAACACCCCTTTAACATGTCGCGGGAAGTGGCACGTCTGGTCACCTTATGTTACACTCAGGGATTGAAATGAACTTTTTCACTCACCAGCCAATTTGGCTGCTACATTTTTAAGTTACCAGCCACTCATAAATTCTACTAGCCAAAAAAACAAACAAACAAACAACAACAACAACAAAAACGAAATAAACCAACAGCTTGAGGCTGTCTACACTGGACCTGACAAAGCGACCGTTGCAAATAATTTTGTGTCAGTACTAAAGGTGTGCGATATTAACAACAACAACAACAACAAAAATATCTCAATATGTTTTGTGATTTTATCGATAAAGATAATTACACAATATATTTGCTGAGTGTGTTATTGTGCTGATATCTTAAGGACCGTGGACAGCTGACTCCTATAGTTTTTGATATTCTTCCTATTCTCTGTGTGTGGTCAGTTCACAGCAGTGATAGAAATTAACCTTTTCTAATAAGTTTAAATTGATTTGAAGCTTTTATGGGCATTTTTACCTTTATAAAGCCATTTTTTCTAAAAGTGTGCATCGTCTTTTGAGTCAAATTCTGACATTTAATCAATCAATTATAATAATAATACATTTAGGCTGTTACTAAAGAAATGAAATCAGTATCAAGAAAATTTATCTTTGTTGAAGTTTATGGCATTTAGATGTATTTTCACATGTTAATGCAGCTTAGAGGGACATGGAATGCTTTAACCTGCAGTTACAAATGCATAAATAAAGTTTTAATATTTTAAACATGAAATGTAGAATACTGATATTTGAAATGAAAAGATACTTTAAATGTAAAATTAAAACTGCCAATAGGTGGCAGCAATTCACTGTTAATAAGTGAGTCAATGCTATTGAACCGAAACATTTAAACTGTTGATTCATTCAGGAACTAAACACCGTCATGTTGCTCAGAGACTCAAAACAGCGTTGTGGCTGTGTTTGGAATGTTTTTTGTTGGCGAAATGGAGCAAAAACAGCCAATATGGTGACTTAAACGTAAGTCTCTTGATATTAACTTATTGTTTATTGAACTGTTGTATAAAATCAATATCACATTTGTAACAATGCTGATTTTTTTCAAGAAAAAAAACGGCACTCTTCGTGTGATATTGAAATATATACATTTTCTGCCCCTTATCTTGAATTATGTGATCATTCTTAATGCATATTAATAGACTAAATCATGCAAAGAACCCAGTCTAAATGCGCACGTGCACTAAACCAGACTTCATTACATAGTCGCATTGACTGTATAGCATAGTCGCCTATACATGCACTCTGTAGGTGTGTTTTGTTTGGTTTTTGCAATATACTCCATAATGTCATGATGTCTCATGAGTTCAGTTTTGGTGCTAAACCTGCGCAGATTTGGTTTGCATTAACTTCCCCCAAGAAATTAACGAGTGAACATAATTACGAAAGGTAACCCGCCAAATTGGCTAGTGATTTGACGACGTTACCCGACCCGCATTTGGCGGGTGTTAATTTCAAACCCTGGTTACACTGTATTTCATATCAGTAATAAAAAATATGATATTCTAACGTATTCTATTCAACATTACTAATGAAACAAGAACAGTTAGATGTTTTTTGTTGTTGTTGTTGTTGTTTTTAAATAGGCCTACATTATAATATTACCAATAGCAGCCAGTGCTACAAATGAATCAAAATCAGTTCGATATTTCAATGCATATTATTATTATATAATAGGCCTATTGCATTTAACAATAGGCTACTAGTAGGCTAATGAAGCAAGATCAGATAGATATTTTCTTAAAAATATTATTATAAATAACAGTACAACTAATGAATCAAGATCAGTTAGATATTTTAATGTATTATTACACTATTTTATTTTAAATAGCCTATAATTACCAACAAATGTGGATTAGTCAAATGTGTTTTAAACAGCTGAACATCTTCTAATCATAAAGCAGAATTATACTGCCATCTAGTGTTGAATATTAAATACGCTATAAACATTACATGTGTTTAAAACAGAAAATAATCTGAAAAGTTCCACTATACTTTATGGTATAGTGACTAAATTAAATGACTAACATTATCCATGTTATGAACTGTCATTTAAAAAAAAAAAAAATACTTGCAAGCTTTTATAATGGTACTGCAGTGTTATGACAGTACACATATGTTTGTGTTTAATTGATACAACATGTGCATTTATATGCATACACTGGCATTGCATTTCTCAGAAAGGGAACAGGGTGGGAGATTTTAATCCTGCAGTGAAGCAGAGCCCCCCTGAGGAGGTATGGGGGAAGGGTGCTGGTGGGTCACGCAGATTGTCTGAGCTCATATGCACGCTGCTACATAGACAAAGCTGCTTTTTAGAGCGGTTACCCTTCATCCCGGCTTCAGTCTCCTGTAGTCTGTTCCCTTCTCCACAGCCACTACTAGTGTTTAGAAAACAGACAGTTAGGAGGGCAAAAATGGATCATTACTAATGGAGGGAGCATCATGAGAATGAATGAAAGGAGTTTTGCCCTTAGGACTGCAGTGCATTCCCAGTATTGACACTCCTTGTACAATCTTTGACCAATATGGCTTCCAAAATGTGCACGGCTTATAATGAAGAATTTTAAAATGGAAATATTTAATGCAGCATGATGAGTAAACAAGAAGTTAGTTTATAATGGATTTTAATCGCAATTACGGCTGAAAATTGGGTTTTTCATTCGGACAGTCCCATTAAAGGGTCCTTATTGTTCTGGAATAGGGTGTGTCAGAATAAAGATAGGCTAGTGAGAACAGGTGAGTGACAGTATTTGTGTGTTTGCACGAGTCCCCCTATTTGGTACTCTGACCTTGTGGGGGAGTGAACACAACTATGTGCTTGTTTTGACCCTTTTACTGATCCAGCAGCTCATATAATCCACTGTTTAAGCTCCTTATCTGTAGCACTATTTTGAGGAGAGAGGGAAAAAATATACTGTCTGTCTTGCTTTTAGTTTTGTTTACTGTTGATTTATAGCCCATACAGAACAGAATTTAATTTGAAATCATATCTCTGAAAGATATATAAAAGTTAAGTGGGATTGTTACGTCCCAGGATGTATTTGTTTAATACCTTGTCTACATCTCTGTTTGTTCTCTCTCTCTCTCTCTCTCTCTCTCTCTCTCTCTCTGCCGTCCCTTCAGCCAGGTATGAGCATCAGCTGTGCCTAATTAAAACCAAGCTCTGGGGGTGACCTGATTGGTTGATGAGATGGGAGCTGGTGGATAAAGCTGAGGTGGAACGCCAGGATGCTGAGAGTCTTTCCTCCTGCCCACAGCGTGTGATTGTTGGGTGACTGTTGTGAGGGCCTAAAGCCTAGGTTTGTGTTACTAAGTGTTTATTTTGTTAACCAATCTAACCTGTTTATAGTCTGACTCTGTTGCACTATATACTATTCAAGTTCCTTTACCTGTATTTAATTTTGGAGAGCTGTAGAGAGGTGGATGCCATTTTCTTTTGCTAATTGGGTTTTCTCCTGTTTTTGGTCAGATAGGGAGTGAGGTAAAAGTTATGTTTATTAGTCTTTTATTTATTCAGGTAAGATAGTGTGATCCTCTCAACATGTAGACCTCTTTTGTTTGTTGTTTTGGCCTGGTCCCTCCTTGAAGTTTCTTGCTTCCTCTTTCAATTGTATTTCAAATCCGTATGTGACTTGCTGGCAGGGACGGGGGTGAAGACTGCCACCAAAAACTTCTTTTTGTTTGTTGCACCTTTTCCCCAACCCCTAGATGGGGAAGGAATGTAACCGGGATCATGAAATACTAGAATATGCCATTTGATAAAAGTCAGCTGTATTTTTATCTATGTATGTGATAAGATTACAAGATATGTGGCCTTTTTGATCATTAAACAAAATGCATTTTTATATAGTATGTCAGCCTATGAACAATGTTATTTATACATTTCCCTTATGATTTAAACGTTTTAACCATTTAACTTTTTAATTAAAAAAACAAACACCGTCATAACAGCAAAAACAGTGTTGTTGTTACTTTCAGAGATTTTGTAAATATCTTTCATTTAATTTCTGGTCATGTAGTTGATATTTACCAAGTGGTGTGTGTGTGTTTTTTTTTTTTTTTTCTAATCTAAATTTATTTTCTATACCTCATGACTAAAAAAAAGAGATAAATTGTATCAAAATATATGAATAGAAATCAAACCTTAGATATTATTTCAGAAGGGTAATTAAGTGTAGGAATTAAGTTTATTTAGAAGTTGTTTTATTTGTTGTTTTAAGCCGTAACCCCTATTCATCTACTTAATAGTATATGTCTTTGGTTTGTATTGTTAATAATTGTCTAATAACAATAATAAAATACGAATATTAACAACACTTTAAATATTTATCGTGTAGTATTACTCACACATATTTGTAGCATTAGTAATCACCATATTAGTCACAAACAGCAGTGAGCACTTTCCACGTGTCTTGCTTGTAGAGCGACAAAAAAATAAACTACAATTACCACGAAGCATTCTCGTTAAAAGGGCTTTCCTTCAACGCGAAGTAGAGACGCAACTCCGAAATGCTGACTGGGTGTTGTAGTTGTATATAGTAGTTTTTACGTTAAACCAACCGACCAAGTGGTTCTAAAAAACAACAAATCCCATAATCCCTTGCGCCGCAATCACAGGCGTGACAAGCTACGGTAAATGTCCGTGTGTAGGCGAGTCACGTGTGGAGAGTCCGTTGATCTCGTTTCGTGTAAGCAGTGAATCTCTCCTGTTTGTTCATTTGATTTGGGCCCCATTTCATGTTGTTTTCAAAACAACATTTCGTGTAAATTCATCTATCTTCGCCGAAGAATGAGCGACAACGATGATATCGAGGTCGATAGTGATGTGAGTATAGTTATTTGTGTTTGTACTCTGCATGTATGAGAACGAAACCTCTTGTATTTTCGATACTTGAGCCTCAATACGAGGCTAGCCTGTTAGCTAGTTAGCCATCCTAGCGTTTGAATTAATTTTCCAGCCAGTTTAATGAGAATATCAAGCCACGTGAGCTATTACCCACGGGGGTCGAGTTTATACTTGTCTCCGTATATTTACATTTGCGATTCTGTGTTGTAAAACAGTGCATTGCATCCATCAATAGCTAGTTAAGTATCTCTCTTACAGCTGTAGCTACAATTGTACTTTTCTGTTCTGTTTTCTTACAGGAAGAATCACCGAGATTTCACTCTGTGGTGCGTAATAAGCGGAGCAATTAATCCAGTTTAGCCTTTAATGCCGAAAATTGCTTCTCTTTTTGAGATTAGCTACAATTTATTTCCGGGTAGGTACTGAACGGCCGTAACTAATTTGCATCGGTGGACGACAAAACAAGATAGAATCAAGCTTAAAAGGGGGTAGATGTGGTGGATTGAATGAGCACACAGTCTGCTTGTTTTGAGTCGGTTCAGGGAGCTCAGTGCTCGACAGCAGGGCACTTGCTGCAGGAGGAAGGGAGGGACGGATGGACGTGAGAGCCGCATCTACGCTGTGAGCGCGCGACGCGATGCGCTAGAGCGCTCGCGTCATAATCAGCGAACGGATTCTCTTCTGTCGAGCGTTCCAGTGCGCCGCGACGCTAGCAGTGTATACTGCGTATTAGTTGGACGACGTTAATACGACGGCAGGGTTTCTCTAGTAATGTGTGGATTTCACCCCAATGAGATCTTGTTTTTGTTAGATTAGACTGTATGAATAAATAAGCAAAATTAAATATTAATTCTCAACCTATGGAACATCCCCCTTTTCAGTTTTCAAAGTCATGTTTTGTATTACCAAAGCATTAATACACAGACAAAACAGTGATAGAAAATAGGAAAATGTTAAAATGAAAATAAGAAACACATGTAAACTTCCATATATATATATATATATAATCATAACATAAATAAATGTAGAAGAAACCTAAACAGGCATGTATGAACTAGTTGGAATTTTTTTTATCCCCAAAATAAACTCTCTTGTTTATTTACCATCATATTGTTCCAAATCTGTCTTTATTTATTTATTTTTTCTGTGAAATGCAGAATGAGAATTGATGCCATGAAGGTGACTGAGTCTGTCAGTCCCTGATATTCTCTGTTAAATATTATATATGTTGTGTACTAAAGTCATACAGATTTGGAACAAGATGAAGGAGTTGATGCAGTTTTCATTTTTTTTTTTATTGAAATATCATTTGAAGTTAACTAAAATTTCCGGTCTGGTCAGTGAGGTTTTAAGGCAGTTGATTTTTTTTTTTAAAGCTTTCACACCTTACATTACTCATGCATTTGTGATTTTATTAAAGCATAATGCTTTTGTTTTTGCCATTACATATCACAGTGACCCAGAGGCCTGAACAAGTGCGTGAACCAGCTGCTTAACAAACAAGCATGTAGTATAGAAATGCAGAGGTGGCATAGAGTAGTTTATCTGATAAATCAAATTGAAACTACATTGCTGAGTGGTTCATTTAAATGATGTGACCATGTTAAAACTTAAATGTCTATTAGAAACTGTATAAAATGGATTAAAATGCAAATTTGGCAAATTTTAATTTCAAAAACTAAAAAAAAAAGCCTGACCGTCTCCTTAGGTCATTTAATATCACTTTGCAATGATGCCGTTATAGCTTCCAATGCATTTGGAAATTCCTTGGGATTTTGTGGAGATGGACCACAGTCGGTTAACCAACCATTATGATTTCGGTATATATATATTAAACATTTAAAGCAGCGTTTCCCAATCCCAGTCCTCATGCCCCCCTGCTCTGCACATTTCGTATGTTTCTCTTACACGTGTGACGTTTGTTCTATTCGACCGTAAGTGCTCTGCGAAGTTGATATTACCGGATGTTCCGCCATGATTCCAGTTCGAAACAAGCGTATATGTTCCATACAAAGGGCATTAAAGTGTGCGAGATGTGAATTTAAATATTATTTATTTACAGGTGTATTATGCACACTTCTCTAGTAAGTTTCGTCTGTATGTGAACACGATGCACTGTGCAAATCTGTTAATGAATGTTCCGAAGTGAAGTAAACTTCAACGGGTTGCCCCTACTCATGGAGTAGGGAGCAAAGAACACTGTGTAGGGATCATATTAATCTGAACACAGTTCATTTATCTGAATAAGGTGTGTTAACTAAGAGAGACATGCAAAATATGCAGAGCGGGGGGACTGGGATAGGGAACCGCTGGTTTAAAGTGTCAACTCAAAGCTCATTTGTACCCACTTTTTGCACAAGGACTTTTAAAGTACCATGTGCAGCCCTAACCTGTTTGTACTTGAGATGCTCTGTTTAACTAGAAAATGGGTTTGTAGACCCCTTCACACCCTTGGATTAATACTGAGACTAGATCATTGACTTCAACAGTAAAGTAGTGTAATTTGCATTGCCATTTTTTTTAAATTCCCAACCTGTACACATGTTTTGATGTTAAAGGGATAAACATCTGTCGTCATTTACTCACACTCATGTTGTTCCAAACCTTTATGATTTTCAAACAAAAAGAAGATATTTTGAATAACGTTTCAACTGTTTTTGTCCATACAGTGGAAGTTGGACCTCATTGACTTCCACTGAATGCTTAAAAATGGTTTTGTGTTCCACAGTAGAAACTCATACAGATTTGAAATGACATGAGGGTAAGTAAATTGACAAAAGCTTTCATTTTAAATCAGCTATCACTTTTAAGTAGTGACTAGTCAGTGTGAAAGGTGAGTCGATTGGGCTCATAGCGAGATGTTTAAAATAGCTCTCATCACAAAGCAGGTTTGTTTTTACTAGCCTAGAGTTTTCATAGGACAGACTGGAGACACACGGTCTGCAATGTCCCCAAAGTCCTGTTTATCTCCCCCTTCTTTTTGTGCTGGGAGGAAATTTATTTATTTTTTTTATCAGGATGTTGAGATCATAAGACAACAGGAGGAGCACATGTAGACTATATTCTGAGAAAGCCTTCCTCAGTAATAGTACTTGTCATTTTGCTTTTTTAAAAAAATGTAATTTATAGCCCTTCATGCCTTTTAATTTTGTGGAGACATTGTGCTTTTTATGACAGAATTGTGGAGAAACCACATGGATAGTTTTCATTATACTCGAGTGCAGAAGAATAGCTCTTGACATGTTGAGCACTTGGCCACCTCACGTGCATGTAACTCAATCCTGACATTGGCAGTGTACCGTGTAACATTTTAGACATTAGACAGACAGCCTGGATCTGCCAGTAACACTATGGCCACACCTCGCTCTTCCAGGTGGCGCATGGACACTGGAATGTTTTTGTGCTGCCCGGTGGCACTTCAGCTTCAGATAACTGCTTTCGTTTTGCTTCTTTTTCCACAGAATGCAAAAGAGGCACTTGTTAATGAGTCACTGGATTCGAAACAGGTTTTACAGCTGTGCTTTTATGTAATAACAGTGTCTTGGCCAAGCCCAGTGACATTGGACTCCAGTGGCCATGTTGTTTTCTCAGAGCAACAGTCTCAGGGTACTAAAATGAGACCCAACGGAGAGACTTTTTGAGGGATAGTACAATTGCAGTCTTTGTCCTATAAAGGCAGATCAATTCATTTTAAATTAACTAAATGAAATCCTAAAAAAAAAAAAGCTAAGTATGTTCTGACCAACATAATCCAGAAGAATAAGCTGAAAAGAAAAAAAACACTCCTTATGCAGCATGTCTCTATTACAATGGTCATGATCACTTAAAGACGAAACAGTAGAATCCAGTTTTTAATGGTCTGTATTACTACATGGTTTATTAGTCAAGCTATAAATGTTTCTTTATAACACTATAAGCCATTGGCACCATGACCAGCGACGAGGCTGAAGCCACTGTGATTCTCTCATTGCAGGCAGACAAACGGGCACATCACAATGCGCTGGAGCGCAAACGTAGGGACCACATCAAAGACAGCTTTCACAGCCTTCGGGATTCCGTTCCCGCCTTGCAAGGGGAAAAGGTTGGTGAATGTTACTGGTAAAACCATGAGGAGCATAAGTTGGCATAAAGGATGTTTGTTTAATGTGCTTTTTGTTAATGAAATGTTCTGTTACACTGAATCTGTTTGTTGAATGCGATGACGTTGAATGTTATCATGAGATGATTAGCATGGGATTTTCATGTCGAGGTGTGAATGAAAAGCATTATTAGAATTGGGAGCAGAGTAGGGCCAGACTGATTGATGTGATCCCGGTACAGGCGTGGTGCCAGGAAGCCATTACAAGGGGAAATGTGGTTTCTCCTTCCTCTTGTGTTTCTTATCGGAAATAGATGGTTCAAGAATGTAGTAGAAATAATTTGACCTTTATGATAGAGCTGTATTTCTAGTCACAATGTATTGGTACCATATTGGTTACTGGCTGATATAATCTTTAAAAGCATGATTAATAATTGTTAAATGTAATCTTTAACAAATCTTTAGTATATCTGTTTGTACTGTAAACTATAATGTTGTGATGTCAGCATTTGTTTAATTGAATATTTTTAAGTGTTTCATTTTATAGATGCATTTTGAGTTTTCAGCCATTTATTGGTTAACATTTTTGGCTTATCAGTGTTGGCCAGGATTTTTAAAAAATGTGTAGCTATTAAAATAGGGGATTTTTAAGCAGTTTGTGTGTGTTCATTTGGGATTGTTAAGCCCAAAGTATACTTCACTTTTTACACGCGTGCGAGGAACGGCATACAGTCCGCGTGATGTGAATTTCGTTATCAGAATAGTAAGCGCACCACCCAATGTTTTTCTAAATGCATGTACTTTGTACATGTGCATTAAATTTGTTTTGCAGTAATCGGTTGTTCCACAAGGTGGCAACGCTGTCCCAGGCTGTTGTTTCACAGTAGAAAGTGAGACTAAAGAGACGGAACAACAATAACAGAATAGAGGAGACTGCAACAACAACAGACATGCGCATTGGCAAGCGCTTGTGAGTGAGAGGGAATGGGATAGCCCAGCTTTGGCTAAAAAAAAATTTATCTGTCGTAAATTATGGGGAAAAATAGAGACACTGGACATGGACAGAGCTTTCTAGAGCGCATGTGTCGACTGACCGATTTTGCGCACCACATTAAATAGAGTATACTTTGAAAAGCTGCGCGTTCAATTGTGCTCATACACTAACGTACGCGTACAAAAACGAAGTATACTTTGGGCTTTAGAATTTGTTTGGGTTCATATGTGTGCAATGTAACTGTATTCCTTGCGTCAAATTCTAGTTTTTCATTTGTTGCTGACAGCAATCTATCAAACAGGCATCCCGAGCTCAAATCCTAGACAAAGCCACAGAGTACATCCAGTACATGCGACGGAAAAACCACACACACCAGCAGGACATCGACGACCTGAAGAGGCAGAACGCTCTGCTGGAGCAACAAGGTGGGTTTCGCTGCGTTACTCCTCACTTTTGTCATCTAGTCATGCCGATCGAAGTCTAATTTGGCTGTTGTACTTCTATTGTGCCTCATACAACGTCGTCTCATTTTAATTTCCAGTACGGGCACTGGAGAAAGTCAAGGGGACCACACAGCTGCAGGCCAACTACTCCTCTTCAGACAGCAGCCTGTACACCAACCCCAAGGGCAGCGCTGTATCGGCCTTCGACGGTGGGTCCGACTCGAGCTCGGAGTCTGAGCCGGAGGAACAGCGTTCCCGGAAGAAGCCCCGTGGGGAGGACAGCTAAACAGCGGATCCTCGGCCTGCTCCACGAAGTTCTCCTCTGAGGGGAGGGAGAGTTACAGCAATGGTCTGTTTCTTGTTGTTTTTTGTGTACCTCAGTCGCCCCCAAACCACCTTGATCAATCTCTTTCAGTGAATGTCAACCCTCGATTCCACGTCTGAAGAACCATCCGCCAGGTTTACAAGAGAGAGGGACGCCTGTTACGGGAAGAACACTCACGGAAAACAGCTTGTTTTTACTCTCCCTCCCTCTCCGACTGTTCGTCCATCTTGCGTCCTGGCACACGCAACAACAAACGATGATTTGAACCCAAAATGAGGCAGCTTTGCAACTTAAGGACTTGATGCTTTTTTTTTTTTTTTTTTTTTTTTGTACCCTTGTCTGCAATCCCTCCAGGTGGATATCCAAAGGGTTGAATGAGGCGTACAGCTCCTAGCACTGCTAAAATATACTTTTTTGTTGAATATCTTAAAGCCTGCTTAGAACTTACCCTTAGCTGAATTGTCCTGAGTGGTTTGCCTTTCTAAATATTTGTTACTTTTCCATAAAGGAATGTTTTTGGAGCATCTATCAATGTACCCCTTGTTAGACCTATGGGATGGGTGATACGTTTTTACGTTATCAATAAAAATCCCTTATTTAAAAAAAAAAACAAAAAAAACAAACAAACAAAAAAAATGCTTTATGGGAAGGCTGCTGAGCTTGTGTTGTATTTGTTGTTTTAGCCTGATGTAGTAAAGTTTACAGGTTGGGGAAAAAGAGATTTTCATTTAAAACAAGGGGGATAAAAAATAAGTGAGATAGCATATATTTTGCATCTGTCATCTGAGCCTCTCAAACATGTATTTTATGTATTTCACTCCATATTGGGAATATAAACGTTCCAAATGATGTTTCCCCCCACAAAGCTAGTCGATATTGAAAGAGTAGATACATGTCGTGACTTTTAAAGGTAAATGTTCTAAATGTTCATCGGAAATTTGACCGCTGCACACCACAAAAGTTGCATTTTGAGTGTCTAGGAGACATGAGTGTATGCGTGCGCGTGTATCTTTTACCATATTTTCCACTTAGTACATTAGTAAACTGAGTAGGTCTTTCTTTGTCTGATTCCATTCCATGGAAATTACAGGTATGTTGTACATACTGCCAACAGTTGTCTTGCAAGTTGAGGCCTACCTTTACAATGAGAATATAAATAAAACTATTTTATCCTTTACATATGATGCGTGGTTCCTTTGGTTCGCAGTCTTTTTGAAGTCTGTATAACTTTTCTAGATGTTTGTGATTTACTGCCTAAGGATTAAGGACAAGGATTTTTAAAAATATATTTTACTTGCAATTTCTACCAGATTAAATATTTTATAGCTTGGCATTATATTCGTTGGTATATTAATATATTTTAATATCCATGGGCATTTTTATATATATATGACCTTTTCAGGTCTAAAAAAAGTGAATTAAAATGTATTTTAATGCCTTTGTTTTACTTTAAATCTATTTAAGTCATCACAAAGACCCCTAGTTTGCCCTGGCAAAAAAAAAAAAAAAAAACTGGTTGCTGTTTTAAACCGCACCAGTATTTTATGAAACTGGTCTTCAAGTCAATAGTCACAGCATGAGTAGATATTTCTTGATCATTTACTCACAGTCATGTTTCCAACCTGTATGACTTTGCTAGAGTTTTCAAACACTAAGCTCAGATGCTAAACTTAAAAACTGGCAAAAAAAAGCACCATAAAATTGGTGTATATTATGTTTGTGCTTTAATCAAAGTCTTGTAAACCAGATGTGTGAAGCTTTGTGTATGGAACAAATAAAATTGTTGAATTTGTTCCCCTCCCATCAAGGTTCTCAAATTTCATTCATACTTCATGTATATTCATATGCTCACATCAGGAGATGCCTTCACCCCATTTGAATACTCTTGGATGATGATGAATTTTATGGATTACTTTATTACTACTTTTTTTTTTTTTGTTATGCTACAGCCTTTGTTCTCACTTCCTTTCATTTACATAAAAATGCAGTGTCAAACAAGTCATACAGGTTTGGACCATGAACACGAGAGTGAGTAAATAATGACAGAACTTTCATTTTTGGATTAACTGTTCCTTTAATGTACTATGATAAAATACCATACTGTTGTGATATTTTATACCAGCATTTTAAGATTAAAAGCTCATTGAACAGTACATGTGATATTTTTAAATTGCAGCCAAAGATTACAAAATGTAAACACTGTACTCGTGGCTGAGTAGCTGAGAGTCTGTTATACCCAAACTATATCTACGTATTTAGCAGTTACCATATTCGTTTCAGTCAAACATCACTCCAAATTAGAAATGACAGTCAAATAAATGGGCTGCCCACAGTGAGTATAGATCACCCACAATACACCAGCCAGGAAATAAAAACAAACTTCCAACCAAGTTTTTATTTCTGTCCAGAACTTACTGCCACGTGCACTCCAAGAAACATTTACCAAAGCCCAAAATAAGCTGGTATGTGCAATAAAATACCAATCAATGACTGGTGCATGAAGAACACCTCGCCTAGTCAGTCTCTACTGTTTTCCCTGGCTAAAACCCATAACCCCATGCTGAAACTGTAGTAGATCAGGCCCTCAGAGTGTTTCCCCATCTGTAGATGCTGTACAGACCAGCAAAGGACATTTGGCTACAGCATTTACAGAAGAAGCCTCTGCGCGAGTTCAAGCTAGCTCAAACCCCCAAATATGTTTATAATAGAAAAAGAGAAAAAGTCTATGACTGGTCCATTCCACTTGGTGTAGGTGACGTCTGAACTGGACCAGGTAACCGGTGGAAATGTTCAATCGCTTGGGCGACCTTCTCTGGGCAGATGTTGTAAACAGGATGAGTTGGTGCCTGGAAAGAACAAATATGAGAACATTTCGTTATTATTAGTACATTAATCTCAATTTGAGTTGGCTCAACTGAATTTTCAGTATCTCTCACCAGTCTGTTCTCGTCCCGACCGAGGATCAGCTCATTGTGGAGGTCTTTGTTTCCAAAATGCTGTGCTACTGAGAGTCCGCTTAGACAGTAGCACGTGTGGTAGAAATCTCTAGACCTGTGGGGAATCAGTGAGGAACTATTATGAAAGTCTAGTTTGGTCTGCATAGTTAGTAAAAAGACAAAAAAAAAAAATCCAAGATAATTGTATTTTTCAGATTTTAACGTTGACATTTTATTTGAGTTTGATCCACAAGGTTAAACAAGACAGATGTGATGGCCTACAATAGCCAATGGTTTTTTCACAACCTTTCCAGGTAGATGTTTATGGTTTTGTTCATTACTGGAAAAAGATATTTACAAATAATTAAATTCCCATTTGTGATTCATTGGAAGGAATCAATTCACTCACAAATTTGACATCACTACAAAACATTTTGCACCACACAAACTCTAGATGAGCAATATCTAGCTGAAGAAATGTTTTGGAGCAGATGCATATTCATGATAAAAATTTGCATGCTTTATTACTGAAGTATATAATAATCTACACTTCTCCAAGAAAATACAACAAAATTAGTATATACTTAATTTTAATGGTATCGTAATGATATCTGATTTATGATTTAAAACAAGCCAAAAAAAAAAAAAAGTGTGATTTTTAAATTTATTACATTTTGTGAACATTTTTCAAGTTATGCCAAACTTTAAGATATTGAGTAGCAATTGTGATATTTTAAAAAATATTTTTAAAAATCCTTATCCAGTAAATCACAAGAAACTGGAAAGGTCATGGGGCCTTCAAATATTGTTTCTTTCTAATAATTAAAAAGTTTGAGAATCTGACATTTCATTTTACACATTACTGGTGATATTGCAAGCTTATAGACTGTAGTATTATTATATATATATATATATATATATATATATATATATATATATATATATATATATATATATGTGTGTGTGTGTGTGTGTGTGTGTGTGTGTGTGTGTGTGTACTGGTATATATGGTTTATGAAGACACCTCCTGTGTCCCCGTAAAACAAAAGGCTTAATAGGTGTTTTATGAAATTCAAAAATTGCCAGTAGTTTCCTGTAAGGGGTAGGTTTAGGTGTAGGGCAATAGCACATACAGTTTGTACAGTATAAAACCATTATGCCTATGGAGAGTCCCCGTAAACCACAAATGCCACAGTGTGTGTGCGTGCGTGCGTGCGTGTGCGTGTGTGTGTGTGCGTGCAGTGGAAGAGCTGTACTCACTTGCCCGGTTTGTCCAGAAGGCCTCCACCAGGATTCTGGCAGCAGAGGAGGATGTATTCCTGCAGAGCCTTTCTCTCAAACATCCAGCTACTCACACTCAGCGTTGAGTCTCCTACACACACACAGTAATATTTTCATAGGTTAATCTACTAAACCTGACACTACCTCATGTGCTTTTATATCCAAATGAAGACAAAAAGTACATCAGAAAAAAGACACAGACAAAAATGTGTAAGTTAATGAATGGAAACTGTAACCTTATGAATCTTGCAGTCTTCTAATCACTCGATAATCGCTAAACATTTCATATACAAGCAAAAATGTTAGTTGTTTTTCTAGGATGACCGCTCACCTTCTTTAAAAAGAGCCCTGTGGAGTAACGGTAATAGTCCTGCTTGCCAGAAGGAGTAACACCCATCCACCAGCTTGTTACAGCGACCCTGAAATCCACCTTCAAAACGCATTTGTTTGCTGGTTACCCAGCGCTAATGAAGGAAAAAGAGAGAAAAGCCTCCAATTTACTGGTTTACAAGTATCAGCATAGGAGGATCATTAGTGCTGCTGCCTTATCGTTAAGAAAAATCTGCCTGTGCACTGGGACTGTTAATGTCAATGTCTGCCAAAGACCCTGGAGATCTGCTGATCTAAGCATCTACAATTTTGCAGCACACCGATGTTAATATTTCCAAGCATGTTTAGTGTCCCTGAGGAACCGGTAATGAGACGCTTCTCCTCCAACGTTCAGGATACAAGCAACTGACCTTTTACGCACCTCATAAACCTCAGTTTATTCACTCTAATGGACAGGAAGAGTCAGGTTAAATAAAACGTGGAACTGTAGCAAAGGGAAAACAAGGCAAGACAAAGGACTTACTAACAAGGCTTTGAGATCCAGCATATGTTCTTTGCCCAGTATGACCAGAGCAGCAGTACCACAGAAGGTGTAGCCACCATGTGCCTCGAGCCCTGGAACTCCACCTAAACCGCCCTCCCAGTTCTGACAGCTGAAGGCCGAAGGAAAGCACAGCATCGCAGTAATTATCAGTCAAAGTGTCATGTCATTCCATGTGCTGTCTGAGATTTAACTCATTTAGGGACAGAACATGCTTTTGTGTTTAAAATGTGAAACAGAGGGCAGTGGAATAGGACAAATTAACGTTTTTTAAAGTTGAACTTTTTTAACTTGTGTTGCATTTTTAGGATGTCATGCGCAAAAAGATGTGAATGCAATGGTCTAACGTGTCCATCTAGACTAGAGCTGTTCTGAGTGAATAGCCCATTAAAGCCTTTTAAATCAATACTTTTTACTGATATCAAAATGTTTGTTTTTCCCCCCAAAAAATTCAGAATTAGTTTCTCTTTACAACCATGTTATATGGGATGACATCAAATTTATAGGGATCATATATGATCACATATTTTATACCAAACCTAAATATTTGATTTTGTATACTTAATTATACAATATGAATATGAAGCTAAACAGAAATATGAAAACAACTAATGAAACTTACATTAAAATTATATTATATTATAATTCAAGACATTACTCTATAAATCGCACATACAGTGGGGAAAAAAAATTATTTGATCCCCTGCTGATTTTGTGCATTTGCCCACTGACAAAGAAATGATCATTTATTTGAACAGTGAGAGACAGAATAACAACAAAAAAATCCAGAAAAACGCATTTTAAAAAAAGTTATAAATTGATTTGCATTTTAATGAGTCAAATAAATATTTGACCCCTTTGCAAAACATAATTTAGTACTTGGTGGCAAAATCCTTGTTGGCAATCACAGAGGCCAGACGTTTCTTGTAGTTGGCCCCCAGGTTTACACACATCTCAGGAGGGATTTTGTCCCACTACTCTTTGCAGATCCTCTCCCAAGTCATTAAGGTTTCGAGGCTGACGTTTGGCAACTCGAACCTTCAGCTCCCTCCACAGATTTTCTATGGGACTAAGGTCTGGAGACTGGCGAGGCCACTCCAGGACCTTGTGCTTCTTCTTGAGTCACTCCTTTGCTGCCTTGGCCGTGTGTTTTGGGTCATTGTCATGCTGGAATAACCATCCACGACCCATTTTCAATGCCCTGGCTGGCTTCAATGCCCTGACGGCACATGGCCCTGTCCATCGTCCCTTTGATGTGGTGCAGTTGTCCTGTCCCCTTAGAGAAACACCCCCAAAGCATGTTTCCACCTCCATGTTTGATGGTGGGGATGGTGTTCTTGGGGTCATAGGCAGCATTCCTCCTCCTACAAACACGGCGAGTTGAGTCGATGCCAAAGAGCAGGATTTTGGTCTCATCTGACCAACACTTTCACCCAGTTCTCCTCTGAATCATCGACAAACTTCAGACGGGCTGTACATGTGCTTTCTGAAGCAGAGGGACCTTGCCGGCGCTGCAGGATTTCAGTCCTTCACGGCGTAGTGTGTTACCAATTGTTTTCTTGGTGACTATGGTCTCAGCTGCCTTGAGATCATTGAAACTCCACGAGGTGAGATCTTGCATGGAGCCCCAGTCCGAGGTAGATTAACAGTTATTTTGTGTTTCTTCCATTTGCGAATAATCGCACCAACTGTTGTCACCTTCTCACCAAGCTGCTTGGTGATGGTCTTGTAGCCCATTCCAGCCTTGTGTAGGGTTACAATCTTGTCCCTGACATCCTTGGACAGCTCTTTGGTGTTGGCCATGGTGGAGAGTTTGGAATCTGATTGATTGATTGCTTCTGTGGACAGGTGTCTTTTACACAGGTAACAAGCTCTTACCCTTTAAGAAAGTGCTCCTAATCTCAGCTCCTTACCTGTATAAAAGACACCTGGGTGCCAGAATCAATCTTACTGATTGATAGGGGATCAAATACTTATTTGACTCATTAAAATGCAAATCAATTTATAACTTTTTTGAAATGCGTTTTTCTGGATTTGTTTGTTGTTATTCTGTCTCTCACTGTTCAAATAAACTTACCATTAAAATTAGACTGATCTTTCTTTGTCAGTGGGCAAACGTACAAAATCAGCAGGGGATCAAATAATTTTTTTCCCCACTGTAAATAATACCGACCCCAACAACCAGCCAACCTTTTATGGTGGGGCGAATGGCTTGATATTGGCACAATTTGGGCACCAATTTGGTTCACCCACCCTATATTTGAATCAGCCAATCAGAATCACATATATAATCTAACATGGGCTAATTCAGATAGGGCCGACATGGAACTCATAAAAAACCCATTTGTGATCTATACCTCAAGCCCATAGCGTGCCTACATTGGCTCCACTATGAAAATTTGGCTAGGATAATCTGAATGCAACTACACCGGCATGTTTTAAAAGAGAATGTGGAAGTAGTTACCTGAGAATCCAATTGTGCGTCCCCTCAAACAGGGTGGGGGTGATTATATTGGTAAGTGAAGCTACAGAAGCGGCACAATATGCACTCCTATCAGAGCAGACACACACACAAGAGCAACCATGAGTCAACAGACAGACAATGATCACCATCTATGCATGTTAATAACCACAAGCTACATTATTAGAATAAGCCTTAAAGCCTGTGAGATCCAATTACTTTTCAAAGTGACTTTCTTTGTTTAGCGCTGACCTACGGTGAACATGAAGAATTTTTCTAGCACTAATCTGTCTCCTGGGAAAAGTAAAAGGTCACTCTTGAAAAATGCTTCAGCACAGTAACATGAGAACATGGAAATAAAGAGATGTGCAACTGTTGTGAGGATGCTTCAGGGTTTGCTGGAACAACGGTGACAAGAGCTCACCTGACGTCCACCTCCCCGCCAACATGCATCACAAAGGAGCCATCTGGCTGCTTCACAGTGTACAGGAAGTCCAGGAGCTTCTCTCTGATGGGGGAGGAGGCAAACATAATGTGTTTCCATGGTAATATAATCAACGCAACATCTGTAGGCAAGCAGGTGATAATACAAAGCAAACGTGACACCTGTTGATAACTTTGTAGGCCTCCTCTGTGCCCAGGATGCAAATGGCATTTACAGCTGCGTAGGTGGGAGCCAAATGAGCATGTTGGCCCGGACCTCCACCGAATCCACCTGTCGGACTCTGACATCTGGCCAGGAACTGGCACACACTGGCAGACAATGGTTAACGTTGATATATTTACAACAACAGGCATATAAATGTGATAGGAACTTAAAATTCAAGCAAAAAGCCATATCCTAAAATAATAAGGGAAGCACCTTTATTTTAAAACATTATTTTCATGTTTTCATTGATAACAGATAAATGACAGATATTGAAATTCTATAACATCTCGTCTAATTAACTTAAAAATAAATAACTAAAAACTAAAATGAATTGTTTTACATGTTGCAAGTGAATGTAGGCATCACAACATTATATTGTACAGTATAAAAAATGGATATTCAGTTTGAGATTTTCTCAGGATTCATTTTAACAGTGTTATTAGGGGTGGGCGATACGGAAAAAATATCATATCACGATTTTTTTTTTAGAAATATCACGATTCACGATTTTATCACGATTCTTTGTCATGTCGGTTTTACTATTTTGCAAGTTATCTGAGCATTACAGCCAAACTAATTTCCCTATTATAAAGACAAAGCCTTTCAAGGTAACAAAAGAAGAAGAAAAAAAAAAGAATGGTAGATATTTAGGCCAAAGTGGGTGAAGATAAAAATCTTTGTCATTATTTTATCTTTCTTATTAAAAAAATAAGAACAAAAGATACACATTACAAATACACATAAAATACAAATAAAACAAACAGTGCTTTATTTTCAGGTAAAATAGGTGTATTTAGCATGAATGAACAAATATCAAATAAAACACTATATAGACTGATTCCTAAAGCAACTGTATTAAAGTTTTTCAGTCAGGATTAGTGAGTGATTTTTCTCTTTGCGTTTTGTTGTTTTATTAACGTTAAAGGAATAGTTCACCCAAAAATAACAATTCTGTCATCTGTCTGTCAATTCTGTCAAAGTGTTTTATTTTTACACCATCATTTACTCAAAATTAGTTTTAAACCTGAGTGAGTTTCTTGCTTCTGCTGAACATAAATGCTATTTTGAAGAACGTGGGAAAACCAAACAGTTGCTGGTCCACAGTGAGTTACATATGATTTTTTTTCCTACTATCAAAGTCAATGTGGACCAGCAACAGGTTGGTTAACCACATTCTTCAAAATATCTTCTTTTGTGTTCAGCACAAGAAAAAAATTAATACAGGTTTGGGACAACATGTGAGTGAGTAAATAATGACAGAAATTAAATTTTAGGGTGAACTTTAAGACCCTGAACGCATCTATACAGGCACGCATCCGTTTCTCTATCGTCTGTTTACTTTAATTTTAGACATAATCAACTGTAAACCTCGTGTTTTGACAGTATTAGCGCAAGAGATAACTTAGTTCAGTAATCAGGCGCTGTTAGACAGGCTTTTTAGCGCGCGTGATTAGGTGTATGCGCTCTTTAAAAGCGCATGTCTGACCAGCGCGCGAACGAAACATTTGTAGCAGAGCTTGTATGCAGATAATGTATTTTTGCGATCGCGAATAAGTGCAGTGTCCTGTGAGAGTAACTCTACCGCTGTATGTCGTGTTGTACAGTATATAGAGACTGACGCGCCGAAATTGATAGAATGTGCGCTGTAGCGCGATACTACGATATTTCTTCAAAATATCGTCCACGATCAGAAATCGCTATATCGAACACCCCTAAGTGTTATTAAATGATTAGTGTTTTTAAAAATAACTGAGTATTAAATGATAGTAAAGATAATCTAAATGTAAAAATTTGCAAAATGAACAAGCTCATTAAAAATGCTATACTGACAGATATCAATTGATTTATCTTTGAAAAATTCTTTTATATGAAATAATATAAATATAATTCCAACTATATAAAAGACTTCTCTAAATATATTTAAATCTCTAACTTGACTTTGCCATTAAATTCAAATTTGCTATTAATGCAGTATAAACAGTGATCATTCTTTTTGGCTAAATTATCACTTTCAGAAAAAGCATTAAAATCACTAAAGAATACAGTAACAATCATAGCAAAAACATGACTACATAAAGATTCTTCTTATGAATTCACTTCTGTGTTACAGTCATTTGAATTATTTTATTATATTTTTTAATTTCAGTCTATTTGAAAGTCATAACCACCCATGATGTAAAATCCTTCAACCCAGCAGCTATGAAGTGATCTAAGCATAGTCTACATGGAGAAAGAATGCATCTGCGTCATAGCTACTAATGTAATGCAACTTTGACTTTATCTGTAGTGGTCACATTAAGACCAGGATAGTAACTTGGTAAGGGGACCTAAGCACCTGTCTCACTGCCACGTGTACTCTGATAGTGAAGAGAAGAGCTGGTACTCACTCTGAGGCAACTGCTGCCGGCACAGGCTCCTCTAGCAGCTCCAAACTGTGCAGGATCCAGTAGCAGAGCCAAGGCCGGCTGGCATCCAAACACTGAAGCCAGACAACATGCAGATTCAGCAGCCATTACCACCAGCCTCACACACAGAACTGCTCTGGAACATGGTGTTCTCAAACAAATACACACAAAAACTCAACTACCTACCCACCCACCCACATGCACACGTATTGTATCACAATTCTGTAGATCTTTAATAGCTTTGTGTAAACCAGTTTTTTGTGCTTGTGTTATTAATAAAACTCAACAGTTTTTTAATGTCCGGTTAAATGGGGTTCAACCAAAAATAAAAACATGTCATCATTTACTCACCTTTGTATCACTCTGAAACTCTATGAATGTATGACTTTTTAACGTCAAACCCAAAATGAGATATTTAGTAGAATATCTAAGCTGCTCAATAAAAACACTGAATTATTTGACTTATTTGTTTATAAATAAGTATCTTTTTTTTTATGTTATCTGTCAATAAAACAAAAATAATTTGTGATTATTCCCATGATTCATGATTAGTCTTTTCTTCAATCATTTTCCACAGACTTTTTCCACACCGTACCCTCTTTTTTTGTTTTCCACCCATGAAAGTAAGTCATACAGGTTTGGAATGTCATGAGGATGAGTAAATAATGACACAATTTTTAATTATGAGTGAACTATCCCTTTAAGTCAGTGTTATTATCTTTTACTAAAACTAAAACCATTAAACATTTTCATTATTTAAAAATAAATATGAACTGTATGAAATAAAATAAAATACACACACACAAAGAAACAAAAATCACAAGTTGAAGTACTAAAATAACTAAAACTAAATTTTTTAAAAACTAAAACATAATAAAAACATATTATAAAGGTATACTATTAAGACATATTACAAAAACCCATAATAAATTAATTCTGATGCAAAATATTAACAAAAACTATAACAGTATACTGTTGACACTAAAACAACACTGCTTCGAGTTTTTTCAGAAGACACTGTTTACCTCATATGCATCAGAGAGATGACGTAAACCTTTCTTCAGATAATGATAGTGTTGCTCCCTCAGTAAAGCAGGCCTGAAAAAGTAGATTGTAGAATCATCGATTTAACCATTTTATTAGAATCTAGCTATTGCAAACTATAAATCATTTTCACATTAAACATATCTCTCTATTCACATACTGGCAAATGATCAATTTCAACTTTCATCAAGATTTATAATAGCCTAGTACAAGGCAACAACTTATTTGTACAAAGTAAGTTCAACAACTGAGCTGACATCCTCCAATTATCCCCATCAAAGGCAGTGGCAGTGTTAAAATGATAGAGTCCATGAGTCAGAACAGCCTACACACAGTACGCTTGACTTCAGCGCTGGCCGCAGAGGTGCTGGGGCATGTCTAATTTGAGGGTACCTCAGCTGAAAGAACAGATCATTAACCCCTGTCCTTTCTCGCCTCTGCTGCTCTCTGCTGGGCCACAGAAAGCACAGTCATTAGATTTGTGACAAACTGATCAGAGTGACGTATGGCCTTCACCAGGCAAGTTTCATATGAATT
Organism: Acrossocheilus fasciatus; assembly: GCA_036784905.1. Classification (NCBI taxonomy): domain Eukaryota; kingdom Metazoa; phylum Chordata; class Actinopteri; order Cypriniformes; family Cyprinidae; genus Acrossocheilus; species Acrossocheilus fasciatus. Next base: position 20,745,790 of record CM071957.1, on the reverse strand, counting down.
AATGCTTTAGTTGACAAATTTGTTGCACTGTCTTTGCAGGATAATTTATTTGTCCTGTCATGCCTAAAATTAAGTGTAATTAAACTGACAGTCTTTAAAATATAATTTATTCCTGTCAAGCTGAATTTTCAGCAGCTATTACTGCAGTCTTCCGTGTCACATAATCTTTCTATGCATTATATGCTGATTTGGTGCTCAAGAAACATTTCTTATTATTATCAATGTTGAAAACAGTTGTGCTGCTAAAAACTATGTAGAAACTATGATTTGTTTCAGGGTACCTTGATGAATTGAAAGTTAAAAAGAGCAGCATTTATTTTAGATAGAAATCTTTCGCAACATTGTAAATGTATTTATTTTCACTTTTGATCAATTTAATACATCCATGCTGAATTAACATATTCATTTATACCGACCCCAAACTTTTCAAAAGCTGTGTATATTTCTTAATTCTTTATGTAAAAATGATTTACCATTTACAACACTACAAGAACATATTGTCATTATCATATTACTTGCAAGAAACTGTAAACATAGTGCTTGCAAATGTGTTTTTCCACAGTTTTCTCATTGGAGTGTAAAATTAGAAAAGTTGTAAATTTGACAACAGAGGCAAAAAGAACCATCTGGATATGCGGCAGAACAGCTGATGTGCTACTACAGCATCTAGTCCAAATGTTTGGGGTTATACAACCTTTGTCTGGCAGTCTGATTACATCAGTTTAATCACAGTTGGGTTTCTCATTTCATCTACAGCTACAAGTGCTCTGAGTATAGAAGTTCTGAAATACACAGACCGGATGCTGTGGTGGAAGAAGGTGAAGATGTACCAGAGGCTAGTATGGAATATCAGAGATGTTATCATATGATAGTCCAATAATTCTTATGAAATGACAGATTATAATCGACCCTTCGCTGGGAGCTTGATTGACAGACCAGACAGGAGAGTAAATTAACGTCGTTGGACTTGAACTTGAAAATGGTGTGTATTGATGTTTTTTGGCAGTTGAAACCTTCTGATGTTCATTCATGTTTATTTTGTGCTATAACTAGCAAAGAGGAAGAGATAATCGGTTCACATGCTCCTTGAACTGAGGTGCTACAGCGATCTGTAACGACACAATAAAGAGCCACAAAATGGTATTTATTGTTTGAATTTCTTACAAAAAAAAAATTAAAGACAGAATTTGAAAGCTGAGACTTTGTTTCATACCAAAAGTAACCTGCTCTGTCTTGTCCGAGAGCTTCTTGTCAGCTTCTTCTTTGCTCCGCAATTTATTTTTCATTTTATTTTATTTTTTTGCTTGATAACATGATGTGTAGCGTGAGAGCGCCATGGACGTAGCAACTAAGGGGGGGTTGGGTTTTTGCGAAGGGTCAATTACAGAATATCATGACTATAAAGTATTGTTGAAAACTAAGATTAATGCGCTAAAGACGGCACCAAATTTCACATCTCCTGCAAACTAGCCAAGAAGTACTTATGTGTTCTAGCAACTAGTTCCCCATCTGAAAGTTTTTAGTGCCACTGGGAACAGTGTCATTCCACAGAGCATCTCTTAAACCACAAACCGTTGATAGACTCGTGTTCTTCTTGGTTGAAAACTTGTGAAACACTTGCATAATTCACTCCAGTTGTCAAATGTGCAAAAATGTAAATTTCATTGCTTCCAAGAAGCTGTCAGGATGCACTTTTTGTACTCTTTTAACATATTGTTAGATTTATGTGTGTTAACTTAAGTAAAAGAAGTAAATGGTCACATATTTAACTGCGTTTTTTCTACTAAACATTTTGAATGCGTTTAGAAACTATAGCTGTCTATCACCAAATGCAAAAATATTGAGATATATGATTATTGTCAGAATTTGGAAAAATATTAAGACCAAATTTTAGGTGTATTGCCCAGCCCTACCAAATCAACCAAATTAGTATCTTATACATAGGCTAGTTCCCTGTATATGTTGTGATGCTACAAAATAATACAAATGAAAAGACTGTGCTACAAAACATACACAGCAGACACAAACAGCGGACAATCTAATGTTGGTTTTGTTGCCAAAGACATTTTCATGAACATGTGACCCTGGACCACAAAACCAGTCTTAAGTCACTGGGGCATATTTGTAGCAATAGCAAAAATGGGTATGGGTCAAAATTATCCATTTTTATTTTATGCCAAAATCATTAGGATATTAAGTAAAGATCATGTTCCATGAAGATATTTTGTAAATTTCTTACCGTAAATATATTAAAACTTAATCTTTGATTAGTAATATGCATTGCTAAGAACTTCTTTTGGATAACTTTAAAGGCCATTTTCTCAATATTTTGATTTTTTTGCACCCTCAGATTCCAGATTTTCAAATAGTTGTATCTCGGCCAAATGTTGTCCTATCTTAAACCATACATCAATGAAAAGCTTATTTATTCAGATTTCAGATGATGTATAAATCTCAATTTCGAAAAATTGACACTTAAGACTGGTTTTGTGGTCCAGGATCACATATTGTACTTATACAGAATAACAGTGATTGCTGTCTAAAAGCAGCACACTGAAGTTCAATGAACTGATTTAACAATATTGTGGAGATCCCGCTTTGTGTTAATGGCCAGAGAAGGCTAAACTTTACTTACTGCGGTGAGGTGTGAATTTGCTGGTAAACACTGTACACCTCTTGAATACTGCGTTCAACTTTTCTCTAAATTTAATGATAGAACAGAAACAAAAAATGTGGAAGTGAATTAACCAAATAGAAAATGTGACAACAAGCCAAATGACATGCAGACAGAAAGATCCACTGTGGTCGATGCTGCTTGTGTATATGGGTGGCTGACATTACATCCTGTTATGCAAAGACACACAAATACTGCCTTATATATATTCATCTTGAAAATCACAGTATGGCTTAATAGTGCATACTGGAACTCCAAGTGTTTGAACTTTCCTAAAATTCAGAGCAATAACAGTCACACTTTATTTTAAAAATGAAGGAAACTGAAAGTAATACAGTCTTTAAACGATTATATAGTTAATAATACTATACATTCGGTTTGCCAAGTTTAAATAAATAATAACCTCTCATGGTTAACTGTCAACCACCCATATAACAATGCAGGTCATACACTACAGTGCAACATAACATAAACCAGTGAAGTATGAGCAGATTCACCAACGTTTGCAAACTTTCACTCAGTCATGAAAAGTCTGACATCATTTAAACACGTTCATGTTCTCCCTAACATCTCCTTTTAGTGTTCACAACATGAGGCAGAGTAAATGATGGCAGAATTTCAGTTTTTGGTAAACTATCCCTTTAAATGAACCTATACTATTTACAAAAGGGTAATAAAACTAGAGGAATAAGTGCTAGGTGAGCTGGATGCAATGGCATACGTAGAATTACATTCTGCACGTGCAGAACACCCTGCATGATTTTTGGTAAGCACTACTGTATCCCTCAGCAAAGTGATGAAGCACAGAAACAGAGTAAGTAGACAGTTAGCTTTGCGCTAATACCAATTAGCTAACTAATACTAAGAGTTAAGCTCACCTGTTCTTTCGAGGTCACCGTTTGCACGCCGTCATCGTTGAAAAGCTCAAAGGAGTGTGATTCACGAAAGCATCGCAGAGGAGGAGACGCCTCTTCCATGATGAGATTTCTAAACACATGCACTGTAATAGAAAGGAAGCAGTTTTCCAGCAGAGCAAGTGTCAAGACAGCGTGGGAGGGGTTTCCTCAATGGAGTCAAGTGACTTACAGCTCAAGTACGGAAAGCCTGAAGGCACATTTGAGAAAGCCGTAATAGCGATGAGACGCTCTGCAGCTCTTCGTCAGAAATGGCTGAAAAAAAAAGAAAAGATTCAGTGATTCTTTTACGTCATGACGCAATACGCATCACGTTGTGCCTAATATCCTTGCGTGGCATTAAAAAAAATCTTAATGCAACATTTGTTTTGATCATGGCTATTTATAATTGTATTTTATTTTTCACGTTGTTCATACATTTATTTATTATTTTGTTTATGTGGAAGTGTTTTTTTTTCTTTTCTTGCGTGTGCGTGCGGGTTTTGCACGCACTGATCTTTTATATAATGACATATATTATAGATCAGTGGTTACTTGTGAAATGTGTAATTTGTAGATGCTCTTTAATGTTTGTACAATATCAGTTCTGTTTCTTTAATAATAATAAAAAACCCTGCATAACATATTATGTGTCCTAATGTGTCCTCATAATGTAGACACAAAACACTGATTTATTTTTTAGAAAATGTTTTATTAATGTCATTTACTTAATTCCTTGTGTCCTAGTTTTGTCCATGATTCTAAATGAAACAATCATTTAGAAGCTAAATATAATTTGTGTTTACATTAAACAATACTAAAATTCATTTAGCTACATCTTTTGAATGAAAACACGTTTACACGTTGTAATAAAATTCTACATATTGAAGAAATGTCTCAAAAAACATAGGTCTGAAATGACAGTCCTCGGTTGAAGTGATTCAAGAATGATTCGATTCGATTCGTGGAACAAATCGTTCAGTCCGGTTCATCGAAAAGATTCGACTCAAAAGAATGATTCGGTCACGAATCAGGCATCGCTAATTATAACAACTATCATCCCCTTGGTTTTTTTTTTTTTTTGTAAACAGGCAAAAACAGATCCGCTATGAATTTATGACGGTATAAAGGCTGATGTTACAGATTTAATTTGTTTTATGCCCCAATTTTTATTTTGACAATATTAGACGTTAAACATATCTATAGATACATTTTATCCACGTAGTCCTGGTATATATAAAATTAATCTAGGTCAATATCAGTATGAAAATCGTGATGCTGTGTGCCCGTAATCTCCACCCATTTCCTGAGGTGTGAAGGATGTCGGCGAAACGCACTGAGAGCGTTCTGTAGCCCACCGCACCCACCACCACAGCAGCGGCGTTCCTGACTGATTTCTGCTCACATCGACTCCTGCTTCATCTACAGTCTTTCGGGGAATCGGCACGTAAGCACGGACCGGTCGATGGAAAAAGCGAGAAGATGATACTGTGAAGAGGGTGGACATGGAAACCCGACGCTGAGTTCCTTTAATTGTGACCATAAGACACCATGGCCAAACAGTATGATGTGCTGTTTAGACTCCTGCTTCTCGGAGACTCCGGGGTCGGCAAAACCTGTTTATTATGCAGATTCACGGACAATGAATTTCATCCCTCTCACATTTCCACCATCGGTAAGAGTGTTACTTTAATGCATCCGTTCAAAGAGTTGCAGAACAAACAGCACATACCGATAAGAAAACCCATAGCAGCGCTGGGCCATTATAGTCTATGAGCCGTGAAAAGAATGGCTTGAGAATTACACCACATAGTGAGATGCATTCACACAACCTTTTCTAGTTCTTTCTGAGATGCCTGACTGTATCTGTGTGTGAAGTCTTAAAATGTTGCGTTTTTACACAACTGTTACAAACCCAGTAGTGTTTGTTTTAGATCGTTCTAGATAATAAAATGCAGTGATCTAAATTAATATAAAATCATAGGTTGCATGAATGGCAGTGAGGACACAGAAAGTGCAGGTGTGTTTTTGCATGCATTTTCACTAAAATATTGATGCATAAAAGTGTCCTGTCAGCCATTCCAACTCATGCATGCTGTTCTATGCAAGTTCTACAATATTGATATGAAATGGAATCAGGTTTAACTAAATTGAAAGTTTTGGTCTCAGCCGTGAGAAATATGTAAAGATTTTTTTATTGGGATCTCTAAAACTGTTTTCTATCAAGGGACTATTTTATCACTGCGCACTTTCAAGAACTCCCAGCATAGGGATCATTTTTATTTTATTTTGAAAAACAAAATTTGGTTCTAAGAAGTTGTCTCATTTTGGTGTTCATATAGTGTGCGTTTGGTCTAGTGGGACATTTTCCCAGTGGGCTGACATTACGTCCTGACATCAGCCAATTTACTCACTCGAAGAGGATGAAGAGAGAGATCATTTATATATTTACATTATACATTTGCAATATGCATAAGGACACTTAATTATTTTTAACTACAAACCCATTCTTAACACTTCAGCTATACTATGTATAATGGTCTTTTAAAAGGATAGTTTACCCAAAAATGAAAAATAAATGGTCACTCTTTACTTGCCTTTCCAAACCTTTTTGCTGCCATGGAAACTGTGAAAGTAGCTATCTAGCAGAATGTCTTCGCTGCTCTTTTCCATACAATGAACATGAATGATGACCACAACTGTCCCTGTGCAAGTTCATTGTACGGAAACTTGCAGCTTGGACATTTTGCTAAATATCTAAGTTTGTGTTCCACAGAAGGAAGAAAGTCAAATGGGTTTGGAATGATATGAAGGTGAGTAAATAATGGTTCAATTTTTATTTTTATGCGAACTGTGAAATCCATGTCATTCTGTAAAATCTTCTTTTTGTGTTCCACAGAAGAAAAAAAAAATTATGTTTTAAAAGATGTGAGGGTGAATAAATGCTGTCAAAATTCACATTTTGGCCAAACTATTCCTTTAATGAAGCATTTGAGATGCTGAACCCGTACCAAAAATGTTATCCCTCAATTAAATCACATGCTTCATTAGGTGTGGAGTGAATGTCAGGCTGTTAGTTTGCAAAAGTTCAGGGTATGCTCTGTTGTGTAGCTCTCTCGGTGTAGCGAATAATATCAAGTGGCTCACTCTTGAAATCAGGCATAAGATTCCTAACACCCTCCTATTGTTTCTGATGATCATATCCCCCAAATCAATAAAGAATCAGAGGCCCTGACTCATTCCTGCAGCCGGCTGTCTGTCTCTCTACTGTTTATTTAATATGCTGGGATGGATCTCTTTTGGTTAAGTAGTGATGTGATACAGAACAATCTTTAACTGCAGGAGATAAAAGCTTTAGTCTGACTGGTCCTGAGAGATGGCCGGTGTCTTGCTCTAAAACATGGTTCAATAAGCTCTAGTCCGCAGGGCTATGACCCATATATATCATGATACTAGGCTGTCAAGGACCTTAGCGCTGTACTGAAACATTATTCACAGTGGAAGAGATATCTGTGTGGTCTTGAAAGTTAATTTGAAGCATTAGCAAATGGTTCTTAGATGTTATCTATTTGCCTTGAGGCAACATGCTGTTATGCAAAATTATTCTTGCTATAGAAAACAGCTGTTGATTGATTAGTTTGAGGATAACAAATTAGAAGATGTGAGCTTCATTTCTGTTTCATTGCTTTCTATATTCAGTTGTTTATGATGCTGTCAACACTACAGAAATTGGACTTGTTTAAATTTGTGTGTGTTAATCACCATAGCGTATCTGTCTGTTGTCTTGTTAAAATCATTGCCATTTTTCAATTAGCCACTGTCTCAGAAGGAAACTGTCAAAGTCATGATTCAATTGTTACAGCTATGGCACATTATGACAAGTTTAATACTTATTACCGTCTGTCAAATGGCCATTAATTTAAAGGTCTACTTTAATTGTTTTTATTTTTTGAGGCTCAGAAACCTTACAGTATCATAGGTATAAAGTATTTTACTACAATGCTTTAATATTTCTTGGGGAATCTATAATTTATGTTCTGTTAAATCTAAGTAATTGTACTTTTTTTCATCAGGGGGTTTTTACACGACACTGACATCAACTAAAAACAGAAAACTTTAAATGTGTTTTGACCTTTCATTTACACAACAACTGCATTTGATAATAGCTTGAAAAATACACATTTTGAAAACTATTCCGTAACTATAAAAATGCAAATTTATTGTCGTTTTGTGCAGGCAGGCGTCTAGTGTTTCTTCACAAAGCGACATTGCCAACTGCTGGCCTGGGAGGCATCTTTAGTCGTTTTCGCTAGTAACTGTGATTGCGGATCGTTTTGACAACATTGTTGTTTTCAAAAACTAAAAGGTAAAACATTGCCGTTTGTAAACACTAAAGTAAAACCTTAAGTTACATATACAAAGTAAAGAAAGGCTTTTTATGTAGACTTAAAAGTGCAACTTAAATAAAAGACAAGAGCGATTTAAATGATGTTTAAAAAAAATTCATTTTTGGGTGAACTATCTCTTTTAGACACAGACTTTGAACCATAGTAGCCTAATGCCTTTTTATGATAACCATCGCTATAGATAGATGAGTCAAGTGTGAACATGGTTCATAAGTAGTCTTGATTTTTAGTCTAAAAATCACTATATTCTAATCAGCTACTGAAAATATTCAAGTAACAGGTTTCAGGATATTTGTTTACATTTTTTAAATGCTTTTTTTTTTCTGCATTAAAAAAATTCTAAAATGAGAAAATCTCTTAACTCAGAAAAAGTGTTCCATTTTTCAACTTTTTTTTTATACTTTCAGCAAGTATATCTGTACTGTTCTCAGTACTTTTTACACCTCTGCATAGTATTGATTAAAATAAAAGGGTTTTGGATGAAAGCTGGTTTATCAAATCAAGAAGCCATTAGAACTTCCCTTTAGAATACTGAGGAAATCTGACCTAAAACCTCTTAAAGGTTCACTCATTTTTAAAAAAAAAAATTGGGGTTTATGTCACAATGGCTGAAATGGGATGTTAGCAATAGTTTTTGAATTATGATAATGCTGTGTAAATGTGCTGTTCACAGTCAATCATGATTAATTTATTCTGTGAGCTTAAGTTTCCAATAACGGGGGGTTACCAAGGTACAGTGAATAGCTTGTCATGTGATCCAACATGGCCGCTCCAATAAAGGGACACACTTTATGTCAAACAAATCAGCTTTTAATAGGCTATTTAACTGGTTTCCAATTTCACTGGTGTTTTCATCTCATGTGTGAGTTTTTTGTTGTTGTTGTTGTTGTTGTTGTTTTAATGAGAAAAGGATTACAGTTATTTGTATCACTTTATGAGAGGTTGGTTTGGTTTCTCTTTTATTTTGTAGTATTTCACAGCATTGTTGTTGTCCTTTCACTGCTGAGATTCTGGAAGGGCAGCTCTTTCATTATTTTCCTTTGCCCCAGGACAACCAATTCAGTGGCTGTACTGATGACCTTTCTGGTGTGTCCCTGTGTGAAAGCTCAGGGCACTAACCCTACTGCTTTATTTAATGCAGTTTAATAAAGAGGAGGCTATATGGAGCTCTGTGGATGGCATTCAACTGTATTCAAGATGGTACTCATGTCTTATTTTAGTATTTCTTGTACTTGCATGTTCTTGTGCGTGGCATGCCATTCTGCTTGCAGACACTGAATTGAATCCTTTGGGGAAAAAAATAGTGTTTGATATGAAGGCCTCTATACAAGCTGCCTAAGTTAGTCTCTCTAACTAAGAAATTTGGTAATTAATCTTGTTTTTAATCACATTGCTGCCAGGGCATGTTAAAAATAAAAGAGACACCCGACTACTGTTGTTTTGGAGTCATAATTGTTATTGAGAATGGAACTTCCTAGAAAAACAACTCTTCCGGGAGCTGGAATGTTTTGCAGTGGACCTTATTGACAGATACCCATTTATTATTGTAGTTTTGCTGTGGCGGCTTCATTTTCTTGCCTGCCTCAGGTTTAAAAGAGAGGTGTTTTCTTTCAGGGCTCAAGATCTCATTATGGTTTCACACTTTTCAAGAGCACGTCATTCTAACTACGCAGTACGCTTTAAAGAAATTGCAAAAAATATGCAACTCCGAATTCTTAATGAAGGAAATCATTTGAATTGAATTGAATTACAATGAGGTGAACAGAGATCAAGTATTAACAATTAATTTGATTAATTCTGTGCTGTTTTGTGGTATTTATCTTACTCCTGGTTGATAAAATGTCAAATATAATATATATATATATATATATGTATATGTAACTACTTCAAATTGACACTTCCATGTAAGCTATTTCCTTATTTCCACCCTTTTAGGTTCTGTGTTGTAAATATTATACATTATACAAGTTCTTAAGCTTGACCTAAGCATATTATTTTTGCTTCTTTCTTAATATTCTTATTCTTTATTACTTCACTGCCTTTTTATGAGTCTGATTTAAACGGTTCAGTACACTTCCCGAGAGCACTGATTATACTGACAGATTTCATTTAGAGCCTGAAGATGATTTAACAGATGAGTTGTGTCAATATGAGAGTGCTTATTTTGTTTTCAAATGATTTGAAATCATTGTGAAATGATTTTCTTTTTTACCCCAGGTGTCGATTTCAAAATGAAGACTTTGGAGATAGATGGCATTAAAGTACGAATACAGATATGGTATGTTTTATTTTTCTGTGATGATATAACAGCGTTTGATCCACTGGTTCTGCTAATCAGGTGTGTGTGTGTGTGTGTGTGTGTGTATGCAGGGACACAGCAGGTCAGGAGAGATATCAGACCATCACTAAGCAGTACTACAGAAGAGCACAGGTGATCTTCACACATCTCACTGACTCATATTCTGATCTAATAATGGAGTCAGATCTAATACAGATGCCTGTTGGTGTCTGTTGAATGATAATTCACTGATAAACTCTCATTATTATGTATGGGTGGATTGAAATGGATTCTGTATCAACAGGGCATTTTTCTAGTGTATGACATCACAAGCGAGCGCTCGTTCCAGCACATCATGAAGTGGGCCAGTGATGTAGATGAGGTGAGGCTGTGGAGTTTAAAGCATATCGGTCTTACTGTAACTAAATATAACCTGCTTCTTATTAATGTCTCATCATTTAAATTCCACCGCCCCTCTTTCTCTCTTTAACTCTGGGGTTACAGCAGTTAGAGGCTGCTCTGCACATCTGGGATTTAAAATTGAATCGAATAAACAGAAATGGAAAGTTTTGGGATTTAGGAAAAAGTAAAACATAGAAACATTATGATGTAAAAAATAAATGTTGCACTTATTTCTGGGACCAACTTATTTCTAAGCAAGTTTGTTACTTTTTATTTATTTTTTACTAATTGTAAATCCGACATTGTTTTTTCAAAGCACCAAAACATTTTTATTTCTTTTTATTAATATTAATAATTTCCCTCATTTTGCCTTTTTCACGTTACAGTTAAGTTATTATACAGTTAAGTGTATTATTATCAGAAAATAAAACACTGAAAATACACACACACACACACAAAAAATTTGAATCTCAAATGTTCATTGTGGACTTTTTTGGACTCTACTGTGTTATTCATATATTACATTTAAAACTTGGCCCCATGTTTTCCCACAAGAGGACAAAAGAAAACTTGATGAAAACACTGAAAGTGTACCAAACCAATATTGGTTCTGTTATATGAATTCTATGTCTCATATAATATTTGTCTGTTTCTGCTCTGCTCCATCCATTTGCCTCTATTGAGTCTCTCCCCTCGTGTGTTCTGTTTCTGATCAGTATGCCCCTGAGAAAGTGCAGAAGATACTTGTTGGGAACAAGTCTGATGAAGAACAGAAGAGACAAGTAGCTACAGAACAGGGAAATAAGGTGTATATATATATATATAACATTTCCCTCCTGTGCACTGCATCTTTCATTCATGCTGCTATTTACTCTGTCATCTGACAAACTTTATATCTAATGTGTGAGGTTAAAGACTTTCATCTTTTTTGCTCCAGCTTGCCAAGGCTTATGGAATGGACTTTTTTGAGACAAGTGCCTTTACCAACCACAACATTACAGAGGTGCAATTCTGTATTTTTTCTTCTCATATATTTCTTGTTTCTTTTTAAATATTTGAGGAATGGTGAAGCCATGCAACCATCTGATCCTTTTGTTTGCACATTTTTATTATCTACAGCTAATCAGTTTTTTTTTATCTTTCCTTTATTAGTCTTTCACCCGATTGGCTGAATTAGTCTTACAAGCCAATAAGAAGGATCTCGATTTGTTGGGAGGAACCATGAATGATGAGTTCAATCTCGCTGCTTTGGAGGAGCAGGAAGGATTGTGTAATGTTAGCGACGACACCCGTAAGTCCTGCTGGTGCTGAGGACAGGAAGTGACATGACTACTTTTTCAGTTGATTTCCATATTTATGTTGCATTTACATTTTGAATATCATTTTGCAAAATTGACAGTTATTGTTAAACAGTGTTTGGTGCCTTTAATGGCTTATTTCCTGCTGATTCTTATGAATATTGTTTCTTCTTCATTATTTGCTTTATAGTTACTATAAATTAAGTTGGAACATTACAGAATATTGTATATGTATATTAAGATTATTTTTCAGTTTTTTCCTCAGTCTGAAAAATCAGATCAAAAGGCCACTGCAGTGCAGTTGTACATTATTTAGTTACGCTCATTCAAGCCACACATTCAGAGTCAGTCGTACATTATATTAAATTTAACAAATATGAAAAACAAGTTGATTGAAGTGTAAGGCAGCATTGACAAAATGGTTTATTCAAAATTTCAATCAAAAATGAAAATGTCCTGAATATATACACACCATCAGGCTATCCAATATGTAAATGTGTTTGTTTCTTCATCATAACAGGAGAAATTTAGCATTACTTTTTACTTTTAATTTAGCATCACTTGCCCACCAATGGATCCTCTGCAGTGAATGGGTGCCGTCAGAATGAAAATTCCATAATCCATACTAAAAGTCCATCTTCTATTGTCTTTTCACAACAAAATACACTAACACATTTGTTGTTCTCTTGTAAACAGTGCTTGATCTGTGCATATTTCTCTCTTGATTTAGAGGAAGCAGTATTATGGATCGTGTCTTAATGATGATTTGTTTATTACAAACACAGCTTTCCACTTTACACGATGTTAATTGGTGGACTAGAGTCATGTGGATTATGATGATGTTTTTAATCAGCTGTTTAAACTCTCGTTCTGACGGCACCCATTCAAGTGATGTACTGCTAAATTTCTCCAACTCTATTCCGATTCAAAAATAAACGTGTCTACATCTTGAAAGACATGAGGGTGAATAAATGTTAAGCAAATTGTCATTTTTGGGTGAACTGTTCCTGGTTGAATGGCTGGAGCGCCCATGTTAATATATTCTTTCTTGTGTTTTTCTATGGGACTTCATGTGAATATTATTCAGACCTGATTTGGCTTTCTATAAAATTCTTGAATTCGAAAACCTTGAATGCACCTACTTGACCAATGAATGCCATTTCAAGGTAATAAATGTATTCCTGAGTGATGAATTGATGAAGCTTCACACGTCACTGTAACAATCTAAGCTTCTTTACTGTAAAAGCACTGTAAAAAATACTGTCACTAAACACGCTGCTTACCAGTTCTGGTCCACTGTGATTGTAAATGAATGCAATGATTTTTATCTCATTAATCTGAGGTTACTCACTAATTTACTCAAATAGTATCATTTAATGTGGTATTTTATACCGCTATTACATCAAGCACTCTTTTTCCTTCAACAATCACTATTTAGCTGATTAGAATAGTTGGAATGTTTCAACTTTTACTCTATAAATGATTCTGGAATTGATGTGGTTTAATTTCATCACAGCACACCGAATAATGTTTTTCTCTTGCTTAAATCAACATCTTACCCATACAAACTTGAGTGAAATGTATGCAGACTGAACCGTTGTGATGCCCAGCATTGATGGTGGTGTGCATCGCTGCAATGACATGGGTTATATTGCTAAAGATTCAATGTATATTACACTATTGCAGCATTTATATGTGCAAGTGGTATTGTACTATGTTGATTTAAAGGAACTCTTGAATAATACTGATATGTTTACTTGTTGTTTCATGAAAAATGTCCATGAAAAAAATCTGAGAAATTTAAATGCGTATGTGGTTATTTATATATAAACTGTAATATTGTGATTCTGTTTAGGGGGTCGAATAGTTATGAATAAACATCTAATTACGAAAAGGGTTTTTTATTATTATAATGAGGAATTTGGAGATACAATTCTTTGTAAGTGCAACACCACAAGGCAACACTAGGAGGCAGTTTTGCTAAGCTGAATTGTAGTTATGCAAAATAAAACACTGGCGGGGAAAAAAAACAGGGGACGAAGAATGTGTTTGCGGTTTTATGCAATGCTCAGAACTGGGAAATTATCCTTCAGCATTTGTGAAGTATTTTATTAATGAGGTCAGTTCATTTGCTCAATTTTATCAAGGTTATGATGTTTTTTTGTTTTTTTCTCAGAACAAGAATTTGTGCCTTGAAGCTACTGATTATTAATGGTACTTTAAAAATACTCTGAAACAAAATATTCTGTTTGTGCATTTTGTAGCAAAGCAGATCTTACTTTCAAGGCCGTGCACAGCTGGATGAAGTTCTGACAGAGAGTTAAGCAAATTTTATGGTACATGCTCATGTCTGCAGCTAGTTTGTGAGCAAGTAATACACATAGATGGATGCAACTATTACACAATAAAATGTTACAGTCTAACTACATTCCCTACAAACACTTTCTTTCTTCTGTGGAAAACAAAAGAAGATATTTTGAAAAATGTTTAATGTATTGGTAACACTTTACAATAAGGCTACTTCTAAAGTATTTAATCTTAGTTAAAGTTCATTTCTTCATTTATAATAGATCATTTAAATCAAAAATTGTATTTTTTACAGCCTATTGGATTCAATGATCTATGCTAAGCTATGCTAAAAGTGCAATCGCCAGATCCGGAGATCAGCTGAATGGATTCAAAAAAGGTAAAACTCAACTTATTAACTCTGTGGGAGTTGGAGAATGAGCCTATTTCCAAAAAAAGTGGAGTGTTCCTTTAATGGACCTGAGCTAAGATGAGCTAACCAACTGTCCATACTATGAAAGGCCGAAGCTTGGAAATACAAGAGGATGAATAAATAATGACAGAATTTTCATTTTTGAGTGAACTATCTATGTGCAAAAGGAAATATTATTTATGTTACCCCACACTCTCAAATGACAAATCAGAATGACTTATGTAAAATATTAATGCAATACTTCACATGCATGAACATCTATTTACAAAAACAAACATTTATCTTCATTAATTTTATTGGAGTGCTCTAAGCCTGTTGGCTCACATGAACGCACAAATGTTTCATATTCTACTAAAAGGCTCATTGATTTGCCTAATTCTGGTGTTTGCCTTTTACCCAAATACTTCATTTAAATGTGCATAGTCTGTGAGGATGCATTTGTAAGGCTTGTTAGTAAATCTATTCAGGTGTCACAATGTGTTCTCTTGACGATGGCTCTAATATTATGAGTCATCTCTGAGAGAGTGTGGGCCAAGTGAAAGAGCTCCATGTAGTGCCGCTAATGAAATGTCTGAGCTAAATAATCTGACTTCTTACATCTCACAAGGTCTCATCAACTGTCTAGTTGCATGAGGGAGCTCAAGCCCCCCACACATGATGAAGTATAAAGACGTTAAAAAATGAAGGGCTGACTTGGATAAGATAATGACAGTTATCATGTAAGAGTCCGGAGATTACATGGGAACACATTTTACTCCCATTTTTGAGCAGCACTTTAATCTAGCTACTGTCATTAGCCTCACTTTTGATTTAAACAAGATTGAATCTTTTTTCTTTATCCCCATTGTTAGAATTCCGTGGTTTGGATCCGGGATCAAGCTGATTTTGAAAGAAAGGGAGAGCTTTAAAACAGCCCTTAGCTCCCTTTAGTTTTCCTTTCCTAGATAATCCTGTCATACCATAACCAAATACTTCCGTGCAATTGGCTCTCACCTATCCTCATTTAATCACTGATTTGCTCAGAATAAAAACTTGCCAGGCATTGAGAGAAATAAACCAATACATCCTTAGGAGAGAGAGAGAGAGAGAGAGAGAGAGAGAGAGAGAGAAACAAGATGTGCTTTAGTATTATTTTTGGGGTGCGTGCGCATGCAGCGGGGGCGTTTGGTGAGGAGAGGGGGGGTCCAGCTTCAGGACACTTCTGCTAAGCACTGTGTTGTTGTCATCCTCCCACCTCGCCACACTGTGCTTTCACACCAGAGTGAGTCACGCTGGCTCTCTGAGCTCTGGAGGTGCGCAATGTGGAATGCTAAGCACCCTGAGAGAACTTCACAGCATTCAGACTCTTTCTACTCTGCCTTCTCATCTCTCCTTTATACCTGCTTGGAGATGTTGAAAAAGGCTGAGAGAAGCCCGCTTGATCTTGCTTTCCATATGCAGAACTAAATGTACATTTGGTGTTATCTTGGTTTACCTTAGAGGCAGAAAATCTATCTATCTATCTATCTATCTATCTATCTATCTATCTATCTATCTATCTATCTATCTATCTATCTATCTATCTATCTATCTATCTATCTATCTATCTATCTATCTATCTATCTATCTATCTAAACATATATAATGCACAATATATTATTAAAAATATATAACAATTTATTCAATATACATTTTTGCAATATATATATATATATATATATATATATAAAATAACAATATAGACATATTTATTTATATATTCAGTATATAATATGATAAGTGTGTTATAAAATAAAATAAAAAGTCAGCATCTATATCTATCTATCTATCTATCTAAACATATATAATGCACAACATATTATTAAAAATATAACAATTTATTCAATATACATTTTTGCAATATATATATATATATATATATATATATAAATAAAATAACAATATAGACATATTTATTTATATATTCAGTATATAATATGATGTGTTTTATAAAATAAAATAAAAAGTCAGCATCTATCTATCTATCTATCTATCTATCTAAACATATATAATGCACAACATATTATTAAAAATATATAACAATTTATTCAATATACATTTTTGCAATATATATATATATATATATATATAAAATAACAATATAGACATATTTATTTATATATTCAGTATATAATATGATGTGTGTTATAAAATAAAATAAAAAGTCAGCATCTATCTATCTATCTATCTATCTATCTATCTATCTATCTATCTATCTATCTATCTATCTATCTATCTATCTATCTATCTATCTATCTATCTATCTATCATCTATCTATCTATCTAAACATATATATATAATGCACAATATATTATTAAAAATATATTACATAATTTATTCAATACACATTTTTCCATATATATATATATATATATATATATATATATATATATATATATATATATATATATATATATATATATATAAAATAACAATATAGACATATTTATTTATATATTCAATATATAATATGATAAGTGTGTTATAAAATAAAATAAAAATTCAACATCTATCTGTCTATCTGTCTGTCTGTCTGTCTGTCTGTCTGTCTATCTGTCTTTCTATCCTTTTTCAAATCTTTTACTCCGTTTTACCTGAGTTCAAATATTACATGAAATACCATTTGAAAACCAATTATGTACAACTATAAATTTAACTTTTTGATAACTCCACCGATGTATTTTTTCAGTGGGTAAAACACTGAATGTGCCTGTGTGTTTCTCGGCCTGGAGTCAGTTGGGAAGCAGCCAGGGAAGTGCCTTAGGATACTGACTCAGGCATTGTGAATCTCAGAGCAGCAGGAGAAACGTTCAGCACGGATATCTCCAATTTCATTCTCCACACCGCACTCTGTGCGCTGAGCACCTATGAAAAGATAATAATGATTTCTTATTGCGACTGCAATTACCAACTTGCATCAGGACTTAATAATGCTTCTCTGAGGGAAATGCTAATAAAGTCTTGGAACACACATTGTGAATATAACTGACAGTCATTAATCTCTCTCTGTGGGCATTTGGTAATTACTTTGCTGATTCTATCAATATAATAACACAAATATGAACAATAAACAACACGGGCTAGCTTAATTGTATGCTAAATTATGTTAATCGCTAAGACTAACTAGCGCTTCAGCCATTTTGAAGGCCTCACACGCTCTCTGCACTGCACTTCTCATTGGGTCACACAAAGACCCTGTGTGCTCAGCAACAACTTGTCACCTTTCTGCATGTCATTCTGTATTAGTGTATCTGCATCGCTTGAGTGGAGCTAAATGAATGGGACCATTCTTCCTGTTCCCCCAGCATCCCTGACAAGACATTCCTATGTGAGGTCACACATGCAGTTGTGTGGTCAACATGTAGGGGGCGTCAAGTATTGATCGCTCAAACAGGACAAAGACATTCCTAAATAATTTAGAAGGAATGGTCAGATGGTAGCAACCTGTTCGACATTATGATTTCTGATGATGATAATCCTTGCAAACATCTTTCATTTTTTTCCTCTCTGAAATTTAGCAGCTGTGTTAATTCTCAAGAGCAGCATGTTGTTTGTTAATGGTGTTTTTCACAAAACAGAGTATGGAATCTAGTGCACTCATTTTAAAGAGATTAACCCCCTCCCATGTGTTCATTGAGGACATCACATTTTGGATTGTATGTGCTCTTTATTTCTCTTGGATTAAAACATCTGTCCTCAAATATGGACAATCTGTGCTGCAGTGGTAGTAGCTTTACTAAAATCTGAAGCATAGTATTTAAATTAAGTAATTTTGACCAAAATGAATTCATTTTAAAGAGGAACTGCAAGCCAGTGGTCATGGTGACAAACTAAATATTATTTTAACACTGAAATCTATTTACTTGATGTGATAACTCTGATAACATTTTTGGAGGAGTTATGAGGCATGAGTAAGCATTTATGAGGAATTATACATGAAATATTGCACAAAAGTTTGGACAATACACTTAATACACTCTACACTTTATGGTTACATTTAAGCATGCACCTTGTATCATTTACATAACACCTATGAAAGGTTGCTATGTCAAGTTACCAGAGCCGTAACTATAAACAATCGCTAGCGTATTGTCATAAAAATGAATATCTAATTATTTGCAACCAAATAGTTTTGACGGTTTCAGTGGAATAGTCATCATAAAAGTTGCTGGATGAAATTATAGGCATAAACTGGCAGTTTGTGTAAAACGTAATGTGAAATGACTTTATTTTGTGTTTATATTCAGTCACAAAATTTTAATGGTAAAAACAACTTGTGATGGTATTTTAGTTGTGCAAACTTTTTTTTTTTTAATTATCTGAAAATAAACCCATTTCACAGTATGTTTTTCACAAACTACTTCCTGTTACATTAACAGGAAAGGTTACTTTGGAAATGTAATAGGTTACAGATTACAAGTTACCCTATTTAAAATGTAATAAGTAGTGTATCTGTTTCAATTAATTTATTAAAGTAATGCAACTGATTTGTTTACTTTTCTAAATTTCTAACAAAGGCAGGGTTAACCTTATTACAACCCTCATTACTGTCAGACTTTCAAAATCCTTCATCACTTAAATTAAGATTATAATGATTTAATTTTAAAGCACAGCCACCACAAAATCAATCTGATTTTGAGATCATTCTGAGGTTAAATACATATTTAAAATCATAGTTTAATAGTTATGATACTGTTTTTGAAATCAAATCTTTGCATAGCTACGACAAGAAACACTGGCATCTAACAACACCTTGGAAAAAAAGTTCATCTTAAAAAATAAAGCATATATACATAAACCCAAATAGGTCCTAAACTCCTGAAACACTGGTGTCTCATATTTTAAAGCCGTCAATGCAATTTAGGAAAGAAATCAGCTAAATCTGTATGTGTAACCCCTTCGTAATCGTTAATATTTTCATAACTGTAATTTAATTACACTTTTTTTTCTCAGTAACTGTAACAGATTACAGTTACATTTATTTTTTAATTAAATTACGTAATTCTGTTACTTCCCAACACTGCAAATAGCAAAAATAATTTTAAAATGCTCATAGTACAACAGGTTAAACTGTAGAGGGTTTCAAATGAGGTAAAACACTAACTGTTCTTACTAGTAATCAAAGTGTTAATCATTATGCTTTGGATAAAACCTGTTTTTTTTACAGTCTATGGATAAAACATGTCCCCAATGCTACTAACACAATACACAGATTTAGTGAAGCACATGTTGGACAGGTCAACCCTGCTACTCTTGTCAAAGACAACAGAGTACCAGTCGCGTGATAACCGTGCAGCACATAAATTGTGCTGTTGCTACGGCAACCCTGTCCGTAGGGGGCCCATTCCCACAGATAAAGCCTCAAATCACGCTCCCCTCTGCGCTCAGCTATCGCGAGATTCCTGAAAGCGAAGCGGAGCAGCGGCTTGCAGTGACCTCACCAGCAGCTGCAGCGCGAGGCGGAGCTGCAACTTTTGTATGAACTTCGAAGTTGAATAATTGTGAACGAGACGCTGGGGCCAACGGTAGTGCTGCTGGAGTAGATACAACAATACACTGAAAAATCTCCCGCGACACACGGGAAAACAGCAGGAATAACGGCCGCGCGCAGACTGCACTCCGCTGGCGACTATTACGAGGCGGAGAGACGCTTGTGTCGGACTTTTATCGCAAGATTTTGTGGGAGAAGAGACCGCACGAGAGCAGCGAGAGGTGGAGAGGGAAGAAGGTGAGTTCGTAAGATGTCTGTGATTTAACTGTTCATGCCAACTCCGAACCGTGCTTATATCTGTAAAGGGGTCCACAGATGTGTTTTGTCGAAGAAAGCGCGTCTTTGTACAAGCTAAAATGCTCGTTTTATCTCTCCAGTGAGTTGCGACGGTCAGCGAATGATCTCGGCTCACCTGATTATCTGAGGAAAACAAGATTCGATCAGAAAGTTGCAGTGAAAACGATCTTGTTTTGATAACCGATAGCAGGCAGAATGTAAATATAAACCGTGGTCCTATGTGTCGAGATTATTCGGTCTCAATTTGATAAACAAGACAGCGCAAGGTGAAAATGGTACGGTTATAGTTGAAGAGTTTTGGTCTTAACTCCAGATGTGTGAAGAACACAGAAACACAGTCGATTACAGCTGACAGCCGAGCAACTTCATCAACATGGATTGTGCATGTCACATGCACATTTAATCATTATTGCATGAGTCCAGAAGAGAATTTAATCATATAAATAGATAGCAACTTATGGAAAGACATAAATCTGACTCGTGTGTTTTGCATTGTTAAGCCAGAAGTTGCTTGGTAAAGGTTAACTGATAAATAATTCAGAAATACTTACATTCTTATCTTTTCAGTTCTTATAAAAAAGTGAAATTTTAAAGTGTGATTTACAGGCCTGGAAAAGTCATGAAATAATGCAATGTTTTTTTGTAGCCATGCCAATATACATTTCTTTATGTAGTCGATTTTTTTTGAGTGCAGTCTCTATAGAATTCATTTAAAAAATTCTTAATAATCACAAATGACCTGAGAAGTTTTGCACATTAATTGATCAAAAATTGTAGATCTAATCTATCTATCTATCTATCTATCTATCTATCTATCTATCTATCTATCTATCTATCTATCTATCTATCTATCTATCTATCTATCTATCTATCTATCTATCTATCTATCTATCTATCATATTTGAGAACAATGGCTGTGTTTCAAAACTTGTGAGCTGCCTACCAAGCAGCATTTTTGGCCATCACAGACTCATCCCAGACGCTAATATCTATGGAATCTGCTGCATTAGCTGAGAATCAGATCAGGTGTCCAACTGGAGGAGTCATTGGGCTGTAGATCGCGTTGCATTTATTATGCATAACATTTTGTCACGTCGAAATTGTGAGGTCTGTGTTGTAGGTTGACTAATGGCCCTTCACTCAGTTTTCTCCCTGTAAGGGCTTTGCTGATTTGTCATTTGCATGTCTTTTCTTCGTTGTGTGGGTGGTGTGTGCTCACTGTGTATTGGCCAGGCTCTAAATGCAGTTCGTGTGGGGGTGGATTTGAAGAGCAGGTCCCTGATTGAAGTGCTTTCTGGCATTCCCTTTTTTAACTTTAGGTGTATGGAAGATGCTGACCATCACAAGACCTTAAAAATGACAAAGGTGGAACTTTGCATTGGCATCATCATGTCCTTGAGATGTTGATGTTGCAGTGTCCTTTGACAGGACTGCACTATTTTTGTTTAGTCTTGGTGTGGTTGACTAAAAGTAGACAATCTGACCACTTTTAGACAGTTGACCACCTTCAGACTTTCACTTTGTTGTTGTTAAATCCACCTGTGGAACAGCATGGATCCCATTTTCATTTTGTTATATAGACATCATCACATGCTACATGCCTTTTTTTTTTTTTTTAGATGTAAACAATGTTCTATTAATAACTTGATTTTGATAAAGTCAGTAGCAAGCAGATACTATTCCTATTGTGCGAAACGTACGTAGATTTAATGTTTTCTTTCCCCAGCCTCTATCTAAGAATGCCAAGGATGCAGTTATCTGCAGGCAGTGTCGCATTTCCAATATTAAGTAGCCTATTGAAAGGGAGTGTGTAGGTGGACACGCACATGTTGTGAAACATGTAGAAAAGGAAATGTGCGAGAGGAAAAAGACGCCTGGGTGGATGATTGGCAGCAGAGGGATTATCAAGAGTTTTTCACATGTAGAGTGGCTACAGATTCTATAGATACTGCTGGATTAAGGTTGGGCAAATAAGTTTTAATCATTGCCTCAGGCTTAACAAATTATGTGCGAGGTTGATCGCTTAACAGCCTCTCCTGTTGTTCTTCTATATGCTGTTGCTATGGAAGTTTGGTTTATGTAAAATCATGTCAGTTGTTTGGTTATGCAAGTATATTTTTCAAGATTTGGCAGCAGACAACATCCAAATCTAATTCTGTAACAGGTCTGCATCAGATGTGATCCAATCATCAGACAGTATCTAATGGCGCTTTTCCACTGTATGGTGTGGTATGGCACGGTACGGTTCGGTACGGCTCACTTTTGGGGGGTTTTACACTGGGTACATTACCTGGTACTCGGTTGAGGTTCCAAGCGGGCCATACCGCTACCAAAATGTGACGTGTAAACCCTGCTGATGACTGATTAGCCGGAGGGAATCGTCACCACCTGCGTCATTGAACTTGCGCTACGAGACACCAGAGCTGCTAGATTTAAATCAGCACAGCCATCGTAGGATTGGACGCAACTGTTTTGAACAAGCTGTTTGAATGGCTGTTTCGTGGTCTGTTGAGGAAGTACAGACATTCCTCTCATTGATAGCCGAGGAGCGGATACAGCGAGAGCTTGATGGGGCGACGCGGAATGAAAAAGTTATTCAGGAGGTCGCTCAGCTCTTGGCAACGACCTGTGTATAATCCCGCCCACTTAAAGCAGAACTAAACTGCAGTGGAAACGCAAACCGAGCTGAGCCGTTCCGAGCGTACCAAGCTGAGCAGAGTCGAAGCACGCAGTGGAAAAGTGCCATAATGGTCCTACTTTTTGATGTTTGAGACTTGATTTGCACTGGAATATATGATGCAGTGCCTCATCTTTGTGTTTGTCCAGTCCTAGTTATATTCTCTGAAGCAATTTTGTGTCGCACATATCCAAATGCACATTGCTTTGGGATTTGGGCAGCTTTTTAAAGGGTTAGTTACCCCAAAGATGAAAATTCTGTAATCATTTTCTCAACCTCATGTTGCGTGTTTGTTCCAAACCCATAAGACTCTCTTGAATTTTCGGAACATGCATTAAACGAGAAACATTCTTTCATAATTTTATGTCATCCATTGAAAATCTAAACAAAATTTGCATGTTTGCTTTTTGTGATGAACCGATTAAATTTAGGCTTTTATTCACATATAAACATTGATTATTGCACATGCACACTGCTCGATTCATAGGGATTATTTTTATAACGCATTTCTGTACTTTTTGATGGGTGAAAGTTTTGGTTTGCATGGATTTTCAATAGCTGGACAAAAGTGATTGGAGAATATTACAAAAATTTTAATTTGTCTTCTGAAGATGAACAAAAGTTTTATGGGTTTAGAGTGAGTAAATGAAGAGAGAATTTTCTCTTTTGGGGAGAGTCAGTGCAAATGAAATCCAAATAAGTGCCCACAGGTGACTATGACATAAGCGTTGTCACAAACAGGAAAAGGAAAGGACCTTTTCCCACCCAAATTGCTATATTTAGTTCATGAAGTTGCATGCTCTTAAAAAGATAGATTTGTATTTTCTTTTACATCAGCCATTGGTTGTTTCAACTAGTACTAATTTCCAGCATATTGTACTGCCACCTCATTTAATCTCCCATCTTCCTGGAAGCAGCAACTGTTGATGCCGATCTGATGAATGGCAAAGAAACAGTTGAAGGTTCAGATTGTATCTGCATTATAGCTGATATTCCCACCAACTGTCTCGCCATCTGCCTAACGGCGCTTGTTGTGTTCCGTGCAGGAGAGCAGAGATTTTCAGCCTCTTGCACTAGAGAGGATGGGTGTTAACATGGCACCCAAATGCTGAAATTAGTATTGAAGGCGCCCATCTTACTTTTGGACTCAATAATTACAGTCCTGTCTCCTCTACCACTTTGGGCTCCATCTTAATGCAGGCTGTAGCCTCAGATTTATGCAGCCATTAGTCATGTAGACAGTCTGTTGAAAATTGAAGGTGAGAAATGAGCGCTGAGGAATTTGAGATGCAGGACTCTTACTATGTTTTTGATTCATGCAGTTTATTTGAGACTCTCAGTATTGAAGCTTTCTGAAGTAATGTCGCTTTTTTCCTATCAAAAAGTAAACCAAAAGCCTAATGCCTTTTGCAGACCGAAACCTAGTTAAGTCAGGATTGCTTGGATGCGTTATCAGTGGTGATTCACCTTCATATGAAATGGAAGATTTTTAGGGACTGACACAATGTCTCAAGCAAACATCTTAAGGAGAGTCACTTATCCGCTTTCATGATGAAATCACTCCGTTTAATAAATGTGAGCTTGTCAATGTCATATTCTCCAAGCCTTTCAAGATTCCTTTTGATTTATTTTAAACCTAATCTCATTTTGAACACAGTGTCTTTTGGAACACGTTATTTGTATCCCTTACTCATAATGTGGTTTCCTAGTAACAGCTTTGCGATGTGGTTTATTGGTTAGTTAGTTCAACTGTTCTTCTTTAGAATCTGTCGTAATAGAGTGGAATGTGTCAGGCAGGTCTTCCTATGTATTACATTTGTTTCTGTGTGGCCTACATCCACACTGTGGTAGTGGTTACAGTGTTTTACAAAACATTAAGTCACCATGTTCTCTAATGACATAATCACTGGCTTCAGACTAACTGCTAACAGACTAGTATTCTGGTTGCAAATGGATGGATTATAAGCCGTGACATTCATTGATGAGGATGTGATGGCTGTGTAGGTGAAATTGGTCAAATAAATTGGTAGATTGTTTGATTAATTATTTCATCAGGTTAACTTATGCAACCTGCATACAATCTGTGTCATTTCAGGCAGTTTAAAATAAACACCGGGTGAGGCAGCTTTAAAACGATTAATTAAGAGCCTAATTATGTTCAGAAGAGTACCCACTTCTTATTTAATACCTGTTTTGCTGCTTTTCTAAATCCAATTGGGCTGGGGAGTTGGTGGGAGTGACTGCAGCTTTTCCGTTTTCAATTAGGTAAGAAGGGAGAAACGGAGCTTGGCAACCTTTTTGCCACTCCAGCGGGAAACTGGTTTAAATAGACTTTTTAATTCTGGGCTCAGATGTTTGGACCCTAAAAAAATGTGCCATTAGGTTACAACAGCTTGTCATTGGGGTATAATTGCATGTCTCCCGCCGCCCCCCGACAGCTCCTCAATTGTTACTATTTTATTTTATGACCTTGCATTTTTACATGTGGTATAGAGGTAACATGAGGCGTGTTCAGTGGAAACAGCAGTAGATGGTTATTAATGGTTTGGTGAAGTAACATGTTAGCTTGCAGTGTATGTTATCTGTTTGACCTCACCTTGCAGCAGTATTTTCACAGCTTCGAGTATATTAAGGTTCACTTGAGTTTTAATTTGATTTAGGTTACTAAGATTTACTTGAGACCTCCTTCACACACCATTAATGTAAGCTTATTTTATTTAGTGTTAATCTGCTTATAATGATCTCCAGCCTATTGTGATATTGTTACTGTTTAATCCACTTTCAGTGTTAGTGTTTATGTGAATGATAAATCTGTAATGGATTTGCACCAGGGCTGAGTGGTTTTGTGGTTAAAGATGTAGCTGTGCTAATAGACTTATAAACTTTGTGTTGGCAGCAGTCTATTTTCAGTGCTTTTTCTTGTTCTGTGTGTGTGGACATTGCTCTTTATCTTTGATATGCTGATATCAGCAGAACTTCTGGCTGACCCGGTGAGTTCTTACTGGCTCTCTTGAAGTGAATGCATTGCCAGGAAACCAAATATCTCCATGTGAAATCAATTCAATATCATATGTAACACTGCTTTCGTGGCAGTCTGGTAACGTGGTGTTCTTTAGCAAAAACTGTCACAGGGTCAGAGAGCCTTTGTTTGAATCAGAATATGCCAGACATTTAAATTCTATCCAAACTGAAAAAAAAAGCACTCAGAATCTCTAAACATTAAAAGGTTTTGAGAAGCAATACTGTATATACACAAGTTCAATTTTGTGGATGATGCATTGCGTTGATTGATTTGATTCAGACTGAAAACCTGAATTTGAGACCGATTCATTAAAAAGAACTGGCTCATATGAGTCATTTGTTGGCGTTTCATACATCATACATTTGTTGATGCCGAATAGCTGTGCAGGACACACTGGAATGCACTGTAGAGATGCACTCTGATAAAGTGCATATCAATTCAAATCAGATTTTCTCATTTGTTGTTGACGACAATTAGATTTTCTTGAATTTTTACTTTTGCTGCCTTTGCAACTATTTTAAACTCTGTAACCCTTCCAGCAGGAAGTCTGCTATGCTGTTTTGAAAAGGTGTGAGCAGAGGGTCATGGGCGAGGCTGGCCATGTGGAATGAGTGAGAGGGCTCTGGACTCAATAGAGGTGAGGTCATCCCTTTGAGCTGTAGCAAAGGCCAGCAAACACAGGAACAATCAAATGTGCATGCCCCAGTACCCTCTGCATCCCTTGTCACACTTTCGTGTGCGTGTGAACTTAGGTTTTCTGTGACTCAAAGCAAACATTGTCACCAGGAAGTGAAGGTTAATGATTATTTGGGTAAAGGAGAATGAAACGCTTTGCATCTCTGTTGTCGGACACGCGTTGGTTCTAACTGGGACATGCTGTTTACAGATGTTCCTATATTGCTGTGAGCAAGATTGTGGATTTAGCTTGGTTAGTCTAATTTTGAGCATTTTACTGTAAACTTTGGGTATCTCTGATCCGACTATTACTATAATACAAATAAATGGGGATATTTTTGGTGCAAGTCACATCACATTGTTCATTTACTTGTACTACCCTCATTGTAACAATACAAAGCTGGTTTAAAGGTGGGATATGCATTTTTTTCAAAAACGCGGGTCAGTACCAAAACAAACTTGTAGCCAATCAGCAGTAAGGGGCATGTCTACTCATGATGCGAGGAGAGAGCGCTCAGTGCATATGACGGACATTAGCTGAGTGACGACAGAAAGATAGAGATGGAGGATAAAAAACAAAAGGCGAAAATCTCTGCGGAACAAAAGAAGGCTTACACCGAGTTTACAAATCATTTGAAATTTGTGTCAATATGCCATAAATAGAACGCGCCAGCAGTTTACTGTCAAGGATTTGTTGCGGCGCAGCGTCGCATCCAGTGTAGACAGCATCACTGATTATAGTGAGTTCTATAGTATTTTGTCGCGCTGCTTGCGTCCGGTGTAGACATGGTGTTACGATAAGGCAAGAAGTAGGACCTGTGTAAATATCGGATCAGCTTTCCAGCACTGGAGAAAACTCAAGGAGCAGGAAGGCCTGCGATCGAATGCCGAGGTTGCTTTGTTTCTTCTCGATAGGTGAGTAACATGGGTTTTGCTTTGTTTCACAGAACTAATTGTTGCAGTATGTATGTATGTGTGGGGCGGAGCTATCAAAATAGGGGCGAGACCCTTTTGGGTTAGGGGTGTGTTTGTTTTGGTGAATTCAAATATCAACATTGGCTACCAGAAATCACTTACCCCACCTTTAACATCGGTAAATGTATCCTTTAATAACACAGACTTTCTGTAATGCAGCCACATTCATGAATAATATCATACATCATTTCCTCCTGGGATTTTTTTTCCAGGAGCGACTGTTTTTCCATTGTCATTCAGATGAAAAATTTTGAAAAGAGTGATTCACTCTGATGACAAGCTGCATTTGGTGCACACTCATTCACAACAAGTGGGCTGTTTTCATTTGGGTCCAGTGAATGATTTGAACCTGCTTTGATCAGAGCGCTGGAAAGGTGTCTAGATAGCTGCCATTTTGGAAGGGCACTCAGATCTTGTGATCAGCTGTTGTGGTTGTGATCCCACTACTTCTAGTGTTACTTCAAAGAATATCTGTCATGCAAACAATTTTGCCCAGTACCTGAACCATGAAACAATGCCCTACAAGAGCCACTTTTAGGATAATTGCTAGAAAAATGGTTGTGAGGCACGACAAACTCACTGAGCACTTTAACTCATTGTTTGCATCTGTCATTGCCAAAGGCAACACAGATTTGAGAACAATAGATAATTATGCAGCGGAATAGTAGATTATAGTAGTTTGTTCCAAACTATTTTTAATATTTTATTATTATATTATTGATTTAAAATATATTAGGCTATATTTTTTTAATTCAATTATTAGTTTGAATATTACAGTGAATATGATTAGATTTTTTAAATACCTTGTCAGATATTCAAATTAAGGAATTGAAGATCGGTCCAGTTCAGGTTCACAAATGAACATCTGCAAAAGTAAGCAGGATTTAACTGCTTGTTTGTATAATGGTCAGTCAGTTAAAACTCAGAGCAGCGATTTGACCAAATTTCATTTGTTTACTTCCCTTGGGTGATTGTAAGTGTGTTTACTCTCTGTGGAATACATTTACTCTGTGGCTTTGTTGCTTCTTTGCCTCAGAGTTGTGAACAGATGTGTTTGTGTGTCTGGCTATGCGGTTACTGTAATTCAGAAACCACAGACAGCAATAAAAGGGATCTCACAGGCAACTCATTGTCTGCTGTAAGGGTAACGCTTTCAGCAAGGTTTTGTTAGGGCATTTTCTCAGAAAATGAGAAACGTTTAAAAACCCAGGAGTGCCTTGAATCCTAAAAATGTTAGGTGAAATGGCACCTGTTTGGACTTGTTTTTTTTTTTTTTTTTGGTATATTAAACATTATTGGTATCAAATCAGTAATAAAAGTGAAAGTGATTTAGGAAGTGTGCTTTGACCATACCCTGTATCTTCCTAGCAGCACAATTTATGATATGCAGATTAAACTGATTAACCTCATTTGAAAAATCTGTGGGGATTTTTAGTAAAAACAAGAAGCTGTGAGCCTTAATGGAAACAGAGTGTATAGGTTCACTAGCAAGTATAATTTATGAGTTATCAAATTAAAAGTACAGGATTGACTCTGTCACTGCAGTGGCTCACTTTTGAGAGAAGCAGATTACCATGGCAACTTGTACTGCACAGCTCAGGTGCTTCTGGGCAGGTTAAGTACAGGTTCAGTTCAGCTGAGCATAAAGTTCCCTGCATTCTTTTTGTAATGCTCAATATAGGTAATGAACATTTTATAAGCTGCTACTTAAAGTACTACTTACTGTAATGCTATCTGTGTTTTCCTTCATATTTAATCTCAGATGTTGAGAAATTAGCATGAGACATTCCTCTCTGGATTAAAATTCTTACTCTCTTTGAAATCCTGGCATCATTCCGATCTCATCATTCCCTCACAATGCCAGTCTGTTCATACAAAGTTGAAATCACCATGTCAACTGGCAAGGCTGCAAAAAAAAGGTTCACTCAGTTCTTAAAAGCTGGGAAAATTGAAGCATTACTTGATAAAGCATTGCACTATTACAAAGTATTCTGTTAAATTTACAGTTAAAAAATGGCAGCTGTGGTGACCTGAAATTCACCCTAAAAACACAGTGACATGTTTCAGATCTTACCGCATGGCCTGTTATGCTGCCTGTCAATTTTACAACTTATATTTATATATTTCATTAAGTGATATTATGTTAAAGGGATAGTTGACCCAAAAATGAAAATTCTGTTATTAATTACTCACCCTCATCTCGTTCTGAACCCGTAAGACCTTTGTTCATTGTCAGAACACAAATTAAGATATTTTTGATGAAATCCAAGAGCTTTCTGACTAGGGCTGCACAGTATATTGCATGCGATTTGTCATGCGCATCTCCTCAGTAAAGCCGGTTCCGTGATTAGCAGTAAATCCCCATCACCTGTTTTCAAATGGAGCGCCATTTAATACACAGGGTCGTAGTTCACCAACAAGCTACACAATTCGCGCTGAGAATCGCAGATGAATTGCCTGCGATATTGAACGTGATATTGCGTAGCTTGTCATATATCGTGCAGCCCTATTTCTGACCCTCCATAGATAGCAAGGGAACTACCACCGTCAAGGCCCAGAAAGGTAGTAAGGACATCTTTAAAATAATAGTCCATGTGACACAAGTGGTTCAACCATAATTTTATGAAGCTACGAGAATACGTTTTGTGCGCGAAGAAAACAAAAATAATGACTTTATTCAACGATTTCTTCTCTTACAGGACAGTCTGCCACCATTATCGAGAGTATCATGACCCATGCTCGTAGTCTAAATATTACAACATTTTTAGGCTTAGGGTTTTGAACAAACTCACAACCCTAAGTGTTGAACTTATCAACTTGTCGTGCACTGTTTGTGCTTGAACAATGCATCAAATTGTGCTGCTTGAGTTGTAGAGAAGTGCGCTATTATGTTGTGTGATTGAGCTTGCATTTTTTTGCTTGGTTCAACCTGGCAACCGCATGGCAATAACAGTCCGTTAGTGAGTGAGGTTGTAATTTAGCCTATTAAATGGCTTTTGTTAGAGTGTCTAATGTAAAATCCCAGTGTAGAACTGTGAACAGGTCTGTGGTATAACATCTGGAGACAAACGTTTAAAATTCTGTTTCTCGTTCACTGGCTTGATTCTCAATTTCACAACACCTGCCTGACTTTTGCTCAGGTGGGTGAAAACTGCGAGGCAGCATCCTCTGTTTGTCTTGTTGCCTTAGAAACGAGGATGCAGCGGCGGTAACGGCCTTGCTGTGTAATGATGGTAATTAGCAGTCATTTTCTCCTGTGTGCCTGCAACATTCCTCTGATCTCAATAGACAGTGCTAGAGGAGAAAATGTCTGTTGCTGAGCCTTCTGTAGGATTTGTTGGCAACTTGGAGGAACGTGAGCTTTGTTCCTCACATGATGCGTCACTAATGATGCCAGTGAGTATTTCTCTAATCAGAGCAATTATTGGAGACTTTACATCACGCAACAGAAGCGCAAATAGAGATTTCAGGTAGAGGAAATGCATGCTTGACCATGACTTGGTTATTTTTAACTCGGAGCGGTGATTCAGATCTCATTTTCGCTCTCCCTTGCTGACTGAAAGAGTATAGGAAATGCATTAGTGGGAAATGAAGCAGTGCCCAAGACTTCTCACCTAGACACACACACACACACACATTCAGAGACGTTTAAGTGCAGCTACCCTGCTGCTCTCTGAACTTCACTCACATCGACCTGGGCTTGAAAACACAGTATTAAAAGACCATATGTGCTGCTTTGGCCCTAATGATAGATTGACATCTGAGAGCTGGAGTTATGTAACGGTCTTTATAAAACAGATGGATGGTGGTTTAATCAATACAGTCTTGCTAAAATACATTATATAGAAACAGATATGATGTTCATATAGCTACTGTAAAACACTGCACAGCATTTACTCACATTCTTGTCATTCCAAACCTGTATTTTAATTTTTTTTTTTTTGTGCGGTACAAACGATGTTTAGAAAAATGTTTGACTGGTTTTGTCTACACTCTCATAAAAAAAGGTACAAAAGCGGTTACTGTGGTGGTATCTTTTTCTCCAAAGGTACATTTTTGAATCTTATTTACCCCTAAGGGGTTCATATTAGTACCCTTAAGGTACATGTTATTATCTAAAGTGTAGTACATTGATTCTTTTTAAAATGATTTAAAAATCAGTTGGTTTGCCACAGAATTGATTTTTATTAAATTTATTTTATTTTTGTTTGCCGGGAAAGCTACCGGGAAAACATGACTGAAACGGTATGCAAAGTAACATAGCACTTTATTTTATTTCAGAAATTATTTTTTCTACTCATTTTGTTGAACATTTGGCTATTATATTCATGTGCAAGTTCAGGGTTTTGGTACTTTAAAGTTTCATGGTTCAAGGTACTTTAAATATACACTGTGTATGCTCCTGAAATAAGTTTAGAAAGATGTGATGCATTGTTTTTGTTAATATGACTCATCATATACAGTCTCTTTTAAGGGTATAATCAACTATTTTCCATTGTCTAGTCTTGTCAAGCAAACAAAAATCACAATAAATTGTAATATCGAATCGCAATAGTGACTGCTAAGATGTGTTTTTTAATTAATTTATTTTTTAAATTGTGACAGTCTGTATATTAAGTGTATCATTCAACTTTTTCCCATGGTCTAGACTCTAGAGTTAAAAACAAAAAACAAAAATCGCAACACATAGCAAAATCGAATCGCAATACTTGTAGAATTGAAATTCTTAAAAAAAAAATCACAATACATATCGTATTGGCACCCAAGTATCGCGATAGTATCGAATCGGGAGGTAGGTGTATCGTCCCATCCCTAATATTTGTGTTTGCAAATGGCAGAATGGTAAAAAAAAAAAAAATACAATTTCTTTCTGTATTAAAATATTTTCTTTTATGCCAGTTTGTTTGAGCAACCTGATGTGTCAATATCTGGTTAGGTACTTTTGGGCAGCCTTTTTTGTAGCTACCAATAAACAGTCATTATTGTCTTTAAATCCCCTTTCTATAAAATGGATATCCTGAGCAGCATTTCGTCAGCATCTCTCCTGCCATGTCAGCTCACGGAAACAGCCATCTATTGAGATGAACTTCTCGTTCCTTGAGGCAGGGTTTGCAGCGTGCTTCTGAGCGGCCTTGTGTTCCTTCACTGTAGAGATGTATTGAAGTCCCTGCCCCCGCAGTTAATTGTTTTGTTTTGCATGGAGCAGCCCAGATGTCTGTAGTCAAGGAATGACTTGACCCTTTCTTAGGATGTTAGCTGCATGGATGAAGGCATTTGAGAAAAGGCTTAGCAGCAGGCCTTTCTTTTAGGTTTTTTTTTTGTGGCACAAAGCCGTACATCTGTCAAAGAATCACATGGCTTGTGCCCCGTGGATCTGCACTGTGCTCAGAAGAGGGATTACCCAAGAGCCCCACTACAACTTTTCTCACAGTCATTAAACATGGACTTGTCAGTCTCATTTTAATTGCCTTAGAAACAGGAGGATACAGATCATGTCACTGAAGGTTTTAATATTCATCATTGCCTACCCAATAAATATAAATGCATTGGCTTGTCATGAATATTGCTTGTAATATGTGGTCTGAATTTTGTTTGCTTTTTCCTTTCAGAATAATAATAATACCTGTATATAAATGCAGAGTAATGGTAATGCAAGCAATATTTTAAAATGAGGACCTCTGACAATGATATCTTGAAATGCAATAATAATGAACCAGTTTTTGAGCCTGACATAATTGGCACCCAAATGGTGCCAATTTTAAGTTGAGTAAAAATAGTAATAAGGTTGCTTAATATATTTATAATCACATTGACATTACTATATCTCACTATATTGTATTGATCATGTAGATCCTTGAATTGATGTTTATTTATGCACTGAAATTGTGTCTAACAATTCTGTGTAAAAGGAATTAAAAGATGCACAATTGAGGCAGTTTCAGTCACAATCCAATTATGGTATTATGATGCATTGCAACGTGTTGTATCATGACATGTGTCACAATGTGTATTGTATCGTGAGGTAGTAGGAAGCCCAAGCTTTTGTTTTTGCCGTCTGTTATAAGCTGTTGTAGATTGGCCGTTTTGTTTGTGACTTTTGTTGCCTCTAAAGTTTATGCCAAGCTTATGAAAATTGTGGTTTGTGTGCCTTACACAATTATGCAAATGAAAGGAAAAGCACTCTAGGTAGTGAACTCTCTAGTCAATGAGTATCCCCAGGCTGCGGTGGCATCACCCCTTCAGCTCCACTTGTTTGTCACAGAGGACATCATGAAAACAATAGCAGCTAAGAGAAACAGCGGCAGCAGCAGGACTTCAGGCCTGAATAAAGGCTGAGCTTTAATTAGGCCCAGTCCATGGTAAGTGGAATGACCTAAAGCTTTCATTAGCATGACTCCCCCTTTCCTCAGGGTTCCTCAGGGGGTCTCCATCACACCGCAACGGTATCGACCACCACAGCACCTAGCCAACAATAAATTCTAACATCATGCGAATGCATTATATGGCTGTTACCTTAAAACTCCGGATGTGTCCAATTAAGCCTCATCAGAAGACCGTATAGAGTGCTTTAGGTGCACTCAGATAATGAAGGATAGCACCTGTCATTTCTACTGCTATGCACAGGAAAAGGAGCTGGGATTATGTGTAATGTCAGACTTAAGGAAATAGCGAGAGTTAAAGCTAATTTTTTCCGTAACGTTTAAATCTGTGGCTTAAACAAAGTCAGCCAATGTTATTAAAACCAAATCACCTATTAAGATGCTTATCCTGGAAAGAAAACCCAGCTCAACCTTTCTGGTAGATGTGGTACAATATTTCACTAGCTGCATTTATGAGAATATACCTGCAATGGGAACAGTAAAATCTTGGCTTTGTGTGAATCTTTCGTATAGGGAATGAGTCAAACTCCCTGAGGAGCTGGAGGCCGCGGTGGGAGTTGGAAGTCCGCTGCTCATGCATCTGCAGTTCACTTTGTTTTGTGGCTGAGCTGATTTATTTCATACTGGCGGAATCTCTCGCATTCACTGCTCTTCCAGATATAACAGCTTCCCTCTTAACACGCACAGTCAGTTCCCAGGCATGCAATGAAAAACAGCTGAATGTCTGTTCGTCTTTTAAGCCTCACCTACAGACATGATAGACACATCGATTTCTTCACCTCAAAGAATTTCTCAAAGAATTGTCTTTTGGTGTTTGCATCCGCT
The DNA here is from genome assembly GCA_036784905.1 of Acrossocheilus fasciatus. Taxonomy (NCBI): domain Eukaryota; kingdom Metazoa; phylum Chordata; class Actinopteri; order Cypriniformes; family Cyprinidae; genus Acrossocheilus; species Acrossocheilus fasciatus. The sequence goes on along the minus strand of CM071957.1, from coordinate 20,710,759 downwards.
ACAGAGTTAAAGGGATAGTTCAGCTAAATCTGAAAATTTGGCCTCAATGTTGTACAGGTTTGGAACATCATGAGTATTGTAAATAGCCAGGTTTTCATGCAAAGTTGCAAAATTGAAATATCGCATAAAACATTTGCGAATAAGCACCGTTTCCATCCAAAAAGTCAAAGAGAACAAAATCATCATTTCCTGGTAAACTGAAACTATATATAGTTTACACTGAATATAATTATTTTCAATTATAAAAAATAACTTGCGCCTCAGAGCGATCAGACAAAGTACAATAAATGTGGTCATTGCTTTCGGGGGTGGATGCCTGCTGTTTGGAAACGAAGTCAAGACAGACAGTTCTGGCAGGCAATTAAACGGTAAAAACCTTTTTGTGAATTTAGGGATTTTTATTCAAAATTCAGTGTTTCCATCACTTGTTTCTGATGCGATACTTCAAAATGCGGGTGATGGAAACATGCTGTAGCTATTGATAGTATACTGAATTATCACTTCAAGGCTGAAGATAAATAACCAAGCTAGCCTAAGTGTGTACTCACACTAGGGACGGTTGCCTTGAACCGAGCCCGAGCGTGATTATCCCCCCCCACTCCCCCGCTTGCCTGCACTCACACTTGCACTAAATTTTCTGGGCCGAAGCACGCTTGCGTCATGTACGAGGTAACGGAGAAAACAACTTTTTTTCGCTAATATTCTGCCGAATAATTAATCATTTTTATCATTTATGCCGTGCATTGATTTTTCACATGTATGTATCAGAGAATTATTACAGAGGCAGCTGACGTTTATGATATAATTTGCAGCTTTACTCACAAACTACATTTCCTGTTCATCAATAAGGTGAGAACCAGAGCCATTATAAGCCTAAATATACTTGATTGGATTAAATTAATTGGAAAAGTGTAGTAGTAGTAGTAATAGAATTTGTTTGCAGTTGTATTGATTACAGTAGCGCACACAAAATAGTATCTGTTCCACTCTCCGGCATGGTTAGAGCGCGCACTGCATGTGTACTGCACCCGAGCCCAACTGAACCGTGCTCTGGCCCACCTCTTCCAACCGGGCCAGGGCCGGAGCGCGACACAGAGCAATCACACTAGTCAAACAAACTGCGCTTTGGGGGTCAAACGTGCTCGGGCACAGTTCAAAATGCCCAGTGTGAGTACACCCTAAATCCCAAAGTAAACTTTAGTTTTGACATTTACACTTGGCATTCAACATGCAGCGGGACTCATAGCTGTGCATATACTAGATCCCATCAGATCTAGAGCAAAACATTTTAATCTTCAGTATGGTTTTGAGATCTTAACACCACGTCTTAATTAGGCACAACACACTGGGGCTGAATTTGGAAAGGCATACTAGCATGCGATTAAGGTGTGGTAAATGGAAAGAGAGTATGCTTACATGCTATTTTGAAGTTTCCAGCAACTTTTGTAGATTTACTGAGAATGAAAATGTGTTCTGGTATAAGAACAGTTTTGCCAAAAATACAGACTCCTGTACAGTTTGCAGATCCGAACTAACTTTTTGAATCATAATGTGCCTTTTATAGTAAATTTGTTTTTCTTTTGCAGCTTTCTTAAATAGACATAAGTGGCATTCTGTGTTACATTTTGATAGTAAAAGCAAAATGACAAAAACATGAATCATAAAGATATACACTGTAAAAATAAATTTTCAAAATTATAAATAAAACAGTGCATTTTTACAAGAATTTCACTATTCACAGTCTGTCTTTCTTCAGAATTTCACGTTTATTTTCTGAGTGAAAATAGTTTGGAACCACATAATACAACGTGAATTAAGGGGCGCCAGAGGGTTGGAAGGTAGAATCAAACTGTTTTGGACTAAGCAATAGAAAAAAGTCTGAAAACAACCCAAATATCTTAGTGGGGCGAGCAGATGAGAGCCGTATGGAAGAGAAGAGAGCTGCTCATCATGAGGTCTGCACTAATTAACATTTTAGCCTCCCCAGGCAGACCCACTAAGATCCTGAGTGTACAGAGGTCCCATATATCTTTGCTCCTACCACAGGTCTTCAGTTGGATTTTGTTAAAAGCTTTGTGTTTTCTTCTCTGTAGGTAAGAGATTGCACTAGAGTCGAGCGTGGGCATTACAGTAATTTATATTTGGCACATTGAATGAACTTTTTTTTTAAAACGTGATAAAAAGGTGTTGATTTCACGCTGGGAACTTTGATTCCTTTCCACCTTCTGGCATATTACAGCTTCAAATAGTTTCGTGGATCATTTCAGGGGTTCTTATGTAAGAGGTATAAAAAGGTGATAATTACTTCCAGGGTTTTGGGCTTTTGTGTGTCCTGCAGGAAGGTGTGAGGGCATAAAGCCCCATTCTGTTTGGTTTTCTCTTGTCTTGGTGCTTTGAATCATCTTGCATATTAATACTCAGTCTGACTCATTATATAGTAAACTTCAGGAACTGTTGAATGTGTGAGGCTTCTCTTGTTGTTTTCTGAGTCTGATCGCTGATATTACTTGAAAGAACAAAACCGAGACAGATGAACTGTCTGGGCACCAAATATCCTGCGTTATTGAGCACTGGCATTCACTGTCACTTGGCAGACGTTTAGACCTCACAGAAGAGCATGGAGAGTTTATCTTTTTTGTGACTTGTAATGTGGTCGGGGGTTCGACATTCCAGTAACATTTGGAATTCTGCCGCTGCCGAAGAACCTGGCACTATCCCATTTTCTTTAATGTGGGAAATGTTTTCCCCAGATCCGGATTTTTTCAGAATGCACTCAAAAGTAACTTCACGTGGAGTTTGAGGGTGTTCATATGGTGCAGTATTAAACCATGCTGTGCCCTTTCACTGCACCAAGCTCAAATGTAGCATTACTGTGTTTGGTTTAATTCAGGATGGGTGAGCTAATCGCGGGTAACTTCAGCTCAATTACTTGACGACGGTGCACATGGTAATGGAGCACCTGCTGGTTTCAGGCTAATGCTAGGGACATACTGTGAACTTTTTAAAAAATAATTTCTCTTCATTATGTTCAGTTGTTGATGCATGTAGACTCGGAGGAAAAGACAGCCTGAGTGGCATCCTGTGCTTTGGGGGATGCACATGTTAGTCTTGACGGCTATTGCTAAGTTGGAAAAAAAATAACAGAAATGTTCTTTTGGGAAATTGTTGTTTATTGGTTCTTTAAATGGAATGGTTCTTAAATAGAAATTTTTAACTGGTTCTTTTATGGCATCTGTTAAATCTTTCTTTTAGAACATTATGTCCACATTTTCACATAATGTCCATCTATGCATTACCGCCAACGCGTGCATTCTCGTTCAAACTCGCGTAACAGGACTCGATATAAGGACGAGCATAAAACCTGCACTGCACGAGTACTAAATTGAGCTCTCTTCTGCTTTTTTGTGTACGGGTGAATAGATACAGACAAAATTACATCAAAATGTGCATTTTGGCAAATATCCCAGTAAACACAGTCGTTTAGGCAGGTGTCTTAACGTAAACGGTTGAGAAAGAAAACGCATGTGTATCAGTATACTAAATCCGTACTTTCATTCTTAAAGTGAAAGCAAACTAATATAAATCTAATGCGGTCAAAGAAAAATACAGGTGCTCACTGCTCCTGACTAAATAACCTTTGTAACATCAAAAATGATTAATCTGTTTAATTTATACAATGAAGACTATGCAGTTATTTTACATTTTGATTTTTACACTTCTGTAGCATACCTGAAAATTTCTTTTAGACTGAGCTGAAAAACCTGAAAAGCACTGTTTATTGAATGTCCCAGTTGAGGTACAGGAAGTGAAAATTTCAGATAAATGTTCATGTTATATATTTTGGTTGCATTTGTGAGTTAATAAAAATGTAGATGGTTGTTTAAAATAGGTATATAATATCAAAATATCATCATCAGGTGATACATAAGCATTCAACAGCAGCTACCTCGTACATGACGCTAGCAAATTGAGTTGGTTCTTGGTTTTACAGGAGTGGTCTCTTTTTATTTTAGTATGTACTTGATAGTGAAGGACTAGTGCATTTGGCATTCCTGTTCATTGCGGTATCTGTATGATTCAGCGGTGCAGCGTGGCATATGGAATTTGGAGTGGAAACCGGAAACCTCCTGGTGGTCCGCCAAATAATATTGGATCCTCATGCACACTTTTCAAGCTTCTTTCTGTGTAATGGTTTTCAGATTTAATCTGACATGCTCAAAAGACAGGTTTGTTCAATCCCCACCATTGAGAGGAGCTTGAAAACCTGATGAAAATACTCAGAAAAACAAATACGACATCAGGGGCCAAAAAACACAAAGCCCCTTGGTACGTGAACACCATCCAAAGGCTGAAATAAATAAATCCCAGACTGAAGGAATTTGATTTTTTTATTTTTTTTTTCTTCTTTTTTGGAGAAGGGCTTGGCCGAGATGCTGTGAAAGCAGCTGTAGGATAGTGTGGTTTTGGCTCGACCGCTGTTATGGTTTTAACAGGGTTCTTCCTCTTCCCACCCGTCACTGCTCGCCCTGCTCTGGAGGAATGCAGACAGGCCTTTCTCAGGGTAATCTGTCTCTAATGTGAGGAGCAGCTCTGCAGCTATATTTCAGGTCCCACACTGACCCCTTTCTAGCCATGTACTTGGCTTTAACACTAGGTTTCATTTCTGAGATGAAACCTAGAAAGTTCTACAAACTCAGTTTTTGCCCTTTGGGTCAATCCTTTTTATGTTTAAGTCTTATATAAGTATTTTATATTATTAGCATTATATTATTAATACTAAGACAGCGTTGTGGGTGGAAACTTGCAGATTAAGGGTGGTAATATTATAATAAGATCCCCTTACCACGTCATGGGGGGGAGCAAAATCTGATGCGCTTAAACACGGAAAAAGTCAGATTTGCATGTCACCTGTGCAATCTCTATCAAAAAAACTTTTTTTCAATCCATCATTCACAAACATCTAGAAAAATCATGGAAATTCATTGGTCAAAAGGTGCCAGAATGTGCAATAAATGATTTTTACCCACAGTAGGCTTCTATGGACCAATACTGAATGGTTTTCCAAGACATTCCCCCATAAGCTGAAGGAATTCCTCTCTCTCAGTGTTTATGTAACTGATCCCGAGCTTCATCTGTCCCAGCTTGAGGCTCATTATAGGTAATGGGCTCTCTGACAAATGAGGTCCTCCCCCTGTTGGTGGAGATCTCCAGCGCAGCTTCACATGTCCACAGATCCAGACCGGTCAGCCACAGAAAGCTAGATGGGGCGGATGATTGGCATTTAGTGGGCGAGTAAGTGGTAAAGCGTCGGATGTGATGTGGGGGATTTGATGGGGCTCCCTGTAGATTCACAGTAAGGAAAAATCAAGGAGATGGAAGTAACTATACTCAAGGAAAAGATGGACCAAGCAAGCATATTAAAAGTTGGCTTTGGTTTATCACTAGCATTTGTTTATAGTGGGAAGCGTTTCAACACCCCAAACAGGTTTCTCTGGTTATTGAGCAGTATCCATGGTTACATGATAAAACAGGTTTTTACTTTTTATTTTTTTTTATTGATGGGAACAGTAAAAGAGAAAAAACAATAGAGGGGAAAATGCAGAGTAGGTTCAGGAAATTTTGATGTGTGCAAAAGCTAGCAAAATATTACATTCGGGTGTCAGAAGTTGTCAGATTTTTAATACGTCAACTATGAGTAGCACAACTCAATGCACTAACCACTCGTCTCTGGCTAACTGTTCATCAACATAAGCACATTATTTCTATAAAGCTAAAAAGAGCAGTATGTATATATCTCACAGTGGTGTGTTTGCGTCACGGGGGTGGTCTGAGCTGCTGAAAGTGTCCACAGGAAAGAAAGGCACACAATAGAGAGGAAATGAATGGGTGTGTGATAATGGCTGCTAGCGCTACAGTCTTCACACACTCGGTGAGATCTCGGAGCCCAAGATCTGCTTCAGGCCTCGGCAGATGGAACTGAAGATCAGTCGACTGCCTCCATGACTAATGAGTTCTCCAAACACCTGGACTTTGCTTGATGGCTACTAAAAGCGGTGTATGGTTTTATATATATTACATTTCATTATATAATATAGTCCAATCAGTGCATCTCTGCTTTGATATTTTAAGCGCCATAATTTCAGTCTTTCTGAGCTGATCACCATGGATACTGACCAGAGTATTTCCATTGCATTTTGTCTTTTTCGCTTTTGCTGAAGTTTATAGCACCTTGTGGGCATCACAGTGACACACTATAAATCAATAATGATGTTACTGCTCAAAGCCATGATTCGTTTTAGATCTTAGTTAAGTGCGCTCTATTGCAGAGTTATTGAATCAGTACTGGTGCTCTCCTGTTCTGTTTAGACAAATACATACACACAAATATGTATAGAGTTAGGTTTTAGGTTGGTTTGTACATGCTGTTTCTTGCTAACAGGATTTCTCATGGACTCAGCAGCAGCACTGCGGGATTCTAGAGTGATTATTGTCTATCTCATATCACATATTTCCCATGACACCAGTCTTTCAGCACCATGTGACCTGATGTTGTGACGATGGCAGAAGCAGCCCAGGCACTGGACCTTTATCTTGATATAAATAAATCCTGTTGTTGTTGTTGTTAATTAGTTAATACAAATGTTAATATTATAAATATCAAGACAAATAAATAATATTAATAATAAATAGAAGCATTATTATTAATGTTATTATATTATTATTAGAAGTTAATATAATATAATAACATTAATAATAATATAATAACATTAATATTATTATATTAACTTCTAATAATAATATAATTATATTAACAAGTTAATTATGTATATACATAGCAAAAATATATTAATAACAAATAGAAGATGATATTATTATTATTATTATTATTATTATTATTATTAAATTCTCTGCTAATATTATCTATTTGTCTTTTTATGCTTTTATATCAATATAAATATATAATTGATTATTGCTCTGGGAACACAAACCTTTAATGTATATGAATAATGCATTATGAAGGGTTATTAAAGGTAAGGTTGTAATGCATTATTCATAATGTGCATTGTAATGCATTTTATCTTGTCGTAAATAATTTATAACTGAATTTAAACCGCATAGTGTAACAATAAATTGATAAGTGTTATAATGTGATTTATAATGTGATACCTGTGATTTACAATTATTCATGAGATTTGTACAATGCATTATAAGGTGCTTTACAAGGCATAATTAATGCATTAAAATTGCTCTTATAATGCATTATACATAAAGGCTTTAAGTAAAGTGTTACTATTTTTCTTTATAAAAGAAAATATGGATACATACATTGAAAATTCATTTTTGGGTAAATTAGCGGTCTGTATTTCTGCTATTGTTGCATTGAAGCCATGTTGTACGAGATATTTTATTTGGTCTCAAAGCTTTTAAGTAGTGCTCGATTAAAGATTTGTGCTAGTGTTTAGAAAGAATGAACTGGAGACTTTAAATATAGCACTTAACCTCAAGATGTTCCTAGGAGATTTCTTCCTGTTGGATGTGTTGTATTCCTTTTGGACAAGTAAGCAACTGCTAAATGACAATAGCTATTATCTTACTGTGCACCCTGGGTTTATGCACCATTTGATGAGACAACACTGAAATCTCCAAAACCACAGTGCAAGCATGAACTTGCCATTCCTTTGTGAACCTGATTTGTCTGGTTGCACTCCTGGCACAGCTCAAATAATTTGAATCGGCGGACATAGCCTACACAAATCAGAGCAGGATGTTTTGTTCTTCATTTTGTTTAAAAACAAAAAAAACAAAAAACTCTTAATTTCAGGCAATTTGACCTGTCCACTTTGAGCATTTAACCACTGAGCACTGCAGTATATTTCAGAACTGGAACATGAAGTTGCTTTTGAAAATGAATTTTAACTATTTTTTTTTAAGCCAGGAAATGTGAAAAGGTGGGCGAGTCAGTCGTGAGTATTTTGCCATTTAAGCAAGCCTTTAGAGTTTAATGACAGTAAATGGATTGTTTAAAACTGGCATTTATTTTTAGTGAGCTGTTCCTTTCAAAGCTGATAAGACTTAAGTCTCCAGCATATATCGAGACGCAAATCTTGAGTCGCCTAGCAATTCAATTAAATGTGGCTGTGCGCAAACATAGCTTTGCCATCACAGGAATAAATTACATCTTAAAATAGGAAACAGTTATTATTAAATGAAACAAATGCTATTTATATTTTAGAGCACAAAGTTATATGCAGCTTCTTTTCTGCTTAAAATATGAAGTAAAATGTAGGTTACCATGGTGATTAAAAAGACCTGTCTATATTAAAAATTCAACTCATTGCTTAGAGTTTTAATCTCCAGATTAAAACTTGCCTTTAATTCTTATATGCATCATTTTACTGTCATGATTTATACTTCATCATCATTGTTTTTGATGAATGGATCTATATCCTAGTCAACATTGTCAGATGCTGTGCTGGTTTGAAGATTCAGCTGTGGGTTATTTTCTTGCCCTTCTTTGACATAGCTTCAGTTTTTAGGAATAAATGGCTCATTTTTAATTGAATTTATAGCCTAACTTTCAGGGAGTACAGCTGCTTGCTCTTTAAAACAAGACCTCGACAGCATTTATTCACTCTTGTCTCAGTTTAGCCTGATTAATTAATGGAGGACCAGTACTTCTGTTGAATCATAGATCTTTGTTTCTTCAATAGCATTTGTGTTAAATAGAGAAAAGGAGTAGGCGACCCTCATTTATCAAAATAAATGCAGAGAGCTGAATCGGTCCTGAAATCTCTGCGTTTACCTTCCCCTCATCACCTCGCAGCCGCACAGCGGCTTTGGTCTCCACCCACTCACTCTCAGTCTTTCACACAAGCCCCGTGGAGGGAAATTACAGGAGAGCACTCGGAAAAAGCAGGTGCACACAGAAGGTGTGATTTTAAGAACTTGTGGAGGTTTGAACCAGGGGGAGGTTAGGAGGACAGACCGCAAGAGGTCCAAAGACAGCATTTTAGCATCAGTTTAAAACACTAGATCCCGTTTATTGGATTGAAGGACACTTGGTTATCCTGTGTGGGTTAAGCAGTAAAAGTCAGGACTGGAGGTAAAACCATGATAATGGTAATATTCTGCGGGGATAATTGGATAGAGCATGGTTTGTAAAATCGCTCTAGAAGCTAACAGCGGCTGATTTATCTGAAAGACCTGTAAAGCCTTTAAAATGAAAATATTAGTTTTTTGAGATGAAGCTATTGAGTGGGGTGCATTTTCATCATATGCTGATACAGTCTTTATTAACATAACGGCTTTAGAGCATTTCATATGAGGAACTGTCACAGACGTATTATATTGTGTAAAAGATGACCGTCTCTCTTTTTCCTACAATTTAGTTACAATAACACACAATTCTGAAGAGAATGTCTGGACTGAGACTCGAGACTGCTTATTATTTCTTGTTATGAAGGTTATGAAGATTTCAAAGTGGACCGCAAGTTGATTGGCTGAAAAAAATAAACTAGATTAGACTAGACTAAAATAAAACGATGACATAAAATAAAATAAAACAATAAATAAAATAAAATAATTCAATTACAAATAAATCACAAGTTGACTGGAAAAATAAAATAAAATAATAAAATAAAATAAAACAATAAAATAATAATTTAATTACAAGTTCATTGGCTGAAAAAAAAGACTAAAATAAAATAAAACAATAAAATGTTTTTTTAATTCAATTATAAATAAACCAATAAAATATTAAAGTTAATAATTCATGTTTATTATTATTATTATTATTATTATTATTATTATTATTATTATGATTATTATATAAAATAATAATAAAATACAAATCATTTTGTCGTATAGCTATGATTGATTTGAGCTTGGCAGTGCATTTATTCAACTGTCATCCCATGACTTTGTCACTTCAGCTGGCCGTCGTTTAGGCAGTAAACACAATTATGTTCACACATGAGGTTAATTGACTAACTTTTCAATACTCTGTGATCCAGGTTACCATTAACTTTCCTGTTTGCACATTTCTGCCATTTCATTCTGAATTGGGTCGGTTAAGTAAAAAGATCAGAATCAATGCTTGTGTTTTTTTGTGTCCATTAGCCAGTATTGAAATCTTATTACACTTTTCACTCGCACAGTTCTTTTTAATATGAAGTTATTCTAATTTGTATTGAGAGGAAATCCAACCTTTCATAGGACCTTTATTCGGAGAGGGTGGCACTGCTCGCTCTCTGTGAACTCACTGTGTGTTTACCTTCAGACCTCCAGGTTGATCCTGTTTTACTCTGAGAAACTTCCTCCATTTCCCCGCCTGGGAGAACAAAGTCTGACAGCTCCTGTCAAAAGCCTTCAGGCGGAGAGAAGTCATTGCTGTCCGACCCAAGCACAAAGAGGCTTTTGTTATCTGAATCTTCACACCAGCAGCATTAGGGTTTGTTCGCAAAAGTTACATTCAGAAACACCTCGACAGAGCACAACAAAATGCAGCAGAGTTCAGGGGTCTCAGACCTTTTGTTATAAAGTCAAAATGCTTCTGAACACCCTGTGAAAGCGATCAGCAGTGGCTAAGCAGTTAAGTAGATGCGAGAAAGAAAATTCAATACAGAAATGGCTGGTCGAATTGTGCCTTGAAAGCTCTGGAAGGGAATGCAAGAGCTCATCCCGTGTGAATGAGCCCCTTACAGCTTCAGGTGTCACTGTGAGTCAGAGGAGAGAAATGTCCCAGCAGTTCCCATGCTGTTATAATCGCAGCTCCCAGCCGGTTTCTCCTCACCAGTTTGGGGACTGTGAAACTCAACAGATTTGAGGAAGTTTCAGAAATGTGCTGAGAAAGGAAAATCTCACTACTGAGCCAATCATAAGGCCACCTAAAGTAGGTTAACAAATGGATAAAAATAATAATAAAATAATGACATATTCTAGTTTTGCCCTCAGCTCACAGTAATGAGTCACTGTTGCTTAGTTGAGTGCTGATTCAGTTTTCAGCTGTACATTTTATTCCACATTTTAGCCTGCCATTCTTCCCTATTTCTTCCTGTTCTAGAAAGGGGAAAGAGACCTTCCTTTGCTGTGTGAATGATACGAGCCGCTTTGGCCACCGTACACTCCCAGTAGAGGAAAATGGTGCTATTGGCTACAGCCCAGGAAGCTTAATGACCTGTCCAGGTCTTAGACTGGAACAGCACAGTGAGATTCATTCACAGAGTTAGAAAAGGGATGAGAACTGTCTTCACACCATTCCTGTCTGCTTCACAGTCTATGGTGGAGTCTATAGACCTGCCATTTACCAGACTTTACCTTGAATAGCGCTTACATTTTGTTGATTCTAATTTAAAATATATGCTTACACAAATCGGAGGTGTGTAATTAGTTGCGCATTGGAAATGCTTACATTTTCTGGAATTCGTGAGTCATTAATTGTCTATATTCTGTATTTTTGGAGATTGTTTCCTGCAACTAGAGGTGAGCTTAATTGAGAAAATTAACTCTTAGTATGAAGATTTCTTTGGGAGCTGGTATTCTTTAGAAGTGCTGATCTTTATCAGTTGCTGTACTTTTCAAGTTGCGTTTGTAATTTTCTTGGAGCGCTGTTAAATGGTTTTATTAATAAATGACTCGGTTGGCTCATAAATTACTGTAATATTTTGAGTATGGACTGGAATATTTATTTACTCCTATATTTCAAAAGTTTGAGGTCAGAAAGATTTTTTGAAAGATTAATTTTTTTTTTTTTTTTAAAAGAAGCCTTATGCTTACCAAAGCTGCTTTTATTTCATCAAAAGTACAGTAAAATAACAGTAATGTCGTGACATATTTTTCCAATTGTCACATGCTCCTTCAGAAATCATTCTGAAATGATGCTCATGAAACAATTATTTGAAATAGTATTACATTTGTCAATCATTGTAATTGTAATATTATTAATAAATGTAATATTAATGTCTTTATGGTCACTTATAAATTTAACGCATTTCTGCATTTTTTTCAAAATTGAATTTTATTTCATTAATATAATTCAGGTAAATAAACACTTATTTTGCATTTATATCTGCTAAAACCAATCTACGCTTGACCCTCTATCACTAAACTCTATTCTATTTTATCTACTTGTTTTCTTTTTATTTATTTAAAAAAAACTTAACCCTCTAAAACTAGTGTTCTCTATTCTTTTTCTATTCTAGCCACTTATTAATTTTTAATAGTAATTAAAAAGAAACAATAACTTGACCCTCACTTGCTCTATGTATCTCTTCTATCTACTATATATATATATATATTTTTTTTTTTTAATAAAAAAAACAAGCCTTGCAACGTGTACTGCTTTAGACTAACCGGGACTTGTCACAACACTGATATATTGTTGCTCTTTTGTTGTTTTGATTGCTTCTGTTCCCTCATTTGTAAGTTGCTTTGGACTAAAGCATCTGCTAAAAGTACATATAACATATTTGCACAAAACATTAAAGCTGTTGGTAATTTTTGGGACTGACAATAGGCAGGAACACTTTTGTCTATCTCTAGTCATTATGCATTCATCACCTGCTTTTTATCCACAGAAGATTTACAATGGGTCTTAAATAATAGTCTCCTTGTAGCAACTTGATGTAAGGTACCCGCTCTAGGGCACAAGGATGAAACAGCTGGATTGACTTCACAGTGGCTTTCTGAGTCACCGTCTACTCTGTTGAACTTACAACCTGTGACATCTCATCTGTGTTCTTCTCTCTGGCAAAGCAGGCAGAAAAAAATGAATCTGGTGCAGTGAGGATCTGCGCGTTTCTTTACTCTTGTTTTTCCGTCCCTTTCCTCTGCAGTGCCACAAATACCAACCAGCCAGAAGCTTGCGCTGGGTGATCGTCAGCTTGCACCCGAGATAAGATGGTCCGCCTCCCAGAAATGGAAGCAGGACACAGTTGTGTGTTTGGATGGCGGTGGCACACAGACCAGTACAGGAGCCAGATATCAGAAGCACTGCTGCTCATTGCAAAGCCATTTTTGGATGTAATGACTCACTGATATGTTTCCTCCTACACCAACCTGTGGTAGCGGAGGGAGCGCCCCAATTCATAGCTATATCCAGCCAGATTTTGAATTTTTATAGCAGTGGCAGAGCACCTCTCCTTTTGCATCGCCAGAGTGACTTACCAATCTCTGTTTGGAGCCCAAATAGCACATGACTGAAGTTTGTGTGGATGTTTAGAAACTTCATTTTTAGTTTAAGGTTGTCGAAGCATCTCACTCCCACGCATCTTATATAAGCGATACCATCATCTTTACACCTCGGCCAAACGTGCTCATAGACTAACAGACTTTCTGTAATTCAGTTAAATACACAAGCGACCAAATCAACCTGTCAGACAACAAATTCCACCTCCTTTTCATTAGCCGTTAATATCTAAAATTCATTTGATAGCTGCACAATGAAACATCAAATCTCTGGCCTTCTATTTTTTTCCTTCCCTCTTGTTGTTTTTTTTCATGCGATTCTCCGAAAGGCTGGAATTATATGGTGTGAGGCTGTTTGACAGCCTCTCCTGTTAATTACACCACAGAGTTCTCTTTTTCTTTTTCTTTCTCCTGCTGTTTTTTTTTCTTTCTCTCTCTCTCTCTCTCTCTTTCTCTCTTAGCTATTTTCGTCTGTTCCTCCTACCATCCCTGTGACTGTGTTGCTAGGGACTGTCGGTGGAATTGTGGATGTTTCTCTCGTAGAGGGAGCCAGGGTTCGTCTGGTTGACGTGCTTACGGTTGACGGCATGTACGAGGCCCTTGGGGCTGGTTGTGAGGAAAGCAGTGTTAATTTGTAACGCTGTTTTTGGGCCATTATCATGCAGTGAAGGGCACTCAGTTGAGGAAACAATCTGTTTTATTATTTTTAGAGATGGTTTGGATTGTACTTTTGGTATAAAACAGACTTTGCACTCATCAACTGTGAGAGTTTGCCATGCTTTTTATGATTTTCTTTTAAAGATGAATAAATCAGTCCGGTGGAAGTTTTGCTTGCTGCCTTTTTTGCATTCTGCGTCATTTTCAGCAAAAAAAAAAAAAAGCTGTACTGTACAGGCCTGCTAATAACAATTATTGTTTTTTTATTGAATAATCTATTCAATATCTGATGTTTTTTTTTTATTTATTTTTTTATTCTCAGATTAGTTAATCTAATTAGTTAACAAAATCTATCAATTATTTACTTATCAATAATAACAATAACTTGTGACTCTTTTTTTTCAGCATTTTAGTCAACAAATTACAAATAAAAAAATTCTAACAAAAAAAAAAAAAAAAAGAGTCCAACATAAATTCAGCCCAACAATGTCTAGTTTCAATTATGATCGAAAAGGCACTTTTATTGTTTAAAATTTCATGTACATATGATCAGATCTTAAGGAAAAAAAAATTGTAAACTATATAGGAAATCCTAAAATCTTTCCTCAGAAAATATACTCAGACATTTTTAAGATTTTCTCCTGGAAGAAATTTAGAATTTTTAGCATAGATTGATTAAATAGAAAGATTCTATGTGGGTTTTTTTTTTATCAGTACTATTGTATGTTTTTGTATAGTGATTGCTGCTTAAAAAAAGTTATGTTATATTATTATTGAAATGCTACTGTTAATGTTGCCATGAATATAGCCATTGTTGCTGATATGGCATTAAAATAAATAAATATAGGAAATCCTCTCATTTGTTACATTAGTATAATATTAAAGATTAAAATTAACAACATAGTGCAAACTAACAAATTCAATTGCTATACTTTTAAACACCTGAACAAAATGAGTTGATACAAACACTTAATTTGCACATAAGGTAGTTTACAACACTGCAAAAATGCTCATGAAAGATTTTTATTATTGTCAATATTGACAACAGTAATTTCAGCATTTTTTTTTAATTTATTTGAGTTTTTTTCCCCCACATTTTAGGTAACAATGTAAAAGTCTTTACTTGTAATTTTGATTAACTTAATGCATCCTTGCTGAATTTAAGCTAATTAAAGCTTGCAAACCCTCTAGACCACATTTGTTTTGGCTAAACTCTGTGTAGTACAGAGGAGAGTTAGGGATCATGTCATATTAAATGACAGTCCTTCCCACCGTGTATCCTGGCTTTCGATTACCTTCTACAAACAATATCTGCAGCTGCACTGACTGAGGTTGAGTATTATATATCCAGCTTACTTTTCACTGTAGTGGAGACCATGAGAGCAGCTCCAGCTGAAAGTTCATGCAAATCGATACCACAAACATGATGTCCTCTGCTCTGCGGACATACCTCTTTCATTTTCACGGGACATGGCCTTGTTTAGTTGAATGAAGCGTTTTAAAATGGCCTTGCTGAGCATATTACCTCAGTTTATTTATAGATGATGGCACTGGCTTTTGTAAAAAAACAAAAAAAACAGGTGTGCTGTAAATGTGTATTTGGGAAATGTCAGTGAATTTCCTGATGTGAGCGGATAGAACAGCTTTCCTGTTTAATGTCATACTGCACACTGTGCCTTAGATTGAATACTTGTCAGTTATGTGTGTGAGAGAGACACATAATTTCTCTTTTTCTCTTTTTGGCTGTTCTGTCTATCATGTATTTTGACACAAGTTCTGTCAGTTTTCACTGATATTTTTATAGAAAGAGCCTATTAGATTAGTCTCATATCTCTCAGTGAGCAAGAAATATGTGATTGGACCCAAGAACAAACCTCCATCACAGTGTTTATTAATAATCAGTCAAATCTATAGTGGAGCTTCAGTGGATGCCAGTCCATCGAATGGCCAACGAAGAAAGGCTTTGGAATCTGGTGATATTTATTTGGGGAATAATAAATAAATCTTTCATGAACAATTTCAGCCCATTTTCAATTGATTTTTCTCTTTGGTTTTATCAGTTCCTGGAGCTTGCACATAACTCAGGCTTTCTCACACATACCACAGAGGTAAACTCCATCACTGGGTGGTATTGATTTTTACCCAAGATCCCCAGCGGAGTGTGAGCTTGTCATGTGAATGGCTGAATCACCAATGAAGTAGCAACGTGTGTTTGTATGTATGATCACAGCTGTTAGAAAAGATTAGCAGCGAGCTCTGCTTTTCATTCTTCCTGTCTCTGCTGGCTGATGATTCATGCGCTGATGGCTCAATCACGCAGACAGAGGAGAGGAAATCTGCTGGCTTTTTTAATCTCTGATGCCTGCATCACAGGTGAAATGACACAGCTTCACCGCCTCGGAGATTAGTCCAGACTCACCGTGGTGCGTTTGGAAATGAATGCTGCTCACCTCTGATGAATTGCTGCATTTAAATGAAAGTTTTATGCTGCTGCTTCAAAAATGTTATGAAATATTTTTCAGGGTTAGCATATTATCAGAGAAATGTGCTTAAGAAACATTCTCATTTGTTTGTTTGTTTAGTTTGCTAGTTTTCCGGTTCAGTGCATGGGCAGAAACGGCAAATTTGTTTGCATAATTATATCATACTGATATGATTATTTATTTTAAAGCTGCTTTTCTACACCACAGGGCTCAGCAATAAGGATTTTTCCCCCTGCTGGCCCACTCAGTATAGTAGCTGTAAATGTATGTATATGTGTATAAATAATAATAAAAAAAATACTACTATTAGTAGTAGTAATATTTAATTATTAGATTTAATTATTTTATTAATTACTTATTAGGAAATCTGATTTCCAAGCCAGGAAATGTTATAAATAATAGTTATTGGTCATTAGTTTCTGTAGTGAATATCCATGTTTTTAGTTATGCTCAGTATTTAATTGGGTTGATATTGGTATTTTAAAATTATCTAAGATTTTTTTTAAATTTTATTCTTTCCTGTCTTAATATGTGGGAACTGTGAAATATTACAGCCATGTAACTCCAAAACAAATTTTTTATTTTTTTTGTGATGGACGATTGGATGTAGTAACAATGTATCATTGGTCCAGTAGAGCAAGTGAGAATCATGCTCTCATTCATGTCTTTCCTGTATTGAGAAAGAGCGATGGACAGACAGACTGGGAGGAGGGAGAGTGAGGAAAAAAGAAATGGGAAGGCAAGGAAAATGTGGTGGGTGCGTGGGAGACCACATCAACCTCAGTCAGCCGAGTGGTTCCTCTTTAGTGGGTAAACAACGTCTTCCATGGTTGATGGGTGAAAAATGAGGGGTTTTATCATCAACCGCCAGGCAGCACGAACCTGTGTCTTTCCATTCATATTTTCTGCCATTAAATATTGTGTTAATGCGGGATTATGTTGTTGCTCATGACTTCCTTTGCCCACACAAAATCGAAGCCTTTAAATGTAATCACTCACAAACGAGGCAGAATACCTTCTGCCTGGCAAATAACTGAGGACAAGAAATCAGCTTCGCCACTTTGTCTTGCTTTTGCAAATCTGGTTATGTGTTCCCAGCTGTACACATCAAAACAGTAAGCACATTCCTCCTTAATTCATAATTTGAGGTGTACCACAGGTTGCCATTGAAATGGTAGAATTTGGGGGAAAAAAATGATGAGTGATTGTAAAGGAAGGAGGTTTTGTCTGTTTGAAATGGAGTCTAAAGGCCTCAGTTGTTTTGGATGTTGCCCTGCTTACTACCTTGGGTAGTATATATAAAATATGTGATTTGTAATTAATGATATATATATATTTTGTTGAAATGTTTTTTTTAATCTATATTGGATACTTATATTGATAAACCTATATTGGATTGGATTTAATTACTTATTTCCTCCTGTTTTTAATTACCAAAAAACAAACAAACAAAAAAAACCCCCAGAAAAAAATCAATTAACACTGTTACATGTAATCTTCAGCAAATCGCAACATGAATAATAATTTTTTCATAAAGTACATTTATGTTGTGAAAAAAATCTAAAATCACTTGCAACATTTCAAAAAAGTGTTTTTTGAAAGGTTTTATTTATTTTGCTATTTGCTCTGATGCAGTTAGTTTTCTGATTGATGTCAGATTTTGTTAAAAAAAAAAAATTGGGCCTCACTACCACAGTATTAAAGTTATTGCAGATAGTCTCTAGTCTGTAGCACATTTCATAGACTGTCATGCCTCCTAGCTTTTGACCTGAAGTGCACTTGGAAGCACAAAGGAATGAGATAGTTAGTTACCGCAACAACCACATCATTCACATTCTCTTCAGCTCTACAAAGTTCAAATGACAGGACACGGCAGTAGGAAACTCAGGTCGCTATTGATACTGCGGGAGTTATTTATCAGAGTAGAGATGAAGACATGTTGTCTGCCTCCTGACAGTCCCCCTCGCGCTCTCTCCTCTCTGGAATGAGGTGAGTCACATGTTGAAGCTTTAATCATCGTCCTGAAAGGCTGCAGCTGCGTGCAGAGGGGTGGTCTGAGCCAAGCGTCTCAACTGGTCCTCACACCTCACACCTCACACAACAGGTGTTGTCGTTCCGTGGCCTGAAGGTGTGACTCAAAAATGGGTCATGTCATCAGCCAGCCAAGCGAAGACGAGGTACGTGTGACAGGGTGAGAGAAAGTGCCTTTTTTACAGTTGGGAAGACAGTGTGGCTGTGGAAGAGAGGAAATGACAAAGCCAGTTGTAGGGCCTATAAAATCTTTTTTTTTTCTTCTTCCCCCAAATCCTGTGTTTTCAGTTTTGCGTTTTCTAGATTTTGTTTGAATAGTTAAAAAAAAATGTAATAATCTCTAAACAGTATAATTCTTCAAACTTTAACAGTTTAAGAATTTGTAAACTTTTTCATTCATTCCAGATTTATTAATTCACTTATTTCAGATTTTTTATTTATTTATTTATTTACTTACTTACAGGGGCAATGCACATTAATAAACATAACAGTAAATGTGCCAGAATTAGCCCAAAAGGCTATTTTACATCTGTAGACCCTTGACAGAATGTTAAAATGTCACCCTAAAAATAAAGACAAAGCATCACACATATACACATCATAATAAGAGAGAGTAAGGGAAGAAAAAAAAAAAAAATTATAATAATAATAATAATAATAATGAAAAAAATAAAGAAAAAAACTTAAAATTCACAAAAAAAAAAAATCGCTACTAAAATACAAAACATAAGTAAATTAAAAAAAAAAAGACAAAAAAAGAAAAAAAGAAAAAAAAAGTAAACTTGAGGGAAATGAAAAGAGAAAGATAGAGAGAGAGATGGCAACATAGCCAAGAGCAATTAGCGCAAGGAAGTCTATTGTCAAGAATACAGTACTAATGTTGACAGTCCTTTATTCATTCCAGATTATTTATTCTATATATATATATATATATATATATATATATAATATTATTTTTTATTTATTTATTTATTTATTTTTTTAAATAATTTACTCTTTATTTAATTTATTTTAATTTATTTAGTTATTTATTTTTAACCCCAGAAATGTCTGATTTACTCTTTCTGGATTCTGACTTTACAATACAATTTATAAACAAATTTATTAACAAAATGGTGGTAATAAAATGAACGCACAAATTCCTCATTCACACAGAGACATGCAAAACAGGCATGACTTCATATTTAATATTGTGATTTATTCATCCAGGTTTTTGCCATATCTTGTGACATTCTGCTTTATACAGTAAACTCCATTTTTATGACTGGATTCTGTGATGCCGTTCATGTTTTTGGCATCGCAGAATTTCTAGAGCCCTACAGTTGTGCTGATTTTGTGCTAGGTCTTGAATGAATGAGTAAGGAATGTGCTCTTTTCAAAGGTTGAAAAAGTCTTCTTGGAAATATCCACTTCTCTGCAGTTTTGTTGAGCTTGTGTGGAGGACATTGTTTGCCTAAAAGCGGTTGTCCTTTTGTCTGAAAGGCTGCAATTATACGAATTGTTCTTGTGTGTTCAACACTATTGTTTTTCTTTCTTGGTTTTGCAGAAAGATTTCAAGTGAGTTCAGCCCAGTACCACGTTTCCTCCAAGCCTCCAGACGTTCTTAATTCCTTCCTTGTGGTCGGAAATCCTGCCCTTTTTTTACGACTTACAGCCGTCACATTTTTGGGACTTACTCTTTTGCTTTATGAATAAATCTTGCATATATTTATGCAATTTTTTTTGAAGGGGTCATCTAAAGAGGAACCAGTTTCTCTGTAATCTTTTGGAAGGAAAATAATGATGTACTGTGAAAACGTGAGCACTCAGCATCCTTCCCAACCCAAAAAGAGCATTTAAAATCAACCTTCCTCAAAATGTTCCTCAACTTTGTAATGTTGATGAATGCATTGCAACATAATCATTAACATTTACACATTAGCGATGCAAACTTGTTTATGAGAAACTTGATCTGCCCAAGTACAGTAAGGTGAAGATGAAGAGAAAGTGTGATGATCTCTGTTCGTTCCATCTGGCTAAATGTTTGTGCCCCTAATTTCAGCATTGACTGCTTTCTGAATCTGTCATGGTAATACAGGCTTTGCAAAGTGGATGCTATTGAAGTAGGTGGGCGTTAAAACTATATTGGAGTTGAGTCTCACAGCCTGTGTCTTTGTGGAGAAAAGCGCTGTTGCTCATTTTACTTGTGAAACGAACATTTCTTAAAGGCAAAGCGGGGGAAAAACAGGCAGCTTAATTCTAGGGTTCACAAAGAGGATGAAATTTGTTTCCACACTGTTTTTTTTTTTTTTTTTTTAATGTCAGTCTCTTTCTTTTTTCAGCTCTCTTTTTGCATAAAGGTTTGTACCTCTGTGTGTATTTTAGTGCAGACTGAACCAGACTCTTTCAGGAAATTAATTCAATGTTCATTCATCATTCATTCATTCATTCATTCATTCATTCAGTCCAACCATACACAGGTCACATTCGAACAGTTGTTTTCACCTCAACAGAATGTTTTTCTCCTGTTTCCAGCTTAAGCTAACACATCTGATTCAGTTTGTCAAGTGCAAACCAATTAGTGTAGTAGTTAAAGCTGGGATGTTGGTTTAGGCTTGGATTGATGTGATTCCCTAAAGGGTGCTTCAGGTTACAGTTGGATAATGACTTGGTGAACTGGAAATGTGACATAAACAACACTAAATGGTTACTAAGAGTAGGAGCTTATCTAAAATTTATCTAAAATTTAAGATGAAA
Source organism: Acrossocheilus fasciatus (assembly GCA_036784905.1). NCBI lineage: Eukaryota > Metazoa > Chordata > Actinopteri > Cypriniformes > Cyprinidae > Acrossocheilus > Acrossocheilus fasciatus. The sequence continues at coordinate 20,689,667 of CM071957.1, read as the reverse complement.
CTTTATTAAAAAAAAACAAAACACAATGACAGTAAATACTTAAAAGACTACATAAAAGTAAAGACTACGTTATAACATAATGCTGAACTTTCTATTCATCAAAAAAAAAAAAAAAAGAAAAAGTTACTTGAGCTCCAAATCAGCATTATTGCTAAATTAGAATGATTTCTGAAGGATCACATGACACTGAAGACTGTAGTAACAGCTGCTGAAAATTAAGCTGTGAAAATGTGTGTGTATATATATGTGTGTGTATATATATATATATAAGGATGTTTCACAATATTACTATTTTACTGTGTTTGTTTTTAAATGAATGGGAAACTTCTTTCAAAGCCGTTCAAAAATCTTTGCCAACCCCAGAATCTCTGAATGTTATTGTGTAAGGGAAAATTGTTATTGTTATATCTAAAAGCAACACCATTTTCTATTAGTATGTCTTTTTTTTTAATAGAAAGTCTTCTGCTATAAGGTCACATTTTGTCAGAGATTTGTTCTCAGAGTTAAAGTTCTCATTGCCGTGTTAGTCATCTCTGCCCTGCTCGCGGTCTTCCTCGTGAAGCTCGTCACAGGTATCTGCCTCATTAGCTGGTTACATGGGATCTGTCAGCCCGCGCTGCCCCCATCTGTCATACTTTGGGCTATAATTTGGCAGCTGTGTATGACTAAGCCACAGAGTTCCTCTCGGCCTTGCAGAAGCACCTGTGCTGCAACCTCCGAAATTTATTACAGCACGATTTCTGAGTGTGAGCAGACGGGAGAGGAAAAGCACTCTCTCAAAGAATGGAAATACCCATGACCTCATCTACAGTGTGTGCGAGTGTGTGTTGGGGTTAGTGTGCCGTCACACCCAGCGCTTCACACACCCCTTCCAGCCATCGGGAGGTCAGGACTCACCGGAAGGAAGATTATCTCATGTTTTCATCAGCGCATACATAGAGTCTAGCACTACAAATCTGATTCATAAACTCAAAATGTCAAGTGATTCAGCTGGATGTCTATTGTTTCAGTCAACCGCCCTATTTGGGAATAGATTTCTTTATTTTGCTGAAGTAATAATGCTTACTCTTTCTCTTGTGCTGCATGCTGTCATCAAACACAGAATATTAGGTCATTTGTCATTTTACTCATGTTATTTTTTTTTCCATATGATATTTTTAGCTCTGTACATTCATACTCTGAATCTTTTACGCAATGTCTACATTGTCGTAAAGCATTGCTCTTCTCCCAGGGTTGTTTCTCCTGTGGCGCGTGTGGCAGATTATGTAGGTGTGTGTAGTCATTGGGCTTCAGCTCTCTCATTAAGGTTAACCCAGCAGCACCGCCGCTCTGCACCACAACACTCGGCAGATGGTTGCCAGGAAACCAAGGAAACTGACATTTCAGAGCTTCTCCTGTCATATGGGAACAATGTTCATCTGTAGTGCATTATAATTTAAGTGATGAGGCCTTATGAATATAGCAGGTGGCTCTACATGCGTATATTTCACCTGTGTGACCATGAACCCAGGTCTCATTTTAGGTTTAGTCATTGATAACCTTACAAGGTTAAAGCACAGTTTGTAAGTGTGTCAAAGGTTTTCCAGGTTAATATACTTTTCCCTCGTCCAATGTAATGAGTTGAGGGACATTTATTAAAATGCTCTGTACCAGTAAGCCAGTAATTATTTTCAGGTTATAGCAGTATAAAAAAAATTGTAGTTAAAACAAATGCAATAATTTTTCAATATTACATGTTAAGTGAAATTTAAAAACTCATGTTTTTAGAATTAAAAACATTGCATTATAAAGTTAAGTATGAAATATGTGAACATTTTATTTTGAAATAAGTAGTAATAGTTATATATTTCTCTGTAATAGAGATGAGATGTTTATTTTTAGCAGGTATTCTTGGAAGTCGCACACAAATGGAAGTAGCGGCAGATCTTTTCTTGTTGTGATGTGATATACATCAAGTGTAACTGGTGGAAAAAAATGTAGGAAAGGGACTTACTTCAAAAAAGAATACAAGCTTGCAGTTGATTGTAATTTTAGAAAACAGAATTACATTTTCATTTAATGCGACCTTTAATGATTATCTGAAAGTCTAAAATTTAAAAATGGAGAAAAATAAGTGAATACATTTTAAATATCCAGTATCAACCAATAGGAGCTCATTCGATCAATATTACTGCAATTTCCAATATTACTGTAATTTAATCTGATGTTACCAGGATTGTACTTTCAGGAAAGTGGCAGATAAATATATGAACAATTTTGCAGTTAAAGGCCTGCCACCATGAACTATGGCTGGAACTGGATAATAAAGAAATATTATTTGACCACTTTTCTTTCCTCAGAGTTGAATTAATTTAATGGAAATTTGTCTTACCTGGGTGGGTGGGTATAGCCATTCTGTTTAATTTCCGTGATGCTGTGTGACGGTGGTTGTTGTCATCTTAAAGAGCTTTGTCTCCTCCATGGCCCTTCTATTTACCTCTCTATTTATTTCTTCATTTTAACCATCAAAATATCAGCTATGATTACCATATTTTTATACTGTCCTCATTTTTCTCTGTTTCAGATCTGCACAAAGGGATGAGAGGAGGAAGGTCAGATCACCTAATGGTCAGCACACATGCCTGATTCAGGTTCACTTTAAAGTTCACATTCATTGTGCCATTATCTGTCCTCCATTCTCTGGCCTCTCCAGCTGAGTGGCTGCCCATGTTCCCCAAGCTTCGTTATTTCAGCTACACTGCGGGCATGCTCCAGTGCTGAGCTCCGCCACTTAGCCGTACCATGACCAGTCTAAAGCGTTCACAGACTGAACGCTCTGTGGGCGGCTCTGTTCCCGCCACAGATGAGTTTTATACTCGCCGTCTGCGCTTGCCCAATGGAGGCGCGCCACCCCCTCGCAGTGAAAGCACACACTTGACTGGCACACCCGGGGTTCCCAAAATGGGCGTCCGAGCACGGGTCGCTGACTGGCCCCCCAGGAAAGATGGCGGTAGTGGAGGAAGTGGAGGAGGGGGTGGAAATGGAGGTGGGGTGTGGCACATCACAGTGGAGACGGATTCCCCTTCCACCACCACAGGAAGTGCACAGAGCAACTTGTCAAGCAAGCTCGGTCACCTGATCAGCCCTCAGGACTCATCCATGCTGCGGAACATTCACAACACTCTGAAGAACAAGATGCAGAGCAAAGGCAAAGACAATCGCTTCCTCTCACCCGATGGGTATCTTGGGTCGCCCCGGAAGGGTATGCGGCGTATACGGCAGCGCAGCAACAGTGACATCACCATAAGTGAACTAGACGGCGATGGTAGCGAGGGCTGGTCTTTCTCAGGATGGACGCCCATGCATCGAGAGTACGGCAGTACCTCGTCCATCGACAAGCATGGTGTGTCTGGCGAAAGCTTCTTCGACATGCTCAAAGGCTATCAGACCGACGCTCCGGACCAGCGCAGCCCTGCCCCTGAAAAGTTAAGCGAATTGCTGACAGTAGCTCATAAACAAACTGCTCTCGACTTGCCCGACGGACCTCTTGGCCCTCCTCGTGGCAGTCCCGCCAGTCGCCTGAAAGAAAGAGAAAAACACATGAAGAGGCGTTCAAAGTCAGAGACGGGTGGGGAGTCCATATTCCGCAAGCTACGTAGCGTCAAAGCCGAAGGTGATTCGTCACGTGCTGGCTCCGACGCGGAGGACGGAAAGTCTGATGACGTAGGTCCTCCTCCTAAACCATGGGTCTGCCAGAAAGGTTTTGCGCACTTTGATGTCCAGAGTATTCTGTTTGACCTGAACGAGGCTGTGCAGAGTCGGCAAAGTGCCGTGAAGCGGAAGAACACCACCACTGGTGCCTCTGCTGCAGCCGCGGCCTCGGCCTCCAACACGTCCTCTCTCTCGTCCACCCAAAGCGGGGCTTACGGCTCCCCTTGTGGCAGCCAGGAAGAGCTCAACATCAAGGACGGGCCTTCTCTAGACTCAGGTGATGACAAGAGCAACGATTTGGTCCTCAGCTGCCCATGTTTCCGGAACGAAATTGGTGGTGAAGGAGAAAGGAACATCAGTCCTTCCAAACAGGGCAGTATCGGCAGTGGTGCTTCTAGCTCTTCCAGAGATGAAGAAGGATCCCCTGAAAGAGCTCCCAACACACATTTTAGCAATGCAGGGGTGGCTGTTCTTGAAGCCCCCAAGGATGGCAAGAGTCTCCATCATGATCGTGGAAAGAGCAACCTAGTAGAACATGTGGACTTGGGTGCTTATTATTACAGGAAGTACTTCTATTTGAGAGGTGAGTGTTAACATTTTGCATTAATGGTACACTTGATGTACTGGTAATATTTTTTCAATGGAGATACTTATGTAAATTAGGGTTGTGTATTGAGGACTAGGAGTTCCACTTCACATAAAAAGGAATCAATGATCAATTGATTTAAAGGGATAGTTCACCCAAAAATGAAAATTCTGTCATTAATTACTCACCCTCATTTTGTTCCAAACTCGTAATACCTTTGTTCATCTTCGGAACACAAATTAAAGGGGTGGTTGATTGGGATTTTCACTTTTTTAACATTAGTTAGTGTGTAATGTTGCTGTTTGAGCATAAACAATATCTGCAAACAGAAATATCGTCTTTTAATATTCTGGCAGTTTAATGAAATAACGGACTTGAGCGCGCAAAAGACACAATATGTGAACTTCCACTGCAGCCTCTATCAACGACTGTACCAATAGCACGGCATTGTTGTGGATTATTTATGTAGAATTCAGCACAGATACGTCTTCTAAAGACATCAATCTCAGTTTACAACAATTAATTGAGTATTATGAAACCAAGGAATATGTTGTCAAGATATCCCGATGCGCATTTCGTAACTTAAACAGAAGCGCGCAAGCCATACTGTATGTGTATAGGCAATTCTTCACTGTCTGATCACCTTATTTTATTACAGAACAGCAAGAAAACTTTGCAAACAACATATCACATTAAAAACCATTAGAATTAGCCAAAGCTTAAAACATTATTTATGACATTTTGACATTATGACATAGACGATAATTAAAAATAAGTTTGATCATCTTAATCGAGTTACAGGCTATTCTTCGTGATTGCGTGCAATGATTGAATGTCATTATACTGTGAACAATAACGGGAGGTTAATCACAATACACTGCGTTCCAAATTATTATGCAAGTGATATATCAGTAGGATTTCGGTACAATAAAGAGTCAGATTTTTGTTTGTTTTTTTTCACATCTTTTTAGTTAACTGGTATCAATCTCGGACAGGTTTGTTCAATAGTTTGCCAGTTCTTCTTAGGTAAATGGAAACCCTACTTAAAGAGGTTGATCCACATTATTAAGCAAGTCACAGTTCTCATGAAATATGGTGAGGAAGAAAGATCTTTCTAAAGATGAAAAGTATGAAACAATGCAATGTCTTGCAAAAGGCATCAAAACAAACAATATTTCTCAAAGCAAATAGAAATTATTGAACTGTCAAAAGATTTGTGAGTGACTTAGAGCACAGAAGATCTTGGTCACATAAAGATTTATTAAGGAAAGTTTTTGTCATGATGAACTGTATTGTAATACCAGCTGTAAAATAGCCACTGCTGAGCAGCAAACAGGTGTTTGAAGTTACTGGAGTCTCAAGATCCTCTTCATGCAGACTGGCAGTTGTGTGTAAAGCTGCGTCACAAAGAGAAACAGCACGGTGGCTGTAGAAATGAGCATTTTCAAACTGTTTTGCACCATGGTATTTATGCAGCATGGCATAGTGTGTTGTCATGCATGAAAATCCTTTTATTTCCGAGAGCACTATTCTTCATTTTGAGATTGATACCAGTTAACTAAAAAGATGTGAAAAACAACACAAACAAAAATCTGACTCTTTATTGTACCGAAATCCTACTGATATATCACTTGCATAATAATTTGGAATGCAGTGTAAATATAATGAAAAAATAAACAAAATAATATTAAAAATAAAATTAAATCAGTCCGAGTATTCCTCTGGCAGTGACTTGAACTGCGTGCTCGTGCGGACGTGAGTATAAACCAGGCTTTAACTGTCATGCAGTCAAGCGCGCTGCTATTCAGCTTCCACATGCCGCACAAACACTTGAAAATGCTCACATTTAATATTGACATTTATAGCCTACATGTAATATAGAGCTGCCCCCTCATGTTAAGATGACCCCCCCCCCCCCCCAAATTAAAATTCTGGCTACACCACTGGGACGCGCGTGCGGTTGCCGTACTGTATTAAAACTTTAAGCTTTTTTTTTATTAAAGCTTTTTGTGATAAAACCATATATTAAAAGCTAACAGAAGCAGTATCATTTACAAATAACAGCGTATCTAAAAGTGAGACGACAACAACAAACAAACGTACCATTAAGAGCCGTACTTGCACAGGTTCTGCACAGTCCTCTTCACTAATATCCTCTGCGTTTCAATCGGGTTCAGATTGTTAAGAAATATAGAAGATGCCATTGTTTGGGACGTTTAGACGCGCACTAGAGGCAGTTTTGCCAATCACAACACACTGGGGCACCTAACCAATCGCGTAATTCTGAGGGAGGGAATGAGTAGGAAAGCAGGAAATGATCAGCGCATTTATCAGAGAAGGGACAGAGCAGTGTAGAATAAAAGTAAATTATGTGAAAAATAATGCTAACAGTCAGCCACCCCTTTAAGAAATTTTTGATGAAATCCGGGAGCTTTCTAACCCTGCATAGACAACAACACAACTGACACTTTTCAAGGCCCAGAAAGGTAGTAAGGACATTTAAAAATAATTAAGTTAAAATGGTCCATGTGACATCAGTGGTTTAATGTAATTTTATGAAGCTATGAGAATACTTTTTGTGCATAAAGAAAATAAAAATAACAACTTTAATCAACAATTTCTTCATCTTTCGTGTCAGACGTCGACGCTTGTTCACAAGAGTACATGACAAAAACAGGATTCTCATAGATTCATAAAGTTAAGGTTTAACCACTTGTGTCACATGGACTATTTTAAGGATGTCTTTACTACCTTTCTGGGCCTTGAATGTGGTAGTTGTGGGGTCAGAAAGCTCTGGGATTTCATTAAAAATATCTTAATTTGTGTTCTGAAGATGAAATGTCTTGTGGGTTTGGAATGACATGAGTGTGAGTAATTAATGACAGAATTTTCATTTTTGGGTGTTATCCCTTTAAGTCAAAAATAAGATGTAAATGAATCACTTTTCAAATTGAAAATGTAAGCACATTTAAAACGCGGATGTATTTAATATTTATTTAATGTTTATATATGTAGTTAAATGTTGCAGTTACATAATTATTTAATAACTTTACAAATTGACAAATTTATATACATATTATTGATTTATCCCACTTTAACTCATTTGGCAATAGAAAAAAGAAATGCAATGTTGCATTTAAAAATGTGTTTATTTTAACTTGTTTATAATAAGATCTGTACTTAATAATTCATGGCACTTGTTTATATTGCTGCAGTTTTTAATGAAGTTAATGAATCATTAATTGAAAAATTATTAAAATCCTCAGAGCACTGGAACTACTTGGGTGTCGATGAGACGCTGGGACCGGTAGCTGTCAGTATTCGTCGGGAAAAACTGGAGGATCACAAAGAGCATGGCCAGCAATACAACTACAGAATCATCTTCAGAACCAGTGGGGTGAGCACTCATTCACACCGCCCAATTCCATTGGCATATATAGTTGTTGTAGTGTCTGAATGCAATGTGCATCCTCGTGCCTGCACAGAGAGAGTTAATTCTAAGCAGTTAGCGGTGAGTGAGATCCAGGTCTGACGCCCACTGCTATCTTATATAACATGTTTAGAGGCGAGTTCTCTCTGCTAGTGCTCGGCACAGATCACACTGTGCTCTCACTGGCTCGTCACCGTACTGCTTCTCAATCACACTGTTTTTGACTGCAGCTTTAAATGGATGGATCTCTCTAATTATAACACAAAAGGCTCTTAAATGTGACCTCAGCCTTTGGCATGATTTATAGAAACTGCTCATGATTCACATGCATTCTGATGGGCCTTAATAGCTTTGTGACTAAGGTGACACTCAGCCCAACATGGCAATCTTTCCACTGCTATTTTGAGACAGGCAGGTGGGCAGACATGCTTTAGCTTAGTATAAAACTTTTGTCCCACTCATTACGACACCTTTTCAGGTGTTTGAGATCTCTGAAACATAATGAGCAGGTACTAAAAGACAATAGTATGTTGGATTCTGGAGTACCAAGTACTAATTTTCTCCGAAAATCTTGTAACCGTATTTAACACCCACCCTTCGAGTCTCACCTGTAATTTAGAAATGTATACAGATAATTGTATATGTATGCCTACACGTATTTAAAACAATAATACAAAGACATCTCTTTGTCATATCTCTAACCTTCTGTCTATAGTTAACAACCTTGCGGGGCTCCATTTTGGAGGATGCTGTGCCCTCCACCTCCAAGCATGGCTTGGCTCGAGGCCTGCCTCTAAAGGAGGTGTTGGAGTACCTCGTACCTGAGCTCAATGCCCACTGCCTCCGTCTTGCTCTCAACACACCCAAGGTCACAGAGCAGCTGATGAAACTGGATGAACAGGGGGTATTATGATCTTACTTTCCCTTACAACTGACAATTAATATGCTATTATGCATGTATGATAGTTTGGGGTGTCAATAATTAGATTTTTTTTATTGTAATTTTGGTAATGACTACAAAATGAAGAATCATCCCCACAGAACATATTGTGGTGGAACATACTGTTTGTGTGCATGTGTATATCACATACATACATGCATAAATACATGCATACATATCAATATCTATCTATCGATCTCTGTATATATCTATATCTGTCTATCTCTCTATCCATCTATCTATCTACAAAATGAGCTCATTTCAAATTTGATGCCTGCTACAGGTCTCAAAATAGTTGGGACGGGGGCATGTTTACCATGGTGTAGCATCTCCTCTTCTTTTCAAAACGGTTTGAAGACGTCTGGGCATCGAGGTTATGGGTTTCTGGGCCCGTATTCTTAAAGATTCTAAGAATCCTCTCAGAGAGCTCCTAATTTAGCGTAAAAATTTCCAACTGGGAGTCTTAGCTTAAAAGTGACTCAAGACCAATCTGAGAGCAACTCTGAGCGAGGAAAAGACAAAAACTATTATCTCATTGAGGAGGCGGGGCTGACCCTGTTGCTAGCTATGACACAGTCTTTTGAAGACTGTGATTGGTTGGTTGTCCAAGAAGGAAATAGAGCGCTTTTAAGAGTAGGGTCTACTAAAAGCCTTCACTTTGAAATTACAGGCACATTTTTTCCTGTTTTACTGTTTTTTTTTTTTGTTTTTGTTTTTTCTCTTTTCTCTCTCTCTCACTCACTCACTCACTCACTCACTCACTCACTCACTCACATATATTATGATATATATATATATTTTTTTTATTCACCATGCTGACATACTTAACATATTTTATAGGAAATGGACAGCGACACAATAAGGTTCTGAAAGTGCTGTAATTGTTTGTGTTATCACTTTGTTTGTAGAAGGTTGTGACAGACCCAGATCATCACTGCTGCATAGCTGCATTTTTCCAGTTGCTAAATATGTCAATGTAGTGATTACTTCCATTTCTGGTGCTATGGCATTTCTGCGCGGTGTCTGAGATGTTAGCGTGTCTCTAATAAGATCGGTCACAAACATGATCCCTGCACGATCTAATGTGTAGCGTCTTATTAACTCACTGTCATGCATTGTGTGCAACAAATTTCTTCTCCCTCTTCATGTTTTGTCCATTTTCTCCACTGCTAAAGAAACTCTTAAGCCTCTTAAAAGTCCTCATCTGTACTCCTAACAATTTTGGACCTTAAGACCTCTTTTAAGGGATAAGATGCTTTCGGAATTACTTTTTTTAAATTTATTTATTTTTATTTTTTATTTTTTTTACTAGGATCTTTTCTTTAATTTTAAGGGGAAACACCCACATTTCTAAGAATTTTCTTAGCATTTTGTTACTAGGAGCAACTCTTAGCGCTAAGATTTTTCATGAATACGGGCCCTGGTGTTGGAATTTGGTCCCATTCTTGCCTGATATAGGTTTCCAGCTGCTGAAGAGTTTGTGGTCATTTTTAATGTATTTCTCATTTAATGATGCGCCAAATGTTCTCTATAGGTGAAAGATCTGGACTGCAGGCAGGCCAATTCAGCACCCGGACTCTTCTACTATGAAGCCATGCTGTTGTAATAGCTGCAGTATGTGGTTCCCCTTCTGTCATTCACTTCGATGTTGTGTTGAGTGTACTACACTAGGGGTCGCTCTTGGGAGCCCAAACACCTCTGATATCTTTGAGAAATGGCCAATGAAATTGGGTGTGAAGAATTTGCATAGCTGGCCACACCCGGATATCCGGGTATAAATAGGCCAGTGTAGCATCTGCTCACTCGTTCTGTTTTTCGGAGCCGAATGTAGCATCTCTTCACGGGGAAGTTACAGTTCACCTGGCGGGGCCGCCCGAGACTTCAAGTTCTCTTCGTCCCTAGTGGCAAAGGCTTACACTGCCTCTGTACAAGCTGTGTCTGACCTGCACGCTATGGCCATCCTGCAGGTCTACCAGGCCAAGGCGTTGAAAGAACTGCACGAGGGCGGTCCTAACCCAGAGGTACTGCAGGATCTGCGCTCAGCGACCGACTATGCTTTCCGGGCTACAAAGGTCACGGCACAGGCCCTGGGAAGGGCGATGTCTACTATGGTGGTCCAGGAATGCCACCTGTGGCTCAACCTGGCCGTGATGCGGGAAGCTGAGAAAGTTCGTTTTCTTGATGCCCCCATTTTACAGGTTGGTCTCTTTGGTGACACTGTGGAAGAATTTGCCTAGCAGTTCTCAACAGTAAAAACGCAGACGGAGGCCATCAAGCACATCCTGCCTCGGCGCAGGTCAGGTCCTGCCCCTGCACCCCCGAGTCAGCAACCTCCGTCTGCCCGTCGCCGGGGACGGACCCCTGCAAGGACTGTAGAGGCCTCGCAACAGCCTGGGCCTTCAGTCAAGCCTGACCAACGGCCCACCACTCGCAGGAAGGTGGCTCCGCCAGCCCATCATCAGGCCACTAGGAACCCTCGTAGGGCTGCAAAAAGTTCCTGAGATGGGTGACCCAGGGATGAGGGACCATCTGTCCAGTCTGGATCCACTACCGACGGGGGGACGGGAGGTGGATTCGGCTCCATCACGGCTGTCTGCCACCTGCCTACCTTTCCATCGTATAGCACTCCACTTCGGCGGAGGAACTCTCTATTTGAACCAATTACGAGGTAAGTTCCCTTGAGTGAACTCTCGTATTGGGTTAGTGCTCCAAAGGTAGTGGCTCCTCTTGCGGCCCCATGTGTGTATTCTCCACTGACTTACCCTTGAGAATCAGTGTTCCCCTAGACAGACATTCTACCTGTCAACAGGTTCTGGGTTCTTGGTAGTTCTCCCCTTACGTGGAGCCCACCTCAGAATCTTCTCTATGTAGTACTTCCTCTGTAAGTCCATAGGCGGATATTCACGTTACCTCCCCATCGGGTAGGATGTGATCTCCATAGTGCCTTTACCCCATGGGAATAGTCACTGTCCCAACGTTCACCACCAAGACTTTTCAGCTAATATATTATGGTGAGTATTACTATAGGGAAAAGGCTAACCAGCTGAGGGGACCATTGTCTTTATGGTGGCTCTCCCGGATGTTGGAGAGTGAGGTCTTAAGTCTTGGGTGTGGGAAGGTTACGAGGAGGAGAGGTGCATTTGATCGTGACACACTGGCGGCTTGTCAGCATCTGCGCCCCTGTGGACTCGCGACATAGTTCAGCAGTTGTGGCGTTTAGTATAGGGACCCCTAGTGTCATACACTTGACACAACGTCGAAGTGAACGACATAAGGGGAACTTCTTGGTTACGTATGGTAACCCTCGTTCCCTTATGGAGGGAATGGAGACGTTGTTTCCTTCTTGCCACAACCCTGAACTGCCTCTGAGTGGGTTGAGATGCTTCTCGACTTCTCAGAACAGAACGAGTGAGCAGATGCTACTCTGGCCTATTTATACCTGGATATCTGGGTGTGGCCAGCTATACAAATTCTGCACACCCAATTTCATTGGCCTTTTCTGAAAGATGTCAGAGGTGTTTGGCCTCCCAAGAGTGACCCCTAGTGTCGTACACTCAACGTCGCCGTTCCCTCCATCAGGGAACGAGGGTTACCATACGTAAACAAGACGTTTTGCATTGTCCTGCTTGAAATACACAGGGCCTTCCCTGAAATAGACGTCATCTGGAGGAGAGCATATGTTGCTCTAAAACCTTTATATACCTTTCAGCATTCATAGTGCCTTCCAAAACATGCAAGCTGCCTATACCATATGCACTTATGCACCCCCATACCATCAGAGATGCTGGCTTTTGAACTGAATGCTGATGACACACTGGAAAGTCTCCCTCTTCTTTAGCCAGAGGACACAGCGTCTGTGATTACCAACAAGAATGTCAAATTTGGACTCATCTGACCATGGAACTTTGAACATTTCCACTTTGAAACAGTCCATTTTAAATGAGCCTTGGCCCACAGGACATGACGGCGCTTCGGGACCATGTTCACATATGGCTTCCTTTTTGCATGATAGAGCTTTAGTTGGCACCTGCAGATGGCACGGGGGATTGTTTACCGACAGTGATTTCTGGAAGTATTACTGGGCCCATTTAGTAATGTCAATGACAGAATCATGCCGATGAGTGATGCAGTGTCGTCTGAGGGCCCGAAGACCATGGGCATCCAACAAAGGTCTTTGGCCTTGTCCCTTACGCACAGAGATTTCTCCAGTTTCTCTGAATCTTTTGATGTTATGCACTGTAGATGATGAGATTTGCAAAGCCTTTGCAATTTGACATTGAAGAACGTTGTTTTTAAAGTATTACACAAACTTTTTACGCACTCTCACAGATTGGAGAGCTTACTTCTGAGATACTCTGCCTCTCTAAGACATCCCTTTTATAGCTAATCATGTTACAGACCTGATGTCAATTAACTTAATTAGTTGCTAGATGTTTTCCCAGCTGAATCTTTTTAAAATTTCTCACTTTTTCAGCCCTTTGTTGCCCCCGTGCCAACTTTTTTGAGACCTATAGCAGGCATCAAATTTGAAATAAGCTCATTTAGTGGATAAGTGTAAAATTTTTCAGTTTAAATATTTATGTTCTCTGTTCTATTGTGAAAAAAATATTGGCTCATGTGATTTGAAAGTCTTTTAAAGTAAAGGAATTAGAATTGAAACATTAAATTGAATAATTATAATAAATGCAACCTGCCTTGTTTTTTTTTTTTTTTTTTTTTTCATTTTCATCCTTTGTAGTCATTAAAGCAAAATTAAAAGGTTCCTTTCTAAAAAAATAAATAAATTAAAACAAAATTAAAAAAATAAATAAAAATGTGTAAATGCAATGCAAAACCTGTTTTTGTTGTAATGAATAAATGTATTTATTACTTTTTAAACTAATTTTTGATAGACCGTTTCTTTTTTTTAAAGACTGTGGTTATTCTAAGTGGTATTTCATATATGCTAATGCTTTATTGCTCTTTTATATTTATATTATATTTTTATTTTTACTAATTATTTGTGTCTTAAATTAGCACATTAAATTGGTAGCCCAAATAACAGAATATATATATTGACTCCTATTGTTCCTGTTTTTCGTGGGCTAATGGTCTTTATTTACGATCTGTTCTGCAGCTCAGTTTCCAACTGAAGGTGGGAATCATGTACTGTCAGGCCGGCCAGAGCAGCGAGGAGGAGATGTACAATAATGAAGCAGCAGGTCCCGCCCTAGAAGAGTTCCTGCAGTTGCTGGGGGAAAGGGTGCGCCTTAAGGGTTTTTCCAAGTACCGTGCCCAACTGGACACTAAAAGTGAGTCTTATCATCTTGAAGGTGTATTTAATTGCCACTGAAGCCTGAAAGGGGCTTATTGTGTGATTAAAACAGCATGTAGCTAAAGGGGCAAAACAACTATTGAATCTCTGGCCTCATGTCAGTCTAGTAGTCTATAGGGCTAGTTAATTAATTCTAACAGGATCACACTCAAATGAGCCTGCAGCGCGTTCTAAATACATCCCTCTACTGTCAGTGGTTTATTGACAATTGGAGGTTGTGATTAATTGGGAATGGATCTAAACGCCAACAATCATCTCCCGTTCTATCCTCTGGTTTGTTTCTATTTGAACCCAGTGCCCTTATTCGAGACCCAGTCATGCATGCCGTGCCTGGCAGCCATGCTCCACTTCTCCCCTGTGACCATAAGAAATATTGTCTCTGATCACAAGCATGCTTTTAATTCCATTTATCAGACTTGACATTTTACCCCTTACATTCCCCCCCTCCGCTGCTAGCGTGGCCGAGAAGGGCGGCAGAGTTGTCAGAAAGCTTTGATCTCGGCTTGACGGATTAGGACGTGGTTTCGGAGTCAGGTGGAGTATAGAGATCAGGAAGGAGGGACATGAGTTTGTACCGCCATGGTCAAGAGCGATAGTATCGTGTTTGTGAACAATAGAAAAAAGGGGTCCTTTAAAAGAGCGGGAGCCATGTTGCCCTAACAAGTCAAGGAGTGTTAAATAAATGAGACCGTATGATCAAAGGCTTTAGACTGTATATTTCCTTCAGACAAAACAGAAATCCTTCTTTGTTTAACAATAGAAAAGCAGATGGTTATATAAAAGCCGTGTATGAAAGTTTAACTTGAGCTTTTTCTTGCAGCGGACTCTACCGGAACACATTCTTTGTACACAACTTTTAAAGACTATGAGATCATGTTCCATGTGTCTACAATGCTGCCCTACACACCCAATAACAAACAGCAGGTAAGCTGTCCAATGACGAACACCATTATAATAATTCATCTTTTTACTTTCATTGTTAAACTATCACATACACCACTGTTTAAATGTTTGGGGTCAGAAGGGTTTTTTTTGGAAGTAATTAATAATTTTATTCAGTGAGGATGCATTAAATTGACCAATTTAAATGCAGTTAAAATTGAAATTGAAGTGACAGCAAAGACATTTATAATTTTACAGTATATTTTTATTTCAAAAACAGTGTTTTGAACTTTCTATTCATTAAAGTCTCTTGAAAAAAATATATCATGGTTTCCACAAAAATATTGTTTTCAACATTGATAACAATGTTAAAAATTATTTCTGAAGGGTCATGTGGCACTGATGAATGGAGCAATGGTTGCAGAAGATTTTGCTTTGCCATCATGGGAATAAATTGCATTTTAAATATTAAAATAGGAATTTTTAATTGTTACAATACATTACAGATTTCATAGCATTTGTACGACTATGTTGTTTGTGTTTTATAGCTGTTAAGGAAAAGACACATTGGAAACGACATCGTCACAATCGTGTTTCAAGAGCCTGGAGCAAAGCCCTTTAGCCCCAAAAACATCCGCTCACACTTTCAGCATGTCTTTGTGGTTGTACGAGCGCACAACCCCTGCTCCGAAAACACCTGCTACAGGTGAGTGGATTGGACGTTCATTTAGCTGCAAAAAATTCACACACACTAAAGTCCAGGTGAATTTTTAATTTTTGTAATGTGTAACGATGCATTTTGCGTCAGTGACTTTCAGTAGGGATTTTCACACTGCGCTTAGCCCCGGGTTATCGTTGTTCTAAACACCGCTTTTAACCCCGGGTAAAGACACGTTTCACACCTGTAATTTGAAAGCAGTGTTAGCACCGCATTTTACCTGGGATTATGAAACCCTGCTCCGGAGCAGGGTCAGCACCGCATTTGTGGTGTTAACCCCGCATTGTGGTGCTAAGTTTGTTCAGTGTGAAACAAAGTGGTGTTTGCTTGTTACTGCTGGACACTTGGCAACAGACAGCAGTGAGGCTCAAGTAACAGGAAATGCGCGTCGTGTAAACTGCAGCCATTGAGAAGAAATAGTAAAAGACGGAAAGCTTGTGAACTGGAGTGAATAGGAGACGGTATTATTCTTACACTACTGTACAAGAAAACAATAACGTATCTCCACACTTAAAAGAAATTCAAAGAAAAATTCACGTACTTTGCTCCTTGTTTTCTTTCTTTTGTACTTTTGTCTTTGTTTTCTTGCCTTTGTGTGTCATGAGGCCGTTCACGTCGCGCCTAAAACCCGTTTAAAACGCTAAGTGCGCTGCTTTCTCCTTTCCAAAGTGCTGTAGCTTGCGCTACCATGGTGTCTGCCATTGCTAAGCAACCATGACCTGCGCTCTTCATGAAGACGCAGAAGTTTCAGCAAAGGATAAATGGATTTCCAGCACTAAATCGCTTGCAGTAGCTCTGCTACTAAATTTATTTAAAAATGGCTATCCCTGCCTGTACAGCTGATCAGCTGTTCCTCAATCTTCGCTGATCTAAAGACATAAGCGGCGAAGTTTTTAATAACTGACAAGACACGGGAAAAGCCATGTAAACAGGTTGCCTGCCTGCTGCTCATCCAATCAGAGACAGTGACACTGCAAATATGCAAATAAGAACGTTAACCGGGGTTTAAGAATGTACAGTGTGAAACATCTGTTAATGAATGCCCAGGGTTAACAGTTAACCCCAGGCATAGTATGAGCAGTGTGAAACGGGAATGCAGATAACCCAGGATTCCGCTTATCCGGCGTTTAGGATGACCCAGGGTTAACAATTTCAAGTGTGAAAAGCCCTAGTGTGTGTCAGCAGCAGTGCTCAACACTGTACTATACAGCAAAACCAGTGTAGACCAGAGTAGTAATAAATCAGTTGAAAAAACTAATTCAAATTATTCTACAGAATCGATAACTGAATCCATCAGGGCAGTTACTGAATTGGCACCTGACTCTCTGTAAGTAAACTGAGACCTGCTGTGTGTACTTAACCCTCTGTGGACCACTTTATGAAATTAGGTTCTCTTTCATCATCTCGTGTTCGAGATCCACCTATGGGAAGGGCATCCGTACCTGACCTCTGCAGAAGCATCCAATTGCACCAAGTCTGGCTAGACAGACAGAAGCGCGCAGCCAATGCCCGGTGAGGCCACACCCCCTCACCCACGGGCATATAACAGCTGGGCGCGCTGCTATTCCTCAGTTGACATTCACTTCTCGCGATCTCTGCATCTCACAGCTCGGTTGATTTTTACACTGCTCACTTTGTGTCTTCAGGAGGACATATCGGCCAGATCAGCCTCCGCCGGACGTGAGAGTTGTTTATTTTTCAACTACTGCTGCTTTGCATTCGGAGCCGCCCACGCTCTCGCTATTTTCACCGTTTCTCCTCACGGCTGCCCGCCACGGATTTCTCTGATTTCTTCGCTGGTATGTCACTGTCTAAGCCTGCAGCCTCTCCAGGGGATAGCTTATCACGGGCCTGCCCGGCCGCGTGTGGCGCCCTTATCGCAGCTAAGGATCTTCATCAGCTTTGCGTGGTCTGTTTGGGTCCTAAGCACGCTCGGGAAGCCCTGGAGAACCCGGAAAATTGCAGTTTCTGCCTCATGCTGCCTAGGAAGCTGCTTAAACGCCGTTTTAAGGTGGCAGTGACAGTGCACCGGGCTCAGCCCTTCTGACTCGGACGGGGGACACGGTGATGACGACGTGCTACCGGGGGCCTCCCGGGGCGCAACGTCTCTCATCTGGGCTGACCAGCCCAATCCCGCCTTCCCCGAGGACAACCTCGCTCTCGTCCACGAATCGCCCGGTTCTGGCGAAGAGGAGGATGCGGCCTTGCTTGGGGTTTCAGAGGACGAGGAGGCCATCCCGCCCTCTGGTGTTCCCCAGGCTACCGCCCACGCAGCTCTCCCTCAAGCCATCCTCCTGGAAGTGTGTGAGCGAGCGGCCGCTCGTCTCAACATTGAATGGCCAGCACCGACCAGGAGAGGGATATTTATGATGGGAAAGTGCTGGGACCCCCTCCCGGCCCGAGGAAGCAACTCTTCCCCATCCTCCCGGTGTGCGCGAAGCACATGAGGAACTATTGGAGAGACCCGCTCGACTTCAGACACGGTCTCACGGGACTCGAGGTTAAGGACATGGCAGCGTACGGTATGGGCGAACCTCCCGCCGTTGAGCCATCCATCGCCAGGCACCTTAACCCCGCTCAGGGCGGGCTGCTCGTTCCCCCTAAGCCGGTCTTGCCCAACAAGATGGACCGTTTTGCTGCCTCCGTTCACCAGGCAGCTTATAAGTCCTCGGCCGTGGCTGTCAGGGCCCTTAACGTTTCTTCGCTCCTCTCCGCCTACCAGGCGGAGATCCTCGAAGAATTAGGGCTGCAGTTGGAAGAGGGAAATCCTTCTGAAACCCTGTGGAAGGAGATCCTTACGGTGAACGACCTCGTCCTCCGTAATGCGCGGCAGGCTGTCCAAGCTTGCGGGCGCTCCATGGCGCTTTCCGTGGTGGGAGAGCGCGCGCTCTGGCTGAACCTGTCGGGACTCCCTGACAGCGAAAAGCGGCGCATCGCGGGCCTGGCTGGCGGAGATAGTTCCTCTGTTATACGCCGTGCCGTGGCACCTTCCCGTTCGCACGGACCTATTGTCCCAAGCCAACGGGGAGATTTACCACCCCCACCCGGTCAGGGTGGCTCTCTGGGCCTGGCCCGTGAGAGGACGAACCTGAACGCACTTGGGCTTTCGCCGCGTGTGGTCGCCACTATTCAGAATGCCAGGGCCGTTTCTACACGGTCCTTATATGGCTGTAAGTGGCAAGTGTTCGAAGGGTGGTGCGATGGGCGTGGTTTCACATCTTAGCAGTGCTCAGTTCCTGATATTTTGTGTTTCCTTCAAGACCTCATGGAAAAAGGGAGGTCCTTTTCCACCATTAAGGTCTACTTGGCTGCGATTTCAGCTTGTCATGTGGGTTTTGAGGGCTGTGCTGTTGGGCAGCACCCTCTAATCCGCAGATTTATGAAGGGTGCACGCCGCTCTTTACCAGTCATCAGGAGAGCTGTTCCTGAGTTTTACCTCTCTAGAGGATCAGAGGCTGAATGCTCTGTGTCCAGTCCGTGCTTTACAGGCATATATGACCAGGACCAATGCTTTCCGGAAGAGCGACCAGCTCTTTGTTTCATGGGCCCCCCCGCACAGAGGGAGTCCCATATCGAAGCAACGCCTCTCACATTGGGTTGTGGACGCTATAACTATGGCTTATGAAGCAAAGGGAGTGCAGCCCCCAAGGGGCATCAGAGCTTATTCCACAAGGGGCTTAGCCGCCTCTTGGGCTTTGTTTAGGGGAGTGTCACTGCAGGACATCTGCTCCGCTGCCAGTTGGGCTTCTCCTCATACCTTTGTGCGTTACTACCGGCTGGATGTCACCAGAACCTCGGTAGCACATTCGGTTTTAGGGGTGGGGTCTTCTTAGCTCCTCCCTGTAACCCTGTTGAAGAAACCATGTTCATTCCTGTCACCAAACATTTACTTCCCTTTATGGGTATAGTTATGTGCCTTGGTGGGTTGGGGTTACTATCATGTATGTGTCTCATGCATGTTTCATGTCCTGCTTGTCCACAGCAGTTAGGTGTGGCGTCACCTTTGCAGGTTCATGATTAATGGACGTGTCAGGCACCGCCTCCCCGAGGTGACCATCTTCCTCTGGCTTTCAGAACCTCACTGTGAGTGTATTGGGCAATCGGGGAGCTGTCCATGTCTCTCCCATAGGTGGATCTCGAACACGAGATGATGAAAGAGAACAATAGGTTACTATCGTAACCCCGGTTCTCTGAAACATCGAGTGGAGAGATCCATCAGCTTTGCCCCGCTTGCCTCAGCGCGCCCAGCTGTTATATGCCCGTGGGTGAGGGGGTGTGGCCTCACCGGGCATTGGCTGCGCGCTTCTGTCTGTCTAGCCAGACTTGGTGCAATTGGATGCTTCTGCAGAGGTCAGGTACGGATGCCCTTCCCATAGGTGGATCTCTCCACTCGATGTTTCAGAGAACTGGGGTTACGATAGTAACCTATTGTTTGCGAGGCTTAAAAATCCCACGAAATATATTGACGTGTGGAATTTGCATTACTGTGTTGATGAATTTTCAAACAGGAAGTTTGGGTGGGACGTAGAACTCCTTTATAATTGCATCATGCCTTGAAATGATTGGTTTGTAGATGTTGGTATTATTATATTGGGACATTATCATTCCCAGGAGCATTTAATTGGAGAAAAATCTGAGAATTAATCAATATTTTTGGTTTGTTTTTCTTGAATAGAAAGACTGTAAATTTTCAATGCAATTTTCTGCTGAATTTGTTTGCCTTTTTTAGTTTTTTTTTTTTTTTTAGCTGGTAGACTTGAACTAAAAGCCACAATTTTGATTACATGACTGGTTGTTCATATAACACTCATAGCCTAGTTGAAGTTGAAAGTTATTTTGTAATAAATGGCATTTGCACTGTTGTTGGAAAGCTAGATTCTTTAAAAAAGAATATTTATATTTATTCAAAAAGTACATACTAAATGTATTCAAAGTTACGGAGATACATTTGTTACAATAGGCTTCAACTACTGCTGTTTTTTTGTTTTTCAAACTTTGTATTCATTTATTTTTAATAGTAATAATGTTTAACAAATTTAGAGTTTTACTGTATTTTTAATCAAATAAATGCCCTGGTGGAGCATAAGAGACTTCATTCATAAACATTAAAAAATCCTACATCTTACAGACCTTAAACTTTTGAACAGTAGTGTAAATAAAAACAAATATTTTCATATTTTAATATTTTGTTCAAATATAAAGTGTAATTTTTAATTAAAAAAAAAATAGTGGCCTATTAATTTAAAATCAGCTTTTCCCCATCTTGTTGTAACGCCAGAATCCATTATCAGTCAGCCTCTGATTGTAGTGGTGTTGTTTTTGGTTTTATTTTTGGAGAAATGGATTTTCTTCCTGCCCATGGTGGGTTATGTTCTCGCTTGATGTCCTCTGGCCAGCTTATT
Organism: Acrossocheilus fasciatus; assembly: GCA_036784905.1. Classification (NCBI taxonomy): domain Eukaryota; kingdom Metazoa; phylum Chordata; class Actinopteri; order Cypriniformes; family Cyprinidae; genus Acrossocheilus; species Acrossocheilus fasciatus. The sequence goes on along the minus strand of CM071957.1, from coordinate 20,668,705 downwards.
ATTCTTGTCGTACAGCACATTACCCAGGAGAGCACTGCTCTTAACCACTTCAAATGAGCTAGGCCCGCTTAATTTCCTTCACGCCTACTGGGGGCTGTTTATCAGTGCGATTTGTTGATCGTTGCATTGCTTGCAGTCCAACCTCGAAAGTGCTACTATGAGTCAAACAAAAGACAGAATGTGTGCTTATCTGAACCGAACGGGCAACAAATATGATGTTTATTATTGATATCTTCATTGTGCCTTGTTCCCTTAATCTTTCACTCACATACTCGCTCGCTCCCTCTCTTCCTTGCTTGCTTTCTGTTTTGCCTCATGAAACTAATAGAGGTTTTAATTGCTGATGGGCCTCATTGTGTGTCGTCTTAATTATACCCAGTAGGGAGCCTCATCGCTGTTCAGCTCTGAAAGTACAGAAGTTACAAAGGCCCGTCCTGACCGAACCTCTCTGGAACAATAAGCTAAACGGAGCACACAACAAATGAGAGGGCTACATGCGCACCCTTGCCAACTGTCCTCTCATGAGAGGGGCTTTATGGGGGCTTGCCGCTTAAACCCGACAACCCTGCTCCTCCTTCCCTGATGGGCTCCCTCCCTCTCGTGGCCCCTTCAGTCGCACACTCAATTCTTCTTGTGAGCATGAATTTTCCTCAGCCGTGGCCATTCTTGCTGTATTAACCTGCTTGGACTGTTTAGACAGGAATTGGGATGGAACTCAGGAAGTGGATCAGGTGGGTTCAGCGGGTTTCCGGTTTTTCATTTGTAAGCATTTCGCGTTTGTTTATTCGTGTAAAGGTGAAACACGGATATGAAGAGTGATTAAAGGTGTTTATGGAGAGAGTTAATGATTTATATGCCCTCCTGTTGTTTTATTGGCTGCTGTTGGGTGTACTGAAGTGGTTAACACTGTTCACTGGAGCCCTATAATTTTGTCAGACAACCTCTCAGCCACCAGTGAAATGGCAAGGTAAATGGTAATGTTGTACAAAGCGGAAGCTGTTAATGCTTTTTTGCAAACAGTCTGTACAGCACTGTTTTCCTGCATCGCTATTGTGACGCCTCTGAGTCTGCAGTGTCACAGCAAACGCAATTTATGTTGCTGTGAGGTTGCAGTCTGAATTAAATATGATGGAATCTGCAATTTTACCCCAAAAATAAGCACAGAAAATAGATTTAAACATGGTGAAATGTGTTAAAGCTCTTTTTGGTAAACTGATGTAGATGCCTCTCACTTAAAATGATTCCATGCAACATTGCAAGGCTTTTGAGAATGTCTCTATAACTAATTCCCAACTCAAAATAAAACCCAAATATAGTGTCTCTGTCCATAACATAACAGCAGCAACAGGTTTATGAGAATGCGGACAGGAAGTACAATTAATTATTTAATGCAAACGATTCACTTAAAACGAGGGAAAAAATGATTATTTCGTGCTCACAATTCACTTAAAACGGGGGAACGAATTAGTAAATCGTGCGCATGTTTTAGTAAACCGAGGGAATGAGTTGGTAAATCGGTCATGTCGTGTGGGCCGCTGTAATAAATATATTAAATAGCAGACAGTTGATATTTTAGTAATATTTCACAATATTACTGATTTTAGTGTATTTTCAAATAAATGTAACCTTGTTGAGTGTAAGAGACTACTTTAAAAACATTTTAAAAAAAAAGATTACCGATCCCAGACCTTTGAATGGTAGTGTGTTTACTTAAAAAATGATTGTTATAATAAGTTGTTGTTGTTGTTGTTGTTTTCACAGTATCCACTTGTTGAGTCATGACTTAAGGAATGCTGTTTCTGGGTCCAAGCCTCTACTTTAACTTGAGAATACCATCTCAACAGCTGTCAATGAGCACTATTTATTCATATTACGCATTTAAGCTAAAATTTTTATAACTTGGTGTACACTACAGTCTCCGTTCATATGACATCCCAGACACAAATATTTTAAAGATTTAAAAAAAAAAAAAATTGAATCACTGTCTGGTCATCTGGGATTTTGGTATGGAGATAAGGTTAGGATTATAATTTTTGGGTTGTATTAAATCACATTCTGAGTGTATATTTGTACCTTTTTTTGTTTTCTTGTGGCATCTGATAGAGCGTTTGGACCTGGAAGTGGTGACACATGACGTCAGACTTAACAAGTGGATTGTTTACAAAGAAACCTTGAATGTTATACTGCAAATTAGTGTATCAGATTGGGTTTGTCCTTTGAACAAGTTGACAGTATGTGAGAACTCTGCTCTGTGTATGCGATACTTGTACACCTGTGTATTTCTGAGTGGGTCAGGGTGTTATTTGCTTGTGTGGAGGTTCTTTGGTTCCTTGCTGTGGGCAGTGGATGCTCTACCAACCCACACGCTGTGTATTTATACTTCAGATATGTAATCCAGTTTGCCTCTCCACCTAAGCCAAGGGGGTCGGCTGCAACAATAAAGTCAGCCCGCTTGCTGTTAGTCACTGAATAACCGCTCAATGCCTAGAAGTGGATTATGTTTGGATGGAATGTGCACTGTTCTATTCTGGCTTTTGAAAAATGTTGATGACTGTTATTGTCCGCACTCTCATACAGAGTTTGGTTTTTGTATGCCATTGGTGAAGCACAATTGTGGGTGTTTGGACTGCTTTATGCTTAAACAGAAAAACAATATAATGCAGAGATTTAAAGGGGTCCTATTATGCTCTTTTACAAAGTCTTGATTTTGTTTTGGGGGTGTACTAGAACATGCTCTCATGCTTGGTGGTATGAAAAAATGCATTATTTTTCACATAATTTACATTATTACCATACCTTTTCTCCCCAGCCTGGCACAAACGGCTCGATTAGTTCTGGGTTTGATGAAGGCCCACCTTCCAAAAAACTAAATGTGCTGTGATTGGTTAGCTGTCCCAGTGCGTTGTGATTGGCGAACAGCTTAGACGGCGTTTCAGTACTACCCCGCCCCGTGCCAAAGCTTCAAGTTCTGTCTGGCGTCAATATTGCCATATCAATTTGAGCCGGATTCAGACCCCTAGAATATCGAACAAGAGGATCACGCAGAACCTTTGCTCGCACATTGCAAGACATATTAGAGTGGTAATGTTATTGTTTTTTTTTGGCCTAAATCACGTTTTAGATAGGATGTCAACAACCGCTTAAAATAACTGCATTTACTATGTACAGACAAGTGCAACGGTAATATGTATTGTTTATTGTTCTTTAATTCTAACATTATAACATGAATTGAAGTGAAACTGTTATACAGTTGAATTTATTTATACCATAGTGTTTCCCAGACACTCTATTTGTGGTGACATATATATATATATATATATATGCAAATTCATTCTCTGCCAGCAGGAGGCGCTGTTGGAGTGGGAGAGATCGATGTTTCCGCGGTAACGCTGTACATAAAGCGCTCCTCTCACAAACACTGCTTTATCAGACATTACATGCAAGATGAAATTAAAATGACATCCAAATTTTTCTGAAGACAGTCGGTTTCCTTCAGAAATACGGTGATATAAAAACACCTGTGACATATTTAGATTTTGAAATGTGCAGTGCTCATGTTTATTCAACGAAGTCAAAGCGTTTTGGAAAATCTATTTGTGGCGGTCAGTATTGATATTGTGGCAGGTGCCACAAATTAATCAATGTATGGGAAACATAGTCCAAGTCTCATAATTTAAGTGTAAATTCTGCAGATTACATTATTGTCCAGTAATGTACTGTCAGCAATTTATAAAAACATTTTCATAATTGTAACATACATATTTACATACATAGGGTAAACATACTTATGTTATGTTGCCAAAGATCAGAGCCAGTCTGCAGATTTGAGTCATCAGAATCCATAGAAAATCAATTAACTTAACTTAGTGACAACCAGTGTTGGGGGTAACGCATTACAAGTAATGCGCGTTACGTAATAATATTACTTTTTTCAAGTAACTAGTAAAGTAACGCATTACTTTTTATTTTACAAGAAAAGTTACTTTTGTTCCCATTTATTGACTGACAGTGTGCTTTGTGAACATATGTTACTGTAGTTCTAGACTAAATGTGATTATTACAGCCCGAGTCGAGCCCATCTTTTTTTTCCCTTCTCCCAAATCAGATTATAATACTGTTTCAGCTATTAAAATAGTTCAGTTTTGTATGTAATGGCAAAGTGATTATATTTCGTTTAGTTTTTTTATTAAGTTAATTTAGAAAAACGTTTGGAGCATTTTTTTTGTCCATTTAAATAAGTTTTTTCTTTCTTATAGTAACGACAAAGCGGCCAGCGGCAGACCGGCAGGCTGCTCATAGCCTATGTTTGATCAATTTAGCCTTCTCAAATCATCACAACTTGCCTAAAATAAAATCTATAGATATAGATTAGACTAGTTTATAGACTAGTTTATTAGTAAATAATTCAAATATCTCCTTACTATTTCCCCCGGACACATTCATGGTAATTTTACTGGGGCTTTGCGGCAAGCTTCAGCCTATTGCGTGTATTTGAAGCAGAACTCTTCATCTGCGCTGACGGTGCGCTCTCTGCTGCTGCGGGACTCTAAACACCGTCGAGACGCTCAGTCGCGGCACGGTCTTGTGTTGTTTCCACCAGCGCGACTTTTTTTTTTTCAATCACTAATTGATGGATGTCTAAAATAAAAAAATGAGAAGCCTAAAACAGGCCCGAGGCCCGGTGTTCTGTCGAGGTGTGCTACCCTGTCAGATGTTCCTACCTCCCATTAAAACAGCAGGTAGTACAATTCGACAACGAAAAATGCTATCTGTCAAATTGTGATTTATTAATGTCTACACCTACCACAACCCTAAACCTACCCTTACAGTAATGCAAATACCTACCCTTACAGTAATGCAGCTGTGGCTAGAAGGGATACAGCTACCGGAAACCAACAATAAATAATTTTTTCTACCAATTAGATTGTGTTTTATTAATGTCTACACCTACCCCAACCCTAAACCTACCCATACAGTAATGCAGATACATTAAATATTGTTGTTCAGCATGAGAAAAAAGATGCAATACTGATTTGCCCATCCGCAGTAAGCCCTGGTAGGAAAATCTGACGGGTAGGATAAAATGTCAGGACACCGGCCTGTGAGACGTGAAAATTGGCCCGATTGAAGCCCGGCCCTAGAGGCGTAAAAAAGTCGGGGCCGGCCTTCAGTCCCGGGCTGAAATACAGGGCTCTAGCATTCCCCTCAATAGAAATCACGTTTCCCCCTCGGGGGCAGGCACTCGATCTTTACTTAAACTGCATATGACAGAAGTGTCAACCGCTTTCATGCACGTCTTTTAAAATAAAAGTCCCGCATAAGAAAATCATTTAGAATTTCGTTTTTTTTTGTTGTTGATGTCGTTTTTTTGGCCGTACACTCCGCGACCCACTCAGAACAGTGCCGCAACTCACTTTAGATAAACTAACAATTGTGCTTCATTGTTTTTTTGTTTTTTTTATTGCTGAAGAGTGTTGAACCTTCTTCTCCTGTGTTCTACTGTACAGACGTGAATTTACTTTTCCTTCAGCCTGAGGTTTATTCGTTACACTTTTTGGTGTGAAAGGGCCTTTACATTTGCTATAAATAGAACTTCTTGAATTTAAAAACAATCAAGCCCTGCTCATATTTAAAAAGTAATGCGAAAGTAACGTAACGCATTACTTTCCATAAAAAGTAACTAAGTAACGTAATTAGTTACTTTTTTAGGGAGTAACGCGATATTGTAATGCATTACTTTTAAAAGTAACTTTCCCCAACACTGGTGACAACCGTCAGTTAATACTTAGTCTGTTTATGAAGTATTTACATAGACGTTCAATGTGGAAGAGCTTAAAAAGAGCACACTGAGCTTAATGGGAGCAGCAACAATTTTTAATAAATTTCATGTAATATTTATCAAAATTACTGGATTTTTGCTAAATAAATAGTCTAGGTCATGTATTAAGTTCATACATATTTTAATATGAACAACTATTATTAACAATATCTATGAAATTATACTTTTTCTTACTGATGTCACACTGAAGCTGTGTGATTTTCATAGTTGTATACCCTTTAAGCTCACCTTAAAATATGAAATCTTTAAAAATTACAGCACTGTAAAATCACAGATCAGCAATAAACTGTCAGTTTATAATAATATGGATGTAAACGTAAAAGCCAGTAATGCCTGTGAAGTAATATGTTAGCGTAGCACACAATCTTATACAGCTAGTCAGCTAACTGCGTTCTGTAGCATCTGCGCTATGTTGCTAAAACTATCTTTTGGATCTAATGTAATTATTTCCCACATCCAAGTAACTTTCGAAAACTTGATGTTATAGCAGCACTTCTTCTTCGTCGTCTTGTCTGATGCACTCAACCAAGCGTTCTAACCATAAATATACTTGGCAATATACGTAGATGCCTCATTAGCGACTGTTTCTATGGGCCGCTATACGTAAGCCATCTGCCATATTGTAGCGGTGAACTTGACGTCATTCACCATAGTAATCACTGAATATTTGAAAGATGCCACAATCCTGCACAGCTGATGGTCTAGGAACCCAACGGCTCTGTGCGAACCTACAGTATGGTGAATGACGTCAAGTGGACCGTTCCAAGATGGCGGCCGCATCTACATGCCTGGAGCGGTCGAATAGGGCGTCTATATATAGGGGCTTTTGGACCGTGTAGTTCTAGGAACTTAGTTCTAGGAACTAGCCAGCAGGGTCGTTTTCCTGGTTGCGTTCGCAAGTATGTAAGGAGTAAATATGTTTACATGGCTTTTTAAAAATGCTGGGTAACCGGTGTTTCGCGTGCGTTTGGCCAATCAGCGTACACTTACTTCACTGATTAGTTCCTATAGAACTGTTTTAGACCCTGCTCTGAAGTAGGAGCTAATTTAGTTCCTCCAAACGGAGTTCCTGGAACTAAAACCGCTCCTAGTTCCTGCGGTGCGAACACGCCAAAAAGTGGGTAGTTCAACAATTAGTTCGGGTACTATGAAAAGGTTCCCACGGTGCAAAGGCCTTATGTCTATGGGTCTAACCACGACCTCACCCCTGCCACCCCCCTACCATTCGAATTTCTGTTGACAAATTATTTTAATGATATTCAAATGGACCGCTTTGTGATGTCACAAACACCGGAAATCATCTTTGTATTCCAAGTTCGTTGTAGTTCTTGAAAAAGGATATATCTCCCTTTGGAGTGGACTTTAAGATTTGTAACTTTGTAGATTTTTTTTTTTTTTTTTTTTTAATGCCCAAACATACATGCTACATACTGACTAAAATTCAAAAAGTGAAAAAGCGTAATAGGACCCCTTTAAAATAATAGAGCAATTGCGAAAAAGAAAGTTTTGTAGGTTTTAGTACTATGGTAAGTTGTGGTCATACCTTGTTTTTTTTGGAAACTAACCATGGTAAAGCCATCCTGTTCTTTGAAGTGTTAAGATACCATGCTTTAAAACAGATGAGATGTGAAAATGTTTCAAATGATACCAAGTGTGACAGAGGACTCTGTCAGTTATAAAAAACACACATCCCATTAACACTTGCAGCAGTTTAACACTTCTATTTGCTTACACTAACAACTCTTTACTCACTGCTTGGCAATAACATGCGTTAAATAGAAGTTATTTCAATGTTTGTTAGATGGGAGAGATTTAAAATAAGCAGTTACAAAAAAGTATAATGATGTTTTTTTGTGTGTTTCATGGTAATACCATTATATTGTTTCAAAGTACCAGGGATTATCAAGGAAAATACCATGATCATAATCATATACCATCATTAATTACCATGGTGTACATTATTTTATGGCTCACTTCTTGGTGAAGACTGAGGCTGGTAACCAGAAGGTTGCTGGCCTGATTTCCACAAGTTTGTGTTATTTATCCCTGCAGGCAAAGAAAGAGAAACAATATTACTGAATTAGATATCAACAAGTTATTCGTCTCAGTCCGTACTTCAGCAAGCTGCTGGGAGAAGTTTATGTTATGATGAATTTGCAAGCTCATTTTTCTACCACACACGTACATGTTTCCCCTCATTGTTTTTACAGATGAAACCCACGCACAGACAGCAGTACTTTCTTTGGCCCCCCTCTCTCTACCACCAACTTCTGGGCCTCACTGTTCTTTGTCTTCCTCCTTCAGTATCACTGTAAGATCGAGGTAGTGGCTCTCTTCCGTCCAGCCTCATTACTGCTATGCCTGGCTAGTTGCGTATGAGTTCCAGGCATTCCAGACAGAGCAGGAAGCTTTAGATGTCCATTCCAGAGGCTTAATGAAAGGAAAAAGCAGGGGAGAGATGAAGCAAGTGAGGTAGAAAGAAAAATTTGAAGGTTTTCGGAGATGGAATTAAATTCAAAAGGTTCTTCTGTAGAATATGAGGGGTCTGTCTGAGTTTCCTAGCACTGTGTGAAGTAGCCCACAGTATAATAGCCATCCTTGTTGTTTTGATAATTTCCTCCTATTCCCATTTGGCAAAGTATTTGATGTCCCCACTTCACACTTTGACTTTTGGTTTTATAATTTTCATAGCAGCCACATTGTCTTTCGTTCATGCATAAACATGAGGGCCTTTAGGGAAGTTTGAGAATGGTTTAGCAATTATCTTGAGCATGTGATGAGCAATTTGTCTCATTGTTTGAAATCTTCTCTCTTGTTTCCCCTCCATTATCTCCACCCCCTCATTCACAGCGTGGCAGTGGCTCGCTCACGAGATGTACCTGCCTTTGGACCGCCTATTCCCGAGGATGCAACGTTCCCGAAATCCACGGTCTTTCGAGATTTCCTGCTAGCCAAGGTCATCAACGCTGAAAATGCAGCCCACAAGTCGGACAAGTTCCGCGCCATGGCCACTCGAACGCGACAGGAGTACTTGAGGGACCTGGCTGAACGGCACGTAACAAGCACACCTATCGATCCTTCAGGCAAATTTCCTTTTATTTCTTTGGCCCACAAGCGTAAAGAGAAGACCCGGCCATATTCTGGTGCAGAGCTGCGTAGCCCAGGGTCCATCACTTGGACTGTTTACGCCGAGGACCATGGAGCAGGAGGAGAACTGGAGGCCCTGCTGGCCATTTCAAATGACTTTTTAGTGTTGGTGGACCCAGAAGCCAAGGCTATTGTCTTCAACTGTGCTGTACGAGATGTCATTGGTTGGACACTGGGGAGCCCTGCTTCCATGAAGATCTACTATGAACGTGGAGAAAACATCTCCCTGCGCTCCATTAATAACAACACAGAAGACTTCCGTGAGGTTATCAAACGTTTAGAGGTAAGTTTGGAGTTGCATGACAGTATCTTGACTAGGGGTGGGCGATAGGACCAAAATCTTGCAATATGACTCATGATACGTGTAATTTTATTTCACAGTAATTATATAAATCACAATATAGTTATTGCTTTAAATGAGGACTTTGATATAAAAATTTTTGATACCATAGAAATTTAATAATTTTTGTCACCAGTGTCAATATCACAAAAACACTAGCCTAAAAAAAAAGCAAAAAAACTAAAGACGAGTAAACAGTCAGCAATGAAATAAGAATAACATACTAATTACAAACAATAGGGCAAAAAAACTACAGTAGAACAAATAAGAAATGCTACATACATTGTATAAAGTAATCAAATGTATAAAACACTGCATATTCTTCACTGTGTAAATATATATATATATCTTCTTCTTAAAGTTATAAAATTGATTTAGACAAGAGCAGTGAGAGATTTTCTCTCTTTTGTTGTTTGATTAACGAGAATGACAGACAGCAGGAATATTATACTGCTGTCACTTTAAGAGCTGCCCGGGTATAATATACTGTTACACATGTGCTTTCTCAGCTGTTTGCTTTCACTTAAGACCTAAATTACTATGTTTGCGAGGATACTTGGGAAGATGGGCATTTTGACACATACAAATGCTTTATTTAACAGTTCAAGGCCTATAAAGCGGCAAAAATAAGTTCAATACCCCCTCGCTTTTTGTGATCACGTAGCACAGCAACGTCATGTGAACATGTAACCGCAATACAGACGATAACAGAAAATCTCTACTGGTTGACAAATTTCTACCAGTTAATCTTGTCTCGCTATATCGCCCACCCCTAATCATGACAGATACTTTTTTATTTTTACCATTTCCGTCTAAATACTGTAAAGCTGATATAAAGCCACCCAGCTTCATATCAAGCTGATGTAAAGCTGACAATTTACATTGATAAAAGCGCTATATAAATAATAATAATTTTTAAAATTAAGGATTTTTTTTCCCTGAAAGTTTTCATTCAGTCACATACACAGCACACAGACCTGAGATCTTGTTTATTGGTTCTTAATTGTGTTTAGTTTATACCCAAGTGGGATTATAACAATCAAGCTTTTGCACAAGCTCAAAGTAGTTTTTTTTATGGCTGTGTTGTGTATGATTCATTGTGTGAATTAATGGTGAATATGAGAGCCTTTGCATAACTGTACCGTGGCTTGAATGTACTCCTGATTTGGCCCCCTGCCCATTATGTCACTCTTCAAGTGCAGGAGCTGTTGCCATGGTAACTAGTACTTGGCGAATTGAATGCTCATGATCTCCATCACAGTCATGAAACGTGTTAGCAGCAGTGCTTTCTTTATACATTCTGAGGGAAGAAAAGCTTTGATCCTGATTTGCAGTAAGGTATAATAACTTGTGATAGACATTTCCAATCTACTCTGCCCATTTTTGACAAGCTTTTCTATCTCTAACGAAGTGAATCTGTTTCTAAATTGCATAAAATTGCTTTAGAATCCAGAAAGAAAAATGTCAGACAAGTCATCAATCTTTTATTTCGCTCTTTTCTCTCAGCACCTCACTAAAGGCTGTGAGACCTCTGAGATGACCTTGCGGAGGAACGGCCTGGGCCAACTTGGTTTTCACGTTAACTACGAAGGCATCGTGGCAGAGGTGGAGCCGTACGGCTATGCCTGGCAAGCGGGGCTGAGACAAGGCAGCCGGTTGGTTGAAATTTGCAAGGTGGCTGTGGCAACACTTTCACACGAGCAAATGATAGACCTGCTCCGCACCTCCGTAACTGTGAAAGTTGTCATCATACCACCCCACGAGGATGCCACACCTCGCAGGTAGGTCTGAGTATCAGTTAATGTTTGGATTCATTATTTCTTGAGTGAATCCTGGTAAATAAGTAAGCAGTAATTTTTTTTGTCAGGTAGAAAAGTAAACCACTCATTCCAAGTTTTGTAATAAGACAACAATACAAAACATTGCACCTTTGTGCCCACACATGCAAACCAAAATAGATGAGATCCGCCTTCCCAGTCTAGGCTTGCCTGCAGGCACTGTGCCAACTTGAAGGTTATAATGATCAGGGTCTAAACTACAAATCATTAGACCCACCGGATTTTTATTTGTGTTCACTGTTCTTTTTTTACAGTTTTTTTTTTGGTGCATTATTATCTTTCGAAAACCTCCCCTTTCCATTTTTTGACAGTTTGTATTTTTGTCTAAACTAAAAACTGACACTCCTCTATATGTACTCTGGGTTTAAAACTGGATTGAGCCACAAAAAGGGTACAGTATTAGCCTGCAAATGTGATGTTTGACACCCAATTTATTGTTTCTTGACATAAAAGCTCCATGTACAGGCACATATTTGTAGCCTGTGTGTATTTATTCCAAGTTGGTTACAGGATTCAGTAGTTGGTTGGAATGCGCCATTGAGAATGCCTTCTAAAATTACAGTTTAATCTGTCACTTTTAAGTTTTGAGAAATGTTAAAAGAGCCTAGAGGTTTATAAGCCTTTCAGAGAGAGTGTTGTTTATTTTAGTTAGCTAGAATAGTTGGTTGGTTATTTGGTTCAGTAACTTTTGAATAAATAATAATAAATAGCTTTTAAATAAATACTGTTCTTTTGCACTTTATTTTCATCCATCCTGCACAAAAATATCAAGCAGCTGTTTTTAGCATTTTTTTTATTTGACTTTCACTAAGTCAGCATATTAGCATGATTCCTGAAGGATCATGTGGCATGTGAAAATTCAGCTTTTCCATCACAGGAATAAATTATATTTTAAAATGTGTGACCCTGGACCACAAAACCAGTCTCAAGTGTCAATTTTTCGAAACTGAGATTTATACATCACTGAATAAATAAGCTTTCCACTGATGTATGGTTTGTTAGGATCGGACAATATTTGACCGAGATACAACTATTCGAAAATATGGAATCTGAGGGTGCAAAAAAATCTAAATATTGAGAAAATTTCCTTTTAAAGTTGTCCAAATGAAGTTCTTAGCAATTTATATTAATAATCAAAAATTAAGTTTTGATATACTTACGGTAAGAAATTTACAAAATATCTTCATGGAACATGATCTTTACTAAATATCCTAATGATTTTTGGCACAAAAGGAAAAATTGATCATTTTGACCCATACAATGTATTTTTGGCAATTGCTACAAATATACCCCAGCGACTTAAGACTGGTTTTGCGGTCCAGGGTCACATATAGTAAAATAGAATGAGAATTATGCTAATATATTGCAATATTATTGTTTTGACTGTATTTTTGACCAAATACGTGCAACCTTGGTGAGCATAAGAGATTTATTTTTTTTATTTTTTTTTTAAAAAGGTATCACTTTTATTTTACAGTCCTGTTCTGCATGTACATATGTACTTATTATTAACAACAACTAAGCACTAACCCTAAACCTAACCTTAACCCATGTAGTTACCTTATATTACCCATTAATTTCTTAGGTAAGTTCATTGTTAGTACACATACTGTTAAATAAAGTGCAACCAAAAAAAAAAAAAATCTTATCAACTCCGAACTTTTGAACAGCAGTGTAAATAGCTGATTTCACCATTAAAAGGGAGTCAAATGCTCTTCATTGCCACTAACTGCCTAATTTGTCTTGCAGGGGATGTTCAGAACTGCACCGCATGCCAGTCGTTGAATACAAGGGCAGCAATGAGAGTGGCTCATTTGAGTACAAGTTTCCTTTCCGGAGCAATAACAACAAATGGCAGCGCACCTCGTCCAGCCCACAGCAGTCCCTCACCGCCTCACCTCAGAGTCACAGCGGAACCCCGAACCGTGCCGTCAGCCTGGGGGCCAGCATGGGCAAGACCCTCTCTGCAGAGCGGCCCGAAAGAGCTGCCGCCATCCCCCGCAGCGTGTCTAGTGACGGCCGACCTCTGGACTCTAAAAGGTGCGTTTGATGGTTGCCTGTATGTAGTGGAGCTTTCATTAAGTTGCACTTCCCCTTCATTTTTTTTGTCTCTCGTGTTTATCTGTATTTGTGTGTATCGCTCTTTCTCTACCTCTCTCAGGATGTCTCCAGGTTCTGAGAACTATGCCCTGACCTCCTCTCTCATGTTGGGCCGCTCGCCGCACAACCGCAGTTCCCCCAGTAACCTCTCCTGCTCCAGTGACACGGGCTCAGGCAGCTCTGCTCACTGGAGGCAGAAGTCCATGCCGGAGGGGTGAGGCTCTACAAAACACCTCCTCTTACTGTCTACCTCCTCTTTGTCTTTGGTTTCTTTTAAGCTCTTAACCGTCCATCCCTTAATCACCCAGCCATCTCACTGCTTTATCTGTTCATGCTTTCACACAGCGTTATTTATGACAAGATGACTCTGGCATCGACCGCAAAATGATGCAAGCGATTGACAGCATATGCGTGTTTATGTTTCCGTTATAGATTTGCGCACAACAGGCACTCTCCTCTCCCAGCGGAGCGGCAATTGGGGGCAGAGGATGGAAGCAGCGGCAAGTCGACACCCAGCTGGCCCAGAGTGGAGGACAGCTCTGACAGACCGCCATCAGGTCAGACCACACTCCATCAGTGATGAATTATTAAAGGGAAGGGGGATAAATGTAAGGTGTCTGGAAGTGAGAGGGGAAGAGATCAATGAAGAAGGCTGCTGGAAAAAATGAATGAGCTAAACAAAACAGTTAACTGAATGAAAGACTGAAAGGGAGAATGGACTTAGAAGAATGGCAGTGAATATTCAAAAACTGACGTTTTTGAAACGCATGATGACAGAAATAGTACTGCTGATGTATTACTGGGTTCTGAGGCTTTCAGTGCTGGATATTTGAATGAAGCGTGATTATAGACTTTGCTTCTAGACTCATGAAAGCGTGACACCATTCATAAACTCAGAAAACAAAATAAAAATTCTGCTTTATTTAACAGTAACACCACATCCTCTAAACTGATTTCAAGCATTTCTTAAATCAGATATGACCTTTTTTCAATTTGCAGACTGGATTTAATTCTGATTCATAAGCTTTTGATTTGTGCTGATTCGATTCTGATTCATTTTTCAGTTATGACCATATTTCAGTTATAATGTCCATTTTGCATACATATGAAAAATCGTCTCTCAGCTAATAATGCAAATTATACTGGAAACTTTATTTTGTACCTTTAGAAAAAAGTTTTATTTTAAAAATTAACAACAGGTAGTTTAGTTGTTTTATACTACTTATATAATCAACTTGCTAACACCTTTTGTGCTATGCTTATTTTAGTAGTATTTGTATACTATTATAGATTTTATTAATATTTTTTATTTTCAACTTTTATTTTCATTTTAGTTTAATTTTTAATAATTTTGTTATAAACTTAATAATATTTTATATATAGGTTCAGTTTACTAATCCTAGTAATATATCTCAAACTTATTTCTTTCACACCATTTCTAATTTTCATTTGTTTTTGAAGTTTACATTTTTAATCTAATATTTATATCTTTTTATTTCAACTTAATTCCAATAACCGAAAGTGAATTTTTAGTAGTTTTAGTTAACAATAACAACACTGATGCTACAGACATTCCTCAAATCATGATGGTACTTTTGAAAGAGCCCAGACTTACTTTACTTAGTGAAAGATAAAGTGGGATAAAATAATCCCATAGACTTGCATTGAAGAAAGGATCTGAGGATCAGAATATCAAAGAGACTTGAGGGCAGACTCTTCTGACTTGAGCCAGCAAGTAACCACTCAGAACACCTTAGCAACCGCATAGCAATGTCCAAGCAACCACCCACGACACCTTAGCATAGTGGCGGCCACGCAGGCAAACGCCACTCAAATTCACTTGAAGATATGTAAAAACCTGGTCTTTCTTCTTAAGTGCTTTCATTAGAAAACAGTGAAAGTGACGCATTTCTTTAACCCAACCTTGGGCAAACACATTACTCTTTAAAACAGACATGCTAGCATGAAAACCAATGCATTGGAACGTATCATCTGAGTCCTTGTTGCCTTGCTGTAGGCTATGTGGTTTCGTTATTCCATATTTCCACCTGGCCTTGACGGCTTCCTTTTTTTGGGCCACACTTGTTTTTGACAGCAGGTTGGCTCCGTTCGGTCTTCTCGCCCTTCTAACACACAGCAGATCATCTGATCCTTCCCTCCCCCTGAATACCTCTCTCTTGTATAACCGTGGTCAACCTTAGAGCGCTCGATAGATCAAGCATAGCCTTTGAAAGTAAGCTGTGTCCAGTGAAAGGCAGCAAACATAAACGGTGTCTCTGAACAGCAGGCTGTGTATGGGTTCAAGCGAAGACAGAAATACCTCCTCTTTCCTGCTGGTACGGTTGTGTAAGCAGCGCTTTGTGTGCCTCTAGCACCCCCCCCCCCCCCCCCCCTCTCCTCTCACTCTTCAAGGTCCAAGTGTGCTGTGACTCACACTGCCACCCCCTTTCTGCGTATTTTTCTTGTTTCTCTTCCTCTCTCCATTCCTCTGCTTCTCCACATGTCTTCTGTTTTTGACAGGAATATTCCCGTTTTTTTTGGTTTGTTTGTTTTTTATTAGACTGCAGGACTTGCAGGCAGTCTTGCTGTCTCCCCTGTCTCTCTCTGTCTCTCACTTTCTGTCTCTGTTTATGTCCCCTCTTTTGTATATTTCTCTGAAACCATCTTACTGTTTTCAGCTTCTCTGAGTGTTGTGGTCAAGCGGCCCACCTCCACATTTTGACCCCTCTTAGCTCCGCTATGTGACCTCTCAGAGACCCGGACGGTAATAGCAGGGTCCGGCCCACGCTAAACACATCTGAGCCGTTCGGCCCAGTCAACTATATGACCCGTGCTGTAAATGTTACTGCAGCCTAGAATTATACGCCGCACTCATGATTGCAGTCGACTGTTCGGAGCATGAGAGGACAGTCGGCAAATGCTGACCTATGTCGATTTTGTCTTTTGGGTTGGCTTTGAACCTCAAGAACCTTAAAGGGATAGTTCACCCAAAAATGAAAATTCTGTCATTAATTACTCGCCCTCATGTCGTTCCAAACCCGTAAGACTTTCGGAACACTAATTAAGATAAGAAATCTGAGAGCTTTCTGACCCTGCATAGACAGCAATGCAACTGACACATTCAATGCCCAAAAAGGTTGTAAGGACATCATTAAAATAGTTAATGTGACGTCAGTGGTTCTTAATGTTATGAAGCTATGAGAATGCTTTTTGTGCACAAAGAAAATACAAGTATTCTCGTAGCTTTTTAAAATTACATTTGAACCACTGATGTCACATGGACTATTTTAACGATGTCTTTACTACCTTTTTGGGCATTGAATGTGTCAGTTGCAGTTGCTATGCAGGGTCAGAAAGCTCTCAGATTTCTTATCTTAATTTGTGTTCCCAAAGTCTTACGGGTTTGGAACGCCATGAGGGTGAGTAATTAATGAGAGAATTTTCATTTTTGGGTGAACTATCGATTTAAGTTCTTCTTGAAGCACAATGAAAACTACTAAATTAAAAATAAATATTTTATATTTTATATTGATATTTATCTATATAAATTTTCCATAATCTTAGGAATGTATAAAAAATAACTACTGATGAATAAGTAATGCAAAAATTGTTATTAGAGGAAGACAAATATAAGAAGATGGAAAAGGAAGAGAAGAGGGTGGAAGGCCAGTGAAAACACTTTTTGAGATCCGTTCTGTTGACCATGTCTGGAAGGCATGTGACAAAATCATGAGGCATACAAGGGCTACTTTTAGGAATTTTGGCAGATTTCTGTCATTTTATGTTGCTCATTGACATCTGAGCTTATACTTTTCCCAGTAACTTCTAGATACTTTTCCTGAAGCGATGCTCCATTTTTCTAAAGCATGCTAGCACAGAATTGTTTATTCAGGAATGAATTTGAATTGATTAAAGAGTGAATTTGTCTTTTAAAAGATTGTGGTTTGTACAAACTGAGTTTGACTTCTGAGATACTGCAAGGTATTATTATTCTGAAAAACAAACAAAACTTGCTTTGAATCGCTGAAGGGAGGTAGAGGCAGGAAGTAGGGTGTCAAGAGGGGAAGGAAAGCCTTTTCATAAAGCTCGAAAGGAATTGCCCCCCTCTGACAAAATGCAGTGGCTCATTCTTGTACAAAGAAATGACCTTTTCCCCTAATGTTTTCTCAAATGTATGCCCAGAATGAAGTCTACTCGATTATGTCTTATAGCCTGTATAATCAGCCTGTGTGAACTGTGACGCACAAAATGTCTGATGTTTTAGGATCATTTCAAGTCTGTATCTTTTCTGAAGCTCTGCTTCCTGTCCATCTATCCCCCTCCCCCTCATGAAGTCTGTGTGCTTTAATTGCTCGTAACATCTATTTTTGTTATGCTGGCCATTATGTAACGGCCAACAATTACACAATAGTTTCATTTACACTCAATATCCTGTAATGAAATCAGCCCAGACTATGTTAGCTATATTGGTCAAATTAGATTGCTTGGAAATCAAACTGCCTTTTTCTTTTTTCTTTTCTTTTCCAAGGAATTATGTTCTATAATGTGTGTGTGCATGCATGCATTGCGTGTGCGTGCACACATGCATGTGTACTTCGGGTTTTGTTTATGACATTGCTCATCTAAATGAGTCTCAAGTGTGTCGGTTTCCTCTCTGCTGTTGTGCCCTCATTTTCAGTATTCACCAGAGTGTTTTTTTCTGTTAAGTACCGTCTAATGTCCTGTTTTCTAATGCACTCTTATCTCTTATGTTCTGTAGATGCTCCAGTCACTAAGTCTAGCTCGTCCTACTCAGGCGGCCCACGCATCCAGAGACAGGAACAGGTTATTCACCTTTCACCCAAGAAGGGCAGCCAGGTAGGTTCTCAAACTGCTGCTGCATATAACCGCTCTTAAAAATGATGCCACGTGGTATCTCTTCACTAAAGGAGCTTTAAGTGCACTATACAATAGCAGAAACATTAGTTTGTTAACGCGAAGTTAATATGTCAGTCTGAAGGTTAGTTAAAAGTAATCTTTTAAGACTGAAATCCATTTAGATCACCTTAGCAGCTAGGTCAATAATATATACATTATTGTTCAAAAGTTAGGGGTCGGTAAGATTTACACTAGAAATATATTTATATATATATATTTAAAGCTGCAGTCCGTAACTTTTTTTGGTTAAAAATGATCCGAAATCAATATTTGAGCAAGTACATAACCAGCCAGTGTTCAAAACTATCGCCTTTCTTTAGCCCGATTCACAACGGTTAGCTTATAATAATGTTTTCCAATTTGAGTGGTATGGGTAGGTTTTCGTGGGAAATTCGAGCATGGCACTGCGTCATTACGTCACGTCTGTAAACTTAAAGTAGTTATCCCGGCTAGTATGCTATCGTAGACTTGTTACTTGTTCAGATGGCAATATACAGTGAAAATTCTTGTTTGGGTTATATATTCCAAGAAACAGGCTAGAATCTGTGATTTGTGAAGTACAGTAAACATCCACACCGGTGCGGTGACTGACTGCCAGCCACACATTCACCTCAAAACATTAGATTCATCCGCTCTGGAGCCGTGCCAATTCACAACCCATGCAAGCGAGATAATTCCACAAGCAGCTTGCAATTCCAGGTTTTCAAACATAGATGCCGACAAAGAGGCAAAACTTACGGACTGCAGCTTTAAATATATTTATATAATACTAAAAAACATTTTTTAAATAATTTTTTATATTTTTATTCTGCAAGGACACATTAAATTAATAAAAAATGAGAGTAAAAAATTATAAAATGTAAAGATTTATATTTCAAATAAATATTGTTCTTTTGAACTTCATGTTAAAAGACTCCTGAAAAAAAGCATCACGGCTTCCACAAAATATTAAGAAGTGCATCTCATCAACATTGATAATATAAAGAAAGGTTTCTTGAGCACCAATCAGCATATTAGAATGCTGCCTCTTAGAAAACATGGGCTGTCATTTCACTGTTATGTGGATGACACTCAGGTTTATCTGCCTGTTAAATGAAATTCTGGCATGCTTGGCGGATGGGAAGGCTTGGCTTTCATTTAAATTTTTTTTTAATTTTCAATGAAAAGAAAACTGAAATTATTGTTTTTAGCCCGTCGGAATTTTCAGATTCCCCGAAATTGGATTTGGGTGGGATGTCTCTGTGTCTGAAATCATGGGTAAAAAAATTGGGTTTCATTTTTGATGATGGTTTGAAGTTTGACCATCAAATAAATTCAGTTGTCAAAGCTTGCTTTTTTCAGCTGCGTTTGCTTTCTAAAGCAAAGCCTTTTCTTTCATTTAAAGATTTTGAAAAAGCAATTGAAGCTTTTATTTTATCTTGGCTGGACTACTGTAACTCACTTTATTTTGGGATTAGCCAGACAGCTTTATCCCTGTCTGCAGCTTGTTCAAAATGCTGCGGCTCGACTCATGAATGGGGTTAAAAAGAGGGAGCGTATTACTCCTATTTTACGCTCACTACATTGGTTGCCTGTTTGTTTTAGAGTGGATTTTAAAATTGTGCTCCTCGTTTATAAATCTCGAAATGGTTTGGCCCCTGTGAGTTACTGACTGAGTATCAACCCTTTAGATCCCTTCGGTCTATTGTTTATCCCTAAGTCAAGGCTTAAGTGCAGGGGAGATCGTTCTTTCTGTATTGCTGCCCCCAGGCTTTGGAACGCCTTGCCACTCTCCATTAGACAAGCTTCTTCTGTTAATATTTTTAAGTCCAGTCTAAAGACATTTTTATTTTCTAAAGCGTATGGCTGATGGGATATTTGTATGATTTTATAAATTTATTGTTTGTTTGTTTGTGTGTGTTTCTGTTTTTAATGACTTGCTGTAAAGCACATTGATCGACAAAAGTTTAAATGAATTGTGCTATATAAATAAATTGTCATTGATTTCTGAATGTGACACTGAAAACTGAAGAAATAAATAACATTTTACATTTTAAATAAAAATCTGTTATTTTAAAATTGTAATAATATTTTTCAAAATATTACGTTTCTGTATTTTTGATCAAATAAATGCAGACTTTTTACAAAAACATAAAAAAAAATCTTACTGACCCCAAACGTTTGAACAGTTATATGAGAAAATGTATTCTTTGTACTCATGTTGATTTTGAAAGCACATTCATTCCTTTTTCAAGAAAAGTTTTAATTTAATTACTCTGAAAATGTTATGTAGCGTAAGCAGCAAATAAAACACTTTCGTTATGAAATATTTTTCCTTAAAAATATGATTTTACATGATAATCATTTTAATAAAGTGTTTTTTTTTTTTCAATGTAAAAAGTCGTTATCCAGATGTCATGAATTGATAAATATCATAGTTTTTGAGGAGCTGCACACCACCACATTTAACAACTTTGCCTTGTCATTAAAAGCACATTCATGAGTTTTTTTTTTTGTTTTTTTTTTTTTTTGAGCATGTTGGTTGCACCACATTTTGTTGATCGACTTATACGCTGCTCTGGCATTGTGATGGGCAACCTAATTTGCTTTGGTGTAGCTCTTTCTGAGTATATGGCCTTTTCTTACAGTCTGAAGGTCCGTACTCCCACTCCAGCAGTAATACGCTCTCCAGTACCGCATCTAGTGGGGGTCACAGCGATGACAAGTGGTATGATCTGGGCAGTGGAGGGATGGGAGACCAGCCGGAGTCTGAGCCGAATGGTCTGGGTGGTGGTGGCTACCTGCAGGGCGCTTCAGCCGACAGCGGCATCGATGCTACATCATACGGCCCCACCCATGGCAGTTCCAGCTCTCTGCTGGCTGTGGGAGCTGCTAGTGCCAGAGAAAGAGCCCCCTCACCTTGGCACAGCCCCACAGAAGGGAGCCGGAGGGTGCTTGAGAGGTCCCCTCCCGCTGCGGAGTCCCCAGTGTCCCCTGCAGATGGGCCGCCTACTACTCGAAGCCCACCGACCCATCTACTGGTCCGGGATGGCAGTTCCTACAGTCTGAGTGACATGGCCTCTTATTCTAGGTGTGCTTTTTGCCATGAAATTTTTTTGTTTTTGTTTTTTTTAGCAACAACCTAGCAAATACTCAGGCCTCCTTCAAGTTTTGCATGCAGTTCTTTAATATACTTTATCAAATGTTTGTGCTAGTAATATTTTACAAATATGATGCTATAAAGTATGTGTGTGATTTATTTTCTGAGGTAGTCTAGACATGTTTTCCCTTATCTGGCTCTTCCTCAGCACACGCCACTCTGTCAGCCCTGCAGTCCTGAGCTCCAGTCACAGCTCCCCACGTGAAGAGTCTTCCTCAGCTACCTCCCCCTCCTCTTCCTCGTCCCAGAGCTCAGTGTCACCTGGCCCTAAGAGTTTCTATCCGCGCCAGGGGGCTACTAGCAAATACCTGATCGGCTGGAGGAAACCAGGCAGCACCATCAACTCTGTGGACTTTGGGGACACGCGCAAGTAAGTGAAGGAGCTCGGCTGTGGGGATTATGGATGGCCGAAAGATGTGTGACTGAATTTTTAAGGTGTGAAGGAGAGATGCTTGAAAAGATACACACACGGAAACAGTCACAAGTTCAAGTTTATAAATCATGGAGTAGCTACAATCCTGTTGGATCAAATTGTCACAAGTTGTTTTATAGACAGTTAAGTTTGATCTAGTTGTTTTTGCTCTCTGACCTTCCTTTTCAGTGGCAATAAATGTGTGATCTTTTTGTTAAAAAAAAAGATTTTAGCTTTTGTTTTCCTCAGTGTCTCTTGTATTTTAGTTATTTTTTACCAATACATGACTGCCCCCTTCTGGAGAATAAGCGTAATAACAATATTCATCCTGTAAATGTGGAAATAATTGGCTTAAAATTAACAGATTTAATGTTTTAATTCAGAAGACCACAGGGTGAGGGAGCAGATCCCGGGTCTTCTCAGTCCAGGCCCTCTCTTAGGGATCTGCACTCTCCTCAAGCCATGTGCAAGTCTACAGTGGAAGAAGATCTGAAGAAACTTGTCATAAACTTGCCAGAAAGTCCCCCATCCAAGCAGCACAAAGACAAGGTACATCAACTAAAAGAACTCTTATACTATGCCAGTGTGCTCCATTTTTGAATAAGGTTGGCCAATCACATCATGTTTATACCTGGTATTAGGGATGAACGATTCATCAAAATAAAATCAAAATCATGATATAACTTAATAAATTGAAAGGACTAAATTTCTAAATTTAATTTAAAATAATAACAATTCCATACCACAGCTATAATGATAATGACACAGAAGCACCACTTTCAAAATGCTTTTTCTTTCACCAGCTTGATGAATGATAAAAACAGACATTCACACAATAAGAATCCATGCATTTAAGAGCACATGCTTAGAATAAACCGAATGTTATTGTACATCAGTATGGATGCTAACATAGTTATCATTATAGTTATTGTTCTTGGTGTGAATGGTAGCAGAGGGTCAGTGACATCAATCATATATCCCTTCCCTACTCTTCCCTGCAGTCCTCCTCAGGTCCAGCGAGCTCAGGGCGGCGTTCTCTGCACCGCACCCTCTCAGATGAGAGCATATACCGGGGCCAGCGGCTGCCGTCACTGGGAGATTCAGTTCTGGAGCAGGCTCTGGCCAGCGATGTGCTTTTCAGCTGCTCTACCCTTCCACGATCTCCGACCACCCGTGGTGCCCCACTGCGCAGACCTTCCTACAAAATGGGCATCAAGATGCATGGTGAGACAACCTGTCATGATTGGGTCAGAGTGCTGTTACAGTCTAGCACGATCTATAGAGATGTCCTGAAAATGCAAAATATCATAGAACAAATCTATTAAGCCTGGAGTCATCAACAGGGGGTCCGAGACATGACTCCAGGAGCTCCACCAATTATTGTTTGATCTCAAATAAACTCTTGTGAAAAAAATGAGACGCAAATGCAACTTCAAAACTAAAATTCTGCTGAATGTTTCATTGTCTGGCGAGTTTTTTACTCAGTACCGCAAGCTATGAAAGTACATTGCGATGTAGTTCCATTAATTAAAGTTAGTGTTTCCCTAGATGTTGTGTAAGTTCCACACTCCACAAGCTCTAACTGGGCAAAAGCGCACAATCACACACATACGCACACACACACACCACCTCATGTTTTCTCATTGGCTATGTGTTAGGTGACCTCTCAGCGTCTGACACCTCTCTAGCAGACCTGCACGAGCGACAGAGACCACCTCCTCCTGAACTGGGCCTCATGCCCCTCCCGGACACAGACACAGACAGCGCCCTGGACTGGACCCACCTCGTAGATGTTGCCAATGCTTTCGAGGGTGAGAGGAGACCACAGCGCAGTGAGCCCCTTTCTCTTCTCTTTATCTCTCCTCCTCAGCTATGTCACAGCTTTGCACAATCCACCTGTCCATCTTTCATAGGAGGGAGAGGTCTTTTTGTTAAATTAGTGTTTTTTTGTTTTTTTAACTATGAGCACTTTTATATGCCAGGGTTTGATTGCTAAAGGGATAGTTCACACAAAAATTAAAATTCTGTCATTAATCTGTCATCTTCGGAACACAAATTAAGATATTTTTGATGAAATCCGAGAGCTTTCTGACTCTTTCTTCTCTTCCGGGTCAGTCTCCACCGCCATTCACTGAAGTACCACTATGTATGCGTGTGCATTCCTCTGCTTGTAAACTCTTGTGAATGGTGGCAGAGACTGACTGATTTTAAAGATGTCCTTAAGATGATCTTTCTGGGCTTTGAACGTGTCAGTTGCGTTGCTGTCTATGCAGGGTCAGAAAGCTCTCGGATTTCATCAAAAATATCTTAATTTGTGTTCTGAAGATGAATGAAGGTCTTATGTGTTTGGAATGACATGAGGGCGAGTAATTAATGACAGAATTTAAACTATCCCTTTAAAGCTACAATATGTAATTTACAGACCATTTTATTCCAAAGATGTAAAAATTGCCTGGGACTGTAGAATTAAACAGCCTATTGAGAGTGTGAAAAGTGTTTTAAGGGAGTTTAATAACGGATCACAAAGCCAAAAGTGGCCAGAGTTAAAGAAACACCCATTACTGATCAAGAACTTGATGTGTCTTAAACTTTACAGTTATTTAGGCTTATAAGGTTAAGGATTAATCTATTTGGTCATATCATGATTTGCTGAAACGTAAGGATTTAGAATAATGTGTGAACTGCCGTGATATTAATGGGAATGTCCCCTGAGGACTTGCACTGATGGACAGATGTGAAATTATGTCTTGGAATGTGCGTCTGTGTTCAGCTCGAGGTGCTGCTTTATCATTTGCCTAATGCTGCCTTCACAGTTAAATTAATGCTCTGCTTGTCATCACATCATCATCATCTCTCTCTCAACTCCATCACACTCTTCTTCCATTCCTCTCTCAGTGCAGAGAGGGTTTATGTTTAGTTCTCAAGACATCAGTCAGAGAGGAGAGACTTCACTGAGTCCTCAGCATCTAGAGCTGCAGCCAGTGCCACACACCAGACTCTCCCCCAGGTACATCCACCATCCAATGTGTAATTTATGTTTGTGGTTTCTTAGTTATGTTGAAGTTTTTTGCACATCATCCATTTTGTCCTAACTCTGGTTTCTCTGTTAGTGAGGGGCCTTCAAGCTACAGTGGGAAGGTTTCTCAGCTGGAAGCTTTGGTGAAGATGTTGCAGGAGGACTTGAAGAAAGTGAGGAATACCTCTTTGACTTATAACTCTGTTGTAAACAGAGGCTCTGTCTAAATCTAAAGTTAGTGTATTCACCCTCACATTTATCATTCTGTCACTCTGTTTTTCCCTTTTGTTCTTCAGGAAAGGGAAGAGAAATTGAAACTGCAGGCACAAATTAAGAGGCTTTGGGAGGACAATCAGAGGCTGCAAGAAGAGTCTCAAAACTCCGCTGCCAAGCTCAAGAAGTTCACGGAGTGGGTCTTTAACACCATCGATCTGAACTGAGCCATCTGCAGAAGACAGGCAAGATCAATAGACTTCTTGAGGACCAGACAGACGTGGGAGAGACTTTTACTCCCATGTGAGACCGGA
Source organism: Acrossocheilus fasciatus (assembly GCA_036784905.1). Taxonomy (NCBI): domain Eukaryota; kingdom Metazoa; phylum Chordata; class Actinopteri; order Cypriniformes; family Cyprinidae; genus Acrossocheilus; species Acrossocheilus fasciatus. Next base: position 20,643,430 of record CM071957.1, on the reverse strand, counting down.
TTGAGAATTGTCCATTCACAATTCAACATTAATTTGATGTTCACATTAGCATTCCTCTACAGACTGTGGCGATAATGACCAACTCTGACATGGCTCAAAGTCAGGGGAGGGCAAAAATACAAATATTCAGCCCTTTCCTGTGATGACTTCTCCTCTCTAGATCCCCCGGGACATCATTAGAAGTGCCCACAGGAGTAACTAGTAACTGGCTGTGATGCCAGCCTCTGCCTTCCAGGCTGTTCCACTCTTGTCCCTCCTGTGCCCTACTTACGACTGACAACCTGACATTTGGTTCCAGTCATTTGGACAGTGCTACAGTCCTGCCCTATGAAGACCCCCTGCCTCAGAGCCAGAGTAGAAGACTCCTCTGCTACACGACCATATTTCAGCATCCAGTCGTAAAATTTTGCGGCATCATTGTGGTTTTGGAGTTTGTGCTTTTTTCCCAAACTGTAGGAAGCCTGTCCGCATGTTCTGGCGAAATCAATCTACAAACTTCATGTTCCATCATTTATTTCAAAAGAAGGAACACCTTTTTTCTTTGTTTTTTTTTTTTGAGGCGGCATGAAGTGATTTGCTCATAATGAAGTCAAAACTTGTGTTGTGTTGTGATGTTTCATCTCAACATCAATTGAAGCAATAGCAGGGAGTCTAAACCCTTGTCCTAAAGACCGGACTTGCGCATACATAATGACTTTGGCAATATCCTGCCTCGAAGTACATCTCAAGTCTGTGGTACGAACGCTGATGATCCTACAAGTCTGGAATTTAAGGACAAGTCTTATTTTGGGAACAGTTCAGTTATTTATTCCATTTATGTTTTGAGCGATCAATTATTGATTCTCTATGCGTGCAGTACAACGGACATCTGTGAATAGTGTTTATTTCAAAAGGGGATGTCACTTCATTTGGACTCTGTTTTTATTTTTGGTATTATTTTTATTTCTAGTAGAGTTCTGCCTGAGCTGCAGTATTTTTTTTGTTGTGCGAGTTGTGGTGCCCTAGTCTGCTATTGTGTTGCTTTAGTGCCATCTAGTGGTTATAAGTGATCGTCTCACTTGACTTCAGCTCTAATCTATTCCAGTTTGTTTCCACGTTGCCTATACACACCCATAGTGATGGAAACCTTCCATTCAAACAAGAGATAATGCTATAAAAAGCAGACACACGGGTATTGGATTCAATATCAGGGATGAGAGGAGGTGCCTTTCTGAGAAAAGGGAAAAAAAAAAAAAAAAAACTAGGAGCCTTTTCAGAGGCATAACAGGAGTCATGAATTCTCATGAAAAATGTAATGGGCTGCTCACAGGAACTAGCCTCAGAAAGAATGCACTCACACGGAGTCGTTTCTCGGGTGCCGTGGCCATCATCGTGCAAAGAGCGTGGAACCAGAGGGACGGCTTAGTTAAGAGCCTGGTTCACTGTCTGGGATCAATAATATTGAACAACTGCCCTGTAATCTCACACCCGGTTATAGCACTTTGCTCTTGTTGTCAGTTCCTCAGTCCCTCGTTTGAACATAGTGGCATTCCCAGAGCAAAGAGGTCAGTCATCAAACACCAAACATCCTGCCCTACTTATATCACTGACCCAAGTAATGTATATTGTATAGCTCTCCATTTTCTGGTTTGAAGGGCCTGTTTATACTGTGCAGGAAACACTAACTGGTTTCTCCGTATAATGAAAATGGAGTCGATTTCTGGAAACTTTTAGTATTGTGAAGATGTGCACAATGGATCCGGAGGTTACTTTGATTTGAGTTTTTGCGAACAGTGAGCAGCCATAATCGATTCTGTTCTAGGAATCACTCGAAGTGTCTCAGAAAGTGCCTCCTGATGCCAGCAGAGAATGACACACTAAGAATGCCAAACATTTTGCCTCGGTCAAAACTCCCTGTAAACAGGGATGACCTGCACAACGTGAAGAACGACGTGAGATTATTAGTTTCATTTCCAGGTCTTGCTGCCTCAGTCAGGAGGGTGAAACAAGAGCATCAGATTCCCTGACTGCAGAAAACACGACTGCTATTTATTCTCGCATCTCTCCCCTCTGGTTTGGTATTCATTTTTCCAACATTTTTAAACACCTAAATGATTTTGTTCAAGGTAAATATTAAATGACTGTGGGAATGTGAATTTTTTTTTTTTTTAATTCATTCTTTCTCTTATCTTCTATTTTTTGTTCTTAGCTTTCTGAGTTGAATTTCTTTGCACTGTTTTTGTTTTGTAGAAATCTATCACTATTGGTTTATGGACATGCATAAACATATGGCTTTTGATGTTGTTTCTTGTTCTTACGTATGCAGTCACTTTTGAGAGAGAGAGACGAGGCTGGGATGGTGTTCCCTTCCTAGATCTCTTTTATATTGTGTCGTTAGACGTTACTCCATATATTCTCCCATCTAAACTTTAAAGAATTGTGTTTTTAATGATGTGCACATTTTAAAAAGGAGCATTACGATTACAAACAAAAAGTACTGTTTACATATACTGTTCATCTTCTTTGTAAAGTGTAGAGGTTTAAAAAGAGACTTTCCAGTGATTACAGTATTAAGGTTTCATAAATAAATAATAATAAAAAAAACTTGATTTGAGGTGCTGTAATTATTCATGAACTGGTCAAAACAAATGGCTCGTGCTTGCCGCCTGCTCTATGAGGTGTAATTTGCCATTGCTTTCTGAGCCAATAAATTAATTTAAATGCCATAGTTGAATGTCATTCCACGTCTCCTCGTGTTCATTATTATTGCTGCAATCTGTGCCCTTGTTTCATGTTTTTGTCTTTTTCTCCATCAGTGTTGTGCTTTTGTGGGAGAGGCTGATTTTTGCCACGGTAACGGCGAGGATAATTGCACCTTGCAGTAAGTAATCAGCAAAGCCTGTTGAAGAGCAGGGCTGGATTGCCAAGGGCTCCTCACGTCCTCCTGCTGATCTGCCTCTGATTGTGAATGTGACGTTAACCCTCCCGTGACTGTGGCCACGTGCCGCCGAATCCCGTCTAATGTCATAGTGGCAGTGATGTAGCTGAATTTGTAGAATTAAGCTGCTTCTCTTTGTGGAAATGCTAATATTAACCTAAAATGGAAAAGAACGGAAAGGGCATCTCTTACCTGCAGCGGCCGATTCTGGCCAGAAGTCTGTGCAGCGTTTACTGCCCGAGCAAGGAAAGTCAAATAACCTTGCTGGATTTTCATGCATGTGGTAGAAGACATTTCTGATATATCAGCGAGCAAATGTCAATGGTGTTATTATCTGCCTCAGACTATTGGAAATGGACATGTAGAAGACTTGAGTGCTCAGACCAGACTGAAGTGGAGTGTCCTCTGCTCGGGAACTTAGGTTGAACAATGCAATGGGGAATTTTTAGTGCACTTGAAATAAACATGTTGTAGAACAAGTAGTGGGAGCAAAGGGCTTAGAGCTCTTCCCAAGAGTGCTGGCTGTTGTAGATGCTGTCAGAATTCTGTGCGGTTGTCAGTAGACGGAGCTCTCCACAATTTGCACTAATCACAGAAAAGAACCAGGAGAGAAATTAGACAAAGAACCAATGCCATAAAAATACACCCTTTTCTTCTCACTTCTGTAATTCTTACAACTCTTACTGTACCTTAATCTACTAATTTTGCAGTACCAATGTGCATTTGCTCTGCACTAGTAGTGTCAGTTTTTTTTCTCTCTTGGTAAAAATTTTACATTTTGTTTATTTCAGCCATTGAGTGCATTAAAAGTTGTGAAACCTTTGTTGTAGTTATTTATTGTCTACAGTATTTTTAGACATTCTGACTATTAATAACATTCACGTTATTAATCTCGCATGAATAGTATACTTTTAGGTGAGGATCCCAGTAGCATTTATGACTGAGTTGATATATGAAACCATTTTTGTTTGCTAATGTCTTGCAGTTTTTTTTTTTTAGACAACCTTCTTTGATTATCATTTTGGTCACGAATTTTGTTGCTGGTATTAACATTGTGCACTAGGTTTCATTTTAGCTTAATACTAGACACTTCTTTATTGCTTTAGGCACAGTTAGACTTTAACACTTGACTTGTTTTCTAAGCTACCTGCTCTAGTAATTGGCACTTACGCAACATGTGCCCTTTCCTGCAGGTCTCTTTGGTAGGAAAGAACATAAATGCACTGCAAATGTAACACTCTTGCAACATGTTACCTAATGTACATTGGAACATTACTTTCAAGACGGAAATATCTCTAGTTCAGTGCAAGCAAGAAGGAAATGCTTGCATTTGAAGCAGATATTCATCCTGCAGCTCAATGGAAGATCACTTCTTGTCTGTATGAATTGGAAAACAGCTAATTTAGTGAGATGATTGTGTGTGTGTGCGCGCAATGCAATTAAACTACTGGAGATAGGGAAACACCTCTGTGCATTTCTTGCATCTCTCACTAGTCTAAATAATTAATCTAGCCTGGAGTGGGTGGGTTTCTGATACTGACAATTTTTGCTGATGCCGCTATGCACCAATGTCCATTATGACTGTATGTGTGTGTAAACATGCCTCTTTGAGTGAGTGCTTGGCTGAATACATTTGTGATTCAGACATGATGAACAATTACTCCTCCCTAATGGCTTTTGACGGTATTGATTTCGAAGAAGCAAGCATTTGAGCATCTACTAATGCCTGTTTGGAGCATCTGTATTTTGAATCGCAGCATGGGGCAAGTTTATCGTATTATAGCTTAAAAACAACCAGTTGTTCAGCCTCAAAGTATATACTTGTGTAAATACAGTTGTGCTCATCGGTGCCACTTTTATACATCCAGACTAAAACAATGCAGGACAGAGAGCCCCAAAAATAGTGTAAGAGCTGTTTTAACACCTAGGGCTCAGGAAGGGGCTGGTTAGAATATGCGATAAAGACACTTCCTGGCACTGATAAATAGCCCTTTCCTGGCTGTTGTCTGCATAGTAGAGTACTTGCTATTTGGTCAAGGGTTGATAACAAAGGCCCTTGCTGGACTGTAAATGATATATATAAATGTTTATTACTGGCAACTTACTCTGTGAAGTTGCAAGGTGCACTTTTTCTTTCTATAAATCACTCCTTATTGCATCATCTTTTATCAGAAGTTGAAGAAAATGTAACAAAGTAAAGAGCAACTCCCAGAACTCCATCAGGATTCCCTGTGGGTATGTTTCATCTCAGTTGTGCCAGAAGGCCAATTAAGAGCCAGTGGGGGGAAAAAAAAGAGAAGGGGGGTTTGGGTATGTATGCATGGGATGGAAGAGGGGATGCTGCAGACAAATGAAGTAGCAGATTGCATGAGTGGACATGGAGGCTTCGTCAAGAACAGGAGACAAAAGACACTGTGTTCTCTGTGAGGTCTCTGTGGTCCAGATGTGTGACATTCTGATGTGGATGAATTAACAGCGTGTACTTGCAATGCATTTAATGAACATTTCCTTCCATTTTTTTTTTAATTCATCTGATCCATTTCTCATCAATGCAGTGGTATTAAATACACATTTTGCAATGTGCAACATATATCAAACGCTTTTTCAGGCTCCCCGTATCTCTCAGATATGTGATGTATTCTTCCTCTTTTGTTTTAAAGGGATCATATTTGAGGAATCTGATTTCCCTTGATCTTTTCAGATAAAAGCGCTTGATGTCCTATAAAAACTCTAACTTTCAGAATGTTCTACTCTACTTTCTGGTCCCAGTCAAAAAATCTTTTATATAGACTTTTCAGCTTGATTAAAGTGACATAAGATGGCGCCCCACTAGCCATCTTGAAACAGCTCAGTTGTAGTCAAGCATTTCTCACCTGACAACTGTTTTTGATGAAATCTTGCCTTCCTCAGTCAGGTCTGTCAGACTCACTGATTAAGAATGACTGACAAAATAAACGGCCTCTTTTTGTTCCTTCCCTTTGATTCCAGATCCTATGAAAAACATCAACTTCCATCAAATTGCCGTTCAATGTTGTATTCTGATCAGTGTTGGGGAAAAATACTTTTAAAAGTAATGCATTGCTTACAAAAAGTAACTCGCATATTTGCTTGTAAACGAAAAAGTAATGCGTTACTTTACTAGTTGAAAAAAGTAATCTGATTGCGTAACTCGTGTTACTTGTAATGCGTTACCCCCAACACTGACTCTGATAGAACAGCATTTTTAGTAAGAAACCTATAAATAAAATGAAACTCCAGTGCCTGGTTTTAAAAGCATAAAATGGACTTACTGTATATTTTTCCTGTCTGCTTCCTTTGATGTTAGGGCAGTGTCTAGAAATGGTTCTTGCAGTGACATCCAATCATCATTGCATGACGGCATTCTCATGCAGCTTCAGAATCACTAGTTAGCTCGTTAGTTTTGGTTATTTCTGTGGCTGTGTCTCTACACATCCTTTTGAAGAAACCCTGATCATTTCAATCTGACACTTATCTGTTTGAGCAGCACATTTTTTTGTGAAATGTCACATGTTGCATTCTTTGCAAAGGGGCTGTTATTGAAGGATGAAGGAGTTTGGACACAAAGCTCACTGGTCACAGTGTGTTGCTCATTTGACATATTTTACAGTCTTGTTTTTGGCATAAGAAATTACTAACATTTACATATTTAACTTATAATGCTTTAAAAATGGTTTAAAATGTGTTAATGTATTACAGTTCCTTGTGACTGGATGCAGTAGTTTATTTTTATTTTTCTTCTTAAACCCTAATCCTGACGCCCCACAGTTTGTCTAATTAATTTTAATGTAGCAAGAAGTCCTAATGAGAGAAAAACAGAGATTAGACTTGATTACTCCACTGAATGTTTGAAATCACATGACAGAAATTCAAACTGCTATGCCTGCAAAAGCGTTCTCTTAATAAACAAAATACATGTTTCAAAATTGCTTGCCAGAAACTACAGAGGGAGACACTCCACCCCCAAACCCCCACCCTCTTTTATCCTCCCACCCTCCCTGCCTCTGACACGCACGCACACACACACACACACACACACACACACACACACGCCAGGATCCTCACACTGTACCTGAGCACTCCACTCCACGCAGCGACCACCCACGCTGGGATCCAGTGCGCGCAAGAGACGGACAGAGTGGAAGGAACCCACTGCTTTCCACAGCTGCACAGCTCCTTGGAGTCTCTTCATCATCTTCCCCCCACCAACACCCCATCATCATCATCATCACCATCCTCATCACAGTCTCTTCAAGCCAGTTAGATCATGAACCTGCTCTCTTCTGGTTGCTAAGGAGGGAAAATCGAGCTCCGAGGAGTTGACGAGGCGGTACTTACTAAGGTAACGCGCTCTTCCAGTCATCAGTTGTTTGTGTGTGACTGTGTGTCACTGTAAACTTGTACCCATGTTCGCTGGCGCTGAATGATCAATTGTCACGTCCAGCGCTGGATTCAAGTGGCTCCCGAAGTGCTGGTGAGTTTGAAGTGAATCATCCTGTCGCCTCGCGCGCGATTGCTTTTGAGGCTGGCGCGTGTCTTTCAGTGACAGGGTTTTTCTGTCTCCTATATTCGGCATCGCTCTGTAGAGTGCTGTGTGAATTGGGACCGGTGTTCCTGTGGGGATTGCGCTCTGAAAGCAGCTGTTTGTCTTTTTTAAATAGCTGCACATGTTTGTAGTGCAATGCGGCGCTGGGAAATCGTGCCCACGCGCAAATTAATTTATTTCTACCTTTGGGTTCGCTGGTGTTGATCACAAAACAGCTGTTGTGAGCGCGCACTCCTCATGTGGCCAGCGTGGAAGAGCATAACCGATTGATGGTTACTGAAAATAAGTCCACAAATGGTTCGAGATACTTGAGTATCTTCTGTCTTTTCTAGCGCACTCGTGCAGGTGACACACACAGTACTATGTAGCGAAGTGCAGCCGGTGCTTTTTGTAGTAACATATTTTTTTTCCCACTGTTTGTAAGATACAAATGCTAGACATCTTAAAATAATCGAGGTTTAATCGGGAAGGTTTTTCTAGCGCCGTTTATGTGCAAGCGTGCTTGTAGTTTGTTGTATTTGATTATGTAAAGTAAACAACAATTTTATAGAGTAAAGTTTAAGACTCAAAAACCTCGCTTTTGTTTCAGTTAAGACGCTAATTCCTGTAGTGTAGCCAAACAGATGTTCCACTAAAAAGCTACACAAACAGTAGCCTATATTGGCAATATAGAATGATGTGTATGTCAACATACCTTCTCCATTATGTGAAACTGAAAACTGATCTATTGTCTTCTCTGTTGACTCCAATTATGAGTGGTCGATAAATCGCTTTCTGAGCAACCTATTAGAAGCGTGGAAGTGAATCACTCTGCGTTCATAACCTGACAAGAAGTGAACTTAAAGATTTAATGTAACCTTAGCCTAATTAGAGGTGGACATAACCAAATGTGTTTTCTAGGTATAATTTCGTTATTTCGGTTTTTTGTCATTTAAGTAAATATGATATTGATTTCTGACAGCTATTGTCCGTTAAAAAGGGCGCGAATCTCGAGACCTAGTTTGTGCATGCGCAAACGATCTCCAAACATTAAACGTTAAACTGAGGGAAATCCCACTGAAGGAACTTTTTCTTTCTAGACCAATTTTTTTCTTTTTTTCTTTTTGCAAATAAACATTTTCATTATAGAAAGTCCTAGCTTTTAAAGTATCCAATAAATAAATGTCTTCCCTTTGGCTACATAATGAAAAAATTGCATGTGCACATTACTTGCACTAAATACTATAAAATGACTTCGAATAGTGCATGATGCACCTTATGAGTGTGAAATTCTATATTCTATAACATGGTTCACAAGAATAATCTGATAGGGAGTCACATAAAGCATGCTTTAACTGAATAGCCTGAAATTTAAGCCATTGTTCTTTGAAAATATTCCCCTCCACCCTTTTATATCTGATTTATACTGTACAAGTACTCCATAAGGTGCTGCAGAACAAGAAATTCATTCTGCTTCCCATATGTATCATCAACGTGTTCAAACTGAATGTGTGAAACTGTAAAAGATTTGAGAACTAGGGCAGTCTTCCATGCTGCTCTTACAATGGCCCCACACTTTGAAAAACCCTACTGCAGGACTTTCTTTCCTCAGTGGAGCTAAATAATTTTTTTTTTTTTTTTTTATCGGTTCTTACGAAGGTCCAGACATTTCCACACTATGACAGTGAATATGAGCTACTGAAGGAATCAAAAACATCATGAATTAGTCCAGGATGTTGTTTGCTTTTTTCCCCAAGTCTTGAGAAACAGTGAAATTTAAGAAATGTTTTATTGAAAATACTCCCATGTGCTTTCTCAAATCTCATTCACACTTTCACACAAACAACTGTACATATTTAATTCATTGTCTGGGCGACACACTGGAATCTATTCTGTTTGACTGATCTCTATTCTGTTCTGTCCTTTCCCCACAGAGACAGAAAGAGAGAACAAGAGACCAAGCATGGCCCAGGCCTCTCAGGACCAAGGTGCAGTGGGCATAGCCGACCCAGATGAGGATTCACCCAACATGATTGCTTACAGAAAGGTACTGCTGCATTGCATTTAAATTTTATATGTTTTAGATTTGCAATCTTTAAAGTCTTGTCAGCAAGTTAATGCTTGAAAGCGAAAGGAATTTGGTCAGCAAATATATACAATGAGGGTAGGGCAGACACACAGAGTCATGAATATTGCTCAGTACTGGATTTGAATTTGAATGAGTTTATTTCTGCTGTTTGCTAGTGCATTGTCATCCCTTGATATTTATTCAGCTTCTTTGCGTATAGAATATTTCTTTTCTTCCCTGACCTTCATGGTCTCTGTGAGTAAAGAGAAGTTGCCTATATATGTAAAAGTGTCTGCTTATAAGCATATAGAAAACCATGAAGTGTTACTTTATAGAACAAAGAATTTATGGCTGTGCATTTCATATACCATCCGTGGCTCCAGTGGTAAACCTCTGCTCCTACATTTAAAGGTCAAAATGTTTTTTTTTTTAAGAGAAAGTCACATACATTCACCATGTCAGTTTGCTGTAATCGATCATTTGTGTGTTTAAGATGAATTCTGATCTACGATGAGAAAATAGCTGTCAGGGAGTGATGAATTTCATAATGTTAGCATTCTTCAACATTTCAATCGGATCACAAACCAATACTAGGCTGATAACAACCAATTTTCTCTTTTCACTTGAGTTTTTGTGTAGAAACTACTTATTTGCTTTGTGTCATCTTTTTTGCTTGACCAGTTAGCTATAGACCACCCACAAGCAAGTCTTTTATGGAAAATCAAGTGAAGCATATTTGATGCCAAATGATTTGCTTCTATCTGAGTGGAGATAATCAGCTCAAGCTGGCGCAAAGATTTTGAGCCCAACTGCAGCAAGACTGGGGTAAATTGCCAAATTGCTAGAGAAGCACGGTGGTGGAGAGTGCACCTTTAGATTAAGCCAATAAGACGCAAACAATTTTTATACTAATCACTCTTTGGGGACCCCTTACTTAGTATCTTGATAAAATGTTAATTGTGAAAAATCCATGCCACTAAGAAATACACCACTGATATTACTACAATCCTTTTCTTAATGAAATTTGTTTTCCAATTAAAAAATATAAAATTCTGTGAAACAAAGCAAATTTACTTTTGAAAGAGCAGCAGGCATAAGATATTAAGTCTTGTTTTCAGAGAATGCATCTTCAATATGAGTGTGTTTTTCTTATTACACTTGTTTTAAGTATAAACAAGTTAAAAACAAGTGAAAACATCTGCCACTGCAGTAAGATAACACACTTAACTTCAAGATGCAATCTATGAAAGTCTTAATCTTGCTTAGTGTTGCTTCTAAATTTGTTGTATTTTTGCATGTTTGTACTGGATGGCAAGTCACAAAAAAACTTGGTAAAAAGACCATTTTTGCAGTGCTCTGTAAATATTTAATAAATGGCATTACAGTTATTATGTTGATGAATATTATTAGACCAATTTTGGATGTTTTTGTTAATAAAAACGCAAGTGTCAACAGCTTAAAAAAAATTCAGGCTGTACAGTGCTTTCATGTACATCAGTGGATCTTAGTACTTCCTGTTATGACATTTGGGGCTCTTAAGATGTGGGTGTGGTTGACACAAAAGAAAAATGTCTACTTTTGAACGCTGAAGTCTTGTGGTAAGATCATGAATAAGACACATTGTACAGTACGTTCCCAATCTTAGTACCTTTGCAAGAGTCAAGACATGTATTAAACAGAATATTTTAGACATGCAGGAAAACCTTTACACTGAGAGAAGATATGAAGAGAAAGTCCATCGAACACAGCTGTCAATCATTTTAGGATTGTGTGGAACTTATATAGGATGGAGAACACTGACCTGCAATGATAGGATTTCATTGGCTCTTTGATTGATAGCTTGCTGTTTCTTTAGTCGCTTGCTACCTCACAGGGATATGAGATGGGTGCCAGATGGCTCACAATATGCGCTAGGCACATGGAAGAAATGCCCAGTGTCCCTAGGGCATGAGTTCACAGCGAGTGCCATTCTTCTGTGTAGAGACAGACAAATACCCAGTCAAGAGTGATGGCATGGAAGTCTCTCCTGGAAAATGAGTCCACAGACTGTCTCTCTCTTTCTCGCGGTGACTTACACTCTTAAAAATAAAGGTTCTTTATTGGTATATGTGGTTCCATGAAGAACATCCCTGGAACCTTTTCATTTCAGAAAAAGTTCTTTAGATTATTAAAATGTTCTCCAAAATGGGTCTTTTAAGAACTGTGTGTGCATGCACTTCAAGGTTCTTTGTGAAACCCATATTGGTACTTCTATGGCATTGCTTTAAAAAAATCCTTTTATTTTTAAGAGTGCACAGTGATGGCTGACTGCTCTATTGCACACTGTTGCAGTGGATGTCGTGTCTTGGTACACACTTCATCTCAGTTTTGCTCTGCTTTGGGAGGAGAAACAAGAAGGGATATCATGTGCATGTGTAAACAGACACAATTAACCTGGATGCGCAGTGAAACAGGACTGACTTTGATGAATTTACCCATTAACAGAGCATGCAAAGCCCCGCGGGGCGAACATCATTACCATGTGCGAGAGTTGCAGAGAACGAGGGTGAGACTATGGAAGAGAGTATTCAGTGGCTTGTGGAGACCTTTTTCTTCCCCATATGCAACTCAGTCAGCTTTTCTCCAGCTGACAGCAAGCTCGGTGTGTTCTGTTATGGTGCGCGAACACATGCTGTGTTCTTACGGCTTGAAAAAGACATTCTTCCCCTTGCATGGGGAATAATAGATGTATGGTCACAACCAGTAGGTTGTCTTGTACTACTTTTATTTGAATTTTTGGCAGAGAAAATGCTTTGAAATCAACCTTATCGCCTGTATAAAGGCTATTATTTGTTTCTGAGGAAATATAATGAGACAAAATGCCTCGAGGTTAGTCTGTTTCCCTGACATCCACTGACCCTTTCAAATATGTACAGAACTAAGTGAGAATCTGACACGCTTATCAACAATTCTGTTGGGGCAATGAAGTATTTTTAGAGTGGTTCTGTGCATTTGACATCCCTGGCAACCTTCAAGGCTTTATTGTATTATATAAATGTAATATCCTTTGGATCTTGTGTCTTATGGCAGTTCCCAGTGCAGTTTTATCTAGGGACATATGTGGATTTGTTTGTCTGCCTCTGCAGAAACTTATCTGCATATTTTCCCCAAAACAGCAATTAGAATGGGAAGCTGTTTTTCCAACATAAGCCCAGGTGAAAGTCATCAACAAGTCAGTAATGTATCTTTTCCTATTCTTCCATCTCTGGAATGTGCAAGCTGAACTGTCAGCACATTTAAAGTTCCTGTGAGATATGTTGCTAAGATACTCAAATATATATATCTAAATACTGCTGTTCAGAGGTTTGGGATCAGCAGAAACTTTGAAAGAAATTAGTGCTTTTATTCAGCAAGGGTGCATTAAATTGATCAAAAGTAGTAAGACAGTAAAAGATAAAGCAAAGCCATTTGCAATGTTACAAAAAATGTAATAAATACTGTACTTTTCAACTTTATGCATCAAATAATCAGAAAATCATCGTATTAGAATCATTTCTGAAGAATTGTGTGACGCTGAAGACTGGAATAATAATAATTTAGAGGAATTTTATTGAAATGTACTGTATTTTGGATCAAATAATTTGAAGCGAATAAAGCTGGGTATGGTTGGATGTGATCTATATTAAATGAGGAAGACAGAGATCCTTTTAGCAGTTCTGTACAGTGGAATGGAATATGGCCAGCTGAATTAATCAGACAGAGGGATGGCTTCAGAGGAACGTTTATTTCTCCCGTCACATCTCAAGTGTCACTAGCTCTGTGCTGACCTCAGATGCCCTTTAAATCACTGTCAGTCTCATTTCAGTGTGTGTCCACCTTGATTCTCTTCTCATTGTCATTTTATGATTGAACAGGTCATGCACCTTTTAACCTTTCTTTGTAGGCTCGCTGGTTTTACAACCATTTTGTAATTTTGAAACAGGCTTGTTCCATTCAATGGTTTGTTGATTCCAGCTAGCTGCCGACGGTAGAGATGTCTCACTCAAGCAATAAGCTCACTATATCAAAACCAGAACACATGACCAGCAGCGAATGGATAAATTAGCCAGAGAGTATTGGTGTCTGGCATGCTGGGGAATTTGTATCAAGTGAATTTTTCTAGCAGAAGATAACCGACAAATATTTTACACAAGATTTATGTCTCACTTTCATGTTTACAGCTAAGAAAGGCTGAGGCAATTTTCCCGGCCGATCTCAGGAAAACATAGCTGACTAGGGAACCGCTAAAGCTTTGTTCATTTTGTTTTAAGGGAACGGAGCCGATGATTTGCAGGTAGCCAGAGATATGACCTGTGTGACTGTCTGAACTGAGGGAATATAACAGTGCATTTTGACACATTGCCTGTCAGTATCATACACCGCTGTTCACTTGTAGCTTAACTAAACCTAACTTAAAATATGATAGCTGAATTGCCTTATATTATACGAGCAAAAAGTGACATTAATAGGCCAATTTTACAATTTAAAAGACAATAGTCAGATGTATTATGATGAATATGACTTTAATATTTTATTTGTGAATGAAAGTAAATTATTTTCCATTTAGCAGCCACTTTTATTATTCAGAGTGATGCTAATTGCGTTGTACAAGAGACCGTCCCTGGAGCAATCTGGAGTTTAGTGTCCTGTTTAAGAGCCTAGTGGTCACAGAACAGTGTTGGGGTTTCTGCAACTCAATTTTCTGGGTCAGACCTCTTTTGGATTAAACCTGCAACCTTTGTGTCAGCAAATTAGATGACCACCATTTCAAATTTGCATGTGGTTTTCGGCGACTGTGTCCTGTTGAGAGACCATGACAAAAACATGCTGAACGTTGCTAGATCTAATCAAGAGGCAACAAAGCAAATCTTTCCCAAATGATCTTTTTTTAATTACAGGTATAAAGGATGAACCAGGTGGGCAGAAATATACTTTGGAGGCTCTTGAAGCTAATTATATCAGTGGAGCCTATTATCATACCATATTCAGCTGTAATTAATTACTGTCATCCATAGTCTGCGCTACAGTGGCCATTTTTGGCTCAGGGCCCCTCGAAGAGAAACAACCATAGTGAAAAATGTCTCTCTCCATATTTTATTTGGCATGAAAATGAAGTGAGGGTAATGATAAAACAGAGGGTGGGGAGATGCTGAAGAAGAGTGTTCTGGTGCTAGATAGACAGATGAAGTGAGACGACTTATTATAAAACAGCAGTACAGTAGCTTGATGTGCTCCTCATTACCACTTCACACAAGCAGACAGAAAGGACTGGTGCCCCATTATTGCTTTGTTCTTGTGCTCTTGCTTGTGTGTGTGTGTGTATTGTAAGCAGGTTTATCCTTGAGTGTTTGTGTGAATTCTGACAGCTCGGTTAATTATTTCTTTCAAGCTCTGTTGAACTTATTCAAGCAAGTATTTCTTTGGGCGGATTTCTTATTTGTGTTATTTTCTGCACTTAACCAATTAGTTTATGACAGATAACAGTTCGCCATCCTTCAGATGTACAGCATTTCGCCTCTGCACATAATATAAAATGCCAAATCTGCACATTTTGTTTGGTGCTTTACACAATCAATTCATGTTTCCCTCTTTATCCTCAGATGCTGCCTCCCAGGACTTGCTGAATTTGTACAGAATTTGTTGTTAGGGCTTTGGGGATGTGGCAGGGATTTGGATCCGTTCACCTGCACTATTTGAGGAGCATTTGAGGAGGTCGCTGAACTGGATTAAACTCTCGAGTAAGCAATTATACAGTTTCATTTGAGGTCAGAGGAAGGCCTCATGTTTCATCCGTATTCTTTTTGGCGTGTTAGCTCCTGCCTCCATCCCCATGATGGCTACAGTATATATCAGGGTCATTGTAGCTCTGGCAATGTTTTTCTCACCCTTTGATTATTTGTTTGCACACAAAAAGAGTCATTTACTTATTGATCTGCTGGGGCCTTGAAGTGCTGTCACGACATGATGATGTATCCCGGCGGAACGCTCCAATATGAAGGACATTCAGGAGGGGAGGTGGGGGTGGAGGGAGGTGGAGCAGGTATCCTAAATCTCTGTTTTTCAATTTATGCAGATCGGCTGGTATAGACAAGCTGCATTACTTTTTAGTTTGTAATATGAATATTCATAGTAAATCTAAAAGACAACAACCTCTTTGACGTAATAGCTACTAAAAAAATAAAGAGATAGTTTACCCAAAACTGAAAATTCTGTCATTATTGACTCACCCTCATGTCATTTCAAGCCTGTATTTGCTTTGTTCTGTGAAACTTAACTTAAAATATTTGGAAGAATGTTGGCAACCAAACAGTTTCGGTTTCCATTGACTTGCATTATTTTGACAAAAATACAGTTGAAGTCAATGGGAACCGAGATCATTTGTGACCCAGGATGACAAAACCAGTCTTAAGTGTCAATTTTTCAAAATTGAGATTTATACATCATCTGAAAGCTGAATAAATAAGCTTTCCATTGATGTATGGTTTGTTAGGATCGGACGATATTTGGCCGAGATACAACTATTTGAAAATAAGGAATCTGAGGGTGCAAAAAATTAAAATATTGAGAAAATCGCCTTTAAAGTTGTCCAAATGAAGTTCGTAGCAATGCATATTACTAATCAAAAATTAAGTTTTGATACATTTATGGTAAGAAATTTAATAAATTTCTTCACGGAACATGATCTTTACTTAATATCCTAATGATTTTTGCCATTAAAGAAAAATGGATAATTTTGACCCATACAATGTATTTTTGACTATTGCTACAAATATAGCGACTTAAGACTGGTTTTGTGGTCCAGGGTCACATTTATCTACCAACATTCTTCAAAACATATTTTGTTTGTGTTCTGAAGAAGAAAAAAATGCATACAAGTTTGGAAAGACATAAGGGTGAGTAAACAATGACAGAATTTTAATTTTTGATTATCCCTTTAAAATCACAATGAGATTAGTATCAGCAGCCTCAGTTGTTGTTGTGTTTAGGCTCAGAATAAGAAGAACAGATGCTAATATTGTTGCAGTATGCAGTTTTTTTTCTGGACAATCCGCTATTGGGCCCCATTAGCATATGGCTGTATGCAGGTTATTGTATGCTGAAACAATCACATCATTTGCAGTTAAAAAGACCCAGAGCCCTACTTTCCAAGGTGTTATTTCACGAGCATAATGAAGGCGGCCATTTCAAAGGCAGCCATTCTATGAAAATGGCATGAAGACCTATTCATACTATGGGTGCGCACAGACCACTTCTTGTGAATCTGTTATGAGCCAGGCCTCACGCATTAGGTGTAAAGATTTTTATCGAAGGCTCTTCGGAACAATAGAAAGATACACCTGTACTTACAATGCACCTTCTCAAAAGAGCACCTGGTTCGTCGTGTACCTAATTGTTTATTGTCTAAAAAGCTAGCCCACACCATTTTCTCAAAGGTTACACAATCAATCTCTCCAAACAGCAGATCTCAGCAGATATTTGAGTAGAGTTGGTATGTGCTGAGTCATTTTGAAAAATTCACAGTAACATAAACTGTTCAGAAAAGTTATTCTTATTAGTTGTTGGAGTGTTGCTAGGTGGTTGCCAAGATGTTCAGAGTGGCTGCTGGGCACATGCTTTGAGCCCCAAGTAAAAAAAGGGGACACCCCAAAGACTTGGATGTGACTTGTTGAGTCCCAATTTAAAGGGGTCATGAACTGCCTTTGTTTTTTTTATTTTGTACTGTTCCATGAGGTCCACTTATAATGTTATCAAGATTTTGGAAAGGACAAAACAAAACAAAAAACATCATAATTTAGAAGTAATAGGCTATTTTTAAGTATTTTTTTTTTTTTTTTAAGTAAACTCCCACTGCTACGATTGGCTAATAGTTGTGTATGTTTATCTGCCTAGATCCTTCATGGCTGGATGCTGCTGTGATTTAAGTTTAAAAAAAGCATAATACTGAGTACATATCAAATGATCTGTAATAACACACAAAGCGATAGTGATCACGTAATGAAAAGTTACTCACACTTGTGTGGTGCAACATCGGATCCAATATAGTCAGCACATTGATGTCAAAGTTCATCAAATAAAGTTTATTGTTTGGTTTCTTGGTAGACCTGCATTTGCCTCTCTCTTTATTTACATTACGTGTGCGAATCGGTGGGCGGGGCTAAACAGGCAGTGATGTAGAAGCAGGCGTTGATGATCATCTGCAGAGGTGGTGGAGTTCTGAAACTTACAGAATGTTTTTATAGCACAATGACTGCTTATATTATCAAAAGATCAAGGGAATTTTGATTTATCAGTTCATGACCCCTTTAATATGAGTATATACAAGTTTTTTAATGTCTCACTGTGTTTATGGAGAACATCCTAAAACTTATTGTTGTACAGAGGCCAAATGTGTGATGATGTATAAAAAGTGTCTGGTGCAAGACATGTCAAAAGTTCTTCTAGAACTGTCCTTATGCTTATTTTCATAGAAATAACTGTCACATGACTAAACTGTGTTATTGTCAAATAAAGAGGATTCCTTGTTATTGATTGTTGTAATTGAGTACCTTCATGAGGCTGAAGGGGTTGGTTGGGTCAGGTCAGGTCAAAAGACCCAGCAGGTGCCATTCATGAACCATGATTAATAAATGCGAACTTTACCCAGATAAGTACTACTGCTCCTCAAAGACAGCATCAGGAAGCCACTGTCCTAAGGGATTGAGCTCCAGTAATGGACACTGCAAAACCTTTCTCTCTAGATTACGCCTCTTCTCTCTTTTTTTCTTTTACTAGCTCTAGTTCTTTCTCTGCTCAACCTCTCCCATATGGTCTTGTTTGGAGGAGTTTTAAGCACCTCAATCCTTTCCTCTCTCAGTTCTTCTCAGTAGGTCAGGCATCATCATCCTTATGCACATATGGGGTAATGCCATTGGCTTAAGAGTGCGAAAGATTAATATTAAATCTGTTTATTTTAGCAGTGCCAGATTACCTCACATTTGTATGCCAAAATACTACAGTAATCCATCCTGATTCTCACATAGCTTTATGAGGAGTATGGAGGCCACACTTCAGATAAACCCGCTGCATAATAAACTGCTGTGCAAGTAAACCAGTGGGTCCCACATGATGGTAATGTAGTTCAGTCTATTGTATTTTTCTGTTTGCTCTTAGAAAAATACATTGTATAAATGAGGAGATGCTACGGTGAGCAATTCATCATTAAGATTCACTCCAAGTTACAAGTGCAAATAATGCAGAGAACAGTAAACAATGAAGCAGTAATTTACATGATTTATTCATATTGTGGTGCATGATGGGAAATACAACATCCAGCATTTTTTTTTTTTAGGGGATGATATGGCGCAGTTTTTTTTTTAAATGGCACTTGATGTCATAAGTTCGACGACCTCTGCTCTAAGTTCTTGTGGATGATGCTTTAGGGAACAACTCTAAATGTAGGCCTGTGATACTCCGTCCTGTAACCTCAGTGAGGAATGTTAGATCTTTTTTTTTTGTTGTGGCTGGTTGACGCAGAGAATCTTTGTTCTCGTAAGTCATGTAGATGGATTGATGATGTGCTGCAGTCAATGTATTGGCTGCGAGCGAAATGTTCATCTTATCTAACGGAGACTCAAAGCCTCAGTGATCCAGAATGCAGTACCCTTGATTATGAATGTCTCTTCTGTCATCACACTCCCTTTTAAGTGTTTCAACTGGCAGACACCGATAAGGCCGGTTGCTGTTTGAATTGGTGAGCTGTAATCGAGTCCCAGTGGGCTGCTGTTTCTTTTAAATATGGAAGAACAGGTGAGATAGGGAGCGGAAAAGGGAAAGGGGGATTTAGGTGAAGAGCACTGATTGTGACATTTGATGCATGTTTACTAAAGGTTAGGCTATCTGAACAGCATTTAGCATTGAAGGATTAGCATAGCAGTAATGAAACACTTGCCCTTGGCATTTTAACTGTCCACACTAAGTCATAGCCTGCACCTCGTTGGCATTCTGTATGCCGGCTGCCTACCCTCACCTGCGACGTTCCTGTTTAATACAGGAAAAGGCAGTAACCTCAGTTTACATTAGTTTTATTCTCATGTATGCTTCCAAGGTGGCTTCTGAAATCAAGCCTATATGAGTTCCCAGTGTAATGGTGCATTTAATCCAGGTTGGTTCAACACGGGCAGAGCACTGCTGTACTGAACTGTCTCACATAGTCACGCCGCAGAGACAAGTGCCGTAATCACAGAGAAAGTGCCAGAAAGCCGGGCTGGGTGATGGATAAATAATTGAAGTGTGGGATGGCAGGATTAGAGGCTGGCATTGAAGGGCGCAGCTCTGTAAATTTGAGCGCATGTGTGCATGAATGGTTGATGAAGACAGCTGTGGGACAGTTTAAGAGCTCATTAAGATGCTTTTGCAGAGTCCATTGTCCATTGTGAAGAAAGCCTAAGGGAGACAGAGGAATATGTACAGGAGTGAGAACCGCCTTCAGATTTCTGTGTTCATTTGTTTTGTGACATGAAAGTACTGGCCTGTCATTGGAATGTATGCAGTGAATGTGTTTTTTTGTTTGTTCTTTTTAGTTGTCTGAAAAAATAAATTTTTAGGACCTATTTGCCACTGATAATGTCATCTGCTGGTATTCGCATTAATAGTTCACCCGACAAAAAAATCTGTCATTTATTCACATTTGTTTTTCCAAACCTGTATGACTTTCTTTTGTTTTGTGGAGCACAAAAGAAGATTTTTTTTAATAAGAACGTTGCAACTGTCCAAAATAACACTGTACCCCATTCACTCTGGACATACATTGTATGGGGATTGTTCCAGAGAATAACAAAAGTCATACAGGTTTGGAACGACATGAGGTAAAAGTGTCCGCTAAGTTAATAAATGTAAATGACATAGCAAATGCGAGGAACAGATATAAGACTCCACGTCCCTGTCAGTTTTCAAAAATTGCAAAGAACCGAATTAAATTTGTCAAATTTAAAGTGGTGGTTGATTGTGATTTCACTTTTTTAACGCTAGTTAGTGTGTACTGCTGTTTGAGCATGAACAATATCTGCAAAGTTGCAGTGCTGAAAGTTCAATGCAAACGAACATATCGCCTTTTAAAATTCTGGCAGTTTAATGGCTACAAAAGACGGCTTGTAGGGACTACAATGTGCGATCCTTCTGTGCGATCCTTTTCAATAATGTTCTCTGGGTCTCATTTGGGCAATATAGACGACGCCATTGTTTACAGTACAACCAGAGCACATGCAGCTGAGGTGAGGGGCGGGACATTTAGAGGATGCGCATTAGAGGAGGTTTAGCCAATTACAACACACTGGACTAGCTAACCAATCAGATGCCATTGCATATTTCTGAGGGAGGGGCTTCATAAAAGCAGGAAATGATCAGCGCATTTATAGGAGAAGGGACAAAGCGGTGTGGACTAAAGGTAAATTATGTGAAAAGTAATGCGTTTTTTTTTTTTTAAGCGAAGCATTAACACATGTTGGTCTGCACCCCATAAACACAATAAAGCCTAGAAAAAAAAACGGTCAACCAATCCTTTAAATGTTTAAAGTTATAGTCCACCCCGAAATTGTCATAATTTACTCCCATCTCATTCCAAACTTTTTCATTCTGCAGAACACAACAGATATTTTGAGAAATGCCTTAGTGCTTTTTTTTTTTTGGCCATACAATGGAAGTTAATTGATTTGGTTTTTGATATTTTTCTAAATATCTTTTGTGTTTGACAGAAGAAAGAAAGTCATACATGTTTGGAGCGACGTGATAGAGCGACAACTATTACATAACAGCATTTACAAATAAGTTAATTGTGTTAATCATACTGCTTACTTTTATTGCGCACTTTCATCTTCGCCAGGCCTAATAAAAATATAATCTGTAATATATAAAATAAGAGCATATTTGTGTGCTTGACACCTTTTTATTGCTTTAGCTACATGTCAACAAAGTGGGGCAAGCCCAGGCTGAGCTTCTGTTCTGGACTGGGGACATCAAATCACATGAGGTCTGTCTGCACCACGTCCATATGCTTCCAGTTTTCAGTGTGAATGCAAGGCATATGCCCATGCGCCTTTAAAAAAAAAAAAAAAAAAAAAAACCAAAGCAAGATTGAGCAGATGCTCTGCCCACAAGAGATAAGTATAGATTTTATATATCTCACCCTCTCCTCCGTCTGTGGGCTCTATTAAGACCTGGACACGGTACAATCCGTCTCGAATGACAGCCACTGTTCATTAGCCCATCATACTGAAATAAATGACAAGCCTGTTCACATTTTCACTCTTTCTGCAAAATTTCAGCTGTCCACTCCATCTTCCTCTATTCCTCTCTTCTGTCTCTTTATTTTCTCCTACGCACAGGCGTTCACATATTCTCTCTCCTTCCATTGCTCTCAATTTTTGTCACACTGATGCACAAACATTCTTTTTCTGTCTTTCTCCTTCACTTGTCTTGCTGTCGCTCTCCTACACTCCATATCCTCTCTCTCTCTCTCTCTCTCTCTCTCTCTCTCACACACACACACACACGCACACACACACGCGCAAACTCGCACACAGCTTTATGCTTTACACATGGTTGCTACTGCTGTGGTGCTTATTTCTTCTGGGAGTTTTTTTTTTTTTTTTTTGCTGCATGGGAACAATTTTTAGACACACTCTCAAATCTAAACTAAAGATAATTGCTAATGCATATGTCAGTGTTGGGGGAAAACTTTCCCAAGCTACAATCTATCCCAGGGTTCCTCAAATCTTTCCCTGGAGGGCCAATGTGCTGCAGAGTTTAGCTCCAACCCTGATAAAACTCACCTACCTGTGATTTTCTAATGATCTTGAAGACTCTGATTAGCATGCTCAGGTGTGTTTGATTCGGGTTAGAGCTAAACTCTGCAGGAGTGGGCCAGATTTGAGGATGCCTGATCTATCCATCATGATGTCCCTTCTTGGAGTCATTACATTTTTAAACATATAAATACAGATCTATTTTTCTGACACAAGAACAGTGAGAGTTCTTGAATGAATAAACTGATACATTTACACTGAATAAACTGATACATTTACACTGAATAAATAAAATAAGCTACTGAAAAGGTTAGTTTGTTTCACTACTCTTAGTTAGATATTCACTGCAACTGTATAATGGGGAGAAGCTACTTGAATAAGAATAAATTGTAATGCTTAAAATGGCATCTACAATTGCCTTTTTGATATTTTGTTTAATGAAAATAAATAAATAAAATTAAAATGTTAAAAACAAAACAAAGAAATCAAGTATTAATGAGGTTCATATTTTTTTACCCTCAATAACTGTTTTCAAAAGAATTAGAATCTTTAATAAATCAACATTCCCAGTTCCTGTTAATTAGTTAACAGTTTGTTAAATATGCCAATATGGGGGTCTTTTGAATATTGTGTGAACAATGGAAGGCCTTCCAATTAAAAAGGTTAAGAACAGCTGATCTAGAATGTGCATGCATTTCACTATGATACATGTATTTATCATGTATATACATAGACAATGCCTGCCTGGAGGCATTACCAAAATGGCCACCAAGTGAACTGACTTGCCTTAAAGGAATAGTTTACTCACTCTCATGTCATTCCAACCCTGTATAAGTTTCTTTCTTATATATTAAACACAAAAGAAGATATTTTGAAGAACCAAACAGTTGTTGGACCCTATTGACTTTTATAGTAGGAAATTCAATGGGGACCGTCAACTGTTTAATTACCAGCATTCCTCTAAATATCCTCTTTTATGTTCAACATAAGAAAGAAACTCATACGGATTTGTAAATGATCACAGAATAAATTTTTTGGAGTTGAACTATTCCTTTAAAGGGACTCCCCATAACTGTGAAAATATGGTTTCCTGGCTCTGTCCATTAACTATTAGCTTGTCATGCTGGAAGAGTTTTCCTTCATTGGTGACCATTACAGTTGTCCTCATCCACAGCATTGCAGGTTTACACCTCTATTCTCTACAGCTTGCTTGTTGTCCCTCTTTTTTGCTATTGTCACAGAAATGCTCCTATTTCTATACTGCATCTCCTGACTTTAGAATCGACTGTTCCACTAATAATGAACTGAGTCTCCTTATGACTCACTGGCTGTTTGAACCTCCTCGCACTCTGCAATTCACTGAACTCTCCTCAAGCTAAAATGAATACAAAATCCACAGACCTACAGTACTAGCCTTTGCCAGGGAAACGCTATAGCCTCATGTTCATTGCATTTACTTGAAATGCAATAAAAGAGCAAGTTGCATTTCCATGCATCAATTAGACAGGATCTATTCGTTTACCAAAATGAAATGCAATCAAATACCACAATCTAATTGCAACATCAATAGGACAAGTGACCCTTTCCTAATCTTTCTCATATTAAGTCACTTACAAATGTTACCTGGCCCTAAGCCAAAATTAACACAGCAAATTAAATTTGATGAGACTATAAATTGCAATAACATCTGTTAAATGCACATTCGCCATGCCTGTTGCATTCTAAATTGAGCATCAAAAAACCAATTAATTCATTGCTGCAAAAACACTAGATACACATTTTTTCCCCCCTTATTATTATATGCATCTAATGTCTTTTAAGTGTGTCTCCTCTCGGTTGAAGAATAATGATCCTAATGCCTTTAGCAACAGAATACAAAATCCCCCTACGGATCTGACTCAGCTTTCTTTCTCTGCTGTCAGATGTGAGTGTTCTGTAATGTTGAAGTAAGCCTCTGATTGTTAGTTTGTACAGGATGATGGAGGCCATAATCATCCAGTCTTCTGTTTTTAAATTAATCTTTAATGAACCACTTAACCTTGAGGAAATATATTTTACTTTTACATGAATTCATTTGACACAGTTTTATTCTAATCATGGTCAAAGTATGCATTTTATCAGCATGCATGTACTTCACTTATTTTACTTAATGCTAACGAGAACAACATCAAAGGATTTCTGCAACAGGGGAAGAAACTGATGTAACAGACAAATCCATATATTGTGGGGAAACAATTGCAAATTTGCATTCAACATTTATTTTCTTTTTCCATGTGTTTTGTTGCAATTTGAAATATTTGAGTGTTACCCATACAAATTCTTACAAAACGTACCCACATTGCATATATTTTATTATTTTCTTTTCTGTCTGTGATCGTGAAGGCATGCTTTCTGTCTTATAGATTTAATAAACCAAAATCAAACAATATAGTCTTGTTTCATTGCAGTCAGCAAATGATTAATGCTAGCTGGTTGAGTCAATTCACAATAACATGCTACAAATACTCATTCTGCCATATTTATTTATGTATGTATGTATGTATTTGCTTATCAAATAACCTTTAAAACCGGCTCAAGTACCTCTTGGGATTGTGTATCCCTGGTTGGGAACTACCAGCTGACTTACAGAAACTCGTCTGGGAATGCAGAGCCTCATTAACCCAGAGGTGGTTCATATTCCAGCGAGCTTTCATTGAAATCATTCAAACAGATGCTTTCTTTATCTTGGTCGGAAGGGGATGTCTGTAGAGCTTTCATTCTCTCATGTGAATTGCAGGCTACTAACGATCACAATGATTCTCTTGAACAGCAGTTCGCTCACTTATCAAGGGCAAAGCATTCCAACCACACTGGATGAGTTCCTTAAAGAGATGAAAGCATTCAGTGTCAGACTCATGAGGGTTTGAATACAATGGATGAAAGAAGGTCCACAGCTCCCTGCATGCGAGTCAATTAACATGCGCATAGATGATTGACAAACAATCCAAAAGGCTTATGTCACAATTTTAGTGTTCCATATTAACAGCAGCTTAGTGCAATGCCTACCTTCAAACCCTAAATCCCCATATCAGCGGTGTTTTCCTCTGTGTCTGAGAGTGGAGGTAAAGTGGAGGCGCTCTGGGTAAATAGAACTGTCATCTCTCCTTAAACAAAACTTCGACACTCAAGGAGACTTGCGGTAATGAGCCTGTCAATTTTCTCGGGCACCCTCGGAGGATGCTGGTGTGTCAGCCCTAATGAGGGTGCTTGTACCATTTCACCAGCTGAAGCACAAAACAGGACTGCAGCAAATGCAACTCACCTTGTTTAAAACCACGTCCACAACTGCTCTGCTTAAGCGCTGGTCCTGTATTTACAGGCAGAGGAACCGGCCTGAACCACTGGTCCTGATGATTACAGAGTTGACCGGGGGGTTATTGTAAGCTGGTTGTTATTAGAGGTGATGAGAGTTTCCGCCATCACATTACAGTGTTTTGTGAGTCTGATGTGATGAGTGAGAAGAATGCTTTTTCATGTAACTCACTCAAGGCTGTGATTAATTGCTTTGATAAGGCCTGCTGACATTGTGAAATTCTGCTCTGTTTCTAAAAAGCCACAGCGAAATGGCTTACGGTAATGTTGCACTTGTCAAATCAGAGCTTCTTGTGTCATATTGTTTTTCTTACTGTAGTCTGTGCTCATCAAAAGGGGTAACTTATTTGTCGATAACACTTTGAATGAGTTTTAAAGGGTGGTTAAGTTGCCATAATAGTGCGTTAACAATTAGGACATTTTATCTTTCGCCTGTCACCCTTAGATGATGTGATGTTAGAAGTGCTGGGGGGTTTTATCATAAATCTGAAGGAAAAATAATAGCATACTACACAAAGGACAGTAATCAAACAAAGGACGTTCAGACTGTGCTTTCTCTGCAGGTAAGAACTGCTGATGTTTTGAAATCACCTTTGCTTTGTCAGCTTTCATTTGTGTTAATTCAGTCTCATTATGAACAATGACATTGTCTTCCTCATGGTTAGTTCCATAAATACTTTCATGTAAAAGCAGTATAACAATTTATACATCAAAAACGTTGACATTGTATGTACTATTAAATGCATTAAAATCTAAATATCCCCCCTTGTCTAATTCTATCTATCTATCTATCTATCTATCTATCTATCTATCTATCTATCTATCTATCTATCTATCTATCTATCTATCTATCTATCTATCTATCTATCTATCTATCTATCTATCTATCTATCTATCTATCTATCTATCTATCTATCTATCTATCTATCTATCTATCTATCTGTCTCACCTGATAAGGTCATTTTTTTAAACTTTATAATGATTTAATTACATTAAATGTGCTTATGATGTTATAAAGTAATGTCTACCTCATAATACAACTGTGCCATTTAAACCTAAACAACATGACCTTTAAATAACTGATCACAGTGCATGAAAGGGTTAAGTTCACCTTAACACACCACTTTTGCAGATAATTACAGATTTAATAAGGAGTAAAATCAATGAGACCTAAGGAGTCTGTCTGAACCCAGAACAGAAGGGCAGGGATTTTAGCAGTCTCCACCCCATAGAGAGCCATTAAATTGGATGACTGAGTGGAGAACACTTCGTTTCACCTCAAAAGATTTTTCCTTATGCTCAAGCTGGGTCAGGCCATCACAATGTCTCAATGCATGATGCAGAAGGGTTAGCTGTTTATTTTGAGACTGCACTGATTAAAACAGAGCCAAACACTAGTTTGTTCACAAATATCCATTTTAATTCAGCAGGGTATATCTGACAAATGTTTCTTTAATGCAGATTGTGATTTCTTAGCTAACGTGCTAGGCTGCTGAATGAAATAGCTAGTTATCTTATTTTAAGTTGGTGTGAAATGCAATATGCAAGTACGCTAATTTCCTTGTTTTGGTGCGTTCTTTTGTCATATTTATAAAGGAATGAGTAGAAAGAACATTTGGAGTGAATTCAGAAGATCTGGGAATGTGCTATGAATACTGAGAAATGTCACAGCCTTATTTGTGACTTGAGATGAATGCTTGCTTTAACTCTATACAGGTGTGCAAAGCACACAGGCCAGATGATAAAAAAAGTCAGCCTGCCTCAAGCTGAAGAATGTGAGAAAAAACAGGTGTAAAGAAGCTTGTTTCTGACACTGCCTATAATAATTACATACCTGTTGTGGTAACCTTCAAAGCATGTGTTAGACTATCTATCACCAGTGGTCTCTGTGATGCCTCAAGGAAACTAGGGTGTGAAAACACAGACAGTGTGGCTGCATCCAAGATGTGCTTTCGCTGTCTTGCACCTTACGGTCATTATTTTTTAATGGATTTTTAATTACGCTAAATTATGCTTCGTGAGAGAGGACATGGGTACCGATATGGGAAATGGAATGGAATCGAGTATTCAGAGGATGCTGCCGTTTCATGCTCTGAACTTGACATGAAATTCATGAGTTTGACACTGGGTGAAGTTTATTCCCGTCTGAGCAGCAGATGGACAGCGGTGGGGTGAAAACACACCCTATATGTGTGTGTGCGCTGCAACAACAAAAAATGCCTTACGCTTAAGGCAAGGAATGTATATTTATATAAAGTACTTCATACATGATAGCAATTCAGAGTACTTTACACAGTCATAACAAAGAGAAAAAAATAATTAATGACATCTAAAACTTTAAATGAAAGTGATGCACAGTGCTTTAAAAACTATTACAACTAATAAATTAAAAAGAATTCCACATGTATGAATATGTGTATGTATGAGTATACATAAACAATAAGCAAGTCTGTTGTTAATTAAAAAAGAGCAAATTACTGATTAAAAGGATTTTTTGTAATGTCTAAATATTAGAAGTGTGAGGTCAGGTAATATTCACGGTTGCTTTAACAGTGAGAACTGGGAGAAGATCTGTGCCTCTGAAACGGAGTCTCATAGCAGGTTATCTTTAAAAAAAAAAGACTGACCTCTGCTCAGCCTCCGGCTGTTCTGTTCTCTTTACCTGTTGTGCTGTCAGCGTGCTCTGAGAGAGACTCAACGCCCAGCTGGCTTGGGTCATGGACAGAATTTAGATCTTAACATATGCTATTTTATATGAGACACATAACTCGTACTGCATGCAATGTACTGTACACCACCCCCACACTCTCCTTTTTCTTTGTCTGTGTGACTTTTAGGTTCAGTTTTTGGTGTATCTATATTAAGAGCTGCCACAGAGTAATGTTTCAACACCTTAACAATAAATCACATTAGTGCTCACATTGTAGTTAAGCAGATCCTCTATCCATTCACAGCTTCACCACTGGATGAATTTGGTTTTGTCGTTCATGGGAGGAAGTCTTGCATTATTGAACACTTTTTTTCGGTTCCTTATGATCCAATATCCTGCAACTGGAATTGGTACTGGCAACTGGAAAATTAAATGTTCCATTTTTAAAAGTGACCTAGATCTGTTGGTTGTTCAAATGCTGGGTGTGTGAATATTTGTTTAAGTATATGATTTAATGCGGTAGATGCAAGAATGTATACATGAATTATACATTTATTCAAAGAGAATTTTGCATATTTTTACTGTATATAGTGATTTAGCAAGGTAATCACTTTATATTACAAGAAATTTACACAAACACACACTCACACACTAATTATATACATAAGAAAATTAGTTATCAATATGAATATGAACTATATATATAACTATATATAAATATAATAAATAAAGAATTTTTATTTTTGATTCAACTTTCCCAAATATCAGTATGTTGTATGTGGCTACATTTGGTCTGTTTTGGGACTGATACATTAGGAGAGATATTCGGTTTCTGCAGATGCTCAAGGGTTTGTACGGCCTGTGATATCATACTGAAAAAATATTATAAATGATCAGTTGTACCAAATACTAGAATAATGGTGAAGAAATGTCTAGAAAATGTAGTTGTTTATACAGTGTGAAACAATCAATCTGTAAATGAGCAGTATCGCATTAGGCAGTATCAACATTTGAATGTATTTTCTTCCAACAGTCTGGGAGAATATGTTGGTTGCACTACCTCTGGGGTAAATGTTATTGCTGTGTCATATTAAATGCTCATTTTTGTTTGAATGGATTACAGCGTAGAGCCAGCCAAACTGTGGAGGAGTGAAGAGAGCTTCTGAATATGCAATTTGTAAAATTAAGTTTTAATAACATGATGTAATGTTTTAGGACACCATAAAATTTGTATTTGTTGATTTAAATGAACTGTATGAGTCATCCTCCACTGTTATTATGTTTGTCTCTGCTTACCTTAGCTTTTCTGTTCAACATGATAACAGTCTTTGAATCCAACTGCAATCTGTGTGTATGTGTGTGTGTGTGTGTGTGTGAGAGAGAGAGAATGTGTCAGAAGTTTGGAATAATTAAGAATGAAGTTTAATAATTAAGGTTTTTCAAAGAAGTCTGTTATGCTCACCAAGGCTGCATTTATTTGATCACAAATACATATAAATATATGTATATATTATAATACTAATTATATATTTAAGCTGAATTTTCCGCAGCCATTACTTCAGTCATCAGTGATCACATGATCGCTTAGAAGTTTTTCTAATATGCTGATACTGTATAAAAATACTGAAAAATTAATGTTATATGAATATTTAAAATATATAAATATTTTCATTTATTTCAACTATTCTAAATG
The DNA here is from genome assembly GCA_036784905.1 of Acrossocheilus fasciatus. NCBI lineage: Eukaryota > Metazoa > Chordata > Actinopteri > Cypriniformes > Cyprinidae > Acrossocheilus > Acrossocheilus fasciatus. Next base: position 20,613,411 of record CM071957.1, on the reverse strand, counting down.
TCATTGCTGTTTATACAAATAATGACCTTCTGTGCTGAATAAATGCAGCTCCGACCACCGGCTTTAACTTTCAGTAGTTTCATGGGATAATATTGACTTTGTTTTTCACAACTCATTGAACCACTGAGTGCATAGATGCAGGTTTTCATAAAGCTTTAATTGGCTTTCCTGTCAACTCAAGCCTTATCTGAGCATGTTAATCCAGGCAGATAGATTCACTGAGCCTTTCCTGCAGCAGTACTGGGACCCACGGGGCAGACTGGCTGCAGAGTGATTACTTTGTTGCTTTAGGACACACATCACATGTCACCTATTTGTCACTGATTCACACCAGGATGTCTCTAATTCGTTCAAACGTTATGATAAGCTTTCATAACCAGCTGGCATCATCCTTGTCATCAGTGTGATAATAATCATAGTGGAAAGATATGTGTATGTCATGCTGTGGACAGTGAGATCTCTCTGTGTGGATCATCAGGTTTGGAAAAAGTTGATGGGGGAGCGCGAGTCAGATTCATGTAAAATATGTAAATTCAATTAGTTTTGAACACCAATCAAAGCTTCACTAATGTTCTTAGTGGCTAATGAGCTGGAAAGTACTCTGATTTGGAGATTATAGGGATACATGGCAATGAAGAATAAGGCCTAATATCCTAAACTACAGTTTGCATAGTTTAATGCACAAAACTGTAGTGCGCTATATAAGGAATAGGAAGTGATTTCAGACGTGACTACTGACATGTGACACAGAAGACTGGATTAATGACTGCTGAATATTCAGCTTTGCCATGGCAGGAATAAATTACATGTTAAAATATATAAAAATAGACAGTTATTTTAAATTGTAAAAATTACAGTCTTTACTGTTTTTTTATTTGAATAACTGCAGCCTTTGAGGCTTCATGCAGCCTTAAGAGATTTCTTTATTTTTTTAGTGTGTGTATATATAACCATTTCTAGACTGTGGAAGGTTGCAAACAACACGCACTGATAATAAAGGGACTGTTTTTTTTGTGCTAATTGGATGATGCTGTTTTGAAATTAAACTTTACTTGACTCGTTTCTGTGCTCTGCGTGATGTTAATGGACTTATTCTTTCCCTCATCTGTGTATTCTTTATTTCTTTTAGAGAACGGAAAGATAAGGGTTTGGATCCATGCAAATCCTATACTCGGATCAATACTCAGCCATGGTTCCTGAGTGACTGTAATAATTTACTGCACCATAAGAGATAAGACGGCAAAACAAAATTATCATGAATCCCGGCATACCATTCAGGATCACCGCAGGTCTCTCTCGCTCTCCTTTTTCCTTTTTTTTTTCAAGGTCAGTTTTCCTTAGATTACATTAAAGTGGTCAGGGTTAATGGTCTTCTCAAAGAGGCTAATGGGCCGAAAATGTAACTTCATGCTTGTGCATCCAAACCTTAATAATGAAGAGATCACCAGAGGACCGAAAATAACCGTGGCTGACAAAACCATCCATCACCGGGTCTTGAGAATAGTCACTCGTTTCCCTGTTAGGCTCTTCCTAATACTCTGTTTACTACTCTTGACTGCCTTCGCCTTTCTTCTTCTCTCACATTACTTTTTGCCTCTGTCTCTTTTGTTCTATGTCCTCCCGTAGGACATCAGCGTCAGGCACTAAACTTGTAATGGCCTGTCACTATCTCTGGTCGTACTGTGCTGAAAAGAAATTACTTTCTGATGGCAGTGCCTTACAATGGCTATTCATCTTAATTCCTTTTTAATGAATGTAGCCATGTCTTCCATGACTTTTTTTCAGAACTTCACAAGTTTTTTACCCATCTATCTGACCTTGAGGCTGGCCTTTGCTGTGCAACTGAACCATTGCTTGGCATAAATGGGTGAGGAGAATAAGATGCAATGCAATAATGAGTTAACACATAAAAACAAAAATGAATGATGATGCAATAGATACGAAAACAAGCTGAAGGCAGATGTCCTGGGTTCACATCCTGAAGGAGTGTGTATATATAGCATATAAACATAAACATTTACTGACAGGTAGCAGAAGATATAAAAGTGCGCAGTGGGAGGTAAGGAACAATAGAGAAGTCATGAAGTCATGAAGCCATTCACTATTACAATCAACAATACTTTCATACCTTCAACAATAACTTCATATGCCTGGCAGGCTCCTGTACTGACATCCTCTGTGCCACGGTGGTCATAAAGAGACTGAATCAGAAAGGAACTTCAGTATTGTAGGCAGTGTCAATATTCCAAAGAGGCTTATAGCTTTATTCCCCACTGATAGCCAAGTAGCCCGACACATTAATTGTCTGTTGCATGAATTATTAAATCTCAACAGGAAAAAATAACTTTGTCTCCTTTTGATTCAAGACTGGAGTTTATTCATAATTTTTGGCACAGTTTTTAGTGGAAACCATTTAATTTATTTACATTTTTTTCTTTTAATTAATTTTTTTTTTTTTTTGATCCCGAGGAGAAGGTAATCACCCAGGGAGGTTTGGATTTAACACCACACTCTAAATGTTTTAAAAAGTCTCTGCTTCAAGCAAAATATCTATATTCACAAAGCCTGTCCAAACCAACAGAGTTGTGTTTGTTAACCCCGTGTAAACATGAGCAGAACTGTTCTCTATGGCAGAACAGGCCAGCAAATCCGTGTGCCTGTTTTTGGCAAGCACTGGGAGTAACTCAAGGTCTGGGAGCAAATTAATTGCTAGCTCATGGGGGGACTTCATAGAGGAGAAGATGCTTTCTGAGCTCCATCAATTTATCTGAACAGATGGGTCGATGGAGATCGTGAGGATGAGACATGGAGCCATCACGGCTCAGCTCCTCTAAATACTACTGGATGTCAGGCAGGGAGAAGCCAGGGCTCCTTCCTGCTGCTGTGTTTTCTTCCTCATATATCATATGATTTGTTGACAGTGTGCAGTAGGTTGAAATTGTTGTTTAATGTCCCTGATCAGTCCATTTATTTTAATTTTTCAAGGTTTTATGGCTTACCAATGGTGACAGGTCATAAGAGACTAAAATTATGACTAACCAAGACAAACAAAATTAGTTATTTGATGAAAAGGGAACTGTGTCTTGTTCAGACACTGTAGATAATGTACTTCAGTAAACCAAGATATGTGTTATTTCCATTTATATTGTTAGTATATTGGACACTATACAGTCCACATTCTTCTGTGAAAATGAGGGATGTGTAAAAATCTAGCTTTACCATCACAAGAATAAATTTCATTTTAAAAATATATTCAAATAAATTGTAATATTTGTAATATATGTAATATCACAATATTGCTCCTGTTACTGTATTTTTGATCTAATAAAATGTGGCCTTGGTGAGCAAAAGAGACTTATTTCATAAACAAAGTCTTACTGACCCCATACTTTTGAACGATAGTGTATTATGTTAAGATATGCTATATTAATGTGTATAATAACATTTCATCTTTCGAAATATTGTTATTGTGGTGCATGTGTATTTTCTGACAGGGTCCCGTTCATAGATCTGCAAAAGGCACTGATTTTTTTTTTTTTGTGGTAACATGAACCTTAAATAGAGGACATACTGTAATTGATTTTTTGTATTTATTTTAAATATAGGAATATTGATCAAAATGAGGCATGAAATGAATGAATTTGCTCAATGCTGAGAAATGTTTAGTCATTGGCATGTTAATTTTCCAAAATCAAACAACAGGAGGCTGTTATCTGTCTTTTATTGATTGTCAATGGGTCAGTTGAGATTGCATATGTATATATCCTGTAAAGGAAGCTTTCACTTTTCCTTTAATGGTTTCCTTTCTGAAAATACTCATTTTCTGTACCATTTACCTCCAGGGTAATGGCAATAAATGAGCTGGAGGCTTTTAAAAGGACTGCAGGGATCATATTTTGTTTGCTGATCCATCCAGCCTAATGCATTTGTCAAACACAACTGGCGTAATCTGCTGCTACAACACACATTCTCTCACCACCAAAATGAATGAGATGCTTGGGCTTTGCTGAGCCAGCAGCATTTCAGTAGAGTTGCACATCAATAATTCCCTTCCTCTCCAATTTATCTACTGCCGAAACTGTAGCCTTTGGCTGTGGTTATTCTGTTTGGCCCTTTTTGCACAAAGTGTCTGAAGCTGGACTTTAGAGCATGGTGTACCTGTGTAGATACAGGACAATAACAAGGGACTTAATTAGTCGAGGGTTTCGGAGACGGGCTAACTGCTTCCTCTAATGTCTCTAATGATGTTATAAGGCCAACAAAACCAAAACTGCTTGGCAATCAGTAGGCTTTAGTTTGGACGGTCCGTTCAATAGCCAAATAGGTGAGGAGAGTGCATGCTGTAATTGGGCCTCTGAGGGATCTTGTAAAAATAGGAGGTGCAAACTGAAGGAAAGATCTCTATCAGAATCACAAGCATGACCTTCCACCCCTTGTGAGTGAGAGTCTCCAGGTGAACAACCCAGACCTGTGATCATTTTTACACAGTTTTTTCCAGTCACATTTTTGTCTAAAAATATACTGAAAATGTAGAATAGGTCTAATACTCAAGTATAATATTTTCTCATATCATATTCATTCATTTGAGTCAGTTTTATTAAGATGGAATCTAATTTAATAAAGTTTATTATGTTTTATTTTTATTTTATTTTACACAACTGCTCAAAGTTTTGGGGGTCAGTAAAAATAGTTTGTTTTTGAAAGAAGACTTATGCTCACCAAGGCTGCATTACATTTATGTATTTTAAAATGTAATTTGTTCCTGTGAAAGCCAAGTTGATTTTTCAGCATCATTACTTCAGTCCAGACACTATTCTAATATGCTGATTTGGCCCTCAATAAAATGTATTATTATTATCAATCTTGAAAACAGTTATGCTGCTTAATTTTTTTGTGGAAACCGGGGCCCATTTTTTTCCTGGATTCTTTGATGAATGGAAAGTTAAAAAAAAGAACAGCATTTATTTGAAACAGAAATCACTTATATCAATATACATGTATAATTTGTCACGTCTGATCATTTTTATGCATCCATGTCGAGTAAAAGTATTTAAAAAAAAAATCATACTGATCCCAACATTTGAACGTTACTGTGCAAGTTGTATTTAAATGAGAAAGTACACAATATTATCTTAAACGTGTTAATAACATTTGAATATTTAACAAAATCTGTCCTTGTTCTCAAACTTGAGCTGAAATAACATTAAAATAAGTAGTACTCTATTGTAATACATTATTGTGAATTTTTTATGCATTAGTTATTCGTTCCTTGTAGTGCATATTCACAATGTGACTGACACATTCCTACTTGCTGAAGTTCACTTGTGCTTTTGCATTTTGTGTGTGTGCATAGGTTGTAATATGTTATGTTATGTGTATCTGATTTGGTAATGACTATTCAACACTAATTCCCTTAAACTGGCTGAGCTCAAGCTTTAATGCTTGTTTACCAATGAAATTCCAATTCTTTCGCTGTTTTTCTCTACAACGAGTCTTCAAAGGCAAAGCTTTGACATCGTTTCACAATGGCCACAGATGTACAACAAGCACAGGAAATGTGGATTTGTGGAATGTGGATGTTGTTTATGTTTACGCAGGCAGATAATCAGATGCGTCTCTTTTGGAAATAATAGATGAAAGGGTCCCTATTGTTTGCCATGCTTCTTTTTACATTCATGCCAAAGCATTCTGTTCACTGGACCGTTGCGATTATAACATGCTGTTTGAGTGTCATACTAATGTATGCTTGTATAAATGTTTAACAATTATGTGAAATATGCAGAGGCTGTACTTTTTCATGCCTTTTTAAGAATTTTCTCTTTGCTTTGGCTAAGTTCTCCATATCTATTTGTCTAAATCAGCCAAATCTGTTTTTTTTTTTATATTTCAGTCTAGTTTTCTCACACATCACCCATTTGCTTTCGGTGATTAGGGCCAGATCTCAGGAGCCACGGTCCAGCTTCACCTTGTCTAATTTGCAGTCCGCTAAATGGCTTCGAGCTCCGGCTGAGTGGGACGCTGCCAAGCATCCTTCCCTTTGTATCCCACTTTTATGTCTGGTGGTGGCTGATCAATGAGAATGTGGAATCAGATGCTACTGATTTGAACACTGTCCAAAGCAAATGGGGTGGAGAAGAAAGCTGTCCAACTGACAGCAAGCACAGCGTACACCAGCTGTCTCATTTCATCTCGCAGAAAAAAAACAAGAATAGGTCAATATCAAACGTTTTGCTCTGCTTTCCACAGTGCCCCCTCTCTGTTTTTTTTCCCTTTCCTTCAATCTGATCTGATAGAGACCACACATCCTACGTTCTCTCTCCTGAAATGAAAGTTGCAGAGAATCAAAAATGTGCCGATACGCAGAGACAAATTCAATTCCAGTCCTTGCCAAGGCTTTTCCGGCTGAGTTCTACCCACTCACGACTCCCACATTGTCTGTTTTATCCCAGTCTGCTCCATTCATTTCGCTCAGTCACCCAGAACTCTCTCATATGAGCTTCTGAAGGTTTGACACATTTAGCCTTAATGTTAGTAGAGTAATTCGGTGAAATGAAAACAGTGATTGATATTGGCATATTTAAATAATGTTGATAACAGTAAAATGAAATGCAATGCTTAATAATGTCAGTGAAATACAGTGATTGATATCAGCAAAATGCAATGCAATGATTAATATCTGCAGAAGTATTGTCACACTCTTTTTTTTTTTTTTTTTTTTTTAGTGATTAATGTTTTAATGTGCCAGTATTGTGGTCTATATCTGTGGTCTTATCTGGGATCTTCTCAGCTTCACAACATGCTCCGTTAAGGTTCAGTGTAGGTTTATTATACTGTACTTCACATTTGAAACTGTAATCAATCACTGTATTTCTAGATAGGGTTTTGGAGGGACCACTATTACATTGGATCTGTGGCCTCAGGGCTCCAGACACATTGGCCACATCTGGATTCATAGTTCTCATGAGGAAAGTTAAAAAAAAAAAAAAATCATAAAAATCTTTATTTAAAGGTTATGTACATTTCTTTCACTACTTTTTATTTTTTGAAATAAATAAATATTTACTACATTTAAGTTGATTCTATTCATCAAAGAATCCTGAAAAAAGTGTATAATGGTTTCCATAAAAATATAAAGGAGCACAACTGTTTTCAACACTGATTATAATAAAAAAACTTCAAATCAGCATATTAGAATGATTTCTGAATGAAAATTTAGTTTTGCCATCTCAGGAATAAATTACATTTTAAGATGTATTAAAATTGAAAACAGTTGTTAAAAATATTACCACATTTAATGTATTTTTAATCAAGTCAGTGCAGACGTGAACAAAAAAAAAAAAAAAAAAAAAACTTAGACCTCAAACCTTTGAACAGTAGTGCACATTTTTCTAGTTATGCTCAGTTTTAAAAGGTTTCTTCAGAAATTGCTCTTGATGATTACGATCTCTAAAAAAAAAAGAGAAAGACCCTTAGTCATGGAAAACCATGGAAAATTATTGGTCAGAAAGTTTGGGACCCCCTTGTTTGCCGTCTGATGATTTCCTGTCCCCCCTCGACTTGTGTCTGCCATTAAAATGTGACCAAAATCCCAAAATAATGGCACTAAAACACATGCCACAGAAAACAAATGTGGTGTGTCAGGATGTTTTTAAAGTATTTACTCTCTGTCCATCTGTCATCACTAGTCATCTAATTATAGACAAGAATGTAATGAACCCAGCCACCTGCGATGTTTTAAAGCCAGTTGGCTGATGGCACTGCACTGTAAATATTAATGTTGTGTGGAAAAATTGTCATCCTTCTGTTCAAGGGAAAAGATGGTCAGTCGTGTATGGCGTAGGCATAACTCTTTATTTACAGAAGCGGGCTTGTTATGGAGACTAAAATCAAGCTTGATTGATGTCTATTATTTTTGGTAGTCTAGAATGAAATGCAATTTTATAAGAGTTATACTACATTTAATAAACATGAATTTAATGTGTTGTTTATTTATACACTCGTTCATTTTTATCCAGTGCTATATTAGGCATTTCTTTTCTATCTTTCGAATAATTTGGACCTTATGTTGCCATGGTTACATATCAGCAGTTAACATGCTATCCTCCCCATTACTACCTTCATATTCAGTCGTATTTACTTTGTAAGCAAAGATAGAAAATGTTTGTAGCTTGTGTCAGTGGTGATATGAAGTGTTCTGTCTATTTGTTTTTCTTCCTAAGATTATCCTGCTATGACATAATTAATGTAAATGAACCTAATCACACCTGTAACTTCACGGAGTAAAAATCATTCAAATAAGCAATCTCGTATTATTTTTAATTATCTATATTGCTAAAGCAGGTGTAGCTTGATCTCCAAGACAACCTGGTTTCTCCAGGTTCAATCCTCTCACCACGAGATCATGTAAATGATAAAACATTTTTTTTCATGCTGTATTTCAGGATGTTTGCATAGTGTGTGCAAATTATATGGGTCTGAAAGTGCTGTGAGGAACAAATGCAATAAAAGTGCACTGAGCTCAAGCTACTGCAATTTCTGATTTGGTGTCCTGGATGACTTGGAAACAGAATATACCGTGTGAAATGAAGAGAGAACTGTTTTATCCATCAGGAATTGATTGGAGAGTAAAATGGGCTTTTATATTGCCGTTTATTCTTATATTGAGATAAATGGGAATGGTAATGTCTATAAAAGTTGTTTAGAGGCAGAGAAAGTTTTTCTCTCTCTTGCCAGTGCATTTTATTAATAAAGTCAACAGGGTCAGTTGTAATTTCTTGTTGTCTTAAATTGGTGCTCGCTGAGCTTCTGTCAGTTTTGGCATTGATTCCTTTGCTGTAGTCTTGCTATTGTATCTAATTCATGAGTGCTATGTTCTGACATTGTTGGCTGGATTGCTTCAGGCTCTGTGTAGATGCCACTGCTGTTCAGCTCCAGTGGGCCGTGTCATGAGAATCACTGAGATTAGAGAGCAGTGAATTGTTTTAAGGAAATGCTCATGTCTCTGAATCAGTCAACAGTGCGACTGGTGAAAACTTTAGTTCGTTCTTTCTTCACTTTACAGTAGATACCAACAGAAGACAAAAACACTGCTGGAATGGCCACTAGCGTAAAGAATGAATGGATGAACAAATGAGTAATTGAAACATAGTGAATGAAATCCAGGGTTTAATACAAGTTAAGTGCAATGAATGGTCTATTTCACACCAAAATGAAAATTCTGTCATTATTTACTCACCTTCAAGTTGTTCCAAAACTTTTCTTTCTTCTGTTGAGTACAAAAGAAGATATTTTGAAGAGCGTTGGTAACCATAAAGTTGCTGTATTTTTTTTTTTTTTCTTCTCCATACTATGAAAGTCGATGGCTACCAGCAACCGTTTAGTTGCAATTTATCTTCTTTTGTGTTCAAAAGAAGAAATTTATACAGGTTTGGAACCTACTGAAGGTGAGTAAATTGAGAGAATTTGTAATTTTGGGTGAACTATCTCTGTAAAAGCATTTGTGACATAATGGCGTAATAAAAAGGTTAAAAAAAGAGATTATGGTAAGGTATTAAGAAAGGAATTGAATGTGGCCAATATTTGGGACATTTAAAAGTTAAAATGTGAAGCTTGTAATTTTATAAAAGCATAATTTGTCTTCAAAACTTTGTATTATTTGAGCTGTAAAGCTGTTTAAATCTTTTTTTTTTTTTTCCTGATTGTCAAAATGTTGTAAAAGCATATATATATATATATATATATATATATATATATATATATATATATATATATATATATATATATATATATATATATATATATATATATACTCTACACAGAAGTTTAGTAAGCATCTTCACACTAAAATCATGTACATTATTTGTCTCATGTCTGTATTGTTGAAATGTTTACAAATTGGCTCCATTAGTTTCCATTGTAAGTGCCTCACTATAACCCAGATTTTTGCTAGATATTTTGAGGTAATCAACATTATATCACAAGTGCTGTCAGTTGAGCCTAACTTCTGTTGAACCAGGAATGTTCCTTTAAGAGCCCCACATCAAGGGTGTGCATTTCCATAAAGGACGGGATCCAGGTTGTTAAACTGTCTGAGGCTTTTTTCAAAGCCTGACGACCCTGTCATCATATTTCCATTAGGAAACACATCTCACAGCTGCTGTCAAAAGCATCAGCCGTGTGCACTTGGGCTCTCTGCAAAGCTCAGACTCTGCTCTTGACCTTCATGTGATACAAAAGCAGTCGTACACTGGAGCTTTTTTAACTTTAATTATGAATTACTGGAGAAACCTGCAGCGATCGGCAATCCATTCACCTGGCGATTAACACACAGGCTTTGTTGCGATTATAATGATTTTTTTAAGAGGTGACCTCAGGGTTGTGGATTATCCTGTGGTGTTTTGCAGGGCCTGTGTGCAAATCTTTTCAGCTTAACCAAGACCCATTTGATTGCAAATCATAGAAGCCTGAAACAGAGCTGCGGTTCACATCCACTCTACTACACTATTACATCACTGATTTGCCGAGCATTGATTTCTGCAGTAAGATCAGCCTTGGTCCAGGCTACCTGGAAGTTCTTTCAATGCCACCCAAGACTTGCTACCCCCTTCTGTGTTGTTACTTTTTTTAATCATGAAGCAAAATAAAAGCCTTAAATTATTCATAAATTCGACATAGAGCCAAAGTATAGAGCATTATCTCATAAGGGGTTTAACATCAATTAGCATAAAATAATACATTTTGGCATACATGTTTTTGTGAGTTGATATTATTGCAGTTTATATGCTAATTTTGCATGTTTTTTTACACATTTATGAGAGTGTGAATGAGTTCTGGTGCTATAACCATCATCTAGACGGCTAAATGAATATAATCTCATTTCTCTGTGAAAGAGCGTGACATTGTAGCTGAAATGAATTGGTGAAGCAGCCACGTACAGTGCAAAGAGCAAAATGTAGTGTGGAAATGGCAAAAGCTCTGTTCTTGATGCTGTCAGCTATACTAAAACTATATAGCATATAGTAACAAAAAATGCATTTTGGGAAAAAAAGTAAAGCATTTAACAGAAATATTGCCTATTTATCATAGTTTAACTCAATCATTGTCATATGTGTGCAGATTCTTTGATGAGTATCTCAAATAGTGGTTTAATTAAAAGCACAGCAAATAACATAGATTTTCAGTCTCAAATTTTTGAAATCTGCTCCTATTGTGAATTGATGAATTAATGCAGTCTCTCACAAACCCTTTGGATGAAAAAAAATAATCTCAGAGTGCATGCATAAATGATCATCAGAGGCCAGAAATGACCTCAAAACCGTACAGAGTTTTATGAGTTTTTAAAGAGAGCAATCCATAAGGTATAGTTTTGGACTGAGCCTCTACCTCAGGGACTTTCGATTGACTATTGAGTTCTTTCAGCCTGCTCTATGCAGGACTTTGAATCCTGCAAACCTTGAACGTCCAGGTGGAGAGTTTGCATTTAGACATCTGCTTCTGACGTACAGAGAACAGAAGTGCTTTTTGATGAGAGATGAGATCAGCAGAGACCAGCTTTCACCTGCATACCTGCTTTTTCATCTGCCAGCTGCATGGCCAGGTGTTTAAAACAGAAGAGCCTCTTAAAGTCATGGAAGTCACTCACAGAAAGCCAGAAGTTTGAAGTTGGGTGTCATTTTTAACTCAAGAGAGAATGCGTAGGTTGATGTGATAGGGAGGTCGATGTCCCTTTAAGAAAAAAAAAATAAAATTCTGTCATTTACTCACCCTAATGTTATTCCAAACCTGTATGACAGTGAATAGCTATCAAATGCTGTCAAATATGGGTCAAAATCTATGGTTATTCTTTAATGTTGCATAAATCATTGTAAAATGCTTGTTTGGTGCTCAAAAACATTTCTTATTATTATCGATGTTGAAGACACTTCATATTTTTGTGGAAACGGTCATAATTTTTTCCAGAATTCTTTGATGAATATAAAGTTAAAAAGAACAGCATTTATTTGAAATAAAAGTATTCTGTAATGTTATTAAAGTCTTTACTATCACTTTTGATTGCATCCTTGCAGACCCTACTGACCTTAAACTTTTGAATAGGACTAAATTTTATTCCAGAATATAGTCCGATTTGAAAGTGCTAACATAATTCCTAAATAGTCTGTTGTTTCAGAAATGTTGACAATGAACACTTTTAAATTATTAGTGTTCTGGATCATCTGTTTGAGTTTAATGTTTGTAGTGAATATAATTCTGATACCTAGTCATGTAGCTTCCTTTTAAAATATAGTTACCATAGTAACATTCTAAGTTAAATTCAGTTAGTTGCCTTATTTAAGTAGAACTTCACACTACAGTCTTGTAGCAGCAGTTCATCTTGTGATCATCTGTAGAAAGCATTGTCTGAAAGTTTTTGTTTAATTTGGATTTCATTTGTTGAATTTATTGTTTCTAAAGCTATGAAAGCACTATATACCATAAATAACAGTAAATTGAGACGTTATTGTATTCTTAGAGATAACTATAGCTACACTATACTTCTCCTTTCTGTAGTTTCACTCTGTTACAACATACACAGTCAACGTGGTGTGGAATAAAGCGGCATTCTCCCACAAGTCTACGTGTTCGAAAGAGTTTATCTATCTGTCTAACTTCGGGAAGAGTGACACCTGAGTGAGGGCAGAATAGTGAAAAGACAGATTCAACAGTGATTACAGCAATTGTGAATGAACTTCTCATCTGCTCAGTGAATCTACCATAAAATGCTTTCAAAGGAAAATGTGAGCCATGCGAACAGGTCAGTGTGTTCATGTTCACGCTCATCTAAATCATCCAGATCAACACATTCAAGAAGATCAGCAGTCAGTCTTGTTGCAATAGAGGCATGAGCTAAAGCTGAAGCTGCCTGTACAAGAGCAGCATACGCACAAAGAGAGATTGAAATAAAAGTAAAGTACTTCAAGTAGAAGAGACACGTTTAGAGGTTACATTTAAGCACTCCAGCAAGAGAAAGAGGCAGAAGCAGCCTCAGCTGAAGCTACAGCCTTTGAGGCCATAGTTGATGCAGCTGACATAGAAGAATCATCTGAACATGAATGTAAACAAATCAGCTCAAATCTCTACTCACTTAAGCGAACTGAGAAATATGTTCATGATCAAAATACATACAAAAGCAGAGATCATCATGCATCATACAAGACCGTGACACCACTCTTTCAGTCAAACGACAGAGAACAGCAAAATGCTCTCCCATCTCAGAGAGTCTATACAATTTTCTCAAGAAACACCACATGTCAGTTCATTTGGTGAGCCACTCTTTCAGTTACAGGACCCACATGACAATTCTGAGCCTGTCAGAGCACCTGAAAAAGAAGCGAAGAGCCAAGACACAATAAAGGCCTTTCCACACTGAGCGCGAAAAAGCGAAGACGCACTGGAATTCAACAACAGCTTCCTATGGATGCTTCCACATAGACCGCGAACATTCGCGCACTGAAAATGTGAATAATTTTTTTTTTTCGTCCAGTCCGACGAACGTTTTGCCCTTCCGTATATATAAAAAAAGATAAATATTTTTCTACACATGAAATATGAAAGCAAACAGACCTATAATTATGAAGATAGGTTTTCTGTATGTTTCATGCAGCTCATGTTATTTTTTTTTAACAATAAAGGATGTTTATGACAAGCACGTATCGATCAGTCCATTATAAAACATACAAAGAGTTCATGTCTGCCTATTATAGAATCAAAATCCATTTTAGATCACAATCGGAAGTTATTACAAGCACTCGTTGATGATTTAAAGTGGGTTTTGAGCAAAAACGTAGCTTGATGCTAATTGTAGCCTACCTCTAATTATTTCAGATGTATTCTTGTAAGCATTATGGATATTTTGTGTTTCTGATGAAGAAAAACAAGTTATTTATCTTAATTTAATGCTGTATATTGAGCAGTGGACGATGTAAACCGCACGAGATACATACGCGACATGAAGAAAAAAATGCATTGTTGGTCGGTGCCACCTATAGCGTGCAGGTGTGAATTAGCAGAAGGCGAACATTCGTTTCACGCTCGGTGTAAAAGCAACATTCGCGGGCGATTCGCCTAGCTTTTTTCGCATCACGCTCAGTTTGGAAAGGCCTTAACTTATTATACTCATCCATCTAAATGCTATACCTCAAATGGGTATTACTCACTAAACATGAGAAATGAGCTATATGTTACAAAGCCTGAAAACTCAGAGATATTAAATTTAGTTCCTAGCACGCAGAGACCTACTCACTGCTGGTCTCATGAAGTTTGATGACAAGCCAGAGAATTACTGGGCATGGAAATCAACTTTCTCAAATGCAATCGAAGACCTTGACTTAAAGCCTTGTGAGGAGCTTGACTTGCTAACTAAGTGGCTTGGTCCAGAATCAGCTGAGCATACTCGATGAATAAGGTCAGTTCATATTACTCACCCTGCTGTAGGACTCAGCAGGATCTGGGAAAGGCTGGAACAGTGCTATGGGTCAGCTGAAGCAATGGAACTCTTAAATAAAATCGACCGCTTTCCCAAACTCTCTAACAGAGAACCTCAACGTCTGAGAGAACTAGCAGATTTATTGTCTGCCAAAGTAGAAGGATACCTACCTGGTTTGTCTTACCTGGACACTGTAGAAGGCATCGCCCCTATTCTTGAGAAACTTGCGTTTGCCCTTCAGGAGAAGGGGATGCAACAAGGGTCTAGATATAAGCAAGAACACAATGTTAGCTTTCCTCCTTTCTCATTCTATTCAACCTTCATCAGGAATGAGGCACATATGAGAAATGACCCCAGTTTTACAATTACTGTACCAACACCACCTACAGAGCCAAAAGGTTCCCTGTTACTGTGCACAAGACAGAAGTAGACCATGCAATTCCTAAAAGAAAGTCTGTGCTGGCAGTAAAAGACTTCAGCAAACAGTGTCCAATTCACAAGAAACCCCACCCTCTCTACAAATGCAGAGGATTTAGGGAGAAACTGTTAGATGAGCGTAAAGCCTTTCTAAAAGAAAACTTAATCTGTTCCCGCTGCTGCTCTTCAACAACACACCAAGCAAAGAACTGTACTGCAATGATCCGTTACTCAGAGTGTGACAGTGAAAAACACACAGCAGCCCTTCATCCTGGTCTAGCACCCTGGTCTAAAGGTGAACATTTCAGCCCTGCCTTACAGCATGGCGGGGAGGATGATGAACACCCTACCACAACTATCGCTACATCCAGCTGCACAAAGGTCTGTGGGAATGCTTTCAGAGGAAGATCATGTTCCAAGATCTGCTTAGTTAATGTATATTGCAAAGATCATCCTAATATGAAGCTGAAAGCCTATGCTATTCTAGACGACCAGAGTAACAAGTCTTTAGCAAAGTCTGCTTTCTTTGACAAATTCAATGTGACTGAAAATGCATCTCTTACACAATGAAAACATGTGCCGGTACATCAGAAATCTTGGGTCGCAGAGCAAAAGGTTTCATTGTGGAATCCATTGATAACAGTGCTAGCTTCAAACTTCTCACACTCATTGAATGTAATGAACTGCCTGACAACAGAGCCGAGATTCCTACTCCTGATGCTGCTTGGAACCATACTCATCTCAAATCAATAGCTTGTAAGATACCTTCACTTGATCCTGAGGCAGAGATTCTTCTTCTTCTTGGAAGAGATATCATTGAGGTGCACAAAGTATTGGAAGAGCGCAATGGTCCTCCACATGCTCCTTTTGCTCAGAAGTTAGCATTGGGATGGGTAATAGTAGGAGATGTCTGTCTGAATGGTGCCCACAAAGCAGTTGAAGTTAGTGCTTTCAAGACTAGAATTGTCATGAATGGGCGCCACAGCCAAATGAGACCGTGTCCTAACGGTATCATAATCAAAGAGAAGTTTTGCCATTACAATGAATGTATGACTTCACCAGCCTCACCTTTGGAACAAAAACTTGCAACAATACACACAAAGAAGAACATGGCTGACATCTTCCAGTCTACAACGGAAGATGACAAACTAGCTCCATCTATGGAAGATCTTGCCTTTCTGAAGATGATACATGAAGAAGTCTATCAAAATGAAACAAATAGCTGGGTTGCTCCACTTCCCTTTTGCAGTCCTCTCCAAAGACTTCCTAATAACAGACTAAAGGCAAGTAACAGTCTCCATTCACTCACACATATGCTGAAAAAACAACCACTCATGAAAGACCATTTTCTAGACTTCATGGCTAAGATCTTTGAAAACAGACATGCTGAACTTGCACCATCTCTCTCAGACAATGAGGAGCGCTGGTACCTTCCAATCTTTGGGGTGTATCATCCACAAAAGCCAGGTCAAATTAGGGTTGTTTTTGACTCTATGGCATTCAATGTCAAGGAGTGTCTTTTGAACAGTGTTCCTCTAACTGGGCCCAACATGAACAACAGCCTACTTGGGGTGTTACTGCGCTTCAGGAAGGAACAAGTTGCCATAACAGCTGACATCCAGCAAATGTTTCATTGCTTTGTAGTCAGAGAAGACCACCGTAATTTCTTGCATTTCCTCTGGTACAAAAACAACAACCTAGAAAATGAAGTTGTAAAATTCAGAATGTGAGTGCATGTCTTCGGCAACAGTCCCTCACCAGCTGTGGCTATGTGCGGGCTCAAGAAAGCAGCCCTGGAAGGAGAGAAAGACCATGGTTCAGAGGCAAGACAGTTAATTGAAAGGAACTTTTATGTTGATGATGCCCTGATATCCCTTCCTACAGAACAAGAAGTCATCACACTCCTAAGAAATGCCCACGTCATGCTGGCAGTTTCAAATCTTCACCTACACAAGATAACCTCAAACAAAGTGGAAGTGATGAGAGCATTTCCTCAAAACAACTTAGCAAAGAACATGAAGGACTTGGACATTGCTGCTGACTTTCCACATATGCAGAGATGTTTAGGAGTTAGCTGGGATGTTTCAAAATATGTTTTTACCTTTCAGGTGTCAAATGATCAGAAACTGTACACAAGACGTGGATCTACAATTAACAGCCTATTTGATCCATTTGGAGTGGCAGCACCTGTAATCATTAAAGGAAGATCTTTGCTCAGAGAGCTCACCATGGAGGCATGCGATTGGGAAATCATGAAATCATGGAGAGACTCTTTGGAAGAACTGGAAAAAATGACCATCTCCAGAGCATACACCTCCGACACTCTCAACAACGCACAGAGAAAAGAATTGTGTGTTTTCAGTGATGCTTCTACCACTGCCATTGCTGCTGTTGCCTATTTAAGGACCACTGATACAGATGACAAAGTAAACGTTGGTTTCATTTGTGGAAAAGCCAAGCTCGCTCCGTGCCCTGAAATTACAATTCCAAGATTTGAGCTATCCGTCGTTGAGATGGCTGAAAATGTCACAGATGAGATTGATGTCAAATTTGATTCTGTTACTTTCTAGTCAGATAGTAAAGTTGTTCTTGGATGCATCCACAATGAATCTAGAAGATTTTATGTGTATGTGAACAACCGACTACAGCGTATAAGAAGATTCACATGCCCAGAGCAATGGAAGTATGTTCCTACTGACCACAACCCTGCTGATCATGCTTCAAGATCTATTTTAGCTGAAAACCTAATGAAGAGCACATGGCAAGTCACTTGTTGATCCTGAATCTGATGATGAAATTTGCCCTGACGTCAGCATTTGTGCCTCTAAAGTTGTCTGCCATAAACTTGACACTACATACTTTGAGAAGTTTTCAGACTGGCAAGGCCTTCTACACACTGTTTCAAGACTAAAACACATTGCTCACTCTTTCAGCAAAGACAACAAATAAAAGGAATGCAGAGGATGGCACGACTGTCATAAACCACATTCAGTAGAAGATCTACAAAATGCTAAGGAGGTCATAATATGTAGCCTGCAGCAGGAGACCTTTCAGGATGAACTAAAGTGCCTTGAGAGAAAAACAAACATATCTAAGAACAGTCCTCTCTTCAATCTGAGCCCATACATAGATGAGTCAGGCCTACTCAGGATTGGTGGCCGCTTATCCCAGTCAGCCTTTGAGAAAGATGAAGTGAACCCTTTAATCTTACCTGGTCATAGTCACATTACAACCTTACTCATTCAACAGTATCACTCCCAGGTTCGACATCAAGGATGCCATTTCACAGAAGGTGCTTTGAGAGCTGCTGGTTTGTGGATAATTGGTGGCAATCGAAGAATTAGTAGCATTATCCATCATTGCATCACCTACCGCAAATTGAGAGGAAAATGGCCGATTTACCTATAGACCGCCTGAGTACTGATCCCCCTTTCTCTTATGTCAGACTGGATGTTTTTGGACCATGGAAGATCACAGCATGACGAACTAGAGGAGGTGGAGCTAACAGCAAATGCTGGGTAGTACTATTCACATGCCTGAGCATAAGAGCTATACATATTGAAGTGATTGAATCGTTGGACACATCAAGCTTCATAAATGCTCTACGGAGATTCTTCTCCATTCGAGGACCAGTTAAACAGATATGATCTGACTGTGGTACAAATTTTGTTGGGGCATGCAAGGAACTGAAAATCAGTACAGAGTACAGATAGTCATAATGGATGCACTTGGGAGTTTCAACCCACCACACTCACCGCACATGGGAGGCAGCTGGGAACGCACGATAGGCATCACAAGGCGCATCCTTGATTCTATGTTGCTGAAAGTCAGTCAAGCAAAACTCACACATGAGGTTTCAGCTATAATAAATGCTTGTCCATTAATACCAGTATCAATGGATCCAAACAATCCTCTAACCCAAGCAACACTTCTTAAACAGAAGACTGGTACGCTTCTAGCCCCAGATGGAAACTTTAACGAAAAGGACCTCTACATCTGCCAGTGGAGACAAGTTCAAAGTTTAGCCAACACCTCACATCAATGGGAGAAGTATGTATCTAAACACTTTACACAATCGAAGAAAGTGGCAACAAGAAGAATGTAACCTTCGACATGGTGACATAGTTCTGCTTAAGGACAGTCAAGTTAAAAGAAGTGAAAGAAGTGAATCCCCCGTGGGGATTGTACTAAAAGGATTTCAAGGAAATGATGGAAGAGTCAGGAAGGTTGAGGTGAAGACAATAAAGGATGGAATACCAAGGGTCTATCTCAGACACAGTCCTTCTCTTGCCTTCAGAAATGGAATAAATGTGGACTATATGTAAGTGCAATGATGATATCTTACAGATGCCAGGCGGCGAGTGTTCTGGATCATCTATTTGAGTTTAATGTTTCTTCCTTTTAAAATATAGTTACCATAGTAACATTCTAAATCAGTTAAATTCAGTTAGTTGCCTTCAAACTTGCCTTAGAACTTCACACTACAGTCTTGTAGCAGCAATTCATCTTGTGATCATCTGTAGAAAGCATTGTCTGTACGTTTTTATGTTTAATTTGTATTTTATTAGTTGTTTCTAAAGCTATGAAAGCGCTATATACCATTAATAACAGTAAACTGAGACACTGTATTCTTAGAGATAACTATAGCTGCACTATTTCTCCTTTCTGTAGTTTCAACATGCACAGTCAACGTGGTGTGGAATAAAGCGGCATACTCCCACAAGTCTACATGTTGGAAAGAGTTTATCTACCTGTCTAACTTTGGGAAGAGAGACACCAGAGTGAGGGCAGAATAATTCATTTTTATTTATTTATTTAAATAATGTACAGCAATGAAAATTGGTACAGGGTAATTTTTTATTTATTTTATTTCATATCGTCTTTAAATCAGCCAGGTCCACATGGAAGCCCGTTTCTGCCACTGAATATAAAAAAAATTTAAAAAGGTAATTGTGAGTTTTTATCTTACAATTCTGATTTTCCTCAGAATTGCGTAATACAAACTTGCAATTCTGACTTTTTGTTCTCAGAATTGTGAGATATAACCTTGCCGTTGCGAGTTATAAAGTCCAATTCTGAGTCAAATTTGAAATGCGAGTTTATATCTCACAGTTCTGACTTAATGACTTGCAACCCGCGTGTTATAAAGTCATAAACTCACAATTCTGAGAAAAAGTTTATCTCACAATTCTTAATTTTTTTGTTTGCAATTGCAAGTTTATATCTCACAATTCTGACTAATTCTCAGAATTGCAATTTTATTTCTCAGAATTCTGAATTTAAATCTCACAATTCTGAGAAAAATTAAGAAATGTGAGATTAAAAAGCCGCAATTACCTTTTTTAAAATTTTATTTTATTTAGTCTCAACTGCTATGTGACCAAGTATGATATAGCATGTTAAATGTTTACTTCCATCTCATCTGATTATATGAGACAGAATTCACAATATTAGATATTAATTGGCAAGTTATGTTCACTTTTCTTGCTGCATAAAACTTTTTGCAATTAACTTCTTTATGAGCATCCTTTGACCACATTTCATAACACATTGTTATCCCACTGTGGGGTTTGAAGCTGTCATAATGCCGCCTCTCAGTATAAGAAATGCTTGTCACGTCAGTATGCGCCTCGGGTAGACATGGTTGAGTGTCATTCATCAGGACCTGGCTGTGGAAAATCAACAGCATCGATTGTTCACATATCTCCTGCAGGGACTGAGCAGATGAGCCACAGGATGCTGCAAAGGTATTATCATCAGGAGCGCTTCCCATGCTGTTATCTATGGCGACACTAACCTGTCTCATGAACTGACTCACGCTGCTTTGCTACACAGCCCGACCTTGATGCATCTTCAAAGTGGCGTGTTTTAATTTCATGGATTTACCTGGCAAGCAAGACGAGCTAGTGCACATGAAGGTGCTTTTCCACCATCTATTTTGCTTCAGAAA
This sequence comes from Acrossocheilus fasciatus, assembly GCA_036784905.1. Classification (NCBI taxonomy): domain Eukaryota; kingdom Metazoa; phylum Chordata; class Actinopteri; order Cypriniformes; family Cyprinidae; genus Acrossocheilus; species Acrossocheilus fasciatus. Next base: position 20,592,583 of record CM071957.1, on the reverse strand, counting down.
TGACCCGCCTCTTAAGTGGCTTCAGTAGAGGTGGAAATCTGTCCTTGTTTTCTCTTTTCTTCTCTGTAAGAGTGCCATTCACAGGCTACTGAGACTTGCTGTAATCAAGTTTGAAAGATGGGCTTGATTGAGAAGGGGCTCTTATGGGTGAATCTGATATGTAGCCACCCACATCTGCGGCTGCCTCTCATTCAGATCCCTCGGAGACAGCGAGATAATGCCGTCATCAACGTGTTTGCATATAGACAAAATACTATATATGTATATATTATGTATTGCATAAAATGTATTTAGTTATTGTAATTTTTGTAGTGTTTGTCTCAGTATGCAGTGTTTATTTATTGCTCAAGCAAGCCTAATAAAAAGGCTGTAAACAGCGGTGTGTTTGACATTTGCAGCAAGCTCAAGGCAACACAGAGTGAGCGTTCTCCGATCAAAGAAATTTGCCCTTTTGATGCCAATTTTTCTATTAGGAAAGTGACGAGTGAGTGTTGCTTGATCCTAACTCGATGCTTCTCTTTTAAATGTCCCCAATGATGATCTGCAGTGCAGTTGTGTCACAAAGACATTATAACAGGACTACTTTACTTAATACTTTGCTGAACTCCAAAGAGACCACAAGCACTTTAACAATAAAAGACACATGCTAATATTAAAAAGAAATATATTTTTTCAATATAGCAAATAGATTCAATTTAAACTTTTAAATCCAATCTCAAAATATATTTTGGACAATATACACTTCAAAAGTTTGGGGTTAGTAAGATGTTTTTTTAAAGTCTTGTATGATCAATAAGGCTGCAATTATTTTAAATAAAATATAGTAAAACCAATAATATTGTGAAATAATATGGTAATTAAAATATTATGTATATGAATATGAATGTATATATGAATTATGAATATATATGAATTTATTCGTGTTATGGTAAAGCTGAATTTTCAGCAGCTGTTGCTTTACATGATCCTTCAAAAATCATTCTAATATGCTTTTAATATGCTAATGTTCTAATTTGATGCTCAAGATGCATTGCAAACAGTTGTACTGCTTAAAGTCCGTGTGAACCGGAAGTTGCTGCCGACTTTATTTCAGTGTAGTGATGTTTGTTTCAGCGGATTAACTTGCACGGATTAATTGTTCACATCAAGACTAGCAATGTGTACGGTGGCCGAGAGCTCAACGCGCTGCAACTTCAGAAAGCACATGCAAATAAATGTGTTGTGAGCTTTTGCAGCGCGTGTGTTGTAAAATTGACAAAGTTGTTTTCTTAATTTGCAGATGTTTTTTTCTATTTGCAGCACGTTGAGGTCTCTCGGCCACTGTACATGTGCGCTAATAAAGTAAATTTTGATTTCATGTGGACTTTAATATTTTTGTGGAAACTGTGACAATTTCAGGATACTTTTAATGACCTCAAAGTGACAGACCCCAAACTTTTGAATGGTGGTGTAAATACAATTTTTATGTTATATATTGTATTGTATTTTAAAATGTTTATTAGCAATACATTCTTTCTTTGGCAATTTGTACATACATGAAAAACATATTTTTATGCAGTCTCTGGGAACTGAACTCCTGATTTGGTGTTGCCAGTGCTATGCTTTCCCATTTGAGCCATTTGAGTTTGTATTTCCTTGTCTAATACTTTATTTTAATATTAACTGCATCAAAACCTTCCAAATTGTTATTTTCTTTCACATGTGAAATAATGTGCCAGGGCTTGTCATTTTTCTTTGGAAAATGATGACAGACATTTCCCGAACTGGAGGCTGGTTCACCAGCTTTCCTTGAAGAAGCAAGAGCGCTAATTGCTACATTTAGCACACACTGCGGTGGCCTCTGAGGGGGACGGTACTGTGATAACCTAATAAGAACTCGGCACAGTGTTTTGACAGAATATGACATATGTAAGTGTTCTTTGGGTTGGTACCAACTCAAGGGCCCATCTTAAAAAGAGCTCTCTAGTGAGTGCTGCTGATTGTACTGAAATAGAATGACAAACCAGCATGAAGCCGAGTGAAGAGCGTCTCTCAAAAAGATAAGGCATGACATCCGTTAACTTCATTTAATGGCATTCGCTCTCATTAAGGATAGATACATGGCTTCATTATGATGACGAGTGCAAATTTGCTCAAAATTAAGCCCTTTTCCTCTGGGATAGTCCTGCTGGCTTTCGTAACAGACCATTTATCCTACTTTAAGCGAAAAGGATGATTTGACAAAATTAGAAAATGCATGTTTTGTTAGGTTAAATATTAGATTAGCGTATTAGATATCAATTAGATATTAGACTAAAGAATGTGCTTTGTGTTTCACTTTTTCAGCAGCCATTACTCCAGTTTTCAGTGTCACATGATCCTTCAGAAATCGTTTTAATATGCTGATATGGTGCTTATCAAAGTTAGAAACTGTTGTGCTGCTTCATTAATAAATATTTAGTTTTTGTGTTTTAAATGCAAAAATGCTTTCTGCGTGAATGGCCCCTAAACATAGGCGCTTGGGCTCTAGTGGTCAAATCGCACTGTATATGGGGCCATAATCCAGGCCTACTTTTCCCATTATTCCTTATTGAATCTTGAGAATTTTGTTGGGCAGGCACTGGTATGTGGCTGTTGGATAGATGTCATTTTTTGTCCTCTAAACACTATGTAGCATTTTATCTGTATTGATTTAAGTATTAAGCAGACGCTCTGCTTTGGCTTACCCTGTCGCTGCTGGCTTTAGAGGTGGACTTCCTGTCTGGCAGTGCTGTCTGTCTACAGCCAGGATCTCTCTTGGGACTCAGGCCAACACTCATCGGCCCATTTAGAATAGTTTGCGCCATAGACTCGTGTTTTAGCCACTAGATAGAGAGCATTAAACAAAGTGAAGTGCTTTCATGGGTAGAGAGGGGAAATTAGTCTCACGTGGTAATGGATTGGATGACTAGAGTGTTTTTTGGGATAATGAGGGCGGGTCCTCATGTAGCACAGCTGTATGTTTTGTTCGACATGTGCCTTCTCTTTATACTCAAATTGAAGTGGCTTTGCTTTATTTTAGCTGCGTCGTGTTGTCATGGGCTCACAAGGGTCGGGGGCTGGCTTTGATTGTTTATATATAGCTACTGTATGCATTAAATGTCTCCAAAGCAACTGAGATCTCGCCTCCTACACGACACGTGCAAAAAAAGAGCGTCGAGCACCACAGAGCAGTGATGACAACATGCAATCTCCAAAGCAGAGAAAGCTACCTAATCTCATTACGCTCCCTCTCTCCTGCAAAACCACGAGCTGTTTTCATCAGTGCCGGGATTATTTATAGACTGTAGGTGCGAGCTTGTATATTCCAAAGGCCTCCACCGATGCTTAGACGCCTGCGTAACCAGAGAGGAACGAGAACAGATGTTCCCATCACAAGTGAAAGGTGCATTTCTGTGGCTGTTGAAGATTTTGGGAATATAAATAGAAATTGGCCATTTTATAAATAAATTTGGCCATTTGCGTGCAAGTACTTAGTAATGTGTGCAGCAGGAGACGTAGGTGTGTGTTTACACCTGTCATGATTGACAGTTTGGTTAGAATGTGCTACTACACAACACATGGAGAAAGCTGTAAAATAACCAGATCTAGTCTAATAGTGTAAATGAATGGTGTAAATAAAAATAAGCATTGTGCTTTCATACTGACAGTGTGAAACAGAGCTGATATCTGGGTGTTAAGATTTTTGTGAAAGGAAGTCTTGTATGCTTACCAAGGCTGCTTTGATTTGATCAAAAATACAGTAAAATACAAATTTTAAATTTTAATAATATTTCACAGTATTTCTGTTTTACTGTATTTTGATCAAATAAAAAATGTCTTTTAAAAAATCGAACTTTTGACCAGTAGCATATACAATGATTATCAGGAACGAGCTATTGAGAAATATCATAAACTATATTGGTATTACAAAAATAGTCTGATTGATGAATGTACAACTGGTGATGATAGATGCACAAAGCATTATGTTTGCATTTTCTGCTGAATTCTGCGCACACGACATACAGCAAAAATAGATTCAGTGTCTACTCCACTTGCAGCTACGCTTCTGCTGTGCTGCTTTTGTGGGCTGTGTTAATTCTGTATCCTGTCAATATGGGTCCTGAAATAAAAGTGAAACAGGCCTAGACTGTAGATACAGTATGAGATATGAGTCAGACAAACTAACTAGACATACTCTCTTTCTTCCCTCTTCCTGTAGATTGAGGACATCATCACACGCCTCCAAGATGAAACTGAAGGTGTGCCTGTCAGAACGGTCAAGAGCTTCCTGTCCAAGATTCCCAGCGTTGTTACAGGTATACTGGCAGGAGTGGGAAAGTTTGGGTTAAAACTGGTGTGTGATTTGATAGAACAGTACAGTACAGTTTAATTGTAATTTTTTAAACAATTTCTTAGCAATATTTTCTATACCTTCAGTAAAATAATCAATATATAAGGGCTAATGTACAGTCAGCTAATGTAAATAAACAAATACATTCACATGAAATATTGATTTTAAATAATTTAATTTGCTTACTTGCTTAAATTAGAAAATCATCAGTATAGCAACAAGATGAACACTGCATGATTTGCTTGCTTGCTTGTATGTATTTGTTTATGAAATTCAAGTTATTTATTCTATTGGCTAGTAATATTTGGCTTTGGCTTTTCAGCCTGTTTATTTTCTCTTATCAGAATTATTTTTAGCAGTCATACATGATTAATTTATTCTGTAAGCAAAAGTGTTTCATAATAGGTTCACAATAGTCTTCATCTGATTTTAATAAATATATATTTCAAAAGTATTATTCTTTACAGTTGGTGTAAAACTTTTTTAATGAGGAAAAAGTTACTGAGTGCACCTTTCAAACAGCAGTTTTCTTATTTATCTAAGTTAATGATGCTTTTAAAAATATGTTCTTAAAAATTGATATCACTGTCAGTGCTGATAAAATATGTACAGAGGGTTGTGCTTAGTTGCCAGGGCATTTCATAGATCAGAGGGAGGATTTTTTTTTTTTTTTTTTTTAAATCGGTGACAGATCAGGAGCCATACGCCCCTGTGGTCTCCACCGATCCTACTAACCACTTTAACTTTCACAGATTCCTTTAGTGTGTGATAATGAATGCTGGAAGAACAGTTGTTTGTCCTTATAAACCCTCAAAGAGAATAAACTTTAAGATATGGCTTGATTTGCACACATCGCTAAACACAATTACTACAGTGAGCAGCTTTAAATGGATGCCCGCAGGCCCACATCCAGATAACTAATAGCTGATTTGGAACTAAAGCGTTGATGTTATACATGATTGAGGTGGTGTTAATGTAGATTTAGCTTGAATGATCTGACACGCATTGAATTTTAAACCATAACATGTCTTGACACACGTGATGATTTTGATCTTTATCAAGGCTTTGAGAATTTATGCATACATTTGCATGTGAAAATAAGGTGATATGTTTCCCTGTTTTAAACGTCAGGTTCTGACATTGTTCAGTGGATGATGAAGAACCTCAACATAGATGATCCTGGTAGGTGTTGATATGAAGAAAGATACACATCTTATTGATGATTGCAAATCGTTTGTGAAAGCAAATGCATTAATTTCTGTATTTACAGCGGAGGCCATACACATCGGCAGCCTGATCGCCTCCCAAGGCTACATATTCCCTATCTCTGATCATGTTCTCACCCTCAAGGATGATGGGACGTTATACCGCTTTCAGGTGTGCTTATCCTTCTACCATCACGTGGATTGTATCCTGGCAGCTGTGGTTTCCAGGATGTGATCCTGTTTCACTTCAGCACTGCCGAGATTCTGAATCCACTGTGCAAATCACACCTAAGACACACTATGAAGAAGCTCCACTGACCTTTACACCTACTGAACAAATAGAATCGTGTTTGATCAGTGCAGCTGCCTTTATTAAGCACTTCTCTATATCGGCAGTACATCACTGAGATTTATTTAACATACTGTATATACACAACCTGAAAGAAATGAGTACTTTTATTCAGCAAGGATGCATTGTGCATTAAATGGATCAAAAGTGACAGCAGTGTCCGATTTTTGTTATTTACAAATTCACCATTTATGTATACTGTATTTTTGAACAAATAAATGCAGCCATGGTGAGACTTTAAAAAACATTTAAAAACATTTGAACAGTTGTGTTAAGGTTGTCTATTGCTGTTCATTTAAAGTGCCCCTATTATAGGTTATGAAAGATTGATATTTTGGTTTTGGGAGTCCCCAACAACAGGTTGACATGCATGCAAGAAATACTTATTTTTACCATATTTGCTCAACGATTAAAAAAAAACCCCTCCTTTGCGTGACGCTAATCTGCTGTGATTGGTCCGATTGGTCGATTTCATTTAAAGCAGTGCACTGCTGCTTTGTGTACAGCGTTACCGCAAAGCCACTAGAAGGCAAGCCTGCAACCATTAGCCGAAAACGCGTAACGGCTAAAGCTAACGCTTCCAATCTCGCAGTATCTGCTGTTCTTCAACATGTTTTACACTAAACAATACTTTTGGAATTAACTATTTTAACAGTTTACCATGAAATAAAAGCCGTTTTATGAGAGAAGTCACTGACTTTTTGCGACAGGTAGGATTTAGCTTACGGCACTTCTCATTGGCTGCATCCGAAAACTTAGGCAGCTGCCTCGCTGCCTTATGAGACAAAGACTTTGCAGGCAGCGTTTTTGCACGAAGGCATCTCACGAAACTGATTTCGGACAGGCTTCTGAGGCAGCGTAACGGTTTAATGATCTACAACAAAATAGAGAGAGAGTTTTGGTGATAACTAAATGAATATTTAATTACTCTAATACTAATTTCTCGCTAGAAATAACACACGGTGTTACGCTTTCTCCAATACTAAGTAATACAGACCCTCTCATCTCCCTATAGTAAGAACATCTGGTTCCCGGGGAAACAGCTATTTTTAACGCTCCAAAAGTGGCACCTGGTGGCAACAAGTAGGCGGGACATATGCTAATGTTTCATGTTGACGTCAAAATGAAACGGCTTAAAATTCGTTTTAAAAAGGACTCGTTTCAATGATTTAGAGTCGACTCTTTCTTTTGAGAGACAATAACTTTATACACGGTGCTCTTTCAGATTTAAAACTTTGCAGAATGTTTTCATTCTCTTAGATCTGTGTTACACACTACATGAAAGGTAATTTTCAAAAATCCATAATAAGGGCACTTTAAGATCTGAGGTGTTAATAAGTATGTCCTCCAGAAAAAGGGGGGATACTTATCTGATAAAGGCTGATCCTTAATTTTTCAGTGATAAGATGATTAGTGAGGAGATGGCCAAGGGCACATCTTCCTTTGAGCGTCATTAGCTCATGTAACTCTTATGTTTCACAGGAGAAAGGCTGCTCTGTAAAGCTGTGAAAAGCTCTGTCATTTCATTTGGAAACGATTGCAACATTGAACAGATTCTCTTCAGCCAAAGATTTCTATAATACCTGGAGAAAGCTATCAATTTGCATTCCCATTCATCTCAATGGCAGTCGCTCAGCTGGAGCTTGACAGCTTGATTCGAAATCTGCCATCTTTACTCATAGGCACTCAATTATACTGATCCACCATATTTACCATGTAAATCTGGAATTTGTCTTTAAAGAGACAAAAAAATAAATAAAAAATCAGTCACATGCAAAGCATTTACTAAAATACAATTAAATGTTGGTGCAGGTGTAATGATTATGCATCAATACTCAATTACAGTTCTGAAGTATCTCGTTAAATTAATATATTCTCAATATCAACCAACACACCAACTGTAATTTATCCAGAGTTTTAGCCAAATTCTCGGATAATGGCATTAGGCTATCTTTCCAATAAGCTTGATACAGTATCAATAAGCCAATGAATGAATCTGAGTTTCTTTTGTACGTTCATTAATTACTTAGGAGAGAATTAGTGTTTCTGTTTCTCTGGAGTATGGCTCAGCTCATTGCCTGACGATAATGATCTCAATGCACCATCATTTGCTTTGTGCTGCCTGTAGTCTTTTAGACTGGCTCCACAAAGGCGAGGGAGTTAGTTCAGTTGTTACAAATGTTGTTAATAGCTTTCATAACATGAATATCTTCATATAATAACTGCACGGAAAAAGAATCACAATTGCAGCTTCAGCTTTGGCTAGTAAACAGATGGCAGACATTCTTAGTTCTTTCAGACTCACACTTGATTTTAAATAGAGTAGTTACTTTATTTTAGGTGGCCTTAAGTACTATGATTTAAATGAATCTTTTGTTAAAATACGCTTACTGTGTACATACATGTTTTGACATTGTTCTTATATTTAAAAAAAATAACTGCTTGTAATACATCTGTAATTAATTTCTGTAATTACATTCATAGTTACACTGTTGACCCATTCCTTACACCTTAACCTACCCTTAAACCCACCCATACCACCAAACCTTTCCTTAACCTTACCCATAACTCAATAGAAGCAAACGTGTTTTGCAATAAATAAGAACACAATAAGTACATTGTACTTATTTTTTGATCTAAGTACACCTAATATTATGTGTGACCTCTGCTTTTAGTGACAACGTTGCTTACTTTCAAATATTTGGTTACAATTTATTTTAAGGTGTCCTTTTTACAGTGTAATTATACATTTAAGTACGGAGTAATATTAATTAACAGCATGATCTTACTATATGGTTAGGATTAGGGTTTGGTTTAGGTTTATTTGCATGTAATTATGCATAATGTATTGTTATTATAATAGTAAGTACATGTAACATGTGTAACAAGGACATCAAAGGAAATCTAAATGTAAAAATATGAGAAATGAGCAGCGCAATTGAATGTATTTTGGCTAGAATAAGTTTGTTCACACTCCAAAGTCTGCCTATTCAATTTGACAATTTTGCTAATCTACAAAAGAGTAATCATTACTCTCTTTCCCACCCAGGCTCCATACTTTTGGCCCTCTAATTGCTGGGAGCCAGAGAACACAGACTACGGTAAGAGAAGGACCCTCCTGGGCATGGACACAGTGACGTAAGAGCACACATAGCTTTACCGCAGATGTTTTTCAGAGAGCTAATACAACTCATTAGGTCCCAGAGACGCTGGATACCCAGTGTTCAGCCCACAGTCTGCTTTCCCAGGATTATTACAGCTCTGTTGGACAGCCGAACAGTCAGAGAGAACTGCCGAGCATTAGTAGGTGTATGAGAATGTGTTGACTGTGGGCAGATGTTCACTGATGGTCAATAGTGACTCATTCTCAGTTCCTACTGTCTGTAAATTGGCCAAGCAGAGATGATAGATGCAGAGGAAAATACTAAATCCAATCAAGGGCTTACACTGGATGTGTGTGCGTGTGTAGGGGTGGGATTATACATGACGGTTGATAAGGCCAAGTTTCTTATGGCCTCTTGTCTGTTTCTCTTTTCTCTGTCTTGTCTCTTTCTCTCTCTGTTGCCTGTCACAGCCATCTATCTGTGCAAACGGACCATGCAGAACAAGACCCGGCTGGAGCTGGCGGACTATGAGGCGGTAAGTGACCCACTGCGATGACAGCCGACAGAGAAAATGGAAGCGGTTTGCTGGCAAAAGCATCTCAGTTTGGATTCTCACAGCTATTGACAGATGTTATTTTATACCCAAAAATACCAATTATGAGCTCTTGTCATTGAGAATTAAAGGTGAAGTGTGTAATTTATTTCAGTGATACTTTCTCCTGTCCTTGAATAATGTGCAGAGGTAACGATAAGTAGGTCATTTGTAGATTGATTCCCTCAAAGAGCGTAAACTCTGTGCCTCTGTGGAGCTTTTGACATTGTTTTTGATTTTTTGATTGTGTGGTGTTTTTTTTTGTTTTGTTTTTTTAAGTGGCTTGAACAAGGACCTCTGTAATGCCTGCTTCAGTCTTTGCTATTGAATGCTCATTTCTGAACTTTTTGTTGTTGTTGTTGAAATGGCATTATGACATGCAGATTGACTGAAGAGACTATTCTGAGCTGTGATGCCAAAGTCAGCATACTTTATGCTTTTTAAAAATATTTGTCTCAATTATACTATAAAGAAAAAAAGTTGCTATACTATTTATAATGTATATTTGTATAAAAGAAAGAAAACAAATAAGAAATATAAAAATATATACATTTTTATGCATTTTATATGCACAATTCTATATAAAATTTTAAGTTGGTTAGATTTTTAAATGTTTTGAGGTCTTTTTTTGCTCATCAAGGCTGCAATTATTTGATTAAAATTACAGTTAAAAACCATAATATTATGAAATATCATTACAATATAAAATAACTACCTGTTTTTAATGTTTTAAAATGTCACTTATTCTTGTGATGGCAAAGCTGAATTTTCAGCAACCGTTACTCTGGTCTTTAGTGTCACATGATTCTTCAGAAATCATTCTGATATTAGATTGACTGATTTAGTTGTCTATTATCAATGTTGAAAATAATAATTTTGTGGAAACTTTGATAAGAATATTTTTATGTCTTTGATGTTTTTAAGGATTATTTAATGAATGAAAAGTTCAAATGAACAGCATTTATTATAAATAAATAGATTTGTAACATTATGCTAAAAAAATTATAATATTTTGCTGTCACTTTTTATCAACTTAATGTATTCTTGCTTAAAATATAATATATAATAAAATATAATTTCTTATTAATTATTTGTAGTAGTTTCTTTAAAAATCAATAAAAAAATACTGTTTGTACCATTTATTCTCATATATATGGCAGAAATACTAATAGTAATAGAGTTGTAGTATGCTTTTCCAAATTTAGCCGGATATATAACATAGCTTTCCTTACATATGGATGAAGCGAAAGTTAAATGTTGTATTTCTTTCACTTACTCATTTATCTCATTCAGGAGAATCTAGCGAGACTACAGAGGGCTTTTGCAAGGAAGTGGGAGTTCATCTTCATGCAGGCTGAGGCACAGGTCAAGTAAGTGCTGTTGTCAGGACAACTATGCAAACACTTGCTCTCACTCATACCTGCTCTCTTCTGTGTTGAAGACACATCTACCCTTTGTTTTCAGCCCACACACATTCACACAAAGACATACTGTATATACACAAGCCCTCATTATGATGTAACATCATAATATTGCTGAAGTGCAGTTGTTAGTGGCGAGACGTATTAGCATGTGTGTTTGATTTGGAGTGGTCCTCATTGATTGAAGCAGTCTCTCGCTCTTCAAACACCAGCTGAAGAGCCTCATCTGATGGCCGAGGGCTGCAAACACAAGTCAACCCTGCTGTGATTTTTGATCATCAATCTGTCGCTATCATCACACAGTACCCTTTTCATGACGCAAACCCCAATTTTGGGGAGAGCAAGAACAGAAGAGAAAGAGAGACGAATGAAAGAGTCTCAGGGCTCAAAACCAGGATCAGTGAGAGATAGAGAGAGTGATGCAGCAAATGTCAGTTACGTAAGAGTGAAGTGGCAGGAATGGAAATGAATTAGCTCTGCTCGCAGGCAGGTTGCAACTTTGATGAGCACAAGGGCTTCGCTCGTTGTCTGTTTTAACGTGCGAGTGTGTGGATTGGGAAGGTTTCCTGCTCTTTGTTTAATATTAATGTCTTGCAGCTTTGTGTTTTCTTTGACTTTGTAGGATCGACAGGAAAAAAGACAAAACGGAGAGAAAGATTCTGGATAGTCAAGAGAGAGCCTTCTGGGATGTTCACCGTCCTGTGGTGTGTGAGGGGTGGATGCAGTGTGGGACGGGTTTCTGTGTTTCACACTGTAAAACTGAAATACTTAAAACACCATTGGGGTTCCTCAGATTACCACTTTGGAAAATCTCAAGGCTCTTTTTAAAAAGGCCAGTTCTTGCTAATTGGAACCCATAAAGACTTGTGAAGGTTCCTTCAGTAACTAAAATTAAACTCTTTTGGTCACATTTAAAATGCAGAGTTCCTTGAGAACATAACAGGATACTTAAAGGGATAGTTCACCCAAAAATGAAAAAAAAAAACCTTTATTTTAATAACGCAGTGAATTCACAAGTGTCCCACAAGAAATATTTTGAGAAATCAATGGTAACGAAAAACAGTTTGGTAACTAACATTATTAAAAGGATCTTCTCTCATGTTTCACAGAAGAAAGTAAGTCGTACAAGTATGGAACGTGAGGAATGATGACAGAATTTAAATTACTGGGTGAACTATCCCTTCATCTCTTTTTCATTTTAGCTGTTCCGATAGCTTATAATAATGAATAGAACCCCATTGTAACATGTTACCAGATATTTAAGCGTGATTAATCATAGTTAGCAGATCTGTTAACACATTGTTAACAAGAAAATGAAACAATATGTATAATTATTGGATTCGGCAATTTGTGTGAATCAAGATTGTAATGAAAAATGTGCGTGTCATCTATTTTTATATGGCTGATTTACATGTGATTGCGATTGACAGCCTGGGTGTGTCAACACCACAGAGATGGACATCAGGAAGTGCCGCCGCCTGAAGAATCCTCAAAGGGTGAAAAAGGTGCTTAAGCTTTTAGTATTTGTGTGTGTGCTGTATGAGACAGAGGGTGTGTCTGAATGCATTGTGACCCGTCTCCGTCTCTTGTGTCTGTCTCTGTCTTGCAGTCAGTGTATGGGGTAGTGGATGACACACAGACTCAGAGTCCTGTACACACACCCTCCCAGCCGAGCAGCAAGGACACCAGAGAGGACGTAGAGAAAGAGGTGTGTGCGAGCGACGGTGTGAATTTGATTCTTGACAGCCTCACAGCAGCTATTAATATTTAGCACGATCACTCACTTGCTCAAGTGGAGATGCAGTGAGCAACGGTATTCTTTCTCTTTCAGATTCTGTTCTTGAACACACAGTTGGATCGACACTGTATGAAAATGTCCAAAGTCGCTGAGACGTAAGTCCTCTTTCTCGATCTGTCCATGAAACTCAAACTTTTCTCAGTAAATATTAATACTTGCCATTAATAATGGGTTAATTAAGAAACATTATGCTTATTAAAGATGGGTGTCATAAAGAATTTATTGGTTCCAGTTCAGATTTCTCTTTTGGTTTTATTAATGTTTCTTTTAGTACTTTAGAGAAAAAAGAAATGCAATTCCATTTCCAAATGGTTAGACTGAAACGTCTATTGTGAACATTTTCATAAGAATTGTTTTAGAGACAACATTTATTGCATTTGACTAATTCCCAGTAACTATACAGATTAAACAACAATACGAAAACTACAATTCTGTCAACACATTTTATTAATTCTTATAAAATACTTCAGACAAAACTCATGTGTATCTTTAATTACAAGATGCCAAAGAGTATGAATTTCACTTTACAACAAGCAGTTAAATCATAAGCTGTATGTGTTTGATTCATTTATTTGGGAATCAGACTACACTGGTTGCGCTGTATGTTTTTGATAAACTAAACAAAATCAGGCTCATAAGAACTGTTGATTCAGGAATCGAACCACATTACATTTAATGCTATAAATTGCGGTTGTGTGGGAAACTCTGTCAGAGTATTTCAGTGTACCATCCACGTTTGCGGAGGAATACATGTGTGAAAACAGTTCATTTGGTTCCAAAAATAAAAAACAGACAAAATTCCTTTAATACAATGATTTGAAATAATAACCCATTTTTGAAATTCCACCCATTTTTGCAGATTGATGAGCTACACAGAGCAGTATCTTGACTATGACCCCTTTGTGACAGTACCAGATCCAGCTAACCCCTGGATCAGTGATGATGTCACTTTCTGGGAGCTAGAGGCCAGGTATGAAAAAATCTCTCTTCATTGATTCCTCTGTTCTCTAGTCTAGTTTTCATTAGAAACTAGAGAGTTAACTGAGAGTCTTTGTCTTAAATTTTGAGAGCCTTAACTGCTGCTGAGGAAATTGATTACGTTGATCATTTTTAGGGTCACATTTGTCAAAGCGCTATTATCTGTTTTGTTGTTATGCTTCTTTTGGTTTTACTTCGAAAGTCTTGTATCACTATTATGTTGTGCTTTTGTTACTTGATTTCTTCTCAAATTGGGGTCAATTTTAAAATAACATGGAGGTCTGCAGACAATAATTTATTCATTTATAAAATAAAATACATGTCCTGTAATGTTCATTGTGATTCCGAATGCATAGGCTTATTGTAAAGTGTTTCATTTAGTTAATTTAGCTTACACACTTTCTTCTTTGGCTAATGTGATCCCGAATTTTTGTGCGCGTTTCATACATACTGTGTGAGCGAGGTGTTTTCGTTTCGATGAATGGGATGAATTCTGGGATCAACACCACACAGCCCATGCTCCCATTGTGAAAGCTGTAATCTGTTAATATGAACGTATTTGATTTGTAAATCCGGCATTTTGCTTGCTGAAAGCAATGACTGAAAAGTAGTAATATAATAGCATGCAGGCATAGTCAACCAGTTGCGGCGTGCGAGGAGGAGGAATCTACAGAGAACTGTCAAAGCAATGCAAATATAATGTATGAGGACTGTAGAGCACGTCAGTAGGGAAAAAAAGCCCAAACATGGACATTTTAGACAATTTAGCAATCCCAACCAGGACATGTCCTGGAAAAAAAAGGACGTATGGTCACCCAAGAGAAACTCTAGGATGGCAAATTTGAGAGTGTGAGAGGACTGATAATGACATTATTCGCAGAGCGAGTGTCATGTCTTCATAGTAACAGTGACTACTCTGATTGGTGGAGCTCTCTTTGGGATTGCGACTAATGTAGAACCTCGTTCTGAATATCACAAGTACTTTTAAGTCTGCTGAAGTCTTTGTTGTTTTGAATTATATAAAACACTGCAGGTTCCTTCATCTCCGCTTGCCTGAGCCGTTCTCACAGCTCCTCAAAGATGCCCTGACAGGATTTAAGGAGTACCTCCCACACACCCCCTCATCCTAGTGTTTCATTTCTGGGTTTCTTTCTATGTATCTGTTCACATTGTTCAACAATGTGACTCTTGTCACTTAATCATGCAAAAATGAAGTTGACTAATTTACCTTATCAAATTAATTAACAGTTGTTGGAATTAGGTTTTTAAAAACGATTAGCATTCCTGTGGTGGTTTACTTACTGTTACTTATTCAAACACTAATTTACAAGATATTATTAGACGTGATTAAGTGATCTCGTGTGTACACACACACACACACACAGTCTCTTTCTCTCTTTGTTTTTAACCTCGTCTTGCTAATATGACAAACAATGGTACATTGTGTTGTCAAAGCACTAGCTGCTGTCAGTAGATATCGCAAAGAACAATGCAAGTTAAATAAATAAAATACCGTCTTTCTCTTTCTCTTTTCCTCTCTCTCAGTAAGGACCCGAGTCAACAGCGAGTCAAGAAGTGGGGCTTCTCATTGGACGAGGCTTTAAAGGACCCAGTGGGCCGTGAGCAGTTTCTTAAATTCCTGGAGTCTGAATTCAGCTCCGAGAACCTGCTGTAAGTTTTCCAGCACTTTATTCCTCTGTCCTCCTTTCATTTGCACTTCTGTGACATTTTCCCCTCTGTCTTAACCTCCCACTCTGCTATTAATGACTTGCACAAAATGTAGCAGAATAGGACAAGCAAAAGGTCAGACCTTTAATATCACCGATGAGAAAGAGTGAGTAAATCCACTGATGGTACATGATCATTACCACCTCCAAAGCATGATCGCTGATGCATTGTGATAAGCTACTGCAAACCACGGGCGTCGTGGGGCAAATGAGGCAGCAGCAGGCCCCAGGAGATGCCCAACCAGGACAACAAGGCCCCGAAGGGAGCTGCAGAGATAACGCAGGTCACTGGAGCCGTAAAGTGACTGGGCGAGAGATAAAATGCTGCTTGTCTCCATGCATCTCTCATCCCTCTCGTATCTCTGCGTATCCCCCAGCTAGGCATCTAATAGCCTCTGTGGGGGCTGTCTTATGTTTGCCAGTCTGTGAGGAGAGTGAAAGTGATGTGTCCTCTTGACTGCCTGACTCTCCCCTGGGCCCATTAGGGCCTAAACCACTTCTACACTGCAGAGATCTATAGAGCTACAGAGCAAGTGTGATATGAGAGTAGAAGGAGTTACTGGCCAATTGCTTTCCTCTATCTGGCATGTCGAGGGCTATGTGTGTACTGACTTCCATAATTAACCCAGTGTTTGTTCCTGAGGATTTTGGGAATGCCATTGCCATCAGGGCCAAAAGTAACACATGCCAAGTGCTAATTGGGAGTGAAAATTAGCTTTAGGGAGGGAACTTGGCTGTGGAACAGCAACGTAATGCATGATTGAAATCAGATTGTAGATAGTCTGGCCTTCACTTGTTTACCATAAAATTTAACATAAATGCCTGAAGGTTTTTCTTCTTCTTCTTCGAACTTCATGCATTGACACATATGTGCAATATTCCTCACATGGAAATAAGAGGTAGAACACCAAAATATGAGAACAAAATCATGATGCCACTGACCAACGTTACAAATGTTGGCACAGAAGAAAAAAAAATGCTATTATTCAAAAGTTTGGGGTTGGCAAAAATGTTTAAATGTTTTTGAAAAGAAGTCTCTCACCAAGTTGACTTTTTAATAAAAAAGTATGAGAAAAAAGTAATATTGTGGAATATTATTACACTTTAAAAACAACTGTTTTCTATTTTAGCGTATTTAAAAATGTAATGTATACTATATAATTTATTTATATGATGGTAAAGTTGAATTTTCAGCTGAATTACTCCAGTCTTCAGCGTCACATGATCCTTCAGAAATCATTTTAATATGCTGGTTTGCTCAAGAAACATTTCTTATTATTATCAATGTTGAAATCAGCCGTGCTGCTTGATATTTTTGTGGAAACCATGATCATTGTTTCAGGATTCTCTGATTAATGGAAAGTTAACAAAAAAAAGTCATATTATAAATGTCTTTACTGTACTAAATAAAAATCCTACTACACCTAAACTTTTGAATGGCAGTGTATATATTTAGAATTTTTATTTTTACAAAATTAATTTGATTTGCACCATTCTTCCATGACCAATACTCAACAGTGTGTGCATTATTATTAGGCACGCTGATATTCTGGTCATATTTTTTGTCAGAAAAAAAAAACAGATGGAGAAGAAAAGATATGTTAACTGCAAAATAATTAAAAACTGAGGTGAAGAATTAGGTGTGAAACTATCAGGAACCATTTAGT
This sequence comes from Acrossocheilus fasciatus, assembly GCA_036784905.1. Classification (NCBI taxonomy): domain Eukaryota; kingdom Metazoa; phylum Chordata; class Actinopteri; order Cypriniformes; family Cyprinidae; genus Acrossocheilus; species Acrossocheilus fasciatus. The sequence goes on along the minus strand of CM071957.1, from coordinate 20,575,391 downwards.
CTCCAGAGCCACTATTTTCCAGAACTGCAACCTTCCGGAGTCTCCAGATATGCAATGTGTCAGGTTCTCAGAGACTTTGCTTGGGTAAAAAATCCTAAAAAATGACTCACTTAGCCTCCTGACTTGTGAAGTGTACAACAGCGCGAATTAATGGGGCCGAGCCCTCTACTATTGATGCTTGGCAGTGTTTTTTCTTTAACATACTTGATTATATAAAGACTAAATGACTTGTTTTGTTTTTTCTTTTTTCCCTCCCCCTCTCTCTCCCTTTTGACTGGACTCTTTAAAATATTGATTATATGTCTGTTGTTTTGTTTTTGTTTTTTTTGAATGGATGTTATGATGTTGTGTGTAAAAAACAAACAAACAAAAAAACAATAAAAAGTTGATAACCAAAAAAAAAAAAAAAACCAGACTCTCACTTAATAAGAATCACATGCTGAAGTGTTGTGAAATACATGAAGACTGATTTTTTGATATAGGCTTTATAGACAGATAAGTTGAGAGTGACTCTTGAAGGACCAGCACCACATCCTCATCCACTCTTTCAAGAATTTATCTTCCAGAATCCAGAATTTTTTACATGAACTCCCAAAACTTACTTTCAGTCTGAGTTAAATATCTTTTCTTTTCTTTGTTTTTGGCTCATTTTATCTGTAAAAGAAAACATGCCTAATAATTATGCACACCTAAATACTATTTCCAGTATTTTAGTATTTTAGTATTTTAGTATTTCCCTTCCAGCCTTCATGGACAAATATATATCACTTATAAATGATTAAATACAACATTAACAGCAGTTATTAAGATTGATGTGATTTGAAAAATATGACCAGAATATCAACATGCCTAAGAATTATGCACACACTGAACAGCTGACATTTATTATTATTTTCTCTTTAGGTTCTGGTTGGCTGTGCAGGATATGAAGTGCCGCCCCCTGCAGGAAGTGGCGGCTCGTGCTCAGGAGATCTGGCAAGAGTTTCTCGCTGAGGGAGCTCCCAATGCCATCAATCTGGACTCGCACAGCTACGAGCGCACCATTCAGAATCTAAAAGACCCGGGCCGCTACAGCTGTGAAGATGCCCAGGTGAGTAACTGTCACAGGAAGCACTGCTCAACCACTGATGGCTTTTGTTCCTTTTAACAATTTCCACACCCTTTCTGCACGTTTGGAGAAAATGATCCTACTGTATGAACTAAATGGGAAGAAATCTGGAGATATCTAACAATTGCATGTTTTTTTTTTTATGTCCAATAATCATTCTTTTCACAGATGATGTGAAAAGAATGATTATTGGACAAAGAATGATTGAGGGCTTTTAGGTTTTTTTGGTGGACGGAGGAAGTATGAAAGCTGCACTTAGGGACAAGTTGTGCCCAAGGCAGAATCTTTTTCATTCTCTGAAATTATGAAATAGGAACTTGAGGGCTTTGGGCTATTCGGGGAGATTGATGTACAATAATGCTGATGGATCATCTGTTCCTCGTCCTTGTCCTCATGGCTCTGTTCAAAAGAGTTTGCCTTCTGTCTGTCTCCTTCATTTATCTACATTTACATGATTGATGAAACAGACAGAATATAACATGCATAGCAATGTTCAGAACCAGGGTGAAAAGTCTCTCTGGAATTATCAAATCCATTTTATTCCAGAAACTGAATTTTCTGAAAGCAGTTAGCTTGTAGTGACAAAGTAGAATAATTGAAGAATGTGTTGCAGAATCCGCTGCTTAGAATCTGTCAAGGTACTTGCTAGGAGGCTGTCAAGTGAATTATGCTTTTTTTTTTTTTTAATAATCTGTAAGGAAAAAGAATATGCACCTTCATAGGCAGCGGCGAAGTCTAATTAATCCTGCTGCAAGATATACATTATCCCTTGGGAGAACCTACTACATATTTATTCATGTGTGCATATGCGATGGCATGATTGAAAGGAAATAGAAGCCGGATCATGAGGACAGAAAGCAGTTTTTGTTCAGATTCTTGGCTCTTTCTCATTACTTTGCAATGAGGCACTTTCCTTTCGTCCAGGCTGCAAACTCACTGTCAGCCTCCAATGTTTTTTCTCTTTCAGGACCACATCTACAAGCTGATGAAGAGTGACAGCTACCCTCGTTTCCTGCGCTCCAATGCTTACCAGGACCTCCTGCTGGCCAGAAAGAAGGTTCGTCTCAATCTCCAATCTCTCTCTGCCACGTGTAATGAATCTGAATCATTTTTCTGCATTTTTGTTTTCAGTATCGCTCAGTATTCTTTTTCACAAACCATTCAGCCATAAAAACAAAATTCAGTGCGCTCCTAGAGTACTGTAAGGGAAGAAAATGTTGAAAAACAGAAAAGATACTAATAATTTTCTGACAGGACTTTTTCCGTTAAAGGAATAGTTCATCCCAAAATTAAGATTGAAAATGAACATTTACTCACCCTCATATCATCCAAGATGTAGACGAGTTTGTTTCTTCATCAGAATAGATTTGGAGGAATTCAGCAGTTCATCACTTGCTCACCAATGGATACTCTGCAGTGAATGGGTGCCGTCAGAAATAGGCACATATCAAACGCTGACGAAACAGTCTTAAACAGCCCTAAATGAATTTTGATGTGACAGTTTTTCACTGAAGGAAGCATTTTTATTATTGACGGCACCCATTCACTGCAGAAGATCCATTGGTGAGCAAGTAATGCTAAATTACGCCAAATCTATCCTAATGTGAAACATTTTTCAGTGCATTTTTCCAAGTCAGTTCTTTCATAAGAGACATAATGATTTCCTTTTCTTTGCATGCAAACGAGTGTTCAGTGTTCAGCTTGCACCTATTAAAACATACTAAGCCAAATTAATATTTACTCATCAAATGGCCTACTTACTCCACTGCCAACTTGTAATGGTTAAACATGAGCACTTAAGAGTCATTCTACAGTTTGATTGTGATTATTTCAGATTAACATGAATTTTCTTGAATATTTTTTGTGTTATCCATTTACTTTTATTTACTAACACTGTAACCTGGTGTTGTGCACTGTATCTTCCCCATTCCCCTCCATTAACCTCGGCTCAACAGCCTGAGACTGAGCAAGGTCGACGCACATCCCTGGAGAAATTCACTCGCAGCGTGGTGAGTGGCACCTGTTGTCTAGAAAAAAACAACCATCGTCAGTCTTTTTCTAGATTTATTTCAAAATCAGGCTTTCTGGAAAGTAGTCAGACCAGATTAAAATAGTATATTTATGTATAAATATACTATTTGTTATATTTGGAATTTACTGATGAATATTATTAGTCGAATCCAAGACCACAACTTTTAAACGGTACTCTTTAAAGTCCACATTTAATTAATTGTAATTGTGTTTCAGGGCAAGTCTCTGACAAGTAAACGACTGACAGGCCTCATGCAGTCCTCCTGACGAGTCCTGCAGTTTGCAGTTTGTTGGGGTGGAAGGATTGTGGCCATGACGGACCACATGTATGGACCACCCTCTCTCCGAAACCCACCCGAACACCGCACAGCTACCGACTCTAGATGGCAGCATGCAATAAGTCCAAAAAAAGAAAAAATCTCCACACGGCGACAGTGCTATGTCTATTAAATCAGTGACTATGAAGACCGCATACATGAATGTCAGATTTATCAGTACCATCTAGAGAACCATTTTACGTTTATTTGATATCTACAACCAAACTGCAGCAAGGACCGGACAAGGTCTCCCTGGATTACTGTTAAAAAAACATTCATTGTCAGATATGAAAACAAGGTGTGCTGTAATGTCAACGCTAAGCATTTAGATGAAGTGAGGATGTGTCTCAAATCTTCAGAGCATTCCAAAGGAGTGAAGAACTTGACAAGGGCTTTCAGTGACTGTATTCCCTCAGTCAAGGTTTGCACAGAACTTTTCGCCATATATTTTTTGTTGGGACAGTCATTGAATATGAAGAATGAAAGTGGAAATGAAGGGGTTTGGAAAAGCACATTATTACTCCTGCCATTTTGAAGAAACTAGGATTATACTCACCTACTGTATTAGCACATGATACTTCTAACTGAGATGAGCGAAACCTTTTAGACTCAGTTTTATTGAGGAAAAATAATAAAAAGTGGTAGTATTTCAGTATGATTCAGAGCACAGAATATTGCTTTTGCACAAAAACGGCGCCAGTGAGGAATGCTGGATCCCGGAGATGCAAGTCCTGCTTTGTCAGTGTGTTTCCTGAACAGCTTTACAGCAAAACGTCCAAACAAATAACAGAAGTTGATTTAGGAGCGTCTATTGAGGCCTATTCTGTAACATAAAAAAAATCTAAATTGACCCTTCGCAAGGATTTTGATTGACAGGCGATCTGACTAATCATAACACCGAATCCGCCATTTTTGTCCGACAGGAGAGTAGATTAACTTCGGTGGACTTGAACTTGAAAAATGGTGTGTATTGACGTCTTTCCGCGGATGAAACAAGATACCTTCTGAGTTCTAATGTTCTTTTATGTTGATTTCATGCTATAACTAGTCGGTTCATATACCGCTTGAACTGAGGCACTACAGCGATCTGTCACGACAGCCACAAAACAGATTTAAAACAAAATTTTAAAGCTGAGACTTTGTTTCATACCAAAACTAACCTGCTCTGTCTTGTCTGTCAGCGTGTTGTCAGTTTCCTCTTTGCTCCGTGATGTATTTTCACTGCGTGAGAACAGGATGTGTGGCGTTAGAGCGCCGTGTCTTGTCGAACAACAGTAATGAAGGGGGGCGGGTCTTTGCGAAGGGTCCATTATGACATAAATTGAAATTATGAGATTCAATTATGAGATTTCATAATACCTGAGGAAAAAAGTCGAAAATAATTCAATTATTAGATAAAAAAAAAGTCAAAATCTATAACAAAAAGTTACGAAAACTGACAAAAAATAATAATTATGACAAAAATGTAATCATTTTGATTTTATCTCATAGTTATGTCTTAGTATCTCATTTTGACTATTTAGTTTATAATTATGACGGGTCAAAATTATGTGATACTAAGTCATAATTGGTGTTAAGTCATAATTATTACAAAAATGTCAACTTTTATGACCGAGTGTGTCATAATTGTGATTTACCAAAGCATTTTTTTTTTCTTGTGTGGCAGAAATGGGGTTCCATAAGCATCTGATATCACTGTATGTTTGAAACCAATACATTGGTCCTTATAAACTATGTTTGTCCTTGCTTTAATGAATGGTATTGTAGTGTAGAATGTAAGCGCTTAATGTTGCTTGGTGTCGGTGTTGTGATTAGTATGATGATGATGATTTGCTCTGAACACAAACATATGGGGATCACAGCCCTTCACTTTCAACATATCAACAGTAGACAGTGTTTTTGTGGGATTGCTACCCATTAGAAAGGTGTTTTTCAGTGCAGGACACCCAGTCGCATTTCTGTATTTTTTGCTTGCGTCGTTTCCTGAAGCAGCATCACTGCCAGAGAGACATAGACTTATACTGCTGGAACACATGAATTCTCTCAGTTGTCTTTAGCCCACATATTTAAACGCATATTCAAATGGCAGAACAGAAATGTGTGCAGCTGATATAGCATGTTTCCTTTACACATTTTCAGGTAGTTGATTTGTTGACTCATAACTGTACATTAGGTTGAAATGGAATGTATAGACTTTGCAGCAATCCTGGATATGGAAGATGCTGTGTAGAATACTGAACGTGGAATATAACTTAGAGGCACAAGTGCCATATTCAGCACAAAACTATGCATGAAATATTTCTAAAAAGTTTTATTGCTTTTAGGCTTTTTTTTTTCATTGGCAAAGATGAGGATCCAGTAGGTCAAGATAATGGAAAGTAGGACCTGAAGTCCTGAGACATTCAATAAACATTCAGTTTGGAGAGCTCTGGAATGCTTTTTCATTTTTCTCTGCATGGACAGCATTTTGTGTCTCACATGTTTAGCTCAAACTGTTTGTGATGGTCCATTAAACATCTATTAAAAGTTGAACTTAGCAATACACATATAGCTACAGTACATCAGAGAATTGTGCTTCAATAAGCTAGATTTGACTTCAATAAAGCCAGTGTGGTAGGATTTCATAATCATACTGAACTGAGATAAGCACCGAATGACATTACAGAGGAAGGAGGCGTCTCTGCTCATCTGTTTATGTGTATGTGCTGCTCTCTAGTGGTAAGGATGGCAGGAATCGTGAAATCAGCATTGACTTGGTTTTACCTTTATTTTTTTTTATTAAAATTTACATGACAACAAAGATAAAAGAAAAAGACAAGAAATAATAATAATAATAATAATAATAATAATAAAAAACTAAGTACAAAACGATTCTTGTGATTGCAAAGGATTAAAAAGTCAACATTTGTGTTTGAATACAGATGATTATATACAAGAAATGTCATTGTAACAGGCTGCATTTTTCTACTTTTGGACTAGATTAATTCATTTTGTAAGTTGGTACACAAGTTGGTAAAAAGTGAAAGCTGACTTAACTTAAAAAAAACTGAGGAAACCCGTTGCCTTAAAATTATTAAGTACATAATAATTAAAAAAAAAAAAAAAGTTAAGTGAACTTGACAGTTCAATTAACTTATTATTTTTATTTATCATTTACTTAAAAATTTTAAGGAAACGGGTTTCCTCAATTTTTTTAAGTTAAGTCAACTTTCACTTTTTACAGTGTATAATGGAGCTGTTTCTAGCTTAACCCCGGGTTATCGTCTTTTAAAGCTTGCTTTCAACCCTGGGCAATGAAAAGTATTGCACTTTTACTTTAGAGGCGTATTTAGCAGTGGGTTATGAAGCCTGGAGCAAAACATCTGGAGTTAAATTCCCTTTCAAGGAGTGCAACAGTGCCCGTCCACTTTTTTAAGTGCCCTTGGTTCAGATAGTATTTTCCCATAGGATTTGTAGTTCTCATTAAAGAATTATAAGCTATGAACATTATAAACTTTGATTTGAAGCCAAAGGTACAAGACTGGTACCAGACAGCTTTAATGAGGATAAAAACTATAATCCCATGAAGCATTGTGAACGAGCCAATTAAATTACAAAACAATGGAGAAATATAAAACTAAATAAGGGGTCTTTTTGGTGCAGTTTGCTTTTGTGATTCTCTGGTGGAAATGTCTGTGCAGAATCATGGATAATGTTGTATGGTATATGGTGGTAAATGAGGATAGCAACATACCACCAAATACCATCAATTAACAACCTCACTTTAGTTTTGTTTTTTTAGCAATTTATAAGTTAAAATCGTTAAAAATCAGTTCCCGTACAGAGAAAATGGATTTGGGTTTTTATTTTGTCTGCTGCACTCTATATAACTGGTAGTTGTTTAGCAAAAAATAACCAATCATAACCCTGAATAGCACCTGCCCATTAAATATTCATATTATAGGCAAATATCCATAAAAGAACATTAACCCGGGGTTTACAAATGTACAGTCTATTACAAAACATGAAAAAAGGTACCTGAAGGTTTATTTTTAGAATGGGTTAACCATTTTAAGTGCGAAAAGTCATAATGTATCAGCTGTCTGTTTTGTTTTGTTTTTCTAAACAAAAATCTTATTCCAAAGGCCTAGCTATGGCAAAATGAATGGACTCTAAACATAATCAAACTATTTTGATTTTGGAACCTTTAATAATTTTTTTAAACTGAAAAACAAATGTAAATGTGATGTAGATGACCTTTTAAAATAGATAAAAATGCATAGCTAAAATATTCAACAGATCGCAAGATCTGGAGAGTGTTGATGAATTGGCTCTGAAAATAGAGCCTCTAATGTATTATACAGGTGAAGGAGGTGGGAATGACATGAGAGAATGTCCAGATGGAAATAGAAATGCTAATATATCACGAGAAAAGAAATACAAAATGGAGTGAACAGATGTTTCACTCAGAGAGGTATGAAGGGCTTCAAACAGGCGGATGGAACAATAAAAGGTTCTAGGACACACAAACCTGGAATGTTCCTGGAGCATAACCAGATATGTCCGACACAATGTAACGAAAGATTAGTCTAATGCATTCACATTTAATAATTACAAAATGTAACCTAGAGAAAAAAAGCTGGCTTGAAAAGGCAAAACAAAGCATGCAAGTACTATCGTAGCACAAGGAAAATCATTATATGATGGCTATCATGTCATTTACCAACCACACGATTGTCTGCAAAATTATATATGTAAAAGAACAAATGAAGACACTCAACAGCATTATTTTCCAGTCCTGAAGTCACAGCTAAGTGCTGCTTCAATACATGGAAAAACTATTTTTTGCCATTTAAGTTTCAAGATTGCTTTCACAATAACTCTCAGATACTATGCTCTAAATGACTACCTGAATGATGATCCCAGTAAGAAAGATGAGCTACTAATCATTTTATCCTCTTTACATCAAACAGTTTCTTGTTATGAGCCAAAAATGTCTTTGCTAGAAATCATGTGGGCTTACAAACATCATAGACACATTAAAAATATGATTAAAGTGAATAGAAACAGACTTAAATGAAAAGGATTTTGCTTTATACCACTGGTCTGTGTCTCGTTGCACGTAGAGAAGAAACAGCAGATAACTTGATCTAAAAATCTGCTATTTGTTAAAAATAGCTTAGAATGTGTGTATAAGAGGTTGATTATCACTTCATTCATTTGTAATATTATAGTTATTGTGCTGGTGTTGCTATTTAACTAAGTACTTTTTATATATAAAACGACTCATGTTTCTAGGTAATTGGACAATCTGGACTCAAACCTGCCTTTGGATTTGTTAGTGAGCAGGATGTGAGGTAGACTACCGACTGCCTAGACTTGGTTGAGAAAAATGTTTGTAACACAGAGGTAGAGGAAGACTCCACTGCACACTACTATAGGAGGCGAACTACAGAGCAAAACCAAGACAAACATCCATCCTGAGTCTGCTGTGCGTGTCTGTGTGTGTAACTGTGTAGAACCTTCTCACAATGCTTACGGCTCTCCGAAACCAGATGCCTTATCCTTCAACAGATCAAGACACAGATGACAACTCCAACTTCCTGTGGATGAAACAGATACTAAGGTGACTCACATGTATAGCACGTGTATTTTTTTTAATGTGTGGCTGTTTGTTCATCTATTTACTTGTCCATGTGGTTTATTGTAAATCAGTGTCATATATATATATATATATATATATATATATATATATATATGTATGTAACTATGTTGTACAGGGGTCTTCAGTAATGGGTCAGTAGAATTTCATGGGGTCAGTAAATTACTTTTTTTAAAGGGGTCATGAACTGAGAAATCAAAATTCCTTGATCTTTTGATATATAAGAGGTCATTGTGCTATAAAAACAGTCTGTACGTTTCAGAACTCGGAACTTTCTCGTTAGTCTAAAAACAGTTAATATTGAAGCAAATCTGCCAAACGACTGCTTGTGGATATATATATATATATATATATATATATATATATATATATATATATATAGTGTGGCTAAACACCAACTCCGCAGAAGATCATCAACGCCTGCTTCTACATCACTGCCTGTTTAGCCTCGCCCACCAATTTGTGCGTGTACTAGGTAAATGACAAGAGACGCAAATGCAAGTCTACACAGAAACCAAACAATAAACTTTATTTCATGAGCTTTATTTTTTTCCAGACAGCATCAGAAAGCACTTGGTCCTTTATTCACTTCATTTTACCATGGATTTTTTTTTACAAACAAGGCACAATACGATGCAGGATTTTCAGAAAGACTGAAACTAAAAGACGATGCTGTGCTGACTATATTGTATCTGATGTCGCTCCACAGACTGGACCACAGTGCTCATCAATGTAGGACGTTGGCTGTCCAACATACACAACTATTAGCCAATCATAGCAGTGGGTGTTTACTTCAGTGTCTACAATCCACGCCAATTCAAACATTATTATTATTATTGCATGTTAACCATTATTAATGCATTCATATTATTATAGGCCAGGCATTACCAATATCCATCTGGCAGATTTAAGAAGTGAAACAATGCAATTTATTAATGATTTTTAATATCTATTATGTTATTAACTGCTGTGAAGTGATCTTACCCTCGGGTGGCTGTGTCATGGGAGGCTTCAGGCAGTACATGTGGTATCCCCGATCACAGTCATCACAGAACAGAAGCTGATCCTACAAAATTAGAGGGCGTCATCGAGCTGTTAGCTCACACACGCTCAGCCATATGAGCAAGCTTGCTGAAACATGCATACTAGCAACACGCTGCGTCGATAATATCAAACGAGAAAAGAGAGCTTTGAGAAATCTTGTCTGAGATGTCAGATCACCTATAGTATTTCTTTATGCTCACACGCTATTTTACACATCCCCTAGGATTTAACACTCACATCGTTCTCTGAGGTGCCACACAGACTGCAGGATTTACACTCGATGCACTGCCACTGGTACGTACGAACAGCCTGCATCATGTTGTCTGTGAACTGCAGACATGAAGGATGGCCTGGTGAAAGAGAAAGATGAAAGAATAATCTGACAGAAAGAAGAGAAGCTAAACTCAGAGTATTAGATTATTTTCAGATGTACTTTGCTATAATCAATTTAATTTAGAAAAGCATAAATCAACATAAAATGTCATAAGACTAATCATTAGAAAGATTCTTAATGTAATTTATGTACATTAAGGTGGATTGATATGCAGATGGATGGAGGTATAGACAGACAGATAGATAGATAAACAGACAGACTTGATTTTTTTCAGATAGATAGATAGATAGATAGATAGCATTAAAGGCATAGTTCACCCAAAAATGAACATTTCGTCATCATTCACTCATCCTCAAGTTGTTCGAAACCTTTATGAGTTTCTGTCTCCTATTGAGCACAAAAAGAAGCCAAACAGTTGAGGGTAGCCATTGATTTCTACAGAAATCAATGGCTACCATCAACCGTTTGATTTCCAGCATTCTTCAAAATATCTTCTTTTGTACTCAGCAGAAGAAAGAATCTCATAGAGGTTTGGAACAGCTTGAGGGTGAGTAAACGATGACAGATTTTTCATTTCAGGTGAACTATCCCTTTAAATTAATAATGACGGGAACATGAACAGGAAAAAAAAAAAAAAATTCCACACGATTCATGTGGAAGGAACAAACAAGTTTCCCCTAAACACCTCCACCTTCTGTTCTGCCCTCCACACACAGAGAGAGGGTAAGCACAGGTTTGGAAAATGCCAGATGGTTCTGTAACCTCACATGTCTGTCTTTCTCTCTCTCTCTGTCTTTCTGTCTCTTAGGGAGGTGTCAGTTCCTCGGCCTGCTCATTTCCTCAATGAAACTGTGAGAACAGCAGGCTCCTCTTGCTTGGATGCCCAGTAAAGCATGTGCAGTCTTCCCAGTTTGGAAAGCATGTGGAGCCTTGGCTTGAAGTCGGATGTTATGTGAAGCTCTTTCCCTACAGGGAGTTTCATAAGCGTTGCTACCTCATTCCTCTTCATGGCTCTGTCCCTGGTATTCACATGCAGAACCATGTTGAATATATTAAGCCACATTATGCCGACATTTAGACATACATCGTTTGTCTTGATTTTATTTCTTGCAAGTGTAGGTAAACATGCCTGATTTAAAGGGATAGTTTACCAAAAAATGAAAATGACCACATAATTTACTCACACTCAAGCTAAGTGTAATGGCTTTTTTCTTTCAGATGAATACAATCGGAGATATATTAAAAAATGTGCGGGCCTTTCTCAAGCTTTTCAGTGGCAGTGAATGGTGGTCGAGATTTTGAAGCCCATAAAAGGTCCATCCATCATAAAAAGTACTCCACGTGGCTCCATGGGGTTAATAAAGGCCTTCTGAAGTGAACTGATGTATTTGTGTGAGAAAAATGCATTCAAGCGGATGATGTAGGATCTAGGCGTAGCGTAAGCTCCAGTGAGAATATGCTAGTCTCACAAGAACCAAGTTTTGTTTACAGCAAAGGAAAACCAGTCTCCTCTTGGCTTATATCAAAATCCTCTGAAATTTTTCTTTACAAATCCTTGTTTTATACTTTCGCAACCAGTGTTTTGTTTTGCTGTCTCCTCTGTGCTTCAGCGTTCGTCACTTCTCACCCTACATCATCGACTAGAGATTACGGTTTATAAAGTTTTAAATATGTGACCCTGGACCACAAAACCAGTCTTAAGTGTCCATTTTTCGAAATTGAGAATTATACATAATCCGAAAGCTGAATAAATAAGCTTTCCATTATGGTTTGTTAGGATCGGACAATATTTGGCCGAGATACAACTATTTGAAAATCTGGAATCTGAGGGTGCAAAAAAATCCAAATATTGAGAAAATGGCCTTTAAAGTTGTCCAAATGAATTCTTAGCAATGCATATTACTAATCAAAAACGACGTTTTGATATATTTACAGTAGTAAATTTACAAAATATCTTCATGGAATATGATCTTTACTTAATATACTAATGATTTTTGGCATAAAAAGAAAATCTGTAATTTTGACCCGTACAGTGTATATTTGGCTATTGCTACAAATATACCCCAGCGACTTAAGACTGGTTTTGTGGTCCAGGGTCACATATGGATATTTTTCTTACACAAACGCATCGATTTGCTTCAGAAGGCCTTTATTAACCCTCTGGAGCCATGTGAAGTACTTTTTATAATAGATGGATGCATATTATTTTGCTTCAAAATCTCGACCACCATTCACTGCCATTATAAAGCTTGAAATTTTTAATATAACCCCAATTGTATTCGTCTGAAAGAAGAAAGTCATACACACCTAGGATGGCTTGAGGGTGAGTAAATCATGAGGTAATTTTAATTTTTGGGTGAACTACCCCTTTTAAGATTTTGATCTTGATGCAATACATATAAAATATGAAAAAAAAATCTAAAATAACTGAAAATAAATATTTTATGTGCAATATTTTGATAAAGTTCTATTATAGTTGTATTGAAATTATAGACTACAATGGCCCCCAAAACTATTTTGACACAAGTCATACTTAAACATGTATGAATGTCTTATGTAATGCATTAAGAAAATAAAAAGCCAAGTTATTCATTGTAAAGAAAATATTTCACAATAATAAGTTTGATAGGTTTCAAATGATAAAACAATGTCCATGGGAGCTGACTTCATAAATGCACTAGAATGACCTTGAACCAGTTGAAATGGCTCATAAAAGTGGTTTGTACTGAGATAATGTTTAGCATCATTTATTTGCAGACTTAGTTTGATATTTTAGTGTCAATCAGACATTTTTAAGTGTGACTTAAGTGTACAAATACTATTAGAGGTCACTTCTCCCCTGTTTTCCTTCCTTGAAACAAAATTAACTCAAAGAGTAATTCATAAAATGTAAAATGTTTAATGTTTTTCAGTAACAAAATCCAGTGAAAGACTTGCAGGCTGACATTTGGAGTAACAGGACTCAGCAGCGGCCACAGCATGGATGACAGGTTGCATGAAGTGTGTTCTGTGTGTTCGTGTGGTTTGTGCCACAGGTCATCATGACACAGAAGCAGTTACAAGCATCATCTCTAGCCATGTTGCCCTTTGGCTTAGTATTAAATGAACTAAAGTTCGAATGTTAAACATTGAAACATTTTCTCAAAGTTTAGACATCAAAACACTGGGAGAAATATCATCAGGAGATGTTATAGAACAACGGCTTTAGCCTGCAACAGTTTGTGGGCCTATATACATTATACAATATCTTAATAAATTATATTATCGTTTTCAAAAAATGAATGCCCTGAAATAGAGACAAGATCGAAAGCAGAAATACGGAACATTTTTCGCAACAGTTTCAATTCAAAAGTGACACATGAGTTCACCATAACAATAAATAGAAGAGCTTTAAAGAGCAAATATAGCTAATTTTGTTCATACAAAATGGATACACTGAAATCTCCCCATATTAACTGGGTGACGTCCCTGTGGCTTATGTGTATTGTGCCTTTTATTGCATGTATTCTGTTTTCTAGTTCACATTTACTGCATTTTCCTATTGAACGTAGGAAGCTTATGTGCTTGAAATCCAGTGTATTATTATTATTATTATTATTATTATTATTATTATTATTATTATTTGCATTTACACATACACAAGTCAAATCCTCAGAGCTGGATCTGTTAACAGAGGTGAATGGTCCAGATTTTATTTGCAAAACAAAGCCTTCATGAGAATCATTGCACATATGCTACAATTGTACCCCTTCTTGTACCTGTCGTTTAAGGAGAGTTTCCTGAATAGTAAAGAGAAGTTACTCCAAAAATACAAGTCCTTTTTCTTCTTCTTACTCAACAAAACTAGGGAGAGGCCAAGTTTCATGTATCCTCCAGCAAACATGGGATTTCAAATTTCATTGTCATTTTTTGTTCTTGTTCTTGTAGCTGTCCTGAGAAAGGAGGAGAGATGGACATTGAAATGCCAACTGGCTCTTACCTCTCTGAAAACTGTCCTCCCTTCCCTCTGGATCCAATCAGGGCCTGGCCTCAGCCCATTCTCTGCCTTCTCGTGATCCCTTTCTTTGCAAATATTGTATTTATCCAGAGGTAGGAAGAAAAAAAAATCCCTCTTCACTATCCGACCTACAGACACATGTTGAGTATTTTCTCCTCCTTGAGGTTTGAAATTCTTTAATTTCTATTTCTAAAGTAAATTTCCACACAGTAGGCATTTTATATTACATGGCGAAGTGTAATCCACACATCGGTAACGTCCCTGCAATTTTCCATGGTGGAAAACAAACAGTCCAGAAGTAATGGCTCCTCCGATAACTAGCACCTCTCAGTATACAGAAGTGTGAAGCAATAAAAACAACATTCCTTAATTTATAAAAGGCTGCAAATTGTCCTCTGAAAGCAATTCCTGAAGTTAACATTGTGTCTGGAGTTGTGAATCCGTTACGCATGCTGCTGCAAAACAACAGGAAAAAAGGAAAAAGAAAAAAAAACCAGGCAGCAGACACATGCCGAGAGTTTCTCTGATGCTGTTTTCTTGAGGTTTCTCCTTTGTCTATCTGTACTGAGGTGAGCCTGTGCTGTCGTCGGACAGAAGCCCGTCCAGGTCGTCCTCCTCAAAGCCGTGAAAGGTGGACGCCTCGCTTTCTGACGTGTCGCCGAACATGTCCAGAAGTCCGCCCGTCCTCCTCTTCGTCCTGGTCCCACCGACGCGATCAGCTGACATGCATGACGGACATATCAGCATCACAGTGGAAACACACACAAGTAACACTGCAGTCAGCTAGGACTCACACTCCTCTGAGCTTTGGACAACTTGCAGTCTTTGCTGTTACTCATACATTAAGGCATTACGGCTTGCATGTCTGATTGCCTGAACATGTGCTTATCTCATTGGTTGTGGATTAAAGTTGCAGCGCATTAATAGCTGTAAGTGAATCATGAAAAGGGATAGATCACCCTAAATGAAAATTCTGTCATTATTTACACACTGATTGATGCTGATGGAACACAAAGTCTTATAAATAATGAAGGAATTTTCATTTTTGTGTAAACTATCCCTATAAACAATTTTTTTTTGTTTTTTTTTTACTGAAGAATACATCATTTGGTCTCTCCCTGTTCTTGCTATACCATTCGATTATGAGAAGGCAATGGATCACACAGCCAAGAAAGAAAAACATAAAGAATGGAAGCATATGAGCAAAATAAATATGAGAATATTTTGCGCACATGAACTGAGATAACTGATGCCCTAAACAGCTACGAATTTTGAGCATGTTAAGAGTTCAAAATAATTTAAGAAAATAAATGTGGGACCCTTCCAGGATCATTTGCTAGCAAAAGACGCAAAACACAAGCACTCAGAGAGATGAACAAAAAGGCCATATCACAAATAAATGCTCATTCTCAACACTGCAGGATTTGGCTCACGTGTCTACACTTGACACAATGCACATTCTAAATGCAAGCATGGGAATTTTTTCTTTTTTTCATCAGAATTTTTTTTTTTTTTTTTTTAAAGACCAATGTGGATTGGTTGTGTAATTACAAAGAGCAAATGTTCTCAGGTCTGCCACCTTGTAGTCTTGGCATCAGCCATGAAAAACGGCATGACTTAACGGTTTCTTCCGTTTCGATCGAATCCCATGACACTCCCACAGCACTTTCACAGAATTGCACCTGCTTTCCCTTCCAAATCTAATTAGAACGAACTGTGATCTAGCCTTGGTCAAAGCAGTCAGAGCAACTAGATGATTTTTACTTAGGCCTATATGTCTTTTGTATGACAACAAAACAATCTTAGCAGTAAAACTCGACTTTTTATATTAGATAGAGATGATAACAAAAAAGATTAAGTTTTTAATGAAAAATGTATTTTCATAATTAAACAAAAAAGAAAAAATATAGTTATTATTTTTTTTATATTTATATTATTCATTAATTGTATTTGCATTATTTTCACTATGGTATATTTTGTTGCGCAAAAGATATTTAAGTAAAAAACGATATATTAATTTTTATATTAAATTTTCTCATTGCACATGCAGGGTAACGGTGCGTTTCGACTGGCACGCAGCGAACGTTTTCAATTAATTCCTATGGAAGTTGAGTGTAAATGCTCGCGCGGTGTATTATGGAATTTAAAGCGGCGCGGAGAAAGCGTTGAGAGTGGCCGAGAGCATCAAAAAGGTTCGGCATTCCTCGACTTTATGCAAATATCCAGCGAAAAATGCAAGGTGACAACCAATCGCTGTGAAAAGATGAAACGCAAACAGGGTGTAAACTTTTTTTTTAAGTGGCGTGCTCTGCCATAAATTTGACATTTATAGCGTTGTCAGCGGCACTGAGTGCATATTTTGACACTGTGGTGGAAACGCACCGTACATCCAAAAGTTATCAAATGCAGTCAGACTGTTACTTTCATACTGTGGTATTTGTGTTACATTACTGATTACATTTTTAGTAATTAATAAGTAATTTATTCTGGAATTCCTTTTTAAAACGACTGAGCGATCTCTCCTCGCATGTTGCTTTTAATCAGCATGTTTGTAAATACTGCAAGAATTCATGAATAAACACCAAGACTGCAACAGATAAACAACTGCATGGAAACAGTGGTAATCTGCCCATCTCTAAACTACTGTGCTGGTTTCCAGGACACAGATTAAGTCTAGTCTGGGTTTAAATCACTGCTAATGGCAACTCTCCATTAAAAAGCCTTTCTAGTAGAATTAATCTGTGTCTGGGAAATCATTTCTATATGACACCATTATACCAAGCCAAACCCAAATCACAACAACTCAAAGAAACTCCAGAAAATAAACAAACAAACATGCTCTAGCAAAAAACACGAAAAGATGGGATATGCACAAACAAGCCGATGAAATGCATGACATGATAAAGCATTAAATGGGATTATTCTTTTGGTGGATACGTATATACCAATATGGGCTTTATTAAATGTACTAAAGCTTTTTCAGATCAACTAAATATATATATATTTTTTTTACATTTCTAGGATATGTAAATGTATATCATTATGTGGTGTTTTACTGTTGTGTGCAAAATTTTCCACACTTAACTCTCTTAAAAGCAAGAATAATGTGTGTGTATAATGATTATTCATTTCTGCTTCTTTTAAATCGAAGACTAACATGTCTTTAAACTACTATGTCAATAAAACTAACATCTGATTTGTAGACAAAGTCTTATTGACCTGACATACAGATACTGTAATCTGGCCCATTTTAGAGCACCACAGATTTTTACATTGATATGAGAGAGAGAGAGAGAGAGAGAGAGAGAGAGAGAGAGAGATCTGAATACTTTTACTGACTACATCTGGCAATTCATTAAAAAAAATCTTTCTTTTTATAATTTCAACCAGATTATTATTGGCTATGCCATAATAAACATCTCCCTCAGAGTAAAATTAAAACAAGATGGAGGTGAAACTACCCTTCTTGATCTAACATGGGCAGATACTGTAACTGTGAGTAATAGAGAATACAGTGATGTGAAGGGACTCACCAGAGCGGCCGCAGTCTGAACAGGAAACCAGCTCCTCAGCCTGGCCTGTCTTCCTGTTAGAGCCTGAGTCTCCCAGACAGAAGTCACAGTAGTCATTAGGGATGATCGCACCATCAGGCCCTTTCTGTGCTGTAAAAAGAGTACAAATTAAAAAGGAGAAGAGAACATAGAAGAACAGTGGCCTATTCCAAACCCTGGTAAACTAAGAAAGCATTACTTTTATTATTTTAGACATCCTAAAATTGTAACATCATGCACACTGTATTATTAAAGAATTTAAATAGAAACATTTGTGTGTGCTGTGTATTTATTTGCTTATTGAATACTACGTAATATCAATTAAAATACTGATATTGAATATGTTGAGGCAGCTCACTAATGTTTGGAATAGAGCAAATACTACTAACTATAGTTATGCTAAAATTCACACTGGGATGTTAACTATCTACCAGGTTTAAAGTTGCAATGTAGCACAAGTAGCGACATGTTATTTCTTCATATTGTAACATACAACTGAGTGAAATGGGTTATCGAAAAAGAACACAGTTCAATCCATCAGTTGTTGATTGAATGAAGGCAAAGGGGCAGAGTTTTATTTTAAGGTCCAATTCTTATGATTAACAAACCATTAACCATGACTTTTGCCTCAATAAACTCCTAATTTGCTGCTTATTAAAATTAGTTAGTAAGGTAATTGTTAAATTTAGGTATTGGGTAGGATTAGGGATATATATTATGTTCATGCAGAATATGTGCTTTATAAGTACTACTAAACAGCCAATATGTTAATAATATGTATGCTAATAAGCAACTTGTTAATAGTGAGAATTGGTCCCTATACTAAAGTTGTTTAAATAAAACATATGAATGGATGAATTGTTCACAATAATGTTATTAATATGCAATTAGAAAACAGGCACAACATTCATAAAATGTCAAAACACTTCTTTTAAATTCAAATGAATATTAACTTACGCTTGTGATTCTCGTGGTGGACAGGAGGAGATTGGGGGATTTCAGTTTCTCGTTCTTCTTCACCCTCCTCTTCAGCAAGATGTGTATGGGTGTAATGGTAGCTTAGTCCAGGGCGGTTTTTGTAACGCTTCCCGCAAACTATGATAAAGAAAATTAGTCATGATGAAATTAATTTTACTGGCAAAAACTTCTTGTTTAGTATCAAATAAGTTATTCTAATAATCAAGCTGGGATGCTAACACACATCTAAGGAGTTCACAAAGCAGCTAGCTGTGGAGTCAAAGCGCTATCACAAAATCTGCATGGCATGTTCTCAGCCTTTGAGAGAGACATGCGGGGTGTAAGAACAGTGTTTAAGGCACAGTATTAGCACTGCAACCCCACAGTGTGTCTTCATGAACACGTACAGGTGCTGCTAGGCGTCGTAGCAAGTGCTCTGCACTGACTGTACCTGTAAATTGTAGGAATTCACAAGTGTAATTGGTAACGAGACCTTCTCAGAGCAAAACTAGGCATATTACATATACATTAAATAACACCTCTGTTGAACGCGGTCAGAATCCGTCACTGATACTGTATGTCTTGGGTGCAATTATGTAGCTTTTAATGTGGTCAAATACTATCTGACTGTGATCCGATCACTGAAAACACGTGTTAATGCTAGTTGTCCTATTAGATTACAGACATAACTATATCATAGTGTTGGATACAGTATACAAATGAATTGCTGTTATTGAACATGTTGGTTTAGGTTGTCATATTATGTGAAGCTCAGCACAGAAAAGATTTGTTTCTCTCTACAGGTGGATGCAGTAAACATGTCAAGCATCTGTGGGTTGCAGACTGCAATACCAGCAAGGTAAGCACACAGTAATAAATTCTCTCACTACAAATCTATATTAAAAAAAAGGATGGACAAACCAAGGAAAGCATGTGTACAGTATTTGAAGAAATTGATATTAGTTTGATTTTAAAAGACAATCATAAGTAACTAAGCTTATTTATATTTAATGTCATAAGGATTTTTAATTAATTTTCAAAATATTTTATACATTACCATAAAGACCATTTACTTTCATTTGAAAGAAAACAAGGGTGAGTCTGTCCAATCAAATTTCAGTGTGATAAGGTAAAGTCCCGCCCCACATTTTGTCTTGATGATTGTTTATTTTACTCTAAAGTAAACTGTATTACAGTTAAATGCTTTTGAATGCTGTTTTTGTGTTGTTTTTAAGTTTCATTGTTACATTTGTGACCCTGGACCACAAAACCAGTCTTAAGTGTCAATTTTTCAAAATTGAGATTTATACATCATCTGAAAGTTGAATAAATAAGTTTGTTAGGATCGGACAATATTTAGCTGAAAAACAACTATTTGAAAAACTGGAATCTGAGGGTGCAAAAATATCTAAATATTGAGAAAATCACCTTTAAAGTTGTCCAAATGAAGTTCTTAGCAATGCATATTACTAATCAAAAACAAAGTTTTGATATATTTATGGTCAGAAATTTACAAAATATCTTCATGGAACATGATGTTTACTTAATATCCTAATGATTTTTGGCATAAAAGAAAAATCGATAATTCTGACCCATACAATGTATTTTTGACTATTGCTACAAATATACCCCAGCGACTTAAGACTGGTTTTGTGGTCCAGGGTCACATTTATGCTTAAACGAGCACTAAGTATCCAACCACAGTGGACCTAACTGTATTAAATGTCTACTTGTAGTATACTTCAAATCTAAAAAGTTTGTAAAAACTGTGCTTGAAGATAATACAATATTAATATAATAAAAGGCCACTTAAGTGTACTTAAAGAGAGTACACCTTCACGACTGTTTCTTAACACACTTAAAAAGAGCATTTGGTCATTTTCAATTCAAATTTAGGTCCCACTTTATATTAGGTGGCTTTAACTACTATGTACTTACATTTAAATTAATCATTTGGTACAATGCACTTACTGTGTACATACAAGTTCTTACATTGTACTTATATTGTTAATAATACCTTTATGTAATTACATATGTTATTAACTTCTGTAATTACATTTATAATTACACTGTTGACGCATCTCTTATACCTTAACCCACCCTTAAACCTACCCATACCACCAAACCTGTCCCTAACCTTACCCATATCCCACCTCAATAGCAGCAGAAGTCTTTTGCAATACAATATGAACACAATAAGTACTTTTGATGTAAGTACATAGTAGTTAAGGCCACCTAATATAAAGTGTGACCCAAATTTAATTTGAAGTACATTTTAAATCACTGATTTATCATTTTTGTCGTGCTTTAAAAAAAGTACACTTAGTTTTATGTGCTGATGAACATACTAATGCACATATTTTAAGCACATTAAATTATGAAACTATAATACACTTTTATTAAATTGCAATTAAAAAACAATTTACGTATGTCTTACATTTAACATTAATTTCAAGTATATTATTTAAAAAGTATGCATGTACTACTTTTTCACAAGGGTAGAGAGATTTTAGTGGTCAGTAATATGTCTTCATCTAATGTGGTTCTATAATCATATTTGTTAAAATGATATTCAAGGTATTCTGTGGAAAATGTGCTTTACTAGTATCTTTCGATGTAACAGATGTTATTTTTGTACAGACTGCTGAATCATAAAGATGGACACAGGAATTATTCAGGCAGAACATATAGTATGGAAAAGGGAAGGAACTACATGCATTTCATTTCCGCAAACTGCACATCCAGTGTCAATCATTCCAGCAATGCAGCAGATTTGAACTTGAACAGGACCTGCAATCTAGACGCGGCAATGAAAAGGCTACGTGTTCAAACTATGCTATTTTAGCAGCGGTGTTATTAGCCATGCGTGATAGCTTTGGCCAAGCAGCGTGGAATATTAGCAGCAGCTACAGAGAAAAGACCGAACCAGCCGATTCATGTTAATAATCCCTCCCCGACATGAGCATTAAGTGTTTAGCCTTGTCATTAGCGTAGCCCACATGTGCGAGCAAGAGCAAGATGGCAACATGGCTGAATACCTGAGTCAGCGGTTTTTGAGTTATGCTTTTGTTTGTATCTGTCTGAAATAGAGGAGACACAAAGCAAAAGAGGAGACAGAAAAAAAAAATACAGGAAGTAAGTTACATTCAGAGAGGCCTCTGGAACCCAAAGTATCTCCTCGGGTAGTCACATGCTTTTGATATTATCACAGGCCACCATGCCAAGATGAGAAACACAGGCAGGTACCATATGAAAAAAATGAAAGATGGTTTTTAGGAGCCAAAGTAGGACAGTCAACAACAGTATATTCAAAATAGTTCAAATCCCACGATTAAAACAGACGTCAGAGACAATAAACATTCTTTATTTTATTTGACAGCAGTGTGGAATGAAAATAAATATTACTATTATGCATCTACTGATTTATACTAATATTCAGTGGGGTCCAAAAATCTGAGACCTCTAATGTCTACTTTTATCACATTTTAATCATTTAATTAAAAATAATTAAACACAAATTACATTATCTGCATTACAATTAATTTGAGTGAATGTCAGAAATTTGGTCACTTGATTAATTGTAAATATTTCTAATTCATTTTTTCTTTTATAAAATTCCTGTAAATTCAAAAAGTTTTTCTCCCCCCGAGTTAAAAAAAAAAATCCGATTTTGAAAATACATTATTTTCTAAGTGGCCTCAGACATTTGGACTCAAATACATAATGCCAAATTAGGTTACAAATGATTTTTTTCCTAATTAGCTTTTCTCTTGCAGTTCAAATGTATGCAAAATGATATATCTATTTCAAGTTGCTTAGACTTTAAGGCACAAATGTTGCATATGAAATTGACACTTACTGTCACACACATAGGGTTTATCCTGATCATCGTTGGCCACTGCCTCTGTTCGCCTGCGCCCAGAGCCTCGACCCTGATCAACAAATAAAAGACAATTACATTATATAATCCCTTTCTTTTTGTTTAGATCAGTTCTCATTCATCTTTTCTTAGTCTCTGCACACACCATAAGTCAGAGAGATCAACACAAGTTTTTCTTTTTCATGCTTTATTTCTCTCTCCGGTGTCCGTCCGCCCTGTCTCAAGCTGTCTCTTTTTCTTGCTCTCACTTGCCTTTCTTCCTTCACACCATCCACAGACTTTGAGTCATGTTCATCACTCACCCTGCCTTTGTTTCGATGCTTCCTCTTTGGTGTGTCCACTTCAAAATCTTCATCGTCATGGAAACCATCCCCATTTTCATCTGCCTCAAGCACCCTCTGCAGAGAATGAAGAAAGTTGGGGTAAGCGACTAGATGACTAAGATCAATGCACTGCACAAGAAAAGACAATAGTCTGCGTATAGAGAAAGTGAAGAAATTTATTGCCATATATGGTCAATGGGGTCCTTAAAATGCTGGCATTTTGTAGCAACATAGTATAAGAAACACTAAAAGTGAATTGTTTTTATGAGTGGGTCATTGCATTATTCATTCACCCGATTCATTCAAAGATGCTGATTCATTCAGGAATGAAACGGCACCTACTGTGTGTTGCTTCTCCTGTGGCTTCGCTTGGAAGCATAAACAGATAATGTAACTGATACAATTGAGTTTAAAATGTAAGTTAACTTAATATTAACTTCTATTTAACTATTGTGTGAAAACAAGATTATACTCACAGCCGTGCATTTTCTTGAATGATATTTGGCTTGTGTGATATTGTGAAAATATATAGTAATGTGAAGTGCATTGTGTAGAAAGCATGCTGCAGTTTGTGTTTTGTTGAGTCTAGTGGTCCTTGCCCTAATAATGCGGTATTGTTTGCCAGAAGGTAGGAAGCAAAACAGCTTGCGGCTGGGGTGGATGGGGTCTCAGATGATGGATTGGGCTTTACAGCGACAGTGAATGGTGGATATCGCTGATTGATGGCAGATTGCATCTTAAAATGATCTGCGCCATCGCCTTAAAATTTTGCAAAGCATCTCTGTTGGGTTTGGTAGTATTTTTGAACCATACAGTAATGCAGCTAGTAAAGTAGCTTTCTATGGTGCTAGACGTTTGAGTGGAATAGTTCCCCATGCAAGTGGCACTCCAACCACAACCAAAATATGACTATTTATCAAACAAAAGTAACTGAAACTTCAGTGATCATCGCTTCACTCTCTTCACCGAGCGCTCACACATAAACACCGGGAGTGTTTGAAAGCGTCTATCAACTGATCCATCACCGTCAGCCGATCCCTAATATATTTGCCCATAGACGGATCCACTGATAGACGCGGCTTTCAAACGCTCCCGTGTGTTTATGTGTGAGCGCTCGGTGAAGAGGGTAAAGCGATGATAATTGAAGCCAATCACAGACGTATCTGTTGAGCACATGAACGCAATGACCAATCAGCGCTGTTTAAGAATCTGCTCAACAGAGCTCAAATCTTTGCAGGAAATAGACGTTTTTAAAATTTCAATACCGAATGGTATCGTGGTCGATACTTTTGAGAACACTACATGCATGTGTCATGGTACACTCATGAACGTGAGACTGACACAAGACTGACACGGAAGAGAAGAAATTGTCGAATCATTATTTTTGTTTTCATTGTGCACAAAAATTAGGGTTAGAAAGCTCTCAGATTTCATCAAAAATATCTTAATTTGTGTTCCGAAGAACGTATATGTTTGGAACGACATGTAAATAATGACAGAATTGAATTTTTTGGGTGAACTATCCCTTTAAAATTGAAAGTGGAAATTCTATATGTGACATAAACAAAAAAAATTATTGATTATTCGTAAATGTATGAATGACAGCAGAACTATTATTTACCATATTTGAATATATTAAAAATAAAAATTGTGCCAAATTATTGATTAGTATTCGCCATTTTAACCAAATGAATAAAATGTATTTTCACCAAAACACTGTAGAGTTCTACACAACAAAAGGGAAGTAGGAGGTATGTTACATTTTTAAAAGTTGATAGGCCTATTTATTTTGCCTTAAAGGCGCACTAAGCAATTTTTGAAAAACACTTTTGACCACAGTGTCGGACCGTGTCCCAAAACACACTTGTAGCCAATCAGCAGTAAGGGGCGTGCCTTGCTATGATAGCAAGAAGAGAGCGCTCAGTTTGAGTGCACAGGACGGATATTAGCAGATCGATTATAGACAGATGGAAGATAAAAAAAGAGGAAAATATCGGAGGAAAAAAACAATTGGTTGTTTCTTCCTGATAGGTGAGTAAGATTGATTTTGCTTTTTCACACAACTTATCTGTGTTGGCTTTTGTTTGAATATGCTTGTGTGTCATCTTCGCTTGTTTCCACGATCGTCGTTGCCAGGGTTGTGTACATACGTGTGGGGTGGAGATTTCAAAATGGGGCGAGGTCCTGTTGGGGTGTGGGCGTGTTTGTTTTGGTGCTTTCAAAAATCAACATCGTTTAGCAAAAATCGCTTAGTGCACCTTTAAATATCCTAATTATTCATGATTATATGGTTAGTTACATTTTATTATTTGTATATTATTGTTTTTTTCCCCTTGCTGTCTGTGAATCTTTTAGAACAGAGCTACAACTAGGGCTGCAAAACGGTTAATCGCGATTAGTCGCATTCAAAATAAAATGTGTGTTTACTGTGTATATGTATTATGTTTATATAAATACACACACAGATATGTATACATTTAAAAAAAATTGTATGTAAATATTTTTTATATAAACCTAACATATATTTCCTTAATATATAGGCTACATGTATGTGTGTATATTTATATATACGTAATAAATCTACACAGTGCACACACATATAGTATATAAACATAAACTTTTATTTTGAGTGCAATTAATCACAATTAATCCTTTTGCAGCCCTATTTTTGGTTTGTGACCCGGCAATTGAAAACCACTCTGTAAGTCTTAATACATTATCGTGCACTTCCAAAACAACTGGAGCTGGATGTGTCACCTGTATTTCCAGTAGTGTCTCTTCCTCTTTGGAGTTATTGTTCCTCTTGTCCAAGATCCCATCACCACGCAACAGTGCCTCCAGGGCCGTGGCCTCTGTCGCAGGGGCTTCTCTCTTGGTCATCAGCTCAGCCTCTAAACATTAAAAAAGAAGTAGAAAATGATAATGTCTGGTAAACAGCCAGTAGAAGCAGCTTCTTTGGACCTTTTGAGGTCCAAATGTTTGAGACAAATTATATTACTTGCATAATATTGTGTGAAAAGGTGTGTTAAAAAATTGTAATACATTACTTAGTATGTAGTATTTCTGTGTTTCTATATGTTTCTTATTATTTACAGGTTTAAATAAAACCTCGGATTAAAATTCCAGATTTTTTCCCAGAGTTTGGACCTCACTGTATATCTAAACAGAAGGTACAATCAGCTAAAGACACTGAGTGCACTGAATCACTTTTCTGAAGTCACTTCATGAAGGTATCGGTTTCACACAGGCAGACAGAGTTTGTGTGTGTATGTGTGTGTGTGCGTGCGTGCGTGTGTTTTCCCCCATCAGTTTGGGTAGGTTTCTTGGACACACCAGTCATCAATATGTTTTTATAGGGTGGATGGCTTTTCAAGGCTCATTAAAGGTGAAAAGCTCCAGGTGCTGAAGATAAAATGGAGGATGTGTGTGTATGGAGGGAAAGGCGGGAGAAAGCTGTGTCTCATTTCCCTCCTTATATCTTTATGATGTGAACTGGTATATCATAAAAATACTATCGAGCACTAGCAAAGGCCTGGATCCACTAAGCATTTGGACATTTGTGACTCATTTACATATGACATAACAGCAAGATCATGCATCCAAATATAGCTGAATCTGACATTTTCAACATTGCAATATCTACCTTATTTTGCAACATGGGAGTAAGCTATAGTGGATATGCATCATGCATTTGCTGTTAGCTGTTTAAAAGTACGGTGCCACTATGAAATATGTGCTTGTCTTGCATTTTTGTTAATCAAGCAAAACTGATTTATGTACATATATTAACTTTCATACATAAATATAATAAAGCAAGACACAAAATACTTACAATATAAATATCAGCAGTACCTTAGGAAAAAATATATAATTTTCCCCTTTACTGCACATGAGGAACATCTGATGTTCACTGGTTGTTACCGTGCATTCTGGGTAGGGAGTGAACATTTCAGTGCAGTGTAACCATTTTGTCAATGGAGAGCCTTAGAAACGGCTGACTCTCTGAGAAGTGCACTTATTGGTAATCTAAGGAGTGGATTGAAACACACCCTTAGGTCTGTCATAATATTTGAATTGTTTTCTGATCTATAATCTGCATCAGTGGAGTTAAAGTGTTCCCAGAAGCTGTGGTTTCTGATGGCCTTATCATGTGTTTGCTGTAAGATGCTCCTACTCCGTATGTGTGTACATGATTGAGAATGCTTTTATGAATCTCTGTCCTTGTCTTTATTCTCTTTGTGTCTGATTGAGCCGAGACACACTCTTCCCCTGGGAGAGGAGCTGAAAATAGCACAGACTGCCAGTCAGGGGCTGATTGCAGCCGCCCATCCCCCGTTTCCAGCCGCCAATCATGAACAAGAGGCTAAGAGAGGTTGATGTCTACAGACACAAATCATAAGGTCTTAATCATCGCAATATAATACAGCACTGCAATATTTATGCATGCCATTAAATCACGACATTGGCACCGAAAAGGCATGCGCTGACTGGAAAGACTATGTACTGCTTTTAATTAAGAATTTAGCAAGATCACTCTGAGGAGTCCGTTTCACATGGCAAATGTAGAGCATAATGAATATATCAGTTTACTGAGATGCAGCTATTTGGTGTTGTCATAGTGGCATGATTATATAGCAGACAAAATAGGCTGATTGAATCAGTTTATTGAATTAGAGGCTGTTCTACATGCCATATCTGCTGTGGAGAAAAAGAAAGCATATGAAGGTTTACATTGGAATCGTGCTTGCTTGCTTGTCGTTATGAACCAGGCTTGGATGGGATATTGGACACCAAATCTGTTTACAGTGGCGAAGCACCCAGAAATGTACAACACAAACACATTTCAGACAGGAAACGTAGGAACGATGTCCTGCTGTAACTGAGCAGAATTATGCCTCGCTATAGTGTAAATATTACGATTCCAGGACTCTGGAAAACACATACCTTAAAGGGATAGTTCACTCAGAAATGAAAATTAAGTCATTATTTACTTATATTCATGTTGTTCCAAAGCAGTTTGACTGACTTTCTTCTGTGCAAGCAACATGGAGTGTAGCGCAGAGACTACTTTTATACTGTTTTTACATATTTTTTGAAGCTTGAAAGCTCCAGTCCCGAAAACTGTAGTTGGGGTCAATACAGTTTTTTTTAAGAAATCAATAGTTTTATTCAGCAAGGATGTTTTAAAATGATCAAATATGACAGTAAAGACATTTCTAATGTTACAAAAGATTTTGTATTTCAAATAAATGCTGTTCTTTTTGAACTTTCTACTCATCAAAGAATCCTGAAAAATACGTATCATGGTTTCAACATTGAAAATAATATTAAAAAAGCTTTTTGGGCAACAAATCAGCATATTAGAATGATTTCTGAAGGATCATGTGTTACTGAAGACTGGAGTAATGACTGCTGAAAATCCAGCTTTGCCATCACAGAAATAAATGAGAACTGTAAAAATATTTCACAATATGACTATTTTTTCTGTATATTTGAGCCAATAAATGCAGCCTCTGCAAAAATATACCCCAAATATTTAAATTTCAGAAGGACACAGAAGAGAGTGAAATGAGGGTGAGTAAATAATGACAGAACTTTCATCTGTGCATGAACTATCCCTGAGAGTAAACTACAATGCATCTTAATTATTCATCATGCCATAATGTCTGAATGGCTCAGGAGAGCAGTCGTGTGACTTGAGGGGTGCTTTTGAGGGGTTAATTGCGGATCCTGCATGAAACCTGGCCAGAGTTGTTTTGTCATTCAAATCCTTCTTCTGATATCTGCATTATTGGAAAGCAATCACACTTTACTTGAGGCCTGAATCAGTTTTATTCACTGTTTTTTTTTGCCAAACTCATGCTGGCTGAGCTCCAAGTGAAGGTCATGGGTTCTTATATTGCTTTACTCCTATTGTATTTCCAGGGACAGCTAAGAAAATAATAGAGTGGCTTTCTTGTTGACACAGACAGGCCTTTATGTGCCTTTATTGAGTTCTTCAAGCCCTTCTGTAGCCCCCCATCAGTCCCCAAGACTTGCATTCTAATGCTGCATGGCCAAATGATTAAAGGGGCCCGGTCAGGGCACACACAGACACAGAGAAGGATAATGAGACCCAGATGGGCCGGTTCTACAGCCTCTGAATGACCTTAGAGCAAAGAAGCAAGGATGAAGAGAGAAAAGAGCAGCAAGAAAGAATTCAAAACCAAAATCTAAGCTTGAGAGAAATCACACAATTAGCCGCAATCATAATCTCACCGAGTCGGAGTTCACAAAGGCGAAGCTGGGGGTCAAGTGGCGGGTGAAGTCGCCTCTTCTTTCTCCAGCAACGCGCTGGGTAGGTGTACATCTGACCTGCTGCCAACCCTGCAATTAGACATTAGTAGCACGGTTTCA
Source organism: Acrossocheilus fasciatus (assembly GCA_036784905.1). Taxonomy (NCBI): domain Eukaryota; kingdom Metazoa; phylum Chordata; class Actinopteri; order Cypriniformes; family Cyprinidae; genus Acrossocheilus; species Acrossocheilus fasciatus. The sequence goes on along the minus strand of CM071957.1, from coordinate 20,545,812 downwards.
ATATAAGCACCATTTGGATGGGATTATTTTTGTAGACAAAGTTTAGGCTGAAATTAGTAATGGAGGATATGTGTAATTTCTTATACCAGTTTGGATTAGAATCTATTGTCTGGATGTGGATGTTATGAGATGTCAAGTGCTCTTTGGTTGAAAAAAAAACTGCATAAATTAACATTTAATTTTGATAAAAATATAGTAAAAACTGAATTATTGTGAAATAATATTACAACTTGTAATAACTGTTTTCTATTTTAGAAAAATTTAAAATTTCATTTATTTAGGTGATGGCAAATCTTAATTTTTAGTAGTAATTATGCCATAAAAACCTTCAAATAAATAAATAAATAACATAACAAAAACAACAACAAACATTTCTTATTTATATCAATGTTTAAAAAAGCTGTACTGCTTAATTTTTTTTTTTCTGATTATTTGATGAATGGAAAGTTCAAATGAAAAGCATTTATTTGAATGTTTTGTGACATTGTCTGCACTGTCACTTCTGATCAATTTAATGCACCTTTGCTGAATAAAATCACAGACTTCTACTGATCTCAAACTTTTGAAGGACAGTGTATGTAAATGTAAATTTTCACTTGCTGGCATCACTCTGGGAAATACAAAACTATTCTTATCTGGATAGAGCTTTAGACACAAGAACTTGAATAAAACATCTTAAATGAAAACGCTGGCATCAGGGGTTTTCACAGGGTCACCATATACTGTGCAGTTATATAGATCTGTGAGGTACGTGGTCTTAGTTATTCATGTATCCAGTCTCTTAATGGTAAAATAGAGGAATCGAGAGCAAGAAAAACCCAGAATAAAAAAACATCCAATAAACACTGGTCTACCACAAAGTGTAGGGTGTGGCTATGGAGCTTTTAGTTGCGAGGCGCTGACTCTATTTGTGTCCGGTTCTCGGCAGGCATATTGTTCCCTTTGGCAGCTGTATGTCTAGATATTGGCTGTTTTGGTTAGATAATAAGGAAAGGAATGCTGTGGAAAGACTAGAGACATACTTCTGTCCCATTACATTGAATAGTGCAATGCATTGTTTAACATGCTACAAACTTACAATTTCCTAAACACTAGTATGCTGTATAAACACACACCGACACATAGTTTAATTGCACTCTCTGTGCTTTAAAATGAAATTCATCAGTCTTTATCATTAAGTCAAGCTGTATTTTAAGTGGACTTTAAAATCGAAGTGTACACTGCCAAAGTCCAAGTTTCCAAATGCCTGTGGTGAGAAAAAAAAAACTGTACAACGACTGGACATGATGCAGTTTACCAATTTTAAACATTTGGTTAGATGACTATGTCTTGAGACGACAGCTCCCTACAAACCCCTTCATCCAATTTGTAGTTCATTTAATGCACAAGAACACATATGCAGTATAAGTAAAATATCGCTGATATATGCCAGCACACCACACCTCTTCATTAAAAGGAGAGTTCACCTAAAAGATCTTTTACTCACTATTGTGTCATCCCAATCTCATATGACTGACTGGCTGTTAAGCTCCAAGAACACAAAAAACACAAAAAAAAAAAAATCACACCAAAAAAAACAAACAAACAAACATAAAATTGCAATTTTACCATTCAATAGTTCTCAATAGAAAAAGGCTGAAATGTTCCCATTATTCAGTGATAATCCTACCGTCCACTGAGGTGTTAACTAAAAAACCACCGTGACCAGATCAGTCATTGAATTCATCAAAAAATCAGTCTTGTTAAAGATTCACTTTGTTGAAAAGAGTGATTCATTCACTTACACAGTTGTCAAGTTTAACTTTCAGTCAGTTCCTCACATAAAGTTACTGTATGGTGGACCACTTATTTATTTAGCGTTTTAATAAATGTCTTATAATATTATTATATTTGTATATAAGCCTTTTATGTGTTTTGTTATATAATATTATTAAATTTGTATATAAGCCTTGTATGTGTTTTGCAATACATTATATTAATTATATATTATACAATAATATATATAACAACAATAATGTATGGTATGTGGAAAATAATGTGTTTTTTGAACCTTAAACCATGTAAACACTTTGCATTACACCAAATACACAAAATAATGTTATCGGAATAAAATAATGTTATAGCATCGTCATATAACAGACTGTGAACAGTCACTGTATGAAAAATATCGCTTTTTTTGTGAAGACTCTAAACAAATATATTGTATAATAATAAAAATAATAACAGCATACAGGTTTGTAAGAACATGGAGGTGAGTAAATAATAAAAGACTTTCTTATTTTGACTTTTCACTTTTTAACGTTAATGTTATTTTAAAGGTAAATGCAGAATGTGCTACCTGGCCCCCGGTGCCTCTTCTCCATCCAGATGTAACAGTTGTTCTGAGCTACGCCCGTCTGAGAGTCCAGGAAGGGCATGCGTACGCTGCGCTCCGCACACAAGCGGGCATTGTAGCTGCGACAGTGCTCAATGGCCTCCCTGTAGAACTGGTCCCCGAGCCTGAGGAAGACACATTTTGAGAGGAAACCTGGTTTTAGCATCAACCATGCCATTCCGTACTAGTGTGGACCTTCAACTAGTAATTAAAAGTATCCAAATGACCTCATTGCAGGCAAAACTTCCATGCGTTAGTCAGACTATGAAGATGTTAAGTTTTAAAGAGCTTGCTTTGGAAAAGATAAGGCTATTTCTGTTGGATAATACCACTGCAGATCAATGCAGCTTCAAGTGTTTTGTGCTGTTGAGCCTTCGGGTCATGTTTCTTTTCACAATTCATTTTGCCACAGTGTTATCGCTGTCATTCTCTAGGTAGTCAAAAGGCACAGAGATGTGACTACTAACTTCCAAACAGAAAGACAGGAGATACACTGGACCTAGGTCAGCCTCCATGGCTTCTCTCCCCATAACTGCCTCCTGTTTCGATTAGATCACTCTTCTCTGGACTAGAGGATACACAGATATGTGAGGAATGCTGGGCTGGACAAAGAGGAGTATTCCAACCCAGCATAGTGACACAAAGAGCCTCAGTGTCTGGAGGGGGGCAGGAGAGAAAAAGAGCAGGCAGGTATGAAAAGCAAAGGCCTGAGAAAGACAAATGAGACAACTAACATTTGATAGCCTTGTCTACTCACAAAAGTAGCTTTGAGAATTGAGAACCAGTTCTTATTCAGAACCATTTCCATTAAAATAAAACTGTCACCATTCTGGAACATCTGTAAATATGAGCAGAAACAGTTCATGACCCTCATGTCATTCCAAACCTGTGACTCTTTCTTTCTTCCCTAAAACACAAAAGAAGATATTTTGAAAAGCAATGCAGTCCACTGTTGTTTTGGACTAGTGCTGTCACAATATCAGATTTTTACTACACAATTATCCAGGCCAAAAGAATTGACAATAGCAATATTATTGCGATATCCATATCAATTCTGGGAGAAAAATGCTATCAGTAAAATTTGTCTTTAACTTTGTTTATTCTGGGTTTTTTTCTTGCCTAATGAATCACACTCAAAATATGTGTATGGAGCTGGAGTTTGTGATCAGTAACTATACAAATGCATACCAAAAAAAAAACAATTGCTGTTGACTGGAAATTCATGCAGACTGGTGTGTCTAGTGACCTGTTTTGTTTTTGTTTTTACATGATTCAAAACTATCTTTTTTCCGTTTTATGATGGGTAGTAACCAGTGTGTTATGAAACCAACACCGACTAATTTGGAAATTGGTTGGAGTGTCAACCAGTTTCCAAATTTAAAATACTGATTTCCAAGTTAGTTATTTACAGTATTACTGTATGTATACTAGTATTACTAACACAAAATCAATATTTCACTTTTAAAATATCACAGTCAATACCGATATATTGCAACACCCCTATTTTGGACCCCATTGAGCTTCATTGTTTCAACTGTTTTTGTCCAAACATTCTTCAAAATGTTTGTGTGTGTGTCTAATTCATACAGGTTTAAAATGACATGAGGGTGAGTAAATGATGACAGAATTGTACTGTATGCGTTTAGGTGAGATATACCAATTGCTACATGTAATAAATATGAATTTCATTGTGAATGTCAAGTGACTAAAGTAATCCAACCAACCAAAATTGATATTTGAAATCAAAATAGAAACCAGAATCATTAAATTCCTTCTTGATTCTTTTCATCATTCATCTCGAAAACCTCCAGATTACATCTACATATCTTCCTTCCTCCAGCATTCACTATATTCCACTGCACCCTTTTTCCTGGGCTTCCTGTGAGCATATTTCCCTGGAACGAAATGCCTGTGCTATCAGCTGGAGACTGCAGGAGTCATTATGTAAGTCGCAGTGACAGAGGCCCGCATTAGAGCGCCCACGACCTGTAGGAAAGCCGCTATCACCATAATCATCAACATGCTCCACTGGACTAAACGGCCCTGATGGCTCTCAACTCAAGTTTCCTCTCAGAGCCGATCTATAACTGCTTTTCACCACCTTAAACAAAACCATAACAGCCCCTAGAGATGACAAGTGCTTACCAATGAGCGGCTGATGATGACGGTGTCTATCAGCACCATCTTAAGGAGAGAGCTTGTGTGTGGACAGACACCACGCTTCATACAGCCTCCCCCTCTACTATAAACATACCGTGTTCACGGCCTCCTGTATTACACTCGAGGCAAGGACTCTGGTCAACAGAGTGGAGCAGTTATGTAAACAGTTAGACTGGCGTGTTGGAAGACACGTATTCTCTCTGCCACCTCCCTGGAGGCACGGATGAAGAGAGCCTCTCGAAGGTCGTTGAGATCTTCACTCTCTTAATGTCGATTAGTTATGGACTGAGGAGAATAGAAGGGATGTTTATTAAATCTGTCACAGTATTTGATTTGCACAACCCTAAGAGCATGAAGCTACTATAGATGATTCATGTTTTACAAGTGTGTGGTCAGGAAACAGAAATGTGACTTTGGTAAAGTAAAATTCTTTAACTTTGAAAGCGAAAGGTTAAAGCTGGGCTTCTCACAGTCTTTGTGAGTTCACCAAAATTGTGGGTTGGTACGACACTGGAATGTTTTAGAGTAAACATTCAGCTAGGTGTCATAACAAGGCATTATGGATTTCACTTCTTCTGTAAGCTGAGAGGTTTTAAAGATATGTAGACCAGTGAATGCATGATGAATGGAAAAAGCCTAGACCTTAATTTTGCGCAGATTATATTGTTAATTGTTAAAGAAGTCAATCAAATAAATGAAATCACCAAACAAATATTATTGAATTATTACTGAAAACTCATTTTCTTTAATTGCTTGATTATTAATTCTAAAATATGACTAAATATTAAGTGTTCCATATTTTTGCATTTTGATAAAATAACAAATAATGATGAAAATATGATTATCTTCATTTGCATAATGATAATCATTTGTTCTTGTTATTTATGCATAATTTCAATTCTGTATATTTATACTCAATAAAATATTTAATATTAAATAAATTATCATTATTATTATTAAAAAGAACTATTACTTTGTTTTTGCATTTTGACAAAATAATAATAAAAAAAAACAAATTATACTGAACAATAAAAGCATTATCTTATTTTTATTAATAATAATGGTAAATATTATTGTATTTCTGCTTGTGTTATTTATGCATGTTATTATTTTCACATTTTTATATTACTAGAGATTTATCAAGATTGCTGTTACTATATATTACATGATATAAATGATTAATAATAATGTTTCATACTTGAGAATAAATGGTGGCACTGAAGCTTTAATCCTACACAGAAGCTTCATTCTTTGAGCTACAAGAAGGCTAAAACAAATTCAGAAGAATATATAAGAATAAATAAGAAAAATGCACTGAGTTTGACTGAAAAGCAGCAGACAATATGTTCTCATTGAGAGGTAGAGCAAAGAAAATTAGCTGCAGACTAAACATTTATTCAGTCTTCACACATCCAATTCAAATGCATTTGTAAACAAGCGTTTTTCTATCAGCCTGTTTCAGCCTCGATGAAAACTGTAAATGAACCTTCTGCACTGAGCCATGTGCTTTGTGCCTGGGCTGCTCTTAGGAAATTAATACCTATTCTTTATTCAACCGAGCAGAGCTGCAGCTCATTCACAGTTTTGTGTGTAACTCAGAGGCTGGAGGCCCCTTTACTCAGCCAGCGTCTATATTCATATTACTTGAACAACAGGGGTGTCTCCTTTGTGTCTCAAAAGAACATAGCCGCACTTCTTAAGGATGTAGAAGATGTCTTTCATATTCAAATGACCCCTTTAGTTTGATTTAATCCGAATGCTCTCTCTAAGGACAGGTGTCCATGAATAATCATTGGCTTAGGTAGGCGTTGCTCAGAGAATTGTTGTTCGCTTTCAAATACATATGCATACCGTCGTGATAATCAGCACTGCATTTCAATTAGACACGTGCTTTGTAAACCTGCTCTCCAAATGTGATTAAGCTTTCATTAGTTAACACAGACCAGCACAGAGACGTCTTGTCTCAAAGCACTTCCTAAGGAAGCTTTTCATCAGTGCGAATAAACAAGATCTGCTTTCACTGAAATGCTGTATCAGAATTTTTGGAATCATATGGCTTTCACAGATCTCACTACAAATGCTTTATCATAAGTCCAGATTTCCAGATGAAGTGCGCCATTTTTTATGTTAAACACAGCAACATTTGGCTCAACCAATGGTGCTAATTTGGAGGCGGGGCTTTCTGTGATGATCTGATCTGCTATATCACCTCTAAACCTCTTAAAAACTCTCACTTTAACGTAAACCCCCTCTCCAAACAGAATAAGCATTTTAAGTGATTGTATGGGTATTTTAAAACAGTCTGTGGTGCACCGGAGGATAGGAAGGTGCTGATATGAATAGGGATTTGCCATCCACAGTGCATAGTAAGAAGAGAGAGAGTGATCCATCACAGTCAAGCTCCTTTCTGTGTGTCTATGGGGAGATGAAGAGGCTGAAAACAGAAGCTGTAGTCTCTCTCTCTCTCTCTCTCTCTCTCTGAACACCCAGGGCACTGAGTGCACCACATTCACTACATTCACTCATTACATGCCTGTTAATCCAATTGACCATTAATTACTGGGGCTACGGTTGCCATACCAAAAAGCATTGATCCTCTACAACAGAATTTAGGCATTTAACAATGTAGCTTCAATTCATTTTAATCATTAATTGCAGGTTTCATTTTTTGTTTATTGGCATATAAGACATACCTAGACTATTTTTACTGTCGATTTTAGCACTACATGATATATTGAGACCATGTCGTTCCAAACCCATAAAACCTTTGTTCATCTTCGGAACACAAATGAAGATGTTTTGATGAAATCCGAGAGCTTTCTCACCCTCTATAAACAGCAATGTTACTGAAATGTTTGCAGGCCCAGAAAAGGATATCGTTCAAATAGTCCATGTGACAGCAATGGTTCAACCATAATATTATGTAGCTATGAGAATACTTTTTGTGCGCAAAGAAAACCAAAATAACAACTTTATTCAACAATTCTTCTCCGACAAAGGTTTGGAATGACATGAGATTGAATAATTAATGACAGAATTTTCAGAATTTTTTTGGAAATATATACTGTTCAAAAGTTTGGTCGGTAAGATTTTGTAATATTTTTGAATGAATCCTATTATGCTGCACTGATCAAAAAATACAGAAGAATAATATTGTGAAATATTATTATAATTTATAACAGTGATTTTCTATTTTAATATATTTTAATTTTAATTTTTTAATTTATTCCTTTGATTGTAAAGTTAGATTTTCAGCCGTCATTACTCCAGTTTCCTAAGAATCTTGTCTTATAATCAATGTTGAAAACAGCTGTGCTGCTTAATATGATATATATTATTTATTATTATTATTTATTTAATTTTTTCTCAATTCTTTGATGAATAAAAAGTTCAAAAGAAAAGCATTTATTTGACATCAATTTTTTTTTTTTTTTTGTAACAGTGTAAAAATCACTGTCACTTTTGATCAGTTCAATGCATCCCAACTGAATACATTTATTATTACTTTTTCTTAATTTTACTGACCCCAAACTTATGGTAGTGTATTATATTAGTTTTCAATATCCTCGTATCCCTATTCAAAATGCAAATCATGTAAAGTTAAACAAACTTGAAGCTTTTACTCACCCACAGACTAGTGTAAGTATTTAGAAGATTCCTTTTCTGATGGTAATTCACATGCACGTTGTACCCAGAAATGGCAGTTTTACGATTTATTATGAATCTTGAGAAATCATGTATGACTGTAATGGAAATGCAATGCCTAATTCAGCTCTGCTGTGAACCTCTTTAGTCAGTCTTGAAGAGTTTGAAGCAAATCTAGGCTGTGAGGAAGCTAAACATAGGTGCCCCATCAGACTGCTGTGCTTTCATGATATCACTCACATTCTGAGAGAAACCCCTCAGCGGTGAATAAAGAAAGGGCCTTGAGCAAGAGAGAGAGGCCAGAAGAGCTTGAAGAAGTCCTGAAGCGTGCAGTTGTTGGCCTTGCTAGCAAATATTTAGTGTCTTGATTTTAAAAAAAGAAAAGAAAAAAGGTGAGGTAGAGGTCTAGACTGTTTGCAAATGGAATGGAATGAAGAGAGGCATGTAAAATATGCTTTCTTTTCAGTTTTTATTTTTTTTATTTTATTTTTTATGTCCATTCTTTTTTTTCTTTTACAAGCCATATTATTTCAGCTGACTAAAAACATGTACGGCATATACAAAAAGAAACAAATGCTAAACAGGAAAAGGGTTTAGAGTAGTGGAGTCTATCCCAGCACAAACCCCTGTTCCTGGACACACAAAGACCTCGGGCTCAACGGTGTTTGTAGTGCAGTTGTAATGCGAAAGCGAAATGCATCCAGACAGCGAAGACGGGGGGAGGGGAGCAGGCAACTGCAAGCGCCTTAACCTAAACCCCACATATTCACCTCCTCAACGCCCCCTCGATTTATATGAGATGAAACAAACGCAAACCACCTGACCCCACTCAGACACTAATAAATGAATAGACTAAATGCTGTTGAACACAGTATATATATGACTGCTCCTTGGTAGAAAACAACACTTGTGTTTAACGGCGGTGGGAAGTAATCTCATTCACAACGAACAAGCAACCAGACAAGAAACACATTAATTGCCTGGGCAACATAATGAGATTTACAGAGGAAGAAAAAACAGCATAGCCAAAACAGTCAAATTACACCAGCAACAGTCTTTGTTAACCAAATCCAACATTCACAGAATCCTCCATAACACAATAAGGGAAAATGCTTACTGTTTTATCGGAAAGCATTTAGAATGATAGCACTGGGAAGAGGGAAAAACATAAAGGTGTGCTCAGACAGGTGAATATGGCTCCTTTTCCTGCTCCCGGTGACCCCCTGATGTCTTTTTGGTGGGATGGGAGGGGAGCTTTATGTCTCTGATCTGGAGCAGATGGGGCTCCGTCTCTTGCCCACTGACATCTCTGCAGCTAGTCATCGGAACAGATGGGTACTGAGGGATCCTGGGATATTGCTAATCTGCTCCACCACAGCATTTAGAGATGGTGCATCCCCCTCAGTGTACACACTTACATCGACAAATCAGCTTGAGTTTGAATGGAGATAAATCACTAAAGTAACTATGATTTAGGTGGGTATGAATCCAAGGATGCAATGCAACCTTCTTCTTTTTTTTTTGAGGAGGCACCAGATGCAATCCTAGCTCACTCCTTTGCAAGATAAGACATGACCAAAGAAAATAAATACTTTTGTAAATAATGTAGTTACTCATGCAATATAGTCACGCAATACACACATAATAAATATGTTATATAAAACATGACTAGATATTGCATAAATGTAATAACATTTATTATATAGCATGAGTATTTTCTTTCTTTTAAGTGCCTACGGAACTTCAAATATTCCACTCACTATGCAATGTAGGAATAGCTTAAGATAAATGCATATGTGAAATTCAAAGGGTGACATGTATTTGCTTTACTAATGCCAAGATTACCGATTATTAGACATCACACTAGAAGTAAATCATTTCTTCCTCCATCAAATATTTAAAACCAATTCCTGCAAAGTTCCACATCGGGACTACTCAGTCTAAACCAAAAGGTATTGACAAATGCCAGTAGCCTAATAAGGGCAACCTCTTCTGACCTCTTCTTAAAGCACTAATAAATGTAATGTGATAGAACCTGGAATTCTGTCACGTGCACTTCAACAGACAAACAACAGAGAACAGGACAGGAATTCCATTGTTATTCATCACTTATCTCTTGACTTCATGATTGTTAGCCTGTTTTTTTATAGTACTATAATATATCATGACAAATAAAGCAGCGCTTATTCACCAGACACGACGCAAATATCAATGTATATTAAACAATATCCGATGTCATGTTTACTATTACGCGGGTGCACAAAAACGAAAGGGCTTGCGTTAGAGAAACTTATCTAATTAATTCTTAAGGGAAATTAACATATTTCATATTTTACTCGTTATGCGAACTTGCCACTTTCCAATTCTCAAAAATGTGTAGCCTATGTGACAGGGTCTGTCAGTTCTCCATAGGCCACAACGGGGAAATTATTCGATGCCTTCTTATAGGCATTTTTAAAACGACAATGCAACCGAAACATATAATCAATTTACTTCACCACGTTGCATCTGAATCTTTAAATGATTATTTTATGTTCTAAGTTGTTTAGCGTGGCATACAGCGCGCGTGTAGACATATGACAGCTCAGATTTAATATATGGCCAAGGCTTTATCTAGGTGTCCTGCAAAGAAGTCAACGGAGTCTGTAACGTTACACTCTCAAAGCATTGCATCCGAAATAATGCTGCACTAACACTGACCATCAGAGGCTGAATGCTGAGGCACACATATTGCATATTTACAGAATGAATATCCGAACACAACGCTTCTAATGTATTTACATATGTAAGACAAAGACACAAAGACAAACTACATGGATTAAACAGTTATTCGTTTGGGACAGAATTCCTTGAAATACAAAATGCACGGTCCGTACGGTCCTATTTCGAGACTCGATTTGCACCCACGCTCTACATCATGCGGAATACAACACATTTTCGAAAACGAGCGAAAATAATGTTTATAATTACTTACGCTTTCAGCGGATTCTGAATGACAGTCGCCATTTTGCCACACTGTAACCCAATATTCCAAATCTCTGAGTTCTTTGGGAACCTTGTGAAAGAAAAGCAGCCAATACGGACCTCAGTGTCCGGCAGTCTGGCCAATACAATGCTAGGAATCAGAATCTGGGCGTGGCTTCCGAGAGCTGTCAAAATTATAAAACATTATTTCAACATCTTTACTTAGATTACTTGTTTGGCAAGTTGAAGAGATAAAGTAACGCTATTTTTGCAAACTGCATATGTTGTTTTACATTCAGCAGCAGAATAAGAGCCTCCTGTAGCTTTTAGAAAAATAAGATTCATCTGTCAGTTTTAACTAGATTTTTAAATTTTAATTATATTATTGCTGTTGCTACATTACTACACAATTGTGCTTGGAGATTTATATAGGGCCTATTTTAAATTAAAAAATGTAAATTAATTCATTAACACTATTATATATGATAAATACACAGTATACATGTTTGTGCCTATATTGTTTTTATCTGTTTTCCTTTTAAATATAAATACATACAACGATCATAATTAAAACACAGTTACATTGTGCTAATTATAACTATTTATATTTTTATTAATTCCTTTAGCTTCGTGCATGTTTCTGTATGTCAACGAGACAGCCCCTAACGTGATTGACAGCTCATTGTCCAGTCACATTGCTTCAATATCGCAAAGTCTCAGGGTTCCACCAATGAACAGTAAGGAGGCGGGAATTCTCGGTGTCATGAGGAAATCATATTTCCAAACAGGAAGAGGTCAGCACGAGTGCATCTTTTTCAGGTAACGTTAAGTTTATTATGACTCTCCTTTTTGCATAAAGTTTACAAGTTATTTCAGCGATCAATCAACATATGAACGTGAGTTCTCTTCTGCAAGAGTAACCGTTGACATGAACGAGCCACGTGCGTGTTCATAATAGTAATCTTAGCGTGTTAGCTCCATGTTTAGCTCCATAACAAATCAGTGTTTTTCATCACTGCTCAGTTTCTAAATAATGCTCCAGAAAGTTTGGGTGTTCCTTCATATGTGCTAAAACCAAAATGAGTACACAATCCCCCCTCTTTATTTATATATAAAGGCATTGATCTGTTTTGAGATATACTGGCATGACTCCTGAGAAGTAGAAATGAAGCGGGGGAACTGGCGATCGAGTGGCAGGGACCGTCACCGACACCATAATCAGTCACAGTGGCGGGGCAGACACCGTTCAGCCCACGATGAGCGGGAATATAGGTAACTAATACAGACAGAGTCTATCATTTTTCACCTAGACACACCTTTAAATGAAAATGATGTCATTTACTCGCCCTCATGTTGTTGCAAACATGTTTATGTTCTTCTGTGGAAGACAAAAGGTGATGTCAAGCAGAATGAATACCTCAGTAATATTCATTTTCATCATATGGACAAAAGATGCCCTCAAAGTGAATGCTGTCATTCTGCATAACATCTATTTTTATGTTCCACAAAAGAACGTCAAACAGGTTTGAAACAACACGAGGGTGAGTCATTATTTTAGAGATCAATCTCTTCAATGTGTATGTTGCATTCCAAATCAGCACGTGTGTTCGTACTAAAGTATTGAGACCTATTGAGTATTAGGTTTGTGTTTAACTTTATATTAGCCATTAACATTATTAATTTTCCTAGTTCTGACAGTGCAGCAGGTGATGCAAGTTCATCCTCAGCATCCTCATCTGCACCAGGTGAACTTTTACTTACATTATCTCCCTTTACGTCTTTTTGTCCTGTCAGTGCAAAATGATTCACTTAACCGTTGACCATTATTGTTTATAGAGTTGCCAGGTTTCTACTTTGACCCAGAGAAAAACCGCTACTTTCGTTTGCTGCCTGGGCACAACAACTGTAACCCTCTGACAAAAGAAGGGCTTCAGAAAAAGGAAGAGGAGAAAAAGAGATCAGCGCTGCTGGCAGAGGATGATGGTCCTAGGAAGGCGAGTTGGTGAATTACTGAATATGTCCTCTAGCTATATGTAAATGTAGTATAAATGCACATTCCTCAATGCTTGTATCCCATTTTTTAACTGAATTCCAACTGTAAAGTTATTTGAGAAAAATCTACGGATGTTTTATGGACGAGCATATCTGGAGTAGCTGGATGGGTTTTGTTGGTAATAAATCATTGTATTGAGATGTGCAGGTGATTCACTTTCTCCTTTTTTCTCCCTAATGTGTTCAGAAAGCTCCCAGGACTGGGCTGAATTCTGCATTGCTGTTACAGAAGAGACATCTGGGTCTGCTGCCCCCAAGCTCCTATTCTAGGTATGACATAAAATATTTTATGGATGCAACTTCTTTTCAGAAAGTTCTTGGCGAGGAAAAAATTGGATCCCAAAATGAATTTGATTCCAAGGGTGTTCTCATTTTGCAGGTTGATCCATGAAGTGAAAGTCAGCGGGATGCAGCGTCACAGACTGGAGGTGCAGAGCTCCAACTCCACCAGCCCGAACACAGATAACTTCCATCTTATTGTTGTAAGCCTCTCATTTAATGGAAAAACTTGAAACTTGATTTCTGAGGCAACTCAGTCCATTTAAATGTGTTCTCAGTGGAAAAACAGCATGTTCTGCTGAGGACAGGCAACTTGAGAACGGTCAAACCATTTGTGGGTTACTCTTTGTTTTCATGGAAATGGATTGCTGGCAGGTGTTACTGGAGGTTTTGGCCTCCAGTTGTCTGTTCTTTGAAAAACTAGCAGAAGGAAGATTAAGTTTTGGCAGTCTGACTGTGTTTTTCTTTTTCTTTTTTCTGGATGCATCTTATTAGGCAGATTCAGCTTGTGAGCGAGTCTTCACAGTAAATGATGTGTCACACGGAGGCTGCAAGTACGGCATTATGAATTTCCACGGCTGCAGAAAAGGCTCTCTGTCGGTGGAGATGTGCGATAACCTTTATTTCACTAACCGCAAGGTAACCAGGGGAATTTAAAATGAATCCTTTCACCAAAAATAAGATGTTTTATAGTACTGAAAACTGCTTCCTTTTTATTTTGTTTCAGGTGAACTCTGTGTGCTGGGCGTCCGTAACACATACAGACTCTCATGTTCTGTATCCTTCAAACATTTTAGATGCTAAAAACTACATCTGCTTATTTTGAAATTGTAATGGGGAGTCAGTTTTCAGGAATTTTCACAATCCGTGGCCAATAAAATAAATGGTCAATAAATTGTTAACATCACCACAAAACAGATGTGGAGGTGGAAGAAGGACTTTACACACTATATTATTATGATATGCAATTATTGGCATTGGTTAATATCTTCTTAATTTTAAAACATTTAGTCTTTCTTCATTCAGATTTCACTTCGTTAATTCTAAAATACTTTTATATGAATGTTGGTGAAAGTTTGAATAAAGTGCATAAACTATATCATTACAATAGGAGCATAGCTGCATATTTACTCTATTAATGACAATTAATCAAATAAAGTAGTCACAAACATCTCAAATCAATGAGAAAGTGTTTCTTGACAAGTTTTTCAGGTTGTGTTTGGTGGGAATTTCTCAGACCCCAGGCTGTGTAAGCTTATTACCTGCTTCTCTTTTCAGCAACTTCAATCCAGGTACAAATCTTTTCCTTTTGGGTCTCCCACATTTTTAAATTAAAAACACCTTTTTATTTGTTTTCCCTTTATTAAACTGAAATTACTTTTTTCATCAGATCAACCAGGGATGCTGTGCAGTTTTAAGATCTCCACAGCTTGGTCATGTGCATGGTGCCTCAACCCACAGGCTGATAAAACCTTCAGCACTGGTGAGTTTTTGAATGCGTTTCTGCAATATGCTGTTAGAAAAAAAATTATGCTCACCATGGCTACATATTATGACAATTTACTGTTTATATATAATATGTTTATATATTTCTATACCTAGGCCTTTCTCGACGAGTGATTGTGACGGATGCTGTGACTGGACGCAGAGCGACGTACCTCGCAGGCAGTGATGTTTTAGCTCAACAGTTTGCCCTGAGGGTGAGAAAAGAACAATGATTTTTCATCCCAAGCAACCCTGAAGTCGTGGTGCAATGGTAGTGCACATGCTTGCGGTTTGAGTCTAACCTGCATCATGTCAGTCTCTTTCTGTCACCTCCTACTTTCCAGTCCCTCTCAATTTTACTATATTTTAAAGTGCTCTGTCACTTACCTCATTAAAATGTTTTTACAGAATGATTGTGTAATGCTGCATCCATACCACTTTATTTGAGAACAACTCCAAGTCCACAAAGAGTGCACCTTAGAAATGTGTAACAACTTTAAATACGAAGTTCATGCAAAATTATATTTATTTATATTTATTTAAAGGGATAGTTAACCCAAACATGAAAATTCTGTCATTGATTACTCACCCTCATTTCGTTCCAAATCCGTAAAACATTGGTTCATCTTCGGAACACGAATTAAGGTATTTTTGATGAAATCCGAGAGCTCTCTGACCCTGCATGGACAGCAACGCAACTACCACGTTCAAGACCCAGAAAGGTAGTAAGGACATTGTTAAAATAATCCATGTGAAATCAACAGTTCAACCTTAATTATATGAAACTATGAGAACATTTTGGGCGCAAAAAATTTAAAATAATGACTTTATTCAACAATTTCCTCTCTTCCATGTCAGTCTTCAAAGTGTGTTCACGAGAGTATGCATGGGGTGCTGCTGATGCTCTTAATAATAATAAGCTTTTGTAAATTTGATCAATCTTCTCACGTTTTTTTTACTTTATGCATGTGAGCAAACACTTTGTATTTTAGGCTCCCGTGCTTTTCAACGGCTGTCGCTCAGGAGAGATCTTCAGCATTGACCTGCGTCAGCGTGACAGGGGTCGCAGTCACGGTTGGAAGACCAGCCGCTTCTTCCAGGAGTCAGCCATCACCTCGGTCCAACTGCTACAGGATGAGAACTACCTCCTCGCTGCTGACATGCTGGGCAAGGTCTGTCTATGATAAACAACTAAAATGACCACAGACCATCATGCTATTAATAACAATTTAGAGCATTGAATTATTCATTTTTATTCTCCCTTTATATCGTCCCTGAACAGATAAAGCTGTGGGACATCCGTGTTAAGCGGTCCGTCAAACAGTATGAAGGACACTTCAATGAATATGCCTACCTACCCATTCATGTCAATGAGCCAGAAGGATTGCTGCTTGCTGGTATATCTTTTTAAAATTTAAACCATAGTTTCAGGTCAGTTCTATCGCAATACTTGTAACGCGTTCATTGTGTGCCGTTTGCAGTGGGTCAGGACTGCTACACCCGACTCTGGAGCCTCCGTGACAGCCGTCTCCTCAGGACCATCCCCTCACCTCACCCTGCAGGGAAAGACTCGATCCCAAATGTGGTGTTTTCCTCCCAGCTGGGTGGTAGTAGAGGACTTCCTGGACTCCTTATGGCTGTCCGTCATGATCTGTACTACTATTCGTACAACAAAGACTATCAGGACAGTCTAACACTGGAGGGTCAGTGCTAACATTTGCCATCTAAAAACACAGGCTGCTGTGTGGTAAATACATCATTGTTACTGTGTCTTACTGACCAAAATGTTGCCATTTTACCATTTGCCTTTAGTTTTGCTTTTTCAGTAATGTTCTAGATTAGACTGTGATGGAATCAGAATACTTCTTATCCGTTATATCATCAATAGATACATTTTTGGAAAACCTTATTAGACTAAATTATAGTCACTTGAAACATACCTCCTAAAAGTGCAATTTCATGTTATGTTGTTTTTCTGGAAATATTTTACTTAATGTATTGGAACTTTTTGTAAACAAGAGGGGGAACCATTCTTCAATTCAAAATAAATCCAAACTTTGTTTATCTGTGTCTTTAGTTCAAATCCCAGCATGAATTGAATGTTTTAACTGTTTTTGTCCATAAAATAAAAAACATTGGACCCCATGGAATTTCATTTTATGGACAAATAAGAAAACAGTCCCTTTCAGTACAAATATGCATTTACACATTTAAGCCACACTCTTAGAGGTACTCAAGTTTAATTTAATTGGCATACAAGGTGCAAATAACATAAAATGATATTCATGTTTCTTATGTCTGTGTCAGCCATGTTCGGTCATCCACACATAATGCCTCACTGAGCCTACAATAACCTGTTGTTTGTTTGGCCAAGAAAACAATTTAAATGACAGTGATCAGAACACATACCTGGGGCTTAATAAGAGCAACTACCATATGATAACATGAGATTTATGTGAATTGACATCTCTTTTGACAGATGACAAACCTTTGTGTGGTTTCATCATGGCTTTGTGTTAAGAGACACTATGCAGTTTGATTCGGCAACAGTGGTAGTGATTCAATAAAAAGGTCCGTTTTTAAAAACGTCAAACAAAAACATCCTGCTCGAGTACACGCATTTAAAATAAATGATAAAGAAGTCTTTAAATTATGCTGAACAACATCTGATAGTTTTGCATGATCATGCCAGATCTGTTTCATAACAGGCAGCAAATAATAGAGGGAGACAAATAGGAATTAATCTAAAATCTACACTAGGGTTTCTTGGAGGGTAAAGGAATGCAAAACAATATGGACAACCTTGTGTTTTAAACAGGTAAAAGCAAATTAATCTTTCCTTAAACTGAAAATTGAGCAACACAACAGGACGGTAAACAATATTACTAATAATTGTGCACCGGTCTATGTATCATGTAGAGGCCATATGTTAGCTGCCTTTACCCACAGGGAGGCCCATATGGATCTGCAGCCACAGGACTTAATTCATATTTTGCACCTTTGATCATGTTTAACACTTTTTTTTTTTTCTACCATGTTTAAACCCATTCTGCTGATTTCCCCAAAAACGCTCATTCCAACGTTCCAGCTGGGCCTGCCCACAGGTAACGTATTGCATGGTAGACAAAGGATTGTCGAGGGTTTGACAGATTTATTTTCTTGCTGGATTTAACCTTTAAAAGAAGAAAATATGTAGGCCATTACATATGTTAAACTGTGAACAGCTTATGTAGAGCTGAGGAGCATGACGTGAATGAAGTGTTGGGACAAAAAGCAGAGATGTTCCTCTCAAACAATCATTCATTGGTTCGAGAGCAGTGCTTTTTCCCTCCCAACCCGTCCTGAAGCGCTGTTGCCACATACAGGGGTGTCTTATAATGCGGAGTGATGTTCGGTTCTGCTAGAGCTCTCCAGATTTCTGGTTGCAGGTGATGCACACCCGCACAGGATGGTCCCAACCCCTGGAGGGCACGGCCCGGCGATCAGGGGAGCAGTCGTTACAGACTCCTTGTCCACATGCACGGCAGTGATGGATAGAGAGACGGACATTAAACTCACGCTGGCACTGGTAGCAGCAACGGATGTCTTGGTCAGGGACCCAATATGCTGGACGGGCGGCGTCTTTTACCAGACCTAGTAAACGCATTTGATAATTTATATACGCTGAGATATTCCTGCGCAAGTATGTAACTCTTATGAAATTAAAGTGCTTAATCCTAAAGATAACAGAAGAGGTTCCTTTAACAAACCAAAGGTTATTATTAGTTAACATTATAATAGATTGATACTCAACTGTGTTTCCAGTGTGCATTTATATTAGTAGTAAGATACTGTCATGTTAACTTTTTTTTATAGGCTCTTAGAGGAGTGAAGAACTCACCAAGAGGGATGTCTATAGCAGTGACTACCGCTCCTAATGTGTTCTGAACAGCTTCTCCCACCTTCCTGGCAATCAGAGTCCCACCTTGCTCCTCTTCCAGCGCTGCATCCAGTAGTTCTAAGTAAAACAATTACATTATGATATTATAGATTGAAACACTGCATGTTTATAATCACAACATGTTGCACCAGCATCTGACACCAAGTGTGTAGTACTTTCAAAATGATTCAAACCCATGTAAATCATGCATTGTTTTTTTATAGTATTTAGCACGGCGTTATTTAAGATATCAATTTATCTCTCTGATTTGCATTAAATAAGGTAGATTATGAAAAAACAATCACTTTTTGACTAAATTCTTCATTAGTTTTTAAATTTCAGTATGCGCTAATACATATCTATATATCTATCTATATATAAATATAATATACAGTGGTGGCCAAAATTGTTAGAACACTTGACATATTTAAGAGGTTTCAGTTGTTTTTGTTGAATTGGCCATTACAATACCCATAAAACAAACTTTTGCCGGAGCTACCTGCGAAGAAAGGAATCTCCTGGAACATTGAAAATGATGAATTGGCCCCTCAAAGTCCGGACAAATTTGGGGCGAGTTGGAAAATAAACTGGACAGAGCTATTGTACATTCAAAGGAAAGCCTTCTGCTTGAGTTGCAGAAGGCATGGGTTAACATTAGTGTTGAATTTCTCAGGAAATATATTGACACTATGCCAAAGAGATGTGCTACTGTAATTGCTGCAAAAGGTTGACATACCAAATATTACATTTAAAAGTAGATTAAAAACAGTACGACTCACTTCATCTGATATTTGCTGTGCTCAGAGCAACCATCTGCATGTTTCACGAACATTATGAAATGAAATCATGTTTTGGAGGCAAAAAAAAAAAAGGTCTATTTTCAGAACTATCAGTTTTAGCCACAAATTTGGCCACCTATCTATCTACATTCTGGTATACCTTCTGAGATTCCTCTGTTTTGAAAGCAGGCGTCACAGACTCGCACAGGCGCCAGGCCCCAACCTCTCTCAGGGACTGGCCGTGTCTTAGAGGAGCAACCATCACAGAAACCATCTCCACAAGCCCGACAGTGGTGCTTTGTATCATTATCTTGGAATTCCACTCCACAATTTTTACATCTCTGGAAAAAGTTGAAGTGTTTTAGTGAAGATTTCTCTTCATTAAAAAAGCCTCATTAAAATGGCCTAGCAATAAAACTCACAATGATGAGAGAATTGGGTTTCCAGTAAGCAGGGGCAATCTGGTCTGTTAACCAGGCAGTGACGGCTTTGGCGGGCTTGACGCTTAGCTCTGAAACGGACTGAGCCATATAGTTCACACCATCCAGCAGCCTCTGCGCAGCGTTGTTGTTGTCCTTCAGGAATCCGTCAGACTGAGACGTGAATGTGAAAGTAAACAAAGCTTGTTCTTTTTGCTATTTAAATATTGATACGTGAGATAAACAGCAGATTACTCTCACCCCTGGCCAGACATGCTGGATCTCAGTCCGAACCACTGTATCAACAGGGTCCTGGTTCCCATACCAGTATTGCCTACTTCTATAGATCACTGAACAGTTTGGACACTCGATCACATATCTGCAAAGGAACAAGCCCAACTTAGTCCTGTACATCTAAATGAACTAAACTAAATGAACCTTTTACGAATATAACTCAATAACATGACTAACCCGGACCAGGCGTATATGGCCAAGCCAAACCATGGTGAGTCAGAGGATGCCGTCGTCTTTGGAACCACAATCACCTCTTTGCCACTCTCGTAACAAGCCTGGAATAGCAGGTTTACACACATAATATCAGACCTGTACAGTCACAGAGCATGTGTCAGGGTCAGGGCATGCGTTTCATTGTTTGTCTTACCTTGCAGGTATAGATGCGATTATCATAGTGGACTGAATAGCGACAGCGGTGTTTGGCCTCATGCGCCACACCCTCTCGTAGGTGATTCATGCTGTTTTTACAGCCTGAGCTAAAAAAAAAAAAAAAAAAGTATTAATTACAATTTTATTTTTTTAAGTGTAATTCAGAACAGGCTTTAGGAGGGTGTAAATGCAAGGAATTTTCCACCTGCATTACAAGAGTGAAAATAGTATAGTCAAACGTCTAATTACTAGTTTAGCCACCTTAGTGGAGCCATACAAATAACTCCTTTGAACCGGTTCTTTTAACTGATTCTACCATTTAGTTCTCAATGTATGTAAATTACTCAACTGTAAAATTAGAACTTTCTTTGGGAGTTAAAAATATTCATTTTACATGCTTCAATGTTGCTCAGGGACCCTTTAGAGCATTGTCTCTTTTTTTTTTTTTGAACGATCATTTGAAGAGAATATGCTCACATGGAATTTGGAAATGCAGAATTTAAATTCAAAGTTAAGATAGAAGGATCTAAAGTTCTTTAATTAAATCAATCTTATTATTACTACCATATTTCATTACATTTTTCCCCCTCAAAATCAGCATAAAGATTCCACAAAAACGGTCACAGATTCCATATGAATCTTTGAACCAAATTGCTAAAAATCACACTGTTATTTAACAAAAGCTAATGATTAAAAGTTTGGGGTCAGTAAGATATATTTTTAAAGAAATTAATACTTTTATTCAGCAAGGATGCATTAAATTGATTAAAAGTGAAAATTGGTTGCTAAAGATTTAGCTTTGCCATCACAGAAATAAATTACATTTTAAAATATACTACAATAAAAAAAAAAAAAGTCATTTTAAATTGTAATCATATTTCATAATATTACTGTTTGTACTGTATTTTTAGTTAAATAAAAACAGTTTCGGCGAACTTAAGAGGCTACTTACAAAACCTTTTTTTTTTTCCCTTTTGTAAATTTTTTTTTTATTCATACCGCCCCCGAACTCTTGAACAGCAGAGAGTATGTTCTTCTGAGTGAGTGTTGCTTTTAAAATGTGAAACCGATTTGAAAACAGTAGTGGAGTGATTCCTGAGATGTGAAGACTTACCCACAGCTGAGACAGATGCTGGAGCAGGTAAAGTATTCATCTGGAAAAAAAGAGTTGCTTGCCAGATGCTCATCAGGAATCTCTCCACTGAAGCACTCACTCAAAGCCTAGAGAACAAGAGCTTGATCAGCCACACAAACTACTGTACATTACAACTGATAACTAGAAATAGCACAAATGTCCTTTGGAACATGTCAAGGCCAGAGCTTAAGATTTGTAAATAGTCATGTGACAAAAACAGGCCACTTCAGTAGTTTAAAAAAAAATGTGTTCTAAGAGAAAAGTTGAGAACATTTCAAACCAACTCTTCCACCCTTTCATGTCATTGATGAGCTAAAAGTGTTATTGAGATTATCAATGGAAAAAAAAATAACCTGCAAGGCTTTATAGATGACACCGGCAGACCGTGGAGATCGTGTAGTGTTGTTGTCTAACTGCTGCTCCACGCTGCGCAGCAGACCGCTGAAGTCAGTCGGGGGGTTGTGGGTTCGAGTGCCCCGGTACTGAACAGAACTGAATGCTTCCGGAAAGAGGCCAAGCTTTCTGAAACGTTCCTGAAGAAGCCGCTCGGCCGATTCTGATGGCTTGTCTACAGTGTGTGCAAAAGAGAGGTATTATGCTTTTATTATTTTGCTTACCATATCTTTCAGTGTCATGCCTAACTTATTGTTGGGTAAGAAGGACAGCAAAGTAGAAAACATCCAAAACTGACCTGAGCCTAATAACTTGGTGTGGACTGTCTCATGGAAGATTATAACAGCAGGACCCAAAGTCGAAAGGGGCACATCCAAACCGCAGCGTGCAGTTGTGGCTTTCAGCTCCCTTGTGAAATGTTTTAGATATGCATCTGATGCATCTCCAAGAAACTTGAAAAGATCATCATGTAGCCGGTCAGCATGTGTCCGATAGATGACCAGATCAGAGACCGCAAGCACCTTCAGGAGGAGGCGGGTTCGCTGTCCTTGGTTAGTTCCTGCCCCCAGGAGTCCCTCGGTGTCAACCACCACCACCCTATGGACAGGGTCCAGTGCTGCCCACACCCCAACGGTGCAGGATTCCTGGGTTGGCGATGTTTTGAAAACTTCACGACCCAAAAAGAAAGTGTGATTGAGAGTGTGGGATTTGCCTTCTCCAGTGTTGCCAAAAATGGACACCACCTTCAAGAGCTCCTCTGCCCTGCAGCCTAATTTCCTCACAAACTCCTCCTCATCCTTCACCTGTTCAGGTTGTGGAAATAAACATGTTGCTTAATAATGCGTTACATTTAATCTCACTCAATATCACACATTGTCCTTGTATCACGTTTTTTATTATTGTTTATTTATTTTGCATAAAATACAAATTTTATGCTCAAAAACTTAATTTTGATAATTTGCTATTTTGTTCTAATAAGTAGTTCTGAAGCAGGAGTGTCAAACTCAGTTCCTGGAGAGCGCAGCCCTGCTCCACCACACACATACCATGTACTTTTCAAATAAGCCTGAAGGACTTGATTAGCTGGATCAGGTGTGTTTAACAGGGTTAAAGCTAAACTCTGCAGGGCTGTGGCCCTCCTGGAACTGAGTCTGACACCCCTGGTCTAGCTTTATTCAATTAGCTTCATAATGAGCACCCGTTTAACGCCACTCAGCCAATCAAATATGAGGACCAGAAATATCCCAGCAAAGTTTAGCTCCAACCCTAATCAAACACACCTGAACAAGTTAATCAAGGTCTTCAGGATACAGATAGGTTTTTTTTTTTCAGGGTTGGAGCTAAACTATACAAGACAGTAGCCCTCCAGAATCACCGTTCCCTATCCCTGTTGTATAAAATGGAAAACGGGTGTAAAGTTCAAAAGTTACACAAGCTAACTTACTTGCATATCTTCCTTTTCATCCACTAGAAGAAAGCTGTTGACTTGCTCCAGTTTAGCTTTGAACGCATCCAGCTGTTCATCTCCAGTGCTGCAGTTCTTCTCCGCGGGTTTCGAGGGCGGGTAAACGGTGAGAGGGTGCTTTCTTTTACTGACCCCGCTGTGAGTCCGTTTCTGGCAGTCCAAACACAAGTTGATTTTACATCCCTGACAGCGGACCACTGCTCTCAGGCGACCCCCGTTCGGAACGCCCCCGTCCCCTTTACATGAATCGCAGTAGGGTACGTGTCCAGGTGAGATTCGGATCCTGTCGTGGTTCCTCATGCGCTCCTGTCGGTGGAGCTCCAGCTCGCAGCGGACGCACTGCAGGCTGCCGCATTCGTCGCACTCAAAGGCGGCCTCGTCGGAGCCACCGCAGGCGTAACTCTCCTGACAAACCAAGACGCCGTTCACCCCCTTCTCCACCGACGAGCCCTGACTGCTCATTATACGTCTAAATATAACGGCGATGTAGCGAACCGAACGGAAGCGAGCGAATTTAAAGTACTAAAATCCTTCAGTAAATATACTGACTAGATATTCCTCAAAGTTGCACCAACTACAGCAGAGACCAACCTAAATGTACAATCAACAAGAGAGAGAAGATAATGCCTCAAATATGATGCATTTGAGATCTTAAACAAAATATTGTACTCGTTTGCCTTGAATATCACTGGAATTCGAAATGTGATGTCAAATTATGACACTGGCTTAAAATCAAATATTCAATATGAACTATAAATAGATCAGTTGACATCCGTATAGCACTAGGTCAGACTTGTCTAGCTTTCTGGTTGATTTTAAAGTGATCAAGCAGTCTAAAGTGTCTAAACTTACAAACTACAAGCAACAAAAATCGACATGTATTTATTGGCAGATGTAAACACTAAGAAAACGGCTACATTCGGGTGTTATCGTCCTGGGCTTTGTTACTCAAGCTAGCTAAGCTTAGCATACGTGTCTCTAAAAACACCTCCAATTTCAAAGACTACAAATACTAGGGGGTTAGAAATATGACTAATGCAGCTGAATTAATAATGGTTTAGTATCGTACAGACTGTCCTTAAAGTATGTTCACCCAACAACACATTGATCAACCCAGCTTTGACCGAACAAAACAAGCTGATTTCGAGCCAGAATCACACCGCAGTTTACATCAAACAAGCTGCTGCATTCCCTGAAACATCGCACACGACAACGACCCTTTGATAAACACAAACTAATAAGCCGGTTGATGTCAAGATAACTGTTTTTCCCCACCAGCTTGTAAAATGATTCCCCTCCCCGGTAGATTCGGGTGAATGTTGTTGCCAGGTCAGATCAGCTGATCGGCTTGTTTTCACTGGAGCGGAAGTCGAAGGTTACCAGCCGCAAAGCCAGATGGGAAACGGAGTCCATTCTCCACAAACAGTATTTACTTGCAGGGTGGGCAGAGGTCAACAGCTATATGATTTCAAAAACAAGATGGTGCAAGAGGAACATCCTTGGGAACATATGAGGGGACAGAATAATAACTTCCCATTGGGCATCCCTGTCTGAAAAAGAACTGTGCTTAATTTTGTGTTTTTTTTTTTTTTTGTTTTTTTGTTTTTAAACTGTACTTGCAGATAATATTAATTAAATTGCGTTAATGGACACTTTCAAGTTTCTTAACACAAACTTTAAAAAAAAAAAGTGCACTTTAAAATGTCAAGTTGTTTTTAAAGCATTTTAACTTATTTTGATGTGCTTTAAAGAAGTATACTTAATGTAGACTGACGTTTTAAAGCAAGTGAAGTACTTTATTTAAAAGTTTTTAACTGTTATTAATGTAAAGTTTAAGCTATTAGACTTTCATTTCATTAGATAATTCATAAATGGTAGCGTATACAATGTAGTTCACACTTATGTTTGTCGAAGTAGGCTATATTGTTTTTTTTTAAAGTATCCTAAAGTTTAAAGTCCCTTGTGTTCATTTTCACAAAGATTATGCTGTTAAAATCACTTATCACTAGTAAACAAATTATTGTATGGACTGTATTCAGACAACATTTAATTTTTTAATAATGACAGCAAAGATCTGAAGGACAGACATTTAGACCATTCTAAACCATTAAAGTTCAACAATTTAAACATGCATTTTAAATAAATGGCCGATATCCAGGTACACAACAGTAGCAACAACCCACTGAACCGACTGTCTAGCCCTCATTTTTTTTATTCACGTAAAATTAAATGGGCTTTTCTATCCTGAAAAAGGCCAACTATAACAAATTCTTACTTTTTTCACACCCCAGTCCACTAGGTGGCGGAAAAACACTTTTCTATTTGTGTTACAACACCATACCCCATAAGAAGAAGATTCCACTGTTTGTTGTCAAATGACTGTCAAAGCAAAGCTATTTAATCCTAAATCTTTATTCATATAATGTTCTGACTGTGCTCATCATGGCCGAGGAAGAGTTCACAGACATAAATGGCAACTCGATTTCTTTAGACTGCCAATCTCACTCTGCTTTCTGCAGAGAGTTTACAGTCACCTCACCGAAACTGTCCTTGCGCAAGGTGATGATCTACACCTGCTTCGTTTGGTTATTTGCTTATGCTGTGTTTTTCTTCACCGAGGTAAGAATAGCCAAAATATGAACTCGTAAGCTTATGTTCCAATACTACTAATGACTTCTTTTTTTCTTTCTTTTTTAATGTCTAGAACACGACTGTCCTGTCGAGTGCCATCATCCTCACTCTGGCTGGGATGATGATTCATATTCACTTTGTGAAGGTGGACCATGAGACCCTTCTCATAATTGGTTCCCTTGGTGTCCAGCTCTCTTCATCTTATGCATCTGGACGAGAAAGTACGATTTTCATTGAGATGAACAAGCTGAAAGACATCGTGATCAACGAGGCTGTTTATATGGTAAACATGCCGTTTTCTCCAGTGACTTTTGTGCGTGATTGTGATCTAGAAATAGCCAAAAATAATCACCCTTGTATGTTTCCACCTCAGCACAGCATTATATACTATCTGTGCATTCTGATAAAGGACCCAGCAGATCCTGAGACCGTGACCAGTGTTGTCCCTCTTTTCCCGGTATGAAGCAGCTGTTGTTCTATTGCAAAGGCACGATTTTAGACATCTTTGGCATGTCAGTCTGTAAATTAACACGTTGCATTCTTCCGGCAGAGTTCAAAGCCTCGGCTGAATTGTTTGGTTCAAGTGTACAGAAGCTGTCAAGAGATTCTTGCACAGTCCAGATGACACCGAGGTAATGATTCATGTTATGCTTCATACTATACATGTTTTACCTAATTGACACATTTCTGTGTCTATATATATTTTATGGCTCTATTTCTTTTACTCTACAGACAGAGTCTTTCTTTGAAACAGGATAAAGATTGGAAATCCCAAGAATGAACCATAAGTGTGTTGTTTGTAGTTTTTGTGTTGTCACCAACGCTACATTTTTCTGTTACATTTAGTGGTTTGTTAGATACATTTATCCATTTACAGTTTGTAGTATAGGTTTTAAATATTTTCTATATTAATATTGCAGTGATTGTTTGTCCTTCTCTCTTTTTTAGCCACTAGAGGGACATGTGTGCCAATTTTTGGTAACTGGAACCAAATGGGTTTTTTATATTAATATTAATGATTTCCTGTGATACTCTGATTTTAAATGGTCATTGTATTAGTAATTTATCCTTTTTTTCCTATTTAAAAATCAAAGTGAAAACATGCAGAATAAAACTGTTTTAATAAAGTTATAGTACTCATTTACTTGATGCATAGTTTTTAATTTTATTTATTAAATATGGCAAATCAGTGCATCATTCAGCTTTTAAAGTAGGTTTTTTTTTTGTTTGTTTGTTTTTTGGCCACCATTGTTGTGGGTCGTTTGAGGGATTATGCTAATCCATCTCATTTACTTCTTGGTGGGTCAGCATTTAATTGTGTTCCTGCTTTTGTCGGGATGTCAAGCAGAACTCACTGTAAGTTTATCTGAGCTCTTATTGCAGAATTCACACCATCACAAAGCTTCTTGGTTACTTAACCCATGAATGTTCCTTAAAAATGAAGTACTTCAATTAAGTTATTTTGTTGATTTTTCTTAGTTGCATTTAAATTTTTATAAACAGGAAGTGGAAATGTATACTGTGGTGGTCTGTAGCAAGTAGATGCTTTCTAGAGGTCAGACAACAGAAGGCAAGTGAAGCTTTCCTGCAATATCAGTTTCACAGTATTTCTGGTGCACAGCTGTTGTGAACATTCATCACACTATAGCTCTTACTGTGGTTTTGTGGAACACACAACTTTTGTTGTTGTGTTTATTTTTACTTAGGATTCTGCTAACCTTTACATATTCTGAGGAAATGTTTTACATGTCACCTCTGTATTATTTAAATATTCTGCAAGTTCCTTATAGGAACTCGCTGCCTGTTGCATAGACACGTGTAAGAGTTGTCATTCAAGTTTACCTGTTTGGGGAAAAGGAAAGAGAAACCTCCCATTTGTTTATTTGTGTTCATGCTGCTTTGTATTTACACAGTGAAACATTCCCTTCACTTTTAAAAAGCAACTGTCGGCAATGATTAAGAACACAAATTCCCCTTGTTTTTAAATGAATATACTGGGT
Organism: Acrossocheilus fasciatus; assembly: GCA_036784905.1. NCBI lineage: Eukaryota > Metazoa > Chordata > Actinopteri > Cypriniformes > Cyprinidae > Acrossocheilus > Acrossocheilus fasciatus. Next base: position 20,517,449 of record CM071957.1, on the reverse strand, counting down.
TCAGTACAAGTTAACCTTAAATGATGGCAAATCTGTCATTGTTGATAACTAATTTATTTTGGTATGGATATTTACCTCTTTTTCTTAAAATAAAGAAATAATTTGGGTTGCAGTGAGGCACTTTTTTAATAGTATAACAACAATATGTATGTTAACATGGTTTTTAGTTTGAAAAATGATCACATACGGACCTTTTCTGTGTGTTTACATGTATTGTAAAGTGTAATTTATTCCTGTGATGGCAAACCTGAGATTTCAGCAGCCATTACTCCAGTTGTTTGTGATTTATATCCTTCTGAAATCATTCTAATGCTGATTTGCTGTTCAGGGAACATTTATTATCATCAATACTGAAAACAGTTTTGTGGAAATTTATTTTTATTTATTTATTTTTTTTTTTTTTTGATGAATAGAAAATTAAAAGGAACCGCATTTGAAGGAAGTCTTTACTGTCACTTTTGATCAGTTTAATGCACACTTGCTAAATAGAAGTATTAATTTGAATGGTATTGTAGATCCAATTTACAGCTCTGTTCCCTCAGTGTAAAATGACCATAAAAATTACTACACATTTAAACAGAAGAAATAATGTAAGTGATTTTATAAAATCTTTATGAAGTTTTAAAACAAGCTTTTTGAAATTCCTTTTAAACCATCCAAAAATTGTCCCCTTTTGCTTCATTGTAACCTTGATTTTTGCACTTTTTTTTTTTTTTTGGTGATTATTTAACGTTGTTACAAATGCTTTCGATTGGGCTTAACTCGTATTGAAGTCATGCTTTAGCCCGAATAGAATCTAAAGGTCAAAGTTCAGAGCCCTTGTTGTTATTCAAATACACTTTCCCATGTAGCATTGCTTCATTCCCTTCTGACCATTTGGAATGACCATTCCCATAAAGGCTGTGAAAACAACTCAGGGGTTTGAAATGATCCTGTTAAGTTGCTGTGAAGATGCTCCTGACAGGATAATCATCCCTCCCGGAGGTGCGAACCTCCCAGGAACTCTGCTCGGGGGGGTGTCAGTGGGGGTTAGACCGTGCTACACCCTCCAGCCACTCTACAGAGCACATCATAAACAAGCCATCCACCATCAGCTCTTTTCCAATGAATTCAGCTCGGTATAACAATAAAATATCAGTGTGTTTAGCTGCGCAGATTGACACGTTTACATGTCCTGACCCAGTTAATTGGCGTTAACCACGGTTTATATCGTTGTGTATACATAAACACTCCAGAGGCACGTGAGCTCCCTTGGTTTATAAACTAAAGTACTCAAGTGATAAAACTTGTCATTTTCAGCACAAGTGGGAGGAAGCCTCTTTTAGGGCTCTGTTTTGGGCTTTTTTTCACGCAAATGATTGTAGAAAATGTTTTTTTGGATTATTAAAATGCTAAGAAAAAAAGGTTCTTTTAAGAACTGTTCACAGAAATGTTCTTTAGGGAGCCTAGAATGGTTACTCCGTGGCATCGCTGCGAAAACCCGCTTTTGGATCTTTGTTTTTAAGAGTATATTTAAACCGAGACCCCTCGTGAGCGGATTTAACTGCTACATCTGATTGCCTGAAGGATGGGCTGTTTTTGGAGGGAAAAACAGTTGTGTGGGAAGGGTGCAGGAACCCCGCTGTGATGGGAGTTCTCCTCCTGACACTAACTTTGCCTCCCTGTGGATTGTTACTGTGTGTTAAGGTGTAACATTCACAGGCCATGAGGCAACACAAAAACACCCTAGTGATAGAATATGGACCGCTGCAGCGATTCCTCCTCTCAGTTGTAATCTTCTTGTCATTGGCCACCATTTTTTTTTTTTTTTTTTTTTGTATGCAGTTGCTAACTCATGGGTTGGATGTACTTATGTTACCAGGAATCAGCATAAACCCTCCCGAAACTGTGTTTGTGTGCTTTTTGTATTGTGTAATAATAACATATGCAAATAATGCTGAACAACTCCATGAGGAAAATCTCACTGCATCTGCTTCAGTTATTGACTTCAGATATGCAAATATAGCAAATATTAACTGAAGTAAATCAGGATATAAAAACAATTTGAGGGCATTATAAAGGCTTTGAAAAAGGAGAATGCTCGGTAGTTTTAGCCAGGAAGCTATGCTGCTGTGCTTTTTCAATGCTCTCCATCCCCCATACCTCTCTGAATAACAAAACTGTTACTGGAACTTCAACCAGAAAGCCCACCCCTTCAGCCTCAAGTTTTCATTTGAATCTTGGCTCAAAACTCTTCAGCTTCTCTTGATAAACGTGTGCAGAAACGTAGGACAGGTGCTGTGGTTATGCATCTTTTGTCACCTGAACTGACTCATGGGAGCTCGGCGGCATCCTTTGCCTTGCCTTGCAATTTATTTCTTAAAGTAGCCTGTTCTAAAATGTCTCTTTTTCAGCTTTGCAGAGTTAGGTACTCAAGCTCTCTCTCTCTCTCTCTCTTTTTTTTTTTTCTTTTTCCTGAGGTTGTTTTGGACTGCAGTTTCCATCTGCCTCCCTGTGAACCTTCACCTAGAAATATCCACCAGATATCCTCTTAAATTAATTTCTCAAGTTTGCTACCGCCAAGCCCCTGAGAATGGCAGAGAGGGAATAAACTATTTTTGTGATAGCAGGTCAGGCAGCACTGAAGCTGAGAGGTGACTCTATTAACTCGTTATAATAAAACGAAAATAACCGTAGTTGCATTGACATCATTTTCTTTAAAATCCACACCCTGGAAGTTATTGTAAATAATCTGTTGGGAATGCATTATTGAGGTCAAATGCGAAAACTAATAAATAAAATACTTGTGTGTGTGTGTGTGTGTGTGTGTGTGTGTGTGTGTGTGTGTGTGTGTGTGTGTGTGTGTGTGTGTGTGTGTGTGTGTGTGTGTGTGTGTGTGTGTGTGTGTGTGTGTTTAATTGAACTAGTAATGAACTATCTATTTATCAAAGAATCCTGAAAAAACTTATGACAGTTTGCATAAAATATTAAGCATATGTTAAGTTTATTACACACAAAATCAGCATATTTGAATGATTTAAAATATATAAAAATAGAAAATTATTTTACAATATTACCGTTTTTACTGTATCAAATAAATGTAGCGTTGGTGAGCATAGGAGACTTCTTTCAAAAACAGAAATCTTATGGAGCCGGTAGTGTGTCATTTACAGGTTTATCATACATTGTCATATGTCATTAAAACCTTACAGTACCTTCTTTTTTTGAAAGGCACTTTTGTATTTGCAGCAATATCATTTCCTCAAGGATTAATCTGAGGGCCTCGGTTTCATTGGAGCTTAATCATCTAGAGCTCATTGTCTAAGTCTGTGGAAGCGGATGTTGATGTGTTAACCCAGCTCTCTGCTCACATTACCTCACCAGCAGTTAGCTGATCTGAAGGCTGGGCCGATAGATGTTCTTCCAGTCAAACCGGCTCTTTTGACTCGGTGGCTTTTAAGATGAGAGGTGAGAGAGAGAGCTTGTAAAGCCGGTCAGGTGAGCTCTCGCTTTGTTAACAAATCTTAAGCCTCGTGCAGACTTCGCTTTAAATCATCCGTTTGCCTCTTATCAATGACCTTTGGTCTGGATATACTTTATACTTACATTAAGAGCCACAGTATGTGTTTCCATAGCTGGTTTAAATTCAGCATTTGTAGGGCTGGATAACGTTGATCATCCACTCATTTGCAGAAGTTATCTTCAAACAAATAAAGAGGAAATTCGTTTGTTGTGACATCATGCTAACAAAAATTTTATCTTCAGTGTTATGTTTTTTTTCAAAACTGGCTAGTTTGGGTATATTGGTGCCACGTCAGTGTCTTTTTCCATCATTTTAACAATCAAAAATATGTAAAGCTTCTTCAAAAAACTGAATGAGTAAGCGAGAACCAGTCAGGTTTAAACGTTTGGTAGATGTCATTGGAAACACAGCTGACCCACATGCCAGTCCTGCATGCATTGCATTCTTACGGTAATACTACGATTAGAGCTGACAAATGATAACACTGATGTCTGAACTGTCGCAGATCATTCTTACAAAGGATTATACGGCTCTTGTATGCTTCCTTTTCTTAGCTCAATGTCAAGAACTTAATCTGACTTTGTCTCGTAGTGTTCAGCAGCAGCGCCTTCCTATCTTTCTTTAAAAATAGCCAAGTTGTCACTTCACTAATGAGAAAATTTAATATTGACAATGTTGACAAAATGTTTCCGTTTGTGTTTGTTGAGGGAATACAAGGTAATTTCCCCAAACATTTTTGTCATTATTGTATTATTTCCTGGTTCGTTTGGTGCTGTGAACCATTTAAGATGACTGAAATAAACTGCCAAACTATGGAACTGTAATATCTGTCAGCTAATCAGAATCAAGCATTCTAGAGTGCCATGCTATCCTTGCAACATGAAATTAAGCTATTTTCTGTGAATGTGCCAGACTTTTGAGTCATTAGCTGCTATAGGTAATTAACTACAAGAATAACAAAGTTCATTACTATTTGTGCTAAACTAGAGGTTTTATGATAAAGGTGATAAATTAAGTCACCCAGAACTCACCCTCATGTTGTTCCAAACCTGTAAACCTTTTGTTCATCTTCGGAACACAAGTTAAGATATTTTTGTGAAATCCGAGAGCTTTCTGACAACTCCATAGACAGCAGCGCAACTGACACGTTCAAGGGCCAGAAACGTAGAAAGAACATCGTTTAAAATAGTCCATGTGACATCGGTGGTTCAACCTTAATTTTATGAAGCTACGAGAATAAGTTTTGTGTGCAAAGAAAACAAAAATAGCGTCACATGCACAACGACACCATACAGATGCATCATACTGTCATGAACGTGGGGAAGAGAAGAAAAGTGACCCTGGACCACAAAACCATTTTAAGTTTCTTGAGTATGTTTGTAGCAATAGTCAACAATACATTGTATGGGTCAAAATTATAGATTTTTCTTTCATGTCAAAAATTATTAGAATATTAAGTAAAGATCATGTTCCATGAAGATATTTTGTAAATTTCCTACCATAATATGTCAAAACTTGGAAAACTTTAAAGGTGGTTTTTCTCAGTATTTAGATTTTTTTTGTACCCTCAGATTCCAGATTTTCAAATAGTTGTATCTCGGCCAAATATTGTCCGATCCTAACAAACTATGCATCAATGTAAAGCTTATTATTATTATTGCTTTCAGCTGTTGTATAAATCTCAATTTAAAAAAAATTACCCTTATGACTGATTTTGTGGTCGCAAATTGTTGAATAAATTCATAATTTTTGTTTTCTTTGCACACAAAAAGTATTCTCGTAGCTTCATAAAATTAAGGTTTAACCACTGATGTCACATGGCCTACAGGTGCATCTCAATAAATTAGAATGTCGTGGAAAAGTTCATTTATTTCATTAACTCAACTCAAATTGTGAAACTCGTGTATTAAATAAATTCAGTGCACACAGACTGAAGTAGTTTAAGTCTTTGGTTCTTTTAATTGTGATGATTTTGGCTCACATTTAACAAAAACCCACCAATTCACTATCTCAACAAATAAGAATATGGTGACATGCCAATCAGCTAATCAACTCAAAACACCTGCAAAGGTTTCCTGAGCCTTCAAAATGGTCTCTCAGTTTGGTTCACTAGGCTACACAATCACGGGGAAGACTGCTGATCTGACAGTTGTCCAGAAGACAATCGTTGACACCCTTCACAAGGAGGGTAAGCCACAAACATTCATTGCCAAAGAAGCTGGCTGTTCACAGAGTGCTGTATCCAAGCATGTTAACAGAAAGTTGAGTGGAAGGAAAAAGTGTGGAAGAAAAAGATGCACAACCAACCGAGAGAACCGCAGCCTTATGAGGATTGTCAAGCAAAATCGATTCAAGAATTTGGGTGAACTTCACAAGGAATGGACTGAGGCTGGGGTCAAGGCATCAAGAGCCACCACACACAGACGTGTCAAGGAATTTGGCTACAGTTGTCGTATTCCTCTTTTTAAGCCACTCCTGAACCACAGACAACGTCAGAGGCGTCTTACCTGGGCTAAGGAGAAGAAGAACTGGACTGTTGCCCAGTGGTCCAAAGTCCTCTTTTCAGATAAGAGCAAGTTTTGCATTTCATTTGGAAACCGAGGTCCTAGGGTCTGGAGGAAGGCTGGAGAAGCTCATAGCCCAAGTTGCTTGAAGTCCAGTGTTAAGTTTCCACAGTCTGTGATGATTTGTGGTGCGATGTCATCTGCTGGTGTTGGTCCATTGTGTTTTTTGAAAACCAAAGTCACTGCACCCGTTTACCAAGAAATTTTGGAGCACTTCATGCTTCCTTCTGCTGACCAGCTTTTTAAAGATGCTGATTTCATTTTCCAGCAGCATTTGGCACCTGCCCACACTGCCAAAAGCACCAAAAGTTGGTTAAATGACCATGATGTTGGTGTGCTTGACTGGCCAGCAAACTCACCAGACCTGAACCCATAGAGAATCTGTGGGGTATTGTCAAGAGGAAAAATAGAAACAAGAGACCAAAAAATGTAGATGAGTTGAAGGCCACTGTCAAAGAAACCTGGGCTTCCATACCACCTCAGCAGTGCCACAAACTGATCACCTCCATGCCACACCGAATTGAGGCAGTAATTAAAGCAAAAGGAGCCCCTACCAAGTATTGAGTACATATACAGTAAATGAACATACTTTCCAGAAGGCCAACAATTCACTAAAAATGTTTTTTTTTTATTGATCTTATGAAGTATTCTAATTTGTTGAGATAGCGAATTGGTGGGTTTTTGTTAAATGTGAGTCAGAATCATCACAATTAAGACCAAAGACTTAAACTACTTCAGTCTGTGTGCAATGAGTTTATTTAATACACGAGTTTCACAATTTGAGTTACTGAAATGCACTTTTCCACGACATTCTAATTTATTGAGATGCACCTGTATTTTAACGATGTCTTTACTACCTTTCTGGGCCTTGAACGTGTCAGGTGCGTTGCTGTCTATGCAGGTTCAGAAAGCCCCTGAATTTCATAAAAAATATCTTAATTTGTGTTCAGAAGATGAACGAAGGTCTTACACGCTTGGAACAACATGAGAGTGAGTAATTAATGACATAATTTTCATTTTTGGGTGAACTAGACCTACCCCTTTAAAATAGCATGATAACTAATGGTACTTTGCAATATAACGGACTGTTTGGAAGCTGCTGGCTCTGGAGCCCTGGCACATTCAAGTTAAAAATGGCTGTGCCAACTCTTAAGATAAAGGTGGATAACAAAGATGTAATGTAGAATACAGTGCTGCTATCTGAAAATAATGCATTCTCAATTATGTTTTTTTAGAGGTTTCTTATGTGGAATGATAATTGAGGGACAGTGATGGCGTTCTCATCAGCCAATGTTCTTGTTATTAAACAAGCCTTAGCAAGCTTGTGAGAGTTCATGCGACTTGATGCACCATTGCTTAACATGTTCTGATGTCAACTTGTCTTCTCTTTCGGTACTGGCTCAGGTGGTTGAGAAGTGTGGGATACTGTTGGTTGTTGTTATCATCTTGTCCTTACTTGCAGTTGCGCCACTCAGTTGGCTCGTGAGGCTGCACCCCCACCCCTACATGCAAAGTGTGAGAAAGGCACCGCCTCCTGATTCTCACCCTTGATGGACCTATCATAATTAATTCACTTATCTTTACAGAGGTATCTCATCATTACAATAAAGCTATTGATGTTTCTGAAACTTTATATTGGCTGTTTGTGTTGCCAGTTTGTCTTGAAGTATGACTGTATTTGTCTATGACTCTAAGCTTCTTAAATGAAATCAAGTGACCAATTTTGAATGCGCTACAGCAAACTGAACAGAAGACTTGACTCACATTTGCTGCAACCTGAAGCAATTATCTAATAAGCATAAAAAGCCCTAAAATCACATTTAAATATATTTTTTTAATAAAATACTTTCAAAATATTAATTTAATTAGGCTTTGGTATTTTTTTTTCATGGATCTTTTGCTGTTGTAAGAAGCTCTTTAAATAACAAATAAATTAAAGTTATTGGAGCTGCGATATCTTTCAGCCAATCAAAATCCAGAGCACTGTGGTATCCACCTTATTTTGCAACATGCAAGGTGTTTTCTGTGAATGTGCAAACTTACTTCACTGATATTATATATATATATATATATATATATATATATATATATATATATATATATATATATATATATATTTATACATGTGTATGCATGAATACATGCATGTATCAGCCGTGGTCCATGCACGGATTCACTGGTTCAACACCAGCGCTGCATCGGACCACGTGAAAAGAGTGACTCCGATGCAGTTATACTTTCACTGGAGTACCTGACCCCACCCCTACCCTAAACCTACCCAGTTCTGAACAATAATGATGACGATAAATTCGGCATATTGATGCTAAGGGTTTCCGTGCGTGGAGCACGGCTGATGCCTGTCACTGACTTACATTGGTATCACTTCTGTGAGCCCATCACGGAATTTTCGGCGATTCCGTGATACCACCACAGATTCGGAGGTTAATCAAGTCCGTGAACATTACACGGAATTCTGTGAGATCACGTTAATCTTAACACAGCATCACATGACATGCAGAAATGACAATCCTAGAGTACATCGTGGCAAACTTGTGGTGAAAAATTTATGTATTTAACAAATGGGATAAATGCGAACCAAAAATAATAAAAACAACAAACATAAAATAAGATTACTAAAATTAAAGTAAAAACACAAATTCAAAATACACTAAATAGATAGATAGATAGATAGATAGATAGATAGATAGATAGATAGATAGATAGATAGATAGATAGATAGATAGATAGATACACACAGCGCTGCTCAAAAGTTTAGGATCAGTAAGATTTAAAATGTTTTTTAAAAAGGGGTTTCTTATGCTCATCAAGGCTGCATTTATTTGATCAAAAATACAGAAAAAAAATATAATTTTCTAAAATATTGCAATTTAAAATAACAGTTTTATTTTAATAAACTTTAAAATATCATTTATTCCTGTGAAGAAAAGCTGAATTTTCAGCATCATTACTGAAACATTTGTGCTGCTTAATATTTTCTGGGACCTGTGATACTTTTTATAAGATTCTTTGATAAATAAAAAGTTTGGGGTCAGTAAAATGTTTTCTTTCATTTTATTTATTTTTTTAAAAGATAAAAGATTTAAAATTTATTTTTTATTCAGGATTTGTTATATATATATATATATATATATGTGTGTGTGTGTGTGTGTGTGTGTGTGTGTGTATATATATATATACGTAAAAAAAATATATATATATATTTAATTTTTTTTTTACACACACACGCCCACACACACATACACACACACACACACACACACACACACACACACACACACATATATATATATATATATATATATATATATATATATATATATATATATATATATATATATATATATATATATATATATATATATATATATATATATATATATATAACAAATCCTGAATAAAAAATAAATTTTAAATCTTTTATCTTTTAAAAAAATAAATAAAATGAAAGAAAAAATTTTACTGACCCCAAACTTTTTATTTATCAAAGAATCTTATAAAAAGTATCACAGGTCCCAGAAAATATTAAGCAGCACAAATGTTTCAGTAATGATGCTGAAAATTCAGCTTTTCTTCACAGGAATAAATGATATTTTAAAGTTTATTAAAATAAAACTGTTATTTTAAATTGCAATATTTTAGAAAATTATAATTTTTTTTCTGTATTTTTGATCAAATAAATGCAGCCTTGATGAGCATAAGAAACCCCTTTTTAAAAAACATTTTAAATCTTACTGATCCTAAACTTTTGAGCAGCGCTGTGTGTGTATCTATCTATCTATCTATCTATCTATCTATCTATCTATCTATCTATCTATCTATCTATCTATCTATCTATCTATCTATCTATCTATCTATCTATCTATCTATTTAGTGTATTTTGAATTTGTGTTTTTACTTTAATTTTAGTAATCTTATTTTATGTTTGTTGTTTTTATTATTTTTGGTTCGCATTTATCCCATTTGTTAAATACATAAATTTTTCACCACAAGTTTGCCACGATGTACTCTAGGATTGTCATTTCTGCATGTCATGTGATGCTGTGTTAAAATTAATGTGATCTCACAGAATTCCGTGTAATGTTCACGGACTTGATTAACCTCCGAATCTGTGGTGGTATCACGGAATCGCCGAAAATTCCGTGATGGGCTCACAGAAGTGATACCAATGTAAGTCAGTGACAGGCATCAGCCGTGCTCCACGCACGGAAACCCTTAGCATCAATATGCCGACGCGATACTGGGAAATTGATCGTCATCATTATTGTTCAGAACTGGGTAGGTTTAGGGTAGGGGTGGGGTCAGGTACTCCAGTGAAAGTATAACTGCATCGGAGTCACTCTTTTTACGTGGTCCGATGCAGCGCTAGTGTTGAACCAGTGAATCCGTGCATGGACCACGGCTGATGCCTTCTGTGAGCCCATCACGGAATTTTCGGCGATTCCGTGATGCCACCACAGATTCGGAGGTTAATTAAGTCCGTGAACATTACACGGAATTCTGTGAGATCAGGTTGGTTAAAATTTGTCTTAGAACGTAATTATAATTTCCTTTTGGACATCAAAATACAGCAAAGTGAAATGTCAGCACGTAACATTGTGTCATGTGACAAGATTGTATCTCTGTGTTTATGTTGACCAAGATGGATCTTTTATTAGTCAGACTAAGCAGATCGTTGCTCAATGGGTTTCAAAAGGTCAAACTACAATGTGGAAAAGAGCGACGTGTCAATGGCATAAGAGCCGTGCAATTGATTTAGATCAATAGTCAAAATGATACCATCACATTGAACAGTCCAATCAAGGCTCATATCAAATCTTTGAAGTCATTATCAGCTCATCGGTCTTGTGAAAGGGGACCAATCTGAGGATCAGGAATGATTTCTTTGAAGACGGACATTTGTAATGCACTGAAAGACATGCACTATTGAAGCTGATGAACTGTCATTCTCTAATGAGGCAATCCCTAAATGTTATCAAGCAATCAGTGTTCACAAGATCACATGACTACCTACCAGTTATCTGTCAATACAGCCAGCAACAGATTTAACAGGATTCTGTCTTACAGTACGTGTGTGAGAACTGAAACCATAACAGCTTATAAGCCACACACCCGAAACTGTGGATGAATCAAATAAACATGACAGTGAGTGTGGGAGTGTGTAACGTTACTGCCTACAGGCAGTTCGGCAGACAACAGCTGTGAGACAAGCAGAAGCCCTCGAGCTGTCCGTTATCACTACTTTTATTTTCCTGATTAAAACTTCCCCTTGCTCCAGGGATATTTTCTACAACAACACTTGCTATCTAATTATAAAGAGTTCTTCATTTATAGTTAAAAGCATCACGTTTAACTAATTACATGAAGACAGTTTATTAGTGTCATTTGTAGAGCTAACAAGGATTTATGTAAAGAAAGTTTGAATGCATGAAAACTAAAGTGACATGAATTATTTTTTGCTTATTTTTATCACTTTTACTCATAGATTTAGGAATGTAATGTAAAAACGTAAAATCATTTTCATCATATAACACTGAAATGAAATAAAATATAAATAGTAATATTAGAGAAAAACTTAACTTGTACGAAAATTAGAAATGTTGCATTGACAACTAGTGAAGTTGAAGTACTATAATTACATAATTACTAAAACTAAAATAAATAAGTGCTATATATATATACAGTAAGTATATATACACTAGTCAACATTTCAAGTGGATCAAAACCTTTCATCAAAGTTGTCCTAAAACCGAAATGCATTCTTGTCTTAGGACAACTTTGAACTTTTTTGATCCACTTCAAATGTTGACTACTATATATATATATATATATACAAATATATTTTATATCGGTAGTTCTTCTTACTGCTAATGACCACACTGTCTGAATCTGGGAAGCATTCCTGAGATAAGATTTCTACTACTGATCCTGTACTATGGTCAGTTTGGAATTCCTCACTCAAGGACTGAAGTGTTTTTGGGAGCACATGGTGGAGATTGTTTGGTGAACCATGGGATGCACATTGAACTTTGTCATTATAATCATCGTCTTCTTCAACATCATCAATATCTCATCTACAACGTCATCAATGATATAAGTACTACAGACATTCATTAAAAGACATTCGTGTTCATCATTGGACAATGCTCAGGTTTATCTTTCATCCATAATTTCAGTCCTGGTGCTGTTTGTTTGCTTGTAAGCGCAAATACTTACATTTCATAAAAGTTACTAAGACTGCTGATTTCCTTGTTTTTTTTTTTTTTTTTTTTTTTTTCTGCCAACTTCTACCTTACAATAATAAATGGGTAAATCTTATCGTTGTGTTTATTTGGACATTGTGTTAACGCTATATTCCTTATTTAAGGTACATATATTAAGAGGGGTTGGTGGGCTCCTCCCTCAAAATATTTTGTAGTGGCTCTTTCTTTAAAAGAGAAGGGGAGCAGTTACATATTGGCAAATAATATATAAGTTATATATAACAAATAATTTTCATCAATTGAAATAAAAATGACATGAAATAAAATAAAATATAAATAGTAGTATAAAAAACATAACTTGTATGAAAATTTGAAATGTTGCATTGACAACTACACTGTAAAAAGTGATAAGTTGACTTAACTTAAAAATGTTAAAGCAACGGGTTTCCTCAATTATTTTAAGTAAATGATAATTAAAAAATTTTATCAAGTTCACTTAACTTTTTTTTTTTTTTTTTTTTTTTAAAAGGAACACCACTCCACTCCACACATAAAGCTATATTATAACTAGTTACCTTGCTGGAGACTACTTTCAGGCGCTGCGTAATATCACTGCGCCTGCTGCGGCCATGTTACGGCAGCAAAGTTTCTTGATTATTACGCCGGAATGAGAGTATAGTTCTTAATCATATCAGCCTAGAAAATTGCAACTTTTCATTTTCCGCCGGTCTTAGTACACGATATAACTACAGAAGAGTCGAGTTTTAAATAGGACAAATATCGAAACTCTTTGGTCATTTTTGAACGCGATGCTACTGGTCTAATCGGATTCAATGATCTATGCTAAGCTATGCTAAAAGTGCTATCGCCAGATCCAGAGATCAGCTGAATGGATTCAAAAACGGTAAAACTCAACTTATTAACTCTGGGGGAGTTGGAGAATGAGCCTATTTCCAAAAAAAAGTGGTGTTCCTTTAATATTTTTTACTTAATAATTTTAAGGCAATGGGTTTCCTAATTTTTTAAGTTAAGTCAACTTATCACTTTTTACAGTGTAGTAAAGTTGAAGTACTATAATTACTAAAACTGAAATAAATTAAAGCTAAATCAAAAAATATTTTTAAAATACAAAACGACAAAGTATTTAAAACAAACTAAAATATAATAGAAAATATCACAAGCTAAATAAAAATATGTATGAATACCCTAGCAACTGTTTAGCAACATGCTATAAGTCGCTCAAACACCCTGGCTAAAACTAAACTAGCATAAATTACGCAGGTTCAGTGGTTGATAAAGCGCAAAAATCTAGTCAGCATTTAAAAGAATGAAGTAAATGTCATTTTAAAAGCAAAATTTGTAAGATTAAAATTAAAACATTGTGTTAATACAAGAAAACAAGCCGCAAATAAGTCCCAAAGGCCTATGCATCATCTTGTCTGTGAATCAGCCTCTGGCAACAACAGTAATGGGTGATTTGGCTGACCAGGAACAGGCCGGGTCTGTGACTGTGTACATGTCTCCTCTCAGGAGGCCTGTAGGTAAATGTGACAGGAGTGAAACTCATTGAAACTGGCTGCGTGCCAGAGAAGGCACTAGTCAGTTTGGTCTGAGGCCTGGGAAAAGGGGCGGGCAAGAAAGTTAACAAAGAGGTGAGTAACCGTTTCTTTAACCACAAAGTGAGATGAACACCTCACCATTCATGGGAACCTAAACCTGTCAGGCCTGGCCTCTGTTGCTCAACATGTGGAAAACGGTATCATGCTAGACTCCAAAGCACAAATGCATCCTCAAAGAAACGTGGGTGTGTGTGAAAATGGCTGAATTTACAAGCAGAGAAGATTAGTTTAATTACTTCATGTCAGGCTAATTATAGAAGTGTGTTATTTCTTGCTTTCCTGTAGTTCTCTGACTTTTTACTTAGAATATGTTCACTATACTGCTAGAATAGATGTAATAAAAAGTACTGTATTGTTTGATTCCATTCATTCAGTCATTTTGTGGTCCAACAAACATGACGGTCATGCGTCATTTGATCTTTCATATTGTTAGGAGTGGCGACACCTAATGAAGTCCTCATAATCCATAATGGTTCACTTCAGTGCAACAGGTATTGCGCAACTCATTTAAACAGGATTGCTCTTTAGGTAGCAAGAGCGTAACCCCACAGTGGAAGTGATTCATTGTTGTTAGGCTTTGTTACAGCAATAGTGAGCAATATCATCATGCACATGACAATTTCACTATGTGGTTTTTGTCATTTAAATAGGTACTAATGGCAGCTGCTACTTCTGTAATTCAACATGACTGTTTAGTGTTTTATGAGACATGTGAAAGTTTAAATGTAAACTGTTATGATAGAAATTTGAATTTGATCAAGAAAACTATAGTTTGTCAAGACACTTTAAATGCTGACACCATATTATAGTTTTGCCTGAAAGTTTAAACACATTGTTGCTCATCGATGAATCCTCTGCAGTAAATGGGTGCCGTCAGCATGAGTACTAACAGCTGATGAAAACATAATATTGACGAATAATCCACACAACTCCAGTTCATCGGTTCACTCAAAAAATACAATTTTGGCATCGTTTAGTCACCCTCAAGTTTTACCAAACCTGTATGAGTTTATTTCTTTTGTTTAACACAAAAGAAGATATTTTGAAGAATGCTGTTAACCAAACAGTTGCTGTAGCCTTTGACACCCATAGTAATGGAAAAAATACAATGGAAGTCAGTGGGAAAACAAACAAACAAAACTACAGAATTTTTATTTTGGGGTTTACTATACCTTTAATGTCTTGTGAAGTGAAATGCTGTGTGCTTGTAATTAAGCTTTTTTATTTTTTTTATTTTTTTTTAAAAGAAAGAAATAAAGATTTATTTATAATATAAATGTATATATAATTAGTGCTGTCAAACGATTAATCGTGATTAATCGCATCCAAAATAAGTTTTTGTTCACAGAATGTATGTGTGTGTGTGTGCTGTGTATATTTATTATGTATATATAAATACACACACATGCATATATATATATATATATATATATATATATATATATATATATATATATATATATATATATATATATATATATATATATATATATATATATATATTAAGAAAAATATGTCTATAAATAATATGCATATAAATGTATATAAATATATAAATTTTTTATATGAAAAATATTTATATATAATATAAATTATGTGAATATTAATATATACATGTAAACAAAATATATACTGTATGTGTGTGTCTTTATATATACATAATAAATATACACAGTACACACATATTTTGATATTTTGGATGCGATTAAACGCCATTAAGTGTCAAAATTAGCGTGTTAAAGCAGGCGATACATTTTTTCAGTTTAACGCGTTAAAAATATTCAAGCTGCCTCAAAACTGTGCATGCATGTAATATATTTTATATGAGTCACATTTAAGAACAACTCTGAAATGGTTTTCAAAACTGTCCTGGAGCAGCCGAGCACTGTCACCCTCATCTAACACACCCGATTCAACTCGTCAGCGCATAGACTTTAAAACCTGAAGTTTGTCAGAAAAGGTAAAATGAGTTGAGATTGATATGATGCGTGTCAGATCCGCGTCACGCTCAGCAGCGGCCGCTCTTAAAGAAATAACAACCAAAATAACCTAATGCCCGCTGTGATGTCTATTAATCAAATGAAAAAGAAAAAAAAGAGGAAAAAAGAACTTTTATAGCTTTAAGGATTCATCTATATTTCATTTAGAATTTAGTGGGTTTTTTTTAATCGATTGACAGCACTAATATAACAATATTATATCTTAGGGCTTGTAGCCTACGTATGAACTTTTGGAAAAAAAAAAGTGTAGTCAATGTAACAGTCTGAATTTCATTTTGAGGAGTTTGAACACTACAAACAACAGCAACAAGCCCTCTGTCTCCTGTTTACACTTCAAGGGTACGTGAGTGATATCCTCTCACACATTCATCCGAGCTCAGCTCAAAGTCACAGCATGAGACCTTGGAGCAGATAAGTGTGAGTTCACAATGCATTCATATTCCTTCAGTACCTGACACTTCTCTGTGTCTCATTTACAACCCTCTGAAGATATTTGCAGGACCATTTACATCAAGTACTCACGCTGGTTGGGAAGCGTATTCTGATCTCTAACATTTGTTTGCTATGTACATATAATTTAGTAGCACATAGTGTGTAAAGAAAGCGATGTTTGTTCTCATGACCACATATTTAATTTAGTCTTTTAATTGTTTTTAATCAAAATCAAACCAAATCAGCATATTAGAGTTTTATGAAGGATCATGTGACACTGAAGACTGGAGGAATGGCTGCTGATTCAGCTTTGCCATCCTACAGATAAATTACATTTTGAAATATATATATATATATACTTTTGAATGATATAATAGCTTACACTGTTGCTTAACTGAGCTCAAAAATACAATTAGGGAACAACATCCATTTTCATTGTGTTATTTATTTGATATTTAAGGAGAAACACATGATTGTGTAAATAAACAACTTTCACATATTACACTTGAAGCAGGAAAAAAGAATAAAAACAGAGAACTTGCATAGTTGTGTTGGGAAAACAGCTTTGGAAATGTATTTTGCCCTTTAAATGTATTTTTATGTGATGCAAAGAAACACTGAAGGAGAACCTGTATAAAAGTGCTGCTTGAATTTGATCAAAAGGCAAAACAATAGTGAAGACAGATAAAATGATCAAGCGGTACATCCTTCTTGCCTGAGGCATCAAAACAGAACAGTTAAAACTGTTAAAAAAACAAACAAAAAACTGTTAAAATAAACAGCATTTAAAAAAAAAAAAAAGATAACTTCCACAAGAAGCATATTTGTAACAAAGACAGTATTGTTTACCTCGTGAGAAGCACACACTGTCAGTAAAAGATTAAAAAAATAAACATAACCAAGCTATGGCTCCACAAAATGGGCTGGGCTTCTATACTTTCATCTGTGTATGCGCTAAATCCGTCTTAAGAAACCAGGAAGATTTTCCCCCGGATGTAGGAAACCATTTTCACACAAGCCTAATAATCTTATCTTGCCAATTTGCAAGACAATCACCAGCTAAAGTTTATCAGAAGAACAGGCTGAATAATTGTAAGAGTGATGTTGGATTTATACGGTCACAGGCACCTAAGAAGGAGACATCTCACACATTGGCTTTAGTTTGGGCTGTTGCATATGAAAGAGCCAGTCTAAGTATCGCCTGACACAAAAGAGATAAGACAGATACCCGCTCTTGTTCCCTCGACCATCAGAGACATCTCCACGTGAGCACCATTCAAGCTTTGAATAGGCAGCTATCCAGCTCATGCAAATTCATTCATTTACATATGGTGGGTGCTCTTTGTGAACAATAAATGATTTAAGGAGTAGTTTTCTCTAATCTTTCTTCATAATGCGTGTATAAATCTTACAGCAAGTGTTACTCATACAGCTTGTGCGATTAAAATGCTCCGTAAACTTTGTGTCGAGTAACGCAACAGCTCTCAAATGTCACTCGAACGTTTCCTGGGACGTTTCCCACAGATCAAACAACTCCGCCCACAGAATAAAGCTAAATGACCGTAGGTAAACACATTGTCCAAAATAAATTAATATCTCATGTAAACAGTCCACACATTTTGACCCACAGGGTCAGATGAAGCAGAAGAACTTCTTCCAGCTGCACTTGGAAAAAGCTTTAGCTCGTCTGTCCGACAGTCTCAGTTTTTTGGCCTTCCTGGCCTTGTGTTTAATAGCCGCGAATATTGCAGAGTCGAAGGCCTCCTTTAGGTTCTTCTGGGTCAGGGCCGAACACTCCACGTACTCGGCAGCCCTGATCTTCTCGGCGAGGCTCCGTGCCCGTGAGCTGAACACAGGTTTGACCTTGTACCTGTCCAAGTCTATGAGAACGTTAACGTCCAATAGAAGGTCCGACTGAGTTCCGACTAAAATGATGGGAGAGGATGGGTTGCACGAACGAATCTCAGGGATCCATTTCTTGGTTATGTTCTGGAACGACGTGGGGTTAACCACACTGAAGCAGAGAAGGAAGACATCCGTGTGTGCGTAAGACAGAGATCTGAATTCATCAAATTCTTCCTGCAAGTCAAAGACAAAGACAGATAAGAACACTAGACAAAGTTAACAAACTTCTGTTTAACAGAATTTACACTTTACAAACTTTTTAAATGTCACTTAACGGATTTATTTAACAGAATATAAACTTTTTTTCACTGTTTACACTACAAACTTTTAAGCAATGTTTTCAACTTACAAACATTTTAAAGGTTCTTTACAAACTTTTTTTTTTTTTAAAAAAGTTACAATTTACAAAACTTTCTGAACAGTTTACACTTTACAAAAAACTTGTTTACAACTGACAAACTTTTAAACAAAGTTTACATACTTTATCCATTCTCAACTCATCTCAAGACATTTCTACAACTAATGTGAAATATTTGATTAAATTTATCACAAATGAACAAAACCGTTACCTGTCCAGCTGTATCCATCAACTGAATCCGCACAGGGGTCCCATCCACCTGAACTTGTCCTGAATAAGCATAATGTAAAGACTCTTTAACTTTTCATCCTCATAATTCATCTAATTACTTTAATTTAACCATCAGAGTTTAGAAGGGGTCAAAGATCATCCGCTTACCCGAGAAGACGTCAAAAGCCGTCTGTTTGTAATCCGTAGGGTATCCATTGGTTGTGTAGCTGACTATCATACTAGTCTTCCCGACCGCACCGTCCCCAACCAGCATACAGCTGATCCCGGGCTCCAGCGCGTCGTCCTGCTCTAAACACACGGACGGAACTCTTGACTCGTGGTAAAAGTAATCCATTTGAGGTGGCATGTCCAACAATTAAAGCCTAGAAGAATAGTCTTCAGGAAAACTTTGTAAACTCCACAGTATTGGGTGGTGTCTTTGTTGAGACTGATGAGTGACTCATTACTTTCTCAGCTCAAAAGCTGACTCTCTCTGATCTGTGACGGATCTCTCTGTGCCTTTTCAATCAGCGATTCGGAGAGGCTTGACTTTGCATAGCCACGCCCACCGCAGTCCCGGGCCTCAATGGAAAGAACAAATCTTTGGTTTGAACACAGCTTTTAACGATTCGTTAACGATTCTCAAATGAAACAAAGTGCATGCATTTTCTAAACGGTTAAATGAAATGCATTTAATTACTATGCAATTTAATAGACCCTTTAAATATTAAATGTAGGCTAATAAATGTTGAATACAGTAGTGTCCTGAGGCGTTTTATCCTGTTTTCACAGAGTCATCATCTTTAAGAGGAAAAACTGGAATTACACAGCCTTGCTCGACTGACTAGTTAAACATGAGCCGTGTACAAATGTTAAAAATAAAGTCTGCATTTTCATTTTTGTTTTTACTCTTTTTAGACCTTGCCTTTGCACCTGGATTTAAAATATTACACTGCCATGACCGAGTAATTATTTTTAAATGTAGCACAAAAATAACCATTACAAATTAATTACGCGTGCATGATATTCAATCCTTAACTAAACAGTGCCACTACGTGGACAGATAAAGGACAACAGTGAGGTTTTGTCATGTAATCACATGATACTCATCAGCTGACCAAGACAGCCATGCACACAACACAGCTCGGTCTCTTAGTTCTGTCTTTATTCACTCATAAAATATCATTTAAAGCTCAGTTTCGATTTATTTTGTATCTGTTTTAGTTCCAGTCTATATTAATTAGCACATAGCGGAGGCATTGCCAGTAAATGAGCTTTTGAACTGGATATTTAGCTCACATGCTAGCGTGTAATGGATGGGAACAGCTGCTAGAGATACTGTGCATCTTTACGTGCAATGTGAACACAGCTTCGGTGTTTGCTGTACATACTGTAGTTTTGTGAATAATTGATAATTTGCAATGGCGTCTATTCTGGATCAGTATGAAGATTCTCAGAACATCCGTCAACACAGCCGTGTGTCAGCGGCTAACATCGGGATTACTCATTCAGGTACAAACCTCTGCATTGCAAATATTATGATGGGGTAATTTGGGGTGACTGTGGTACTTTACGTGATTTTTTCCGTTCAAAGGGTTTGTGAATGTAAGGTTGGAGGAAGAGAAACCCATTTTCAACAAGCAGCGTATCGATTTCTCACCTCCTGAAAAAATCAATCACTTATCAGTGTGCAACAACCAGTTATGCATGAGTCTGGGGAAAGACACCCTGCTGAGGTAAAGCTGCCACTTCTCAACTCTGTTATCAACAACTTTTTAATTGGGATGTTTTGAAGCTGTTGTGTTTTGCTTTGATTAGTTTATGTACATGCAATTAGTGATTAATGTGCATTTTATTGTCTGAATATTAAAAGGCAGTGAGGCTGTTAAATTGGGATAAAATCACTTAATCTGCATTTTATTTGCTTCTTGTGAAAAATCAATTGCTAATTACGATTATTTCGCATTATACAATGCCATTAAAATATGCATAGCATGAATTCCTGTAAACTGACCTGAAAGAGGTCAGCAACATTTACAGAGCAGTTTAAAGTGTTGTAGCCTAATATGTTGACATGCATATTATGTTTCAGAATTGATCTTGGAAAACCTGATCAGCCAAATCAGATTGAACTGGGAAGAAAGGATGATAGCAAAGTGCACAAACTTTTTCTAGATCCTACAGGTAATCATGTGTCTGTCCACACCTTGTTGTAAGAGGATTTAAATGCATTTGGACCATCTATTAGACGTCATTAGACAGACACATACGTGGTCTGATTAGATTTCCATTGAAATTAGTATGATAGAAGAAGCTTCCCAAAGTTTAACAGAATTGGGAAATTCAATTAGGAAAATTTATATTTTCAATGCTTGGAAGCTAGTACAATAAATAAACGCATGAAATGTAATCTGTTTTTGATATGATTTACGTCATGTAATGCTCTACAATGCATCCCATTAAGAGAAACCAATTCTCTGTTTAAGCCTGGTATTATGATCTGTCTTGTGTGATCCATTCACAAATGGTCAGGTGAGACGCGGCATTGTTTACATCTGGTAACAATGTGCATTTGTCATACAAACACTGTTTAAGCTTGGCAAAAATAAACATTTTTGTGTTTTCCATTAACCTTTTAAACTAGTCAGCTGGCATATGAGTTTTTTTTTTGTTTTTTTTTTTTACAATGATTTTTCCCCCTTTTGTCTGTTTTCTTTTTGGGTAACGGTATACCACAAATTAATCAGTTTAATTATTTTTTACTCTGTATGCTATCATTTAATGTTTTAATAACAAATCATTTAAAATCATTTTAACATAAATATGAAATAAAAAATATAAAGAAATTCAATGGGAAGTGCACATTTATAAATGTGAATATAAAATTGTAATTTTAAAGTTATAGTTTTTTATTAGAAATATATTTTTGTTCAAAGCTGTAACCAGCAAAGTTTAATATCTCTTTTTGGCACATTGTTTGATTGACAGATGAGTAGGATCATCACATTTTTTTAAACTGGTTTGCTTGGACTAAATGCCTGACATTGCAAAATTATCTTGTGATAGTAAATAGCACAAACTGCACAGTAGTGTTTTGCCATGTGTGCCACAATTTGAAACTTGGGTAAAGTTGGTTTTATATTCACACATTCGGACTATTTCATTCAGTTACTTTGTTAACCGCACTACATTGGACATTCAGCGGACATTCGCAAGTAAGTATGACATTAAAACAATACTTGGCCATTTTTATCGATTGTGGAAAAAAATGTAGTAGGTTGACAATGATGTCGTTGATTAGAATTTGCAAAAAATAACTTTATTGCACATATAATTAGAAAGTTATTGAACGTGGAAATGTGTGAATGTGCGAATATAAAACCAAATTTACCCAAGTCAATTTGAATGCTTAATAATATTAAATAATTTAGAAATTAGTATTAAAAAAAAAAAAAAAAAAATATATATATATATATATATATATATATCAAGAGAGAGCTGTAAAAGTTAAATAAAAATACATTTAAATTGGTTAGCAGCAAAGTTTAAAATTTGTCTTCACACAGTGGTTAGTTGTCAAGTGATTAGGCTCATGAGAAGGACTAGCTTTTACAATGCGACATGGTAATTTTCAACCCTATTTACACCCATGTGTAGCATTGACTGAAGATGGATCTTATACCAGGTGTAAACTGGATCAAAATTTCAGGCCTGGCATTTTTAAACTTGCAGTTTAATGTTGAACTGCTTAAATTTATTTGCTTTTTAATGGAATCTGTAAAATGACCTGATCGATTGTTTTACAGGGTCACATTTAGTCATCAGCCTCACCACAAGTGAATGTGTATACCTAAACCGAAACACTCAAAAGGTCCGAAGTCTATCACGATGGAGAGGCCACCTGATTGAAAGCATAGGATGGAACAAATTAATTGGCTCTGAGACCAACACTGGGCCGATTCTGGTTGGCACCAGCCAGGGAATCATCTTTGAAGCGGAGATCTCTGCCTCAGAGGGCAGTCTGTTCAACACTAACCCAGACCAGTACTTCAGACAGGTTCATTCCCTGGAGGAGGATGGTAAGCCAGCTCCGGTTTGTTGCCTCGAGGTGGAACGTGGCTTGGAATCCAAGTACTTCATTGTTGCGACCACACGGAAACGCCTGTTCCAGTTTGTAGGAAAGCTGGCAGAGGGATCCGAGCAGCAGGGGCTCAGCTCCATCTTTGCCCAGAACCAGGATCTCCTACCCAGCTTCCAGGAGTTTCCAGTCAACATGGGCTACAGTGAGATTACGTTCTACACGTCAAAGCTGCGCAGTTCCCCGAAGACCTTTGCATGGATGATGGGAAATGGGGTTTTGTATGGACAGCTGGACTATGTGCGGCCCGACTCTCTACTCAGTGATGTTCAAGTGTGGGAATACACCTCAGACATCGATTTAAACTCCGTCAAGCCCATCTCTATAGTACTCACCCAGTTTCACTTCCTGCTCCTGCTCCCAGACCGTGTCAAGAGTATTTGCACTCTGAATGGACAAGTAGTGCACGAAGAAAAGTTTTTTCCGGAAAAGTTCGGCAGTCTAAAAAAGATGATCAAAGATCCAATCACTGGGCTCGTGTGGATCTACACTGAGAAAGCTGTGTTTCGCTACCATATCCAGAGGGAGGCACGGGATGTTTGGCAGATGTACATGAACATGAATAAGTTTGACCTGGCTAAAGAGTACTGCAAAGACAGACCAGAATGCCTAGACATGGTGCTGGCCAAAGAGGCGGAGCACTGCTTCCAAAACAAGCGCTACCTGGAGAGCGCCAAATGCTATGCTCTCACTCAGAATTACTTTGAGGAGATTGCGCTGAAGTTCATCGAGGCCAAGCAGGAGGAGGCCTTGAAAGAGTTTCTGATTAAGAAGCTGACCAACCTCAAGCCCACCGAGAAGACTCAGATCACCCTGCTGGTCACCTGGCTGACAGAACTCTATCTGAACCGGCTCGGTCAACTGGAGGCCGATGACGGCAAGCAACACCTCTTTCTGGAGACCCGTGAAGAGTTCCGCACCTTTCTTAAAAGCCCCAAACATAAAGACTGCTTCTACAACAATCGCAACACCATCTACGACCTGCTCGCTAGTCACGGCGACGTGGACAACATGGTGTATTTCTCAGTCATCATGCAAGATTATGAGCGTGTCATATCTCATTACTGCCAGCATGATGACTACAGTGCAGCCTTAGATGTTCTCTCCAAACACTGCGATGACAAGCTCTTCTACAAGTTCTCCCCGGTCCTCATGCAGCACATCCCCAAAAAGGTGGTCGATGCATGGATTCAAATGGGAAATCGGTTGGATCCGAAGAATCTGATCCCAGCGCTGGTGAACTACAGCCAGATGGGCAGCATGCAGCAGATAAACGAGACCATCCGATACATGGAGTTTTGTGTGTATGAGCTGGATGTCAAAGATGAAGCCATTCACAATTACTTACTGTCGCTTTATGCCAAACACAAGCCCGACTCTCTGTTGTGGTACCTCGAACAAGCAGGAACGCACGTCTCCGACATCCACTACGACTTGAAATATGCCTTGCGCCTTTGTGCCGAACATGGTTACCTGCAGGCCTGCGTCTTGGTTTATAAGATTATGGAGCTGTATGAGGAAGCTGTGGATTTAGCTCTACAAGTATGTGTGCTTTTATACTTTTTACATTCTCTTTTAATATTTCGTCATTAATTACTCACCCTCATGTTGTTCCAAACCCACAAGACCTTAAGATATTTTTGATGAAATCCGAGAGATTTCTGACCCTGGATAGACAACAAGGCTACTGACACATTCAAGGCCCAGAAAGATAGTAAGGACATCATTAAAATAGTCCATGTGACATCAGTGTTTCAACCATAATGTTAATGAAGATACGAGAATACCATTTGTGTGTGAAGAAAACAAAAATAACGACTTTATTCAACAATTTCATCAAAAATATCTTAATTTGTGTTCTGAAGATAAACAAAGGTCTTGAGGGTTTGGAACGACATGAGGGCGAGTAATTAATGACAGAATCTTCATTTTAGGTGAACTATCCCTTTAAAACAGTCTGTATTGGTATAATTATACATTTACATTTTTTCTAAAATAATGCCTATATTTATTCCTTTAGGTGGATGTAGATTTGGCCAAGTCTTGCGCCGACCTTCCAGAGGATGACGAGGAGTTGAGGAAGAAGCTGTGGCTGAAGATCGCTCGTCATGTGGTTCAGGAGGAGAAAGATGTCAAGAAGGCCATGAACTGTCTGTCCAGTTGCAACCTTCTTAAGATTGAGGATATCTTGCCTTTCTTTCCAGATTTTGTTACGATAGACCACTTCAAAGAGGCAATTTGCAACTCCCTGGAAGAGTACAACCAACACATCGAGGAGCTGAAGCAAGAAATGGAGGAGGCCACAGAAAGTGCCAAACGCATCCGTGAAGACATCCAGGAGATGAGGAACAAGTACGGAGTGGTTGAATCTCAGGAAAAATGTGCCACTTGCGAATTCCCATTGCTCAACAGACCTTTCTATCTCTTCCTGTGTGGACACATGTTCCATTATGATTGCCTCTTACAGGAAGTCATCCCTCACCTCTCTGCCTATAAGCAGACTAAATTAGAGGAGCTTCAGAAGAAGCTGGCAGCGACCACGCAGACCACCAAATCCAGGCACAGGCCCAAAGAGGAGGATACGGTCAGCTTAGGTAAGGGCCAAGGAAGCAGAGAGCAGATCAAGTCTGACATTGATGACATCATAGCGTGTGAGTGTGTCTACTGTGGTGAGCTGATGATCAAATCCATTGACAAGCCTTTCATAGATCCACAGAAGTTTGATCAAGAGATGTCCAGCTGGCTCTGAAGGACACATTTCTCCATGAGTTCATTTGAGGGCTGCACAATAAATATATGTGATACATTGTACATAATAAAATATCCTGATAAATTAACCATTTGTGCATTGTGAAAGTTGCAGTTTATTTAGAATGTTACATGCTACATGCTGAATTAATGAGTATTAACAGATACGTACTGTACAAATGACCTTCTTTGATTTTATGTTGCTTCCTTAGATCACTGGTCACTTCAAAATTTAACAAGCACTTGTTGTCATTTTGCATTATGAGTAATGTGAATAATATCTTTTTTAATGTATGCAGCAAAAAAGAATAAATGATTGCTATTTGACCAGACTTTGTGTTGTGATACATTGTTATGGGACAAAGGTGTAAAGGGATTACTCCTAATGTAAAGACATTTTATGGAAATTGTTTTCATTTTGTAAAAAAAAAAAAAAAGTTACATTTTTATGAAATCAGTAAGAAATGTACACTATACACAATTTTGCATCTAAGCACAATTTTAAGTTATTGGTGTTATTTACTTGATAAATTAAATGACCTCTGTTCATTAGTGTTATTTATTTTTAACAATTGTATACTAAATAAATAAATAACCAGAGATATGGCCAAGGGTTTATGCATAGCACTATAACACAGAGATATATAAAATGAGAAAATAAAAAGCAAAAACTAAATGTGTTATATAGATCACTTAATACAATAGTCCTTCCCTTAAAATATAAATGAAAGCCAAAAAATAAAAATAAAAACACCAAAATGTGAGTTGATAGACAGACAGACAGACAGACATATAGGTGATAGACAGACAGACAAAATTTCATTTTTTTTTTTAAGTGAGAAAAATTGGGTTAGTTTCAATACCTTACATATAGCAAAATAATTAAGTTGCATAGAAAATAAAAAAAAAATCATATTGCATTAGTGCTATTTGTGTATTACAAGACTGTGACAAATTCTACGTCAAGTCCCAATCACGCGATATTTTGAGG
This sequence comes from Acrossocheilus fasciatus, assembly GCA_036784905.1. Taxonomy (NCBI): domain Eukaryota; kingdom Metazoa; phylum Chordata; class Actinopteri; order Cypriniformes; family Cyprinidae; genus Acrossocheilus; species Acrossocheilus fasciatus. The sequence continues at coordinate 20,490,761 of CM071957.1, read as the reverse complement.
CTACATTCGGAAAGTGTTACGTCATAAGACCTTCGGCAACGTTCGGTTTTTCTAGGCACAATCAGTAGAACTCCGATAGCCATTACTCTCTCCTCCAATATGACCCACTTAATTTATAATGGGTCGGATTCTCACCACTATCTTTTTTAAATGAAACTACTCTTTTCTTTTTGCTACTAGTACTGTATTATGATACGTCCCTAAATGCTTATAAGATTGCAGCCTTCGCTCTATAATTGATTGGTACGCCTGTTCCCCACTCTGTCCTCGCCATGGCGCCGTGTCCCTGCTCTCTCAGTTACTGAAAGTGGCCGCCTCTCTGCTGCTACCGACTCACGGTCTCTCTCCTCGCTCACAACCGCCATTTTGGAGACAGAGAGCTGCGAGTCGGCTGCAACAGAGACAGAGCAAAAACGGCGGACACGGGGGACAAGGTGAGCTAGCGTTTATGAGGAACATGGTGGGGAGCAATGGGGGAAGATGGCCGGGAGGGAGAAAGAATTAGAATATGGGAATCGCAGATCTGCTGGCCTCCTCGACTCCCGCAGTGCATATAGACATGAGACGGGACAGATGGTGCTTGACCTCACGTGGAACAAGGCCACGGAACATTACGAATCATTTTAAAGCATATCTCCCTACATTTCATTTGACAAAGAGGTGGTGGCCTTAAAGAGACAGAACCCATTTAAAATATTCAAAATGATCAAGAACTTGCCATGATACTAAACCTTTGCTAAAAAGTCACCTCTGCACGATTATCATTCAAAATAGCAGCCAGCTAAACTTCATAGCCTTGTTTAAAAAAATCTCATAAAGCTCGTTTTTTAGTGGTCGTGGTTCAAGTTTACCTTACATTGTCGCGCTGCTAACTAGCAACATATACAGTAACCCTGGATTTAGATTAACAAGCAGCACTAGCTGCTGAGACGCTTAACGTTAGCGTTAGCTAAACCTAGCCAGCTTAGTGTGCTAGCTAAGCTAAGTCGGAAATAAAACATTAGCCTGTCGATAGTATTCTGTGAACTAACAGTAGTTTACCCTGATTTCATAATAAGTCTTAAGACACCTTGCGCCGCTGTACATTTCCTCTTTATATAAAAGGATACGCTCGTAGTGTGCGTTAGGTTTATAAATTGCGTTGTCTTGTATGAAGAAACCGAAATTGACGAGTATTTGTCAGTAACATATGAGTCTATTGATTTTATAATATTAGTTTCCCGGATATTAAAGCCAAATGTGTAGCCAAACTATTGAAATGAGTAACTCATAGGCTAGCCATTGCTCTGTTGGTTACATCGCATCCAGGAAATGGTTAAATGGGGCACTAAAACACTAGTGGTGTGAGTGCATTAGTTATGTTTACAAAAACTCTCAAAAACCTGTGCAAGTGCACCAGCATTATTTGAGGTGGAGTGTCATGTTTGCTTTAGATTTGCAGTGGGTTGAATTACTACAAACAGATGTAAATACTTCTCCAATGGTGCATTTTCAATAAAACTGCCTATTTTTTATATAAATAATACTTATATTTTGAGCGTTCACTAGTAGTTTTTAAAGTGGATGTGAAAAGGAAATTCACCCTATTTATCTATTTTATAAATTTGATGAACAATTCATCAATTCAACAGTTCAGTAGTTCAGTATTCCACATTTTAATATTCAAAAATTCATCCATGTATCTTCACATTTTTTATTTTTTTTAAGTCGCAGAGAAGTAGCGATAGATTTGTTGCTACATTTTCTCAACATTAAAGACCCCAGGAAATGATGCCACAAAAAGATGATTTGCTACTTGGTACTTATTACAAGTATTTTTGGAGGGTGTGGATATTCTCATTCTAGCGAGCATTTGATTTCAACAAAAATCTGCAGTGCAAGATGAGTTATCAATATCTTTTGATAAAATGTCAAGTAAATCTGTCTGTTTTTCTGTATCTCATTTTACAGAAAAATATTAAATGGCACAACTATTTTTAATATTTATAATGATAAATGTTTCTTGAGCAGCAAATCAGCATATTAGAATGATTTCTGAAGAATCATGTGACACTGAAGACTTGAGTAATGATGCTGAAAATTCAGCTTTGCCATCACAGGGATAAATTACATTGTAAAATCTATTAAATAACATTTTTATTTTATTTAAAATTGTAATAACATTTCACAATATTAAGGTTTTTACTGTATTTTTGATTAAATAAATGCAGCTGTTGTTAGCATAAGAGACTTTTTTCAAAAACATACATTTTTTTTTTTTACCAGTCCCAAACTTTAATAAGAAAAATGTACTTTTCTTTGAAATCTAAAAAGTCCAATTATAAGTTCAGGCAAAGTCATTCACAAGTTTGTCCAGCTGATTCTGAACTTCGCAAGTTGATTAGCACCTCTGTTGCCCTACAGAGGGCACATCCTGCTACAACAATGGAATAAATGAAGTATTACATTTCAGTATGCTGTCAATAAACCTGTCAGCTGTGTTAATCTAAATCCACTTCATTATCATTCAGCTACTTCCAGTATGCCATGTGCAAATGTATTTTATTAATTTATTTCTCATTTTTAATCGCAATTTGTTATTGTCATTAAGTTCTGAATATTTATATGCAATATTCTTATTCTAAATGTGCTATAAATCTTACAGTGATTATATCTATATAAGAGCAGACAGGTTCATCAGTAAATAAATCAATATCACATCCTTTTCTGTTTCAGATTAATCATTTCTGGGACACTGAATGTTGAAATTGTGAAATATGAAGTTTCGCTCTCCAAAGGTACTGTACTGTTCTTTGACCACAGTTTTATTACCTTGATTCAAAGCATTCAGATGCTCTTCATAACCTCATTTAGAGTTAACTGTCAAACACTTTCCTTTTTTTTTTTTGGAATTTGCAGTGATCGCCCTTTCGGGCTCTTAACCTCTACCTATGGCCTCGGAGCAGGATGGCGTGGGAGACGCCACATGCTCAAAGTTGGCCAAACCACTTCACCTGCAGTACCTTGAACGATCCCTCCGCCTAGACACTTTTCTAAGGCAGACTGCTGCTGTTTTTAACCAGAACATTTCCAGGTAAATTGTTGTGTAGTTCCTTTTTGGCCTTTTATCGTTTTGAGTCACTGCACGACTACCATGCTTTTACAAAAGACTATAATGTCTCAACCCAGTTTGTGATTTTCAGCTCTTTTGTTGTTTTTGAATGATTCTCCATAGTTCCAAAATCCAAAAGCTAATTTTGGGAAATAATGCACTGCAGCTTGGTTGTAAGGCATGTGGTGGGTTGTTTATGGTTGTGTTTGTGTGTGCTTCTCTATATCAGCGATGACAGCGATGATGGTTTGGGTGAGGGGTCTTCTCTGGCCCCGTCTAACCCACTGCTGGCAGTGAAAAATGATCACATCAACCCTGAGAATGAGAGCAAGGACTCCTGCAGAGATAGAGAGGCGGAGTGTGGGACTCTCAATGGAGCTGTGCTGCAAGGTACAAGACATCAAATAAAAAATAGCCAAGCTATATAACATAAGAATGTAATTTTCTGTATATATTGCGCTGACCAGTTGTCATGGACTTCTGCTGGCATCTAATGCCATGAATGTAGTACATTAGCTGGTCATGTGATTTCAACACGCCGGTCTTTATTAGGCATTCCAATGTTTATATGATTTTAAACGTATTTTTCAAAAGTACTCTTCATTTATTTAGGGGTAGAAGCTTTTAATGAGTAAAAAAAATGACTGAGTTCACCTTAAACCCCAAATTGTCATCCACAGAACACAAAGCTGACAAGGCCAGCCTGTATAACTTCTCAAAACTGAAGAAAAACAGGAAATGGCTAAAGGTAATGTATAGATACAACACTACAGTAATTCTGGGAAAACCTTTATCTAAATCCAATCCCTGCTTTAAAGAAGCCTGTTTCTGCCTCGAGTAAAAATAAAACCAGTTATTCCTATATAAATATAAAATTTAAAGTAGTAAATAAAGGCAATTTGCAAAATATGGACTAATAGTTACAAGAAATATAGTCCCAGTTTTGATATGAAAAGTCAAAATTGTGAGAAATAAAGTGGCGGTAATAGTGAAAGTAAAGTCGCAATTAAAAGAAGTACACTCGCAATATTGAGATACAAACTCTAAGAGGACATGGTGATGGAAAAAAATAGTTGGAATTATGACAAAATGCAAATACATTTCAGTAATAAGATATGAAATTACAGTTTTTTTTGCTCTGAAGAGGAAACTGGTTTATCCATGCTACTATTTGAACTGGCAAAAAAGTCATTCATTGGTAATTGTGCCTCTCCTATATTGTCTGTGTCTAAGCATTCTGATGTTTGGGAGATTGTTTGTGTATTTCAGGGCATCTTGCTGAGCGATGACACCACAGATTCCGATACTGACTCGGATGATTCTGACTTCACAATGACACAGGAAGAGCTCCAGGACATGCTGCGCCTGCACAAGTTCACCAAACTCCACCAGAGCAAGTTCCACTCTGACAGAGAAGTACGGCATGCTTGCTGAGTCTGGGATAGTTTCCCCCGCATAAATAGCTTCATGGAAACAGTTGGTAATGTGTGTTTGTGTTCACAGCTGCAGCACTATCAACACTACAGCACTGGCCTCCTGTCCACTCACGACCCATTCTACGAGCAGCAGCGCCACCTACTGGGCCTCAAGAAAAAGAAAATCAAGGAAGAGAAGAAATGTAAGGGTAAGCCTACAGAACAAAAGAGGATGACAGTAGCTGTTTTCTGGTCATTTGAATACTCATCCTTCTTCTGTTTTCATAGCCAAGTTAAAAAAGATGAAAAAGAAGAAGAAACGAGGAGAGGAGTTCTCCATGGAGGGACGGCCGCACATTTCTAAAATTTTTGCCAAGTTTTCTCACGATGCACCTCTTCCCATGATCAAAAAGAAGCACTTAACCATCGAGCAGCTCAATGCTCGTAGGCGAAAGGTCTGGCTCACGATTGCCAAAAAAGAAATCCCAAAGGTACAACCATTTTCTTTGGAATTCCGTTGAGGTTTGTGACACACACAATATCTATTTCTTCTGTTCCTGCGTTAATCTATGCTTTCATTGTCTCGTTTCAGGCATTTAAACAGAAAGTCTCAGCAAGGAACTTTGTTTTAACCAATGCCAGAAAGGTAAGAGATGTTTATTTTTTATATAACCTACCACTGGGGTTTGAGAGAAGTCTCTCATGCTCACTAAGGCTGCATTTATTTGGAAAAAAAGTCAATTGTATTTTCAGCAGTCTTTCAGTCATTCTCATATGCTAATTTGGTGCTCTAGAAACATTTCTTATCATCAACAGTTGTTCTACTTAATATTTTTGAAGAAATATTTTTCAGTTTTATTTAAGGAATATAAACTTAGAAGATACATTTAAAGGATGTAAGTATAGTACACACAAAGTATAAACAGAAATCATTTGTAACATTATAAACGTCTTTGCTGACACTTTCGATCAGTTTAGTGCATCCCTGCTGAATAAAAGAATAAACATCTGACAGACCCTAAACATTTGAATGTCACAACATTTGAAGGTCAAAATTCTGAGACAACACAGCCATTAAAAATGCATGTGTACACTTGTCCAGTTGGCCCACCAGTGTATGCGTGAGGTCCGGAGGGCTGCGATTCAAGCGCAGAAGAACTGCAAAGAGACTTTGCCGCGAGCACGCCGCCTCACCAAAGAAATGCTGCTGTACTGGAAGAAGTACGAGAAGGTGGAGAAGGAGCACCGCAAACGTGCTGAGAAAGAAGCTCTTGAACAACGCAAACTGGATGAGGAGATGCGAGAGGTATTAAAATATATGCACTAGAAATGATATTTCACTGAGACTCACTTCCTAAAAACATTGTCCTGACAGTTCTTCCTGTGTGTCCTATTAGGCTAAGCGTCAGCAGAGGAAGCTTAACTTCCTGATCACCCAGACGGAGCTGTATGCTCACTTCATGGGGGGCAAGCAGAACGCTGGGGGAGACGGCACACAGGAGGAGATCCTGCGCAAGCTTGAGGACAACACCTCCCAACGGCAGATCGACATCGGTGGAGGGGTTATGGTCAATGTCGGCCAGGAAGACTATGGTAAGATCTTATTCTGACCCTGATAGATCTTATCAAAATGCGGATTACAATCATATGCATTTTAGAGTCAAATTTTATGCTGTCCTTTTGCAGATAGTGAATATTACAAGTCTCAGGCCCTTAAAAATGCAAAAGAGGCATACCAGATTCACCAGGCCAGAGTAAGTGGCAATCTGATTTGCATTATACATGTCTATTTTATTGAATTTCAGCTGGAAATGATTACATTGTCCCTCTTTTTGTTGTATAGACGAGGTTGTTTGATGAGGAAGCAAAGGACAGTCGCAGTGCCTCTCTGCATGCGGCTAGTGTGTCTGGCTCTGGCTTTGGCGAGAGCTACAGTTTATCAAACCCGTCTATTCAAGCAGGCGAAGACATCCCCCAGCCCACCATATTCAATGGGAAACTTAAAGGCTACCAGCTCAAAGGCATGAACTGGCTGGCCAATCTTTATGAACAGGTGATTTTTGATGTTCTCTTATGTTTATTTCTATATATATATATATATATAAGCGTTCAAAAGTTTGGCTCAGTACGATTTTTATTAAAGGAATTGATACTTTTATTCATCAAAGATGCATTAAATTGATCAAAAGTGACACATTCATGATGTTGGAAACGCTTTCGTTTGAATTTTCTAATCATCAGAGAATCCTGAAAAATATATATCATATGCAGCATGACTCTTTTCAACACAATTTTAATATAAAATAAATATTTCTTGACTAAATCAGCATATTAGAATGTTTTCTGAAGGATTTTGTGACATTGCAGACTGGAGTAATGATGCTGAAAATTCAGCTTTGCCATCACAGGAATAAATTAAAATTGAAAATGTTTGTTACAGTATTTTTGATCAAATAAATGCAGCCTTGTTGAGCATAAGAGACACAAAAAATTTTTACAGACCCCCAAACTTTTGAACAGTAGTGTTTATTGCATTTTTCCATCATGCCTGTGATCTTTAGATGATTCATGTCTGTTTGTCTCTCATAGGGCATTAATGGCATTCTGGCAGATGAGATGGGGCTTGGAAAGACAGTGCAGAGTATCGCTTTACTGGCTCATCTGGCAGAGGTAAGGACTGATGTTCCAAGAAAATGAAGTAGTTACACACTGAAAATCTTGGCATTCACCTTAACTTTTAATAATACTATTTTAGTATTATTAATACATTTACAGAGTTCCATAAACAACAAATAGTAATACTACTGTTATGACTACAACTACTAATAAAAAAATCTCAATTTTAGTTTTCTTATAGTATTTTAGAGCAAATACACGCATATGCTCTCTCCGTCCCTATTGTATCATCTTCAAGCCAACAGATTTCACTTGAAGGATACTGTATTTCCCAATCTCCAGGCTCTCAGGTCGAAAATCTGGAAAAGGTTTATTTTTTGGGAATGAGACACCAGAATTTTAAAAGAAAATAATTCTCTGTTCTGCTTTCCTGTGCTATCATATTCTTTTCTCCCAAACAAACCCCTGACACCACAAATCAGTTATTTGGCATCAGTTCGAACCCTCCAGCTGTCTCCGCTGCTCTCCTTGACTTCCAGGGCTTGCGAAAAGAGGAGGATACAGAGTTTTGGTATTTGATATGAAAGTGTAGCGCTGTGGGCCCATAGGAAGCCATGGTAGCATGTTACCTCGTTCTTCAGTTGTTTCCTGTTTTGACCCCTCTCTCCTCTCTCTTTCTTTCCCACCATCTCCGTCCCCTTCCCCCTCCGCTGTCTGCACCTGTTTGGCTTATTTTGTGTTCGTGTGCTCTATCTGACAGAGGGAAAACATCTGGGGACCCTTCTTGATCATCTCCCCAGCCTCAACACTCAACAACTGGCATCAGGAGTTCTCCCGCTTTGTCCCCAAATTCAAGGTGAGTGTGGCAGCTGTTCAGGGAAACACCTGCAGCCGTGGAATCCTTTTTACCGCTCTCTCTCTCTTGCTCTCTTTCAGTGTCCCTCACTGTCTCAAACTTTTTATAAACTCATTGAACTACGTCTATTTTCAGAACAATGGAAAATGTGTTTTTTCTTAGCCTTTGCATATTTTTGCTGTAAGGAAATGCATGACAGATTACTGCACTTCTGGTCTGATTTTTGTAATCCTTAGGGGGCAGTGTTGTATCATTTATAGCGTGTTCCACTAATATCAGCATCCTAAATATTCATTTCCTGCCAGTCAGACTAAATCTCACAAATCATCTGTTTCTGAAATCCCAGCCAGAAAATCTTTAGGAATATGGGAGGGCTGAGCAATAATTATTTTTTTTTGTTGGCCTGGTAAGGCCAGTAGTTCGGATTAATACTTGCCCTGCCAATGTTTTTACTGGCCCTGCCACAATTTTATTTTTAGCAGCATATTTTTGTGTGTCAGAAGGAAATATGTTTTTCGTGAAACACTAGTTTTCTTTATATTAAAAACAAGATACAAAAAGTAATTTATCACGGTTAAATTTGTGTAAAAACTGGAAATTATAGAGGTGTAATGTAACTTGATTATAAATTCTAACACATATTTTCTCATTCTTGCTTGCCTGGCTTAATCAGTCTATCCTCATTGTAGAGCCATAATTAATTCATGTAATCGTGTGAAGTTAAGATTATGAAAAGTATATACTTATATTTTAAAGTTTTTTTTCTTTATTTGATTTCATCAGGCTTTCATCAGTTTTGTCTCATTCTGTCTTGCAGGTGTTACCATACTGGGGGAATCCTCACGATCGTAAAGTTATTAGAAAATTTTGGAGCCAGGTAAACATTTCATAAGAATATTGCTCTATACTGGGGGAATTCTCACGATCATAAAGTTAATAGAAAATTTTGGAGCCAGGTAAACATTTTATAAGAATATTGCTCTAAAACGTAGGACTTCAAGCCTGCTCCTTGGGACCCACTGTCCTACAGAGTTCAGTTCTAACCCTAATCAAACACACCTGAACCACCTAATCAAGGTGTCTTCAGGATCACTTGAAAAGGCACATGCCAGGACTTTACAGGACTTTAGTGGGTCCCCAGGAGCAGGGTTGAAGACCTATGCTCCAAAATATTAGATTAATTGAAATCTACTACTTGAACCATGTTTTATTCTTTTTTGGCTTCTGTAGAAAACCCTGTATACCCAGAATGCACCGTTTCATGTGGTCATCACCAGTTATCAGCTGGTGGTGCAGGATGTGAAGTATTTCCAGAGGGTGAAATGGCAGTATATGGTTCTGGACGAGGCCCAGGCGCTGAAAAGCAGCACCAGGTATTTAGCACTCAATTAGTACTTTTAAAATGTAAAATAGCAGTTTTTAGAATGTTTGCTTTACATGTATACATGTAGCACTGTATGTAAATAAATTTTGGAATAACAAGATGATTGACTGCAAAGCATATGGGATTATTACATACAAGCAAATCTTGAAAAAACAATAAATACACAAAATGAAATATGCTTAACATAAAAGAAAAACTGAAAAAAAAAAAAAAAAAATCCACATACAAATAGAATTTCACCCCTTAAAGCTATAAACTTTGTTTTACATAGTATTTACTTAAGTAGTTTTGGAACTGACACTGTCACTGCCACACTGCTGATAATCTTAAAATGGCCTAGTATAGCTGCAAAGTCTGGTTGTCTCACTTATATGCATCCTTAGTTGAACCTTTCAACAAGGGAAAAAGATCTTATAAAAAGCTCCAGATGCTCCAGGGAGTCTCCAGTTCCCGTCTTCATAGTCAGTGACACTATGTCTGGACTGGAACCCTTCAGAGAATGAGGGCCTCTCGAGCTCTGAGTGTGATTTTGTGCCTCTCTGGAGATGACAGCACAAGTGCCAGCAGCTTCTGTTGTGGTGGAACATGATTTATTGCCCAATCAGAGTCTCGACAGGCCGTCAGAGTGGCTTTCATGAGCTTTTAAGTCTCCAAAGTCCCCATAATCAACGAAAGACTACTGAGTCTGAGAAGTGAGCTCTGAAGAGAATACCTGTATGACGTGACGTGACGTGACGTGACATGACATGTGACCAAGTATGATAACCCATACTCGGAATTTGTGCTCTGCATTTATCCCATCCAAAGTACACACACGCAGCCGTGAACACACGTAGCTGTTTTTTTGTTGAGGCGCCCGGGGAGCAGTTGGGGGTTTGGTGCCTTGCTCAAGGGCACCTCAGTCGTAGTATTGGAGGTGGAGAGAGCACTGGTTATACACTCCCCCCAACCTACAATCCCTGCTGGACCTGAGACTCAAACCCGTGACCTTTGGGTTACGAGTGTGACTCTCTAACCATTAGGCCACGAATTCAGAGTTCAGCGTTAAGTGTTGATGTCATGTCGAGAGTTGAATCCTCCGTTAACCTCAGCTTGCTGCTTGCTTGGGAGGTCTTAGTAGCTGTGTCTGGGTATTCTTGGCAGTGTCCGATGGAAGATTCTCCTTCAGTTCCAGTGCAGGAACCGCCTTCTGCTAACAGGGACGCCAATCCAGAACACAATGGCAGAAGTGAGTGTATTCATGTGAGACCTTGTTTGAGAGTCCACGTGTGCGAGTGAAAAACCTGACATTGTTGTTCTTCCTCTCAGTTGTGGGCCCTGCTTCATTTCATCATGCCCACTCTATTTGACTCTCATGAAGAGTTCAACGAGTGGTTCTCCAAGGACATCGAGAGTCATGCTGAAAACAAATCTGCTATTGATGAAAGTCAGTCAACTCTTGTGTTTATTTCCTTTAAGTTGTTGTTTACTGCTCATTTGATCTTCAAGTAGGTTACAATATGTATTAGTGTGGAACAATGTAGTCAAATAAATTATTTAAAAAAAGTTTGTCAAGACAAATATGGATGTTGATGTGAGAAAGACAGTATAGAAAGTCTGAAGTAGATTTTAAAGCTTGAAGGTTTTCAGTTTGAAGTAGTTTTAAGTCATCCTCATCTATTCTTCATCTAGTCATTTGTTGTTAAACTTTGCTTGTATGTTTTAGGATTTAGCTTGTGTGCCCTAAGCTAGTTGTTAGGTTTTGATACTGAGGAGTTTGTATCAGAAATTGTAATCTCAGAATAACAGTCCAATTAAATCAAAGAACAGTTTGTTGGCTTTCTCAAGCAAAATAATTTATTATATGTGACCCTGGACCACAAAACCAGTCTTAAGTGTCAATTTTTCAAAATTGAGATTTATACATAATCTGAAAGCTGAATAAATAAGCTTTGCATTGATGTATGGTTTGTTAGGATCAGACAAAATGAAAATTGAAAATCTGGAATCTGAGGGTGCGAAAAAATCTAAATATTGAGAAAATCGCTTTTAAAGTTGTCCAAATGAAGTTCGTAGCAATGCATATAACTAATCAAAAATGATGTTTTGATATATTTATGGTAAAAAATTTGCAAAATATCTTCATGGAACATGATCTTTATTTAATATACGAATGATTTTTGGCATAAAAGAAAAATTGATCATTTTGACCCATACAATGTATCTTTGGCTATTGCTACAAATATACCCCAGCGACTTAAGACTGGTTTTGTGGTCCAGGGTCACATATTATTAATTGGAATTTCAGCCACAATATAATTTAATAACATGTAATATTAAAACAGCAGCACTCCGGCTGAGCAAGCAAAGCCTTCATGTTTTACTCATGTTCTTATGTCGCTTGATGTGATTTACTGTGGTTTACTCTTTCAGACCAACTTTCCAGATTGCACATGATCCTAAAACCCTTTATGCTGCGCAGAATAAAGAAGGATGTGGAGAATGAGCTCTCTGACAAGGTGATGTCCTATAGCCTCTCAGTCAAAATTATGGTTTCATACCTAAAATGTTTATGTATGTAATATTTATGTTGCTTATTTTTCAAACCTGCATCTCAGATTGAAATCCTGACATACTGCCAGCTGACCAGCAGACAGCGGCTGCTCTACCAGGCTCTAAAGAACAAGATCTCCATCGAGGACCTGCTGCAGTCATCAATGGGCACAGCCCAGCAGGCCCACAGCACCACCAGCAGCCTCATGAACCTTGTCATGCAGTTCAGGAAGGTGAGGCCAGATTTGTCAGCTTTAAAGAGATAGTCCTCCCAAAAATTAAAATTTGGTTTGAAACCGTGATAGGGTGAGTAAATTATGACACAATTTCCATTTTTGGGTGGACTATCACTATAAAGCCCGCGTGACCTTTTAAACTCTTACTGTGCACAGTGCCTTGCAAAAGTATTCATACCCCTTCATTTTTTCACATTTTGTTATGTTGCTGCCTTATGTTAAACTGCTTTAAATGGCTTTTTTTCCACATCAATCTACACTCCATACACCATAATGGTAAAGCAAAAAAACTGTTTTTTTAACCTGTTTTAAAATGTATTAAAAAAAAAACTTAAATGATTCCATTGCATAAGCACTCATACCGTTATCTGTGACAGTTGAAATTCAGCTCAGGAGCATTCATATTGCTTGTAGATGTTACTACACTTTGAGTGAAGGTAACCTGTTGCAAATTCAATTGAATGGGTATGATTTGGAAAGACACATGTCTTAATAAAAGGTCTAACAGGTGATAATGCATATCAGAGCAAAGACCAAGCCCTGAGGTCAAATGAACTGCCTGTAGACCTCCGAAACAGGTTTGCATCAAGCCAAACATCTGGAGAATTTTTTGCTTCATTGAAGGGTCACAGAGGCATGTAGTCTCTGTTAACCTTAATGGAATAAGTTTGAAACAACCAGGACTCTTCCTAGAGCTGGCTTCCTGGCCAAACTGAGCAATTGATGGAGAAGGGCTCCACTTTGGTTAGTGTGGTGACCAAGAACCTGATGGTTACTCTAGTTGAGCTCCATGATCATATGTGGAGATAGGAGAAATCTACAGAAGGACAAACACCACTGCAACACTCCAACGATCTGGGCTTTATGGCGGTGTGGCCAAACTCAATCCTCTCCTCAGTGAAGACACATGAAAACCACTTGGAATTTGCAAAACAGCACCTAAAGGACCCACAGACTCTGAGAAACAAGATTATCTGGTCTGATGAACCTCAATTCTAAACATCATGTTTGAAGGAAATAGGCACTGCTCATCACCTGCAGAGTACCATCTCAGAAGTAAAATGTGCTGGTAGCAGCCTCATGCTGTGGGGCTGTTTTTCAGCAGCAGAGACTGAGGGACTCGTCAGAGTAGAAGAAAAGCTCGGTGCACAAAAATATTGAAATAGCATTAATGAAAACCCAGTCCAGAGCATTCAGAACCTCAGACTGGGCAGAAGGTTTACCTTCCAACAGGACAATGAACCTAAGAACGCAGCAAGAGTGGCTTATAGACAACTCTGTGAATGCCCTTGCGTGGCCCAGCCAGAGCCTGGGATTGAACCCAATCAAATGTGTGTCTGCCCCCATCCAACCTGGCAGAGCTTGAGAGGTGAACAGGTGAGGAGACAAAAGGCAGATAATTGCCAAATGCTGATGAGCAAAGCTTGTTGCATCAAACAAAAAAGACTTGAGGCTGTAAAGGTGCTTCAGCTAAATATTTAGTCAAGGGTATGGATACTTATGCACTGTACTCATTTCAGTTTTTTTATTTTTGATAAATGTAAAATGTAAAAAGTTGTGACGTTTCTGTTTTTGCTTTGTCAATATGGTGTATGGAGTGTAGATTGATGTGGGAAAAAAGTCATTTAAAGCAGTTTAACATAAGACAGCAACATTATAAAATGTGAGAAAAAAATGAAGGGGTATGAATACATTTGCAAGGTACTGTATATAGTGAAGAGCTGCTGTTTTTAAAACATGTTTTTTTTCAACTTTAAAAGGTTTGTAACCACCCAGACCTATTTGAGCGTCAGGAGATACGTTCGCCTTTCCACATGTCCCTGAAGCCCTTCATCATGTCCAAATTTCTGTTCCGACACGCCATCCTCCACACGTCTGAACACGGAAAGACCAAGTGAGTTGATCTCAATGTAGCTCCCAGGTTTACTGTACCTTCCTTAAGGCCCTTTCACACCAAGGATGATAACTATAAATTTAACGCTCTAATTCTGTAAGTATAGGGACGTTCACACCACAAATACACACAGAGGAACAATATTATTGGATATATATATTATATATATATATATATTATTTTTTTCCAGCTAATTAATGATAAAAAACATTGTCAGCTTATCAGAACATTTAAAGCAGCAGCCAACAAACAATATACAGTTGTGCTCAAAATGATTCATACCCTTGGTAAATTTGATCAAAGAAGGCTGTGAAAATAAATCTGCATTGTTTATCCATTTGATCTCCATTTGAGACTGTCCCTGCTAGAAATGTTATAATGGGCCATGGTTGGATCTTCCATCAGGACGATGTTCCAAAAAGGCATCAAAAACAAAACAAAACTGGGTCACTGAGCACAAAATGAAGCTTCTGCCATGGCCAACCCAGTTCCCTGACCTGAACTCTATAGAAAATGAATGGGGTGAACTGAAGAGTTGAAGCACCAACATGGACCTGGAAATCTGAAGGGTCTGGAGAGACTGTAGTTTATAGTTTTTGTTACAGTTCTTTGTAGTTATCAAGCTTTATGTGAACAAACCTTTAGGGTGATTCTTAACCAATGGTGTGGCATTGTTGATTCCATCAAAATGTTGTTATACAACATGTGTAATAGCTTTTACAAATCATTGTTTTATTTATTCTCTCACTCCTCAGGCTGAAGCAGACTTTGCTCTCTCCGTTCTCTGCTGAACACATTCAACAGTCCTTGTTTCATCGAAAAAGTAAGTCTCTGTTATTCAACAATTATATTCTGATTTTGTAAACTTGTCTAATTTCTGATCATATGTTCAACTGATACAGCTGACGATGAAGGCAGCAGCTATTCTTTCCTGCGTTTCATCGATGTGTCTCCTGCTGAGATGTCCAACATCATGCTTCAGGGGACTCTAGCGAGGTAAGTTATGCCACACTCACGTCAGTCAAAGAACAGGGTAGTTCACTTAATATATCAAATAAGAATCTAATTATTGCCACACTTGAGATGCATAACTGAGTGCATTAAGGTGAGATTTGGGTGTATTTCAGCACATTGATTGTTTCCTGTGGCAAACAAAAGCAACTGAAGAGCTGCTTAGATATAAAATCTCCTCTTTTCTCAGGTGGTTAGCCCTATATCTGTCTTTCAAATCGGCCTACCGGCTCCACCACAGCCGTCTGTGGGATGAAGAGGTGCAGGAGAACGAGGCTAAAAGGAGAGCCCGGTTAGGCAAGCTGTGTCTTTCTCACAGAGATCTCATCCTGTGGCTTAACCGGCCAACATCTTACCCAAATGTCCACAGGAGTCCTATTCTACAGGTGAGCTCTGTCGTTCTTTTTCTTGCTTTGTCATGTGACAATATCTTTACTAGCTGCCTTAATCACCATATTTTAGTGGTTCTCAACCCTTTTGAAGGCCCCACTTTATCCAAGACTATTCCACAGCCCTTCGACCTAAGATGATAGACCTCAATTTTTTGGTTGCATTTTAAAGATCATTAATGTAAATAATTTTGACATTTATTTGGCCCCTTCTGGAAGTTTGCTGAGGCCCCCTCCTGATGGAAAACGTCTGCTATGTGCTGTCCTTTGTAAGTGTTCTTTTGTCTGAACTGTGACAGATTACAAAAGTTAAGCATCGACTGTTGTAAAATGATGTCAGATAAGTCATGACAGCAGATGCAACAGCTTCATTGCTCTGATTTACTGTAGTTCTGCAGAACCAGGAGCCATTTACACAATTATTGTGTTGAAAGATGTCAGAAGTGGGCAATGGAATGGGAAAAAATGAGTGCTGTTAAACAATTAATCAAAATAAAAGTTTTTGTTTACATAATATATGTGTGTGTATATTTATTATGTATATATAAAGACACACACATACAGCATATATTTAGAAAATGTGTATATTTTTATATATATATATATATATGAATGTAACATTTTTCTTAAATATATACATGCATGTGTGTGTATTTATACATAATAAATATATACAGTACACATGCATATATTATGTAAAGAAAAACTTTTATTTTGGATGCGATTAATCGTGATTAATTGTTTGACAGTACTAGAAACGCCACAATTCACTAGTTTTGTGAGACGGAAGACGCGAGTATAACATGTAACATGTATACATACGAAAAGTAGTACAGTGGAATACAAAAAAACACGTCCCCTAGACTTCTCATTTTTGGCATATGATCTGGTCGAAAGGTACATCCAAAAATAATAAGTACTGGTTAGTGGAACAGTCTCGCTTCTAGATGTCTAGTTAACATGCTCGAGCAAAACTGAATATCTTCCAAAGATTAGATTGCACAAATTTTAGCATATTTTTTGGTCATCATATTTCTTGCATCCACCATTTTGGAGTTTGGAGTGTATGAGTGCTCAGGTCTACTCTTGCTTTGGGTTACCCCACCGAACCAGATTAAATGACCCTCATCTTTCATTAGAGGCAAAGGCTCGTATTTCGTTGTGGAAACCTATTTCTACTCACCCACGAGACTCTCCAGTGTTGCTGTATATCAAATGCGGATGGGAATATCAAAGGTCCAAACTGATTAGCGGGGAAAGGAAAGACGATAGAGGAAGTGATGCTGGTTCTCCCAGTCCAGAAGCTACAGTGCCTTCCCCTGGGGGCCAAACAGCGGCAGGGGTTAACCTGCAGTTTGGCGCGCTGGCGTGCGTTCAGGCTACGGTCAGGGGAAGCTGTGTTCAGAAGGTGCTGACTGAGGTGTAATATTATCCACTTCCCACTACGGCTTTTATACCACACAAGCGTCTCCTAGCTCCACTGGGGCATGGATGGGGAACACGACACCACAACAGTCAGCTCCCCGTGTGGACTGGCCCATATCGAGCACTCAGAGGCCTGCCGTTAGACTCGTAAAGAACCTTAAACTATACTAACTAGTGACAGAAGTAAAAGCACCTGCCTTTTTCTACAATTTCAGATCTCCCCCAGACATAATTTGGAGCAGTTCGGTTTTCTCCAAACATTGCAACATATTGCGATTTTGAGTTGTAAACCAAGATACTCAGCAAAACTGATTCCCAGTCTCTAGGCAGTGTGTGATTTGTGAGTAATCACGTATTGTTCAAGCCCAGTGCCGAATGTGGACCGAGGGATCCTCTCTGTGCAGATGTAGCTGATCAGTGTGTTGTTGTATGGTAATTAGCGTTTCATGTATTTGTATCAGTCAGTGAGCAGCCGCAGGCAGCAGTGCTGTGAGAATCTCAGGGCTCTAGATGCTGGATCGTATTGATGCCTCATCTGTGTTTGTACGGTCACTCTCACTGACGTCCTGGCAAGAGTTTCAAGCCTGTGCTTTATGAAACGAGACAAGCACTCCTGCTGACACTGCCCTACTGCACCTTTCTTTCTTTTTCTGGCTTTTTGTTCTTTCATTTTATTGTTGCTGTTTATTTGTTCTTTCACTCTCCCGGGCTTTTGTTCTTTAATTTTATTAATTTATTTTTGCTTTTTTTTTTTTTTTTTTTAAATAATTTTTAATGTTCTTGTTTTTTTTTTAAATCATACATAATTTCTGCTTGTTTTATTTTTCCCCTATTTTTCTTGACTTTATTTTTGTTCCTCTGTTCTTTTTTCTTTCTTGCACTCTTCCATTCTTTTATTTCTGCTCTCTTTTTCTATTCCTTCATTATTTTAGTTACTGCTGTTGTTTTGCTTGCGTTTTTATTTCTTTCTTTGTTCTTTCTTTTCTTCTTTCTCCGTTTTTGTTTTTGGCTTTTTTGTTCTTTCATTTTATTATTGTTGTTTATTTGTTCTTTCATTCTCCCTCTTTTTGTTCTTTCATTTTTAATTTCCTGTCACTTATTAATTTGTTTTTGTTTTTTTATTTTTAATTTATGTATTTTGATTTTCTTGCCTTTTTTATCCCCTATTGTTCCACCTTGACTTTATTTTTGTTCCTCTGTTCTTTTATTCTTTCTTACACTCTTTCATTCTTTCATTTCTGCTCTCTTTCTCCATTCCTTTGTTCTTTTAGTTATTGCTGTTGCTTTGCTTGCATTCCTTTCTTGTTTTTTTCTTTCTTGTTCACTTCTTATTCTTTTCTCACTTTTTCTCTTTTCTTTCTCTCTCTCTCATCACATGTCTTTCACACCTCATCCATCATTAGCTCATAGCCTCCTCTAAATGAAGTTGACATGTCTGTTTATTCTTGTCACTTTTGTGGATGCAGACAGGAAACAGGCAGATATATAGGCTGGTCTTCATGATTCATGTGGGTCATTAGAGCTGTAGTTTTGACTGTGACCCCTTCTGGACGTCTGTTACCACTGTGGTCTCATTTAGGGTATCACTTCTGCTCAGTGTGACCTCTTGACTTGTGACAAATGGAGCTGATGAGATGGGAGTTGGGTTTACATTAGATTAGCAGTAACTCGTTGTAGAGAGTAGTGAGATCACTAGGAGGTGCTGCAGGCACATGTACTCCTTTGTGACAAATTCACGCGCCATGCAGAAAAACGGCCATCCTCACACACACACACACACTCAGTCATACGTGTTGACGTTTTGACAGTATGTGATTTAGTAGGGTTTAATGTGCAATACCGACCTTGTTTTCTTTCTTTCCTGCAGGATTTAGTGTTCACGTCTACAGGGTCTTCGCTGATCTGTCACACTGACGTGGTCATCCACAGCAGACGCTCCTCCACTCAATCCTTCAGACCGTGCCAACCTACCCAACCACCCAAGTTTTTACTCGCTGTCACACCCAGGGTGAGAAACACACAGACTTTCCCTTCAAAAACTTCTAAGTGGACCATATTGATTGCCAGAACTTTCACTCACTTTAGCGGTTTGAAATAAATCCAGAGTTCTATATGCAGTAACTCTGTTTTCAGTATCCAGTAACGGTTTGGCAAAAGTCAGAAACTCATCAGCGTGGATTTCTGCTGAGGGTGGTCAGATGCTGACAGGGATCTCCCGCTGTCTCAGAAACAAACTTTCTATCCAAAATGAAAGACTTGTTCTCTGTGTGGCCCTCAGTACAAGCATGGTTTATTTATCCTCTTTGACCTCCTGACAGATCTTCTGCTCAGCTGATCATGACCCCGGTGGAGAGTAACCAAACAACACAAGCCCACCAGTGAGAAATCAGAGGTCTTGGTTAAGGGCTGCTTCTCTGGCTGTGAATACACAGCCCATCAAAAACCACGCCGCCATTTGGGATACTCACAAACTCTTGGATATTATCAAGATATTGTGAATTCACATGTTTGGTACTAAAGGAAACATGGTAGTTGAGACTGACAACATTATTAACTGGTACAAGATCAACATTCCTATCAAACAATTCTAGCCAAACTATCTGAGTGGTTTTCAGATCTTTTTAGATTGAAAAAAATCTCAAAACAAATACATATACATTATCCTTAGTTCTTCTTCTTCTTCTAAAATCCCAATTATTTTTGATTAATTAGTCTATTGATTCAATTTTAATTCTTTCTTTTTTATATTATTATAATTTTATTTCTACAATAATATTCAAATTTGTTTACATATTTTTATTAGATTTTATATTTATGAAATTAATAATATAATTATTATTTATATAAATAGTAATGTCAGAATTTGTATTATAATTTCATGTAATATAATGAAATAATTAAGTATTTAAATATATTTTATAGTGTTTTATTTTATAAAACTAATAATTGTATAATTCTTCTATTCTACATATTTAATTATAATATTATCATTTTATATGTTTTATTCTCTTGGTTTTCTTCCTTGTTTTCCCAGTTTGAACCACTGCTCTTTTTCTAACCCAAACAATGACCCACCTTTTAAATCTGAGATGATTTTATCTTTTATCAAATGATAGTTCGATCAGAATCTTTTTCAAGCCCTTAAGCCTAACCGCAACCCTAAACGTATTCTGAAAATCTGATTGGTAGATAGGAAGGTTGTTTCAGACCCAACAAAAGACGGTGAGCCAGGGAAAATTTCTACTTCAGCTAGTCAAGATTTTAATCTTTAATACATGACCAGTGTGCTTGTACTGAATCATATCCGCAACGTTAATGGTTCAGTCATGTATGAGAAACTGTTCTTTTTCCTCCAACATCTGCTGTTAACTTGGCTAATGTGAGGCTATCTCTGTGTTATCCCAGCCCCGAGAGTCGGGATTTTGTCTGGCCTCATGGGCACGATGTGAGAATTGGCACCGTATTGGCACCGGCCCCTAGGCACCAGGGGCATATGGGCACTGTGGGAAAGTGATAAGATAGATTAGTCGCCTTTTTTCTCTTTATTCATGAGGGACTCTTGACCCTGTTGGCTTTTTATGGCCACATCTGCGTGTTCGCGCTCCTATTGGTCAGCTGTTCGCTACAAAACTGGAAGCCTGGCCAAAGCTGAGCTGTTTTTCATCAGAGATAAGAATGAAAGGAAGATAATATCATCCGCTTGTCAGCACGCCATAAAATTCTCCACAAAGCTGAAAGAGGGATAAAGCGAGAGGGAGAGGGAGAGAAAAGAAATGGTCAGTGGAAGGGGTTGTGAGCAGTGTGAATCACTACAGGAAATGGTCATCTGTTACTCAAAGGCCTGTTAGCGCTGTTAGCACCGCTGACCTCTGCCACGCTTTCCTGCCAGAGCGGCAGGGTTCGGACAAAATGTCAGAAAGACAGGGTTGTGCATGCCTGTGTGTGTGTGTGTGTGTATTTGTGTGTGTGTGTGTGCACGTTCGACAACTGGAAATGATTCTTCTACCCCCTCAACCTCCAATTTGTTTGGTGTTTCTTAGCGATAAAAAGACTGAATAGGGAAATAGATGCCAATTATCTGGAGGAAAGACACATTGATAGTGTAAACAGCCTCGGAGGTGCTGACTAAGGGATTTTCTTCTTTCCCTAGGTGACTTCAGTTCCCATGGAACGCTACTGTGCGGATCGCAGCGCCGAGTATGAATGGAGGTTAATACGAGATGGAGGGAGTCTCATTGCCAAGCAGTGCTTCCTGTACGGTTCCCCCGAGCTGGCTTGCGCCTGGGCTCAACGCTCTCAGGCCTTCCTCCCTCAGAGCCCAGGGGGCGTCATGGCACTGCAGCAAAGACACGGCTGGTCCTTCATAAGGATCCCAGGTAGGTGAAATCCTGGGTGGGAGTTAGCGTGCGTGCATGCGTGTTTGTTTATGTTTGCTCGTGTGTAAAAGCGGTCGAGAGGTACTTCATTTTTCCAAGACGTTTCTATCCGGCTTTTGTCCTTGGAAAGACATTTTTATTTAAGACAAAGGACTTTCTCACGTTCATTGGTTTGCTCATAAAGGTTTCGAATGTCTCGAGAGGAAGTCTAAATTTTATTGAAATTTATAATGCCCTCAGAGCGACAACTCCCTCCTTTAGACCAAACACAAACCAGAGAACTGTGTCTCAGCTCCTTATGGCAAGCCTTCAGGCCCTGAGGGACCCCATGGCACCGCTGTGCTCTGGGGCCAAAGTGCATTTCAATCAAAGAAAACTGGCTAAAAACGAGATGGAGACCCATGGGAGAGTGCTGGAGGTCATGGAAGAGGCCATGTCTGAGGGCCGGTGCACCTCGGTCACGGTCACTGTTTTGGCACCAATGCACAGCCATTCGTCACATGTTTAGCAGTGCGATAGGAGTAGTGCCAGGCGATACTTAAGACGATACTTAAGACTTCGTTTGCAGATAAGACTGATTTTTGCATCAGCTTGTTGTGTGATTTGCGCACAGGCATGTGTATTTGTGTGCGCGTTCCAGTGTAATTGCTGGGAGCAGACTGGGGAAGAGAAAGAGGTCTGGGAGCGCTTGTGAAGTTGGGAGGGGGGACAAAGCAAGGAAGTTGGACTATTGGACATTGTTTCTGCACAGCGTTAGGTAAGCGCTTTGAATGTGTATGTGTGTGTATCACTGTGAATGTTCATTCACAGGCTTAAGGTGTTTCAGAGCGCACTTTTCCCATTTTCTCAGAGTCATACTGTACCCAGGGAAGGAAATGACACAAGACTGGGTAAGAGTCATTGAAGTATGCTGGCGGTCCCACCACTGGCTCATGGAATTGAAAGCCTACATCTCCATATAGAGGCTGATGGAGGATTTATGAGCAATGACTGGATACTGTATTGAACGATTCCTAATTATGGGTTTTATATATACTCACATAACTCACATTCTTTATTCTCATTTTTAATGTGTTATTTCCTTGTGAGTGGGGAAAAAACGTTTAATATATGTCAAAATATGTACATATAGATAAGTTATATAGGTCAGGTGTTCATAAATGGGGGGGGGGTCATAAATAATTGAAAATAAGCTTAAAGTATATGAATAAAATGAGTGAATAAATAAATACAGTACAGTATTATGAGTAGAAAGAAACATAATAGACACATGCTTTAGGCGTATTTATTATTTTCCAAAGTGTATGTTGGGTGTTTACAAGAAGCTATATAAATGCCTTTTAAATTTTAGGATTTGAGTCCGTTGCATGAGGATGATGATATTTGGGTGTCTGTGACATCTTAAAGATTGAAAACACTTGATTGCATGAATTATATCATTACAGATACATTTTTGATTGTATAATAAAATCATATAAAAAATCAGGATGATCACATTATCATGTCATATATTTAATTAAGATTAGTAGTAATAGAAGAAGAATATATATTTTTATTTACCCCTTAGTTATAGAGTTGTGGATACGTTTATACCTGAGACAACCATCGAACAAATGTGGACATATTCGCCTCTGCCCTCTTCATAGTGCAAAAACATTTACTGTGTTTACTGTATCACACACACACACACACACACACACACACACACACACACACACACATTTAGCAAGATACATATTTTTTGGGGGGCTGTCAACATCGGTGTGGCCGCCCATAGAGCGGTCTTTCACACACATGAAAGTGTTAGTGTACTATCTGCTGTACCTTTCGTGTCACACTAATTGGGGGGCAGGCCACAGGAGGACAGGCTTTCTCTTACAATAGCTCTGCACATTGTTGTAATGCGACTGCTGCTTTGAGCTGTTGTTTTGAGGGAGAGAGAGTGAGAATGCTGCAGAGCTCAGCTCACAGACAGCCTGTGGGAAACTCTGCTTTCCCTTCCTGTTCTTTCAAAGAATCTCTGCACTCCAGCAAAATGGCCGGAAATATTCCTGGCCTTTTTGATTTGGGGCCCAAACAACAGTGACTGCATAATTGTTTGTGATCTGCTCCCTCGCCCCGCCTTTCTGACTGTGAAAAACAGCCAGACTGCACCAAGGTGTTTGGAAAGATTATCCACATGGTTTGTATATTAGAAAGTAATATATATGACCCATATATGTATATAAATTTTTTTTTTTTTGTTTGTTTTTTTGTCTGAAGCTACATTTATTTGCTAGTAGTAGGACACATTATGGGAAAATGCCCAGGAACAGACTCGAACCCTCATTTCCCATGAGCTCCACTGCTCAATCTGTTCTCAAGACCACCGCTTATTTTGCTTTTGCAGGTCAAAGGCTGTAGAAGTCATGTCAACCTTTCGTGAAACAAGTTGCTTCCCTGATGCAGGTCTCCTTTTGGCCTACAGAGGGAGCATTTTGCTTGGTTTTAGTCTGCTTTGCTTCTCCCTTTTGTGTGGAATTCAAAATGTGGTCACATCTTTCACCCCCTTTGCTTTTGTGTTTGGGTTAGTGCTCAGATCCCAGGCGGGATCTGGTGAGTATAATCGATATGCGACAGCTTAATGACAGTCTCCCTGATTCGCTCATTTCACCTCCCGTCCCAGCAAGATCTGTGGTCGCTGGACTGATGCAAGACTCTGTAAACATTGTGTGTGGCAAATGCGTCACACATTTCATATGATTTTTACCTACAAAAAGATGGCTTTAGATGGAATATCCTGCTATCTGAACCCATTTCATCAGCAGCTGGCCTGTGGCTTTTTTGACTTGAATATTGTATTTAGCACTTGCATTTAGTTTAAAGGGATAGTTCATCCAAAAATTAAAATTCTGCCATTAATTACTCCCCTTTGTGTCGTTCCAAACACGTAAGACCTTCGTTCATCTTCAGAACACAAATTAAGATATTTTTGATGAAATTCAAGAGCTTTCTGACCTTCCATAGACAACAACAACACAACTGACACATTCAAGGCCCAGAAAGGTAGCAAGTACATCATTAAAATAGTCCATGTGACATCAGTGGTTCAACCGTAATGTTATGAAGTTACAAGAATACTTTTTGTTTGCAAAGAACATTACATGCTTCATAACTTTAAGGTTGAACCTTACTCCCTTTTTGGGCCATAAAATGTTTCAGTAGCGTTGCTGTCTATGCAGGGTCAGAAAGCTCTCGGATTTCATCAAAAATATCTTCATTTGTGTTTCGAAGATGAACGAAGGTCTTACAGGTTTGGAACAACATGAGGGCGAGTAATTAATGACAGAACTTTAATTTTTGGGTGAACTATATACCAAGGCAGTGGTTCTCAAACCTCTCCATGAAGTACCCCCAGCACTGCACATTTTGTATGTCTCCAGGACAGGTTTGAGAACCACTGTACTAAGGCATAGTTCATGTAATGTTGTTTTTAACCACACTGACTCATTGTATGGACAAAAACAGTTGAAAGGTCCATCAAAATATTTTTTGGGTTCCCCATTAGAAAGATATTCAAAACAAAATCCGGGTGAGTAAATGATGACAGAATTTAAATTTCAAGTGAATTACACCTTACTTTGCAATCACATTTCAAATCTGAGCTCATGCCCTTCTAAACTGTGATTGCGTAATTTATTCGTGCAACTCTGCCCTGTTTTTAAGGTGCAGTAATCACTGTCACTTCTGCGAAGTTTTGCCAATTGACAGAGTGGCAAAACAAATATTGTTTGTGTTGTGCACCAGCCTCACCCCTTGGCCCTGTGCTCATGTTTAGGTGTTGACTAGTGGTTGTACTGGGCGTCAGTAAACACTAAAGCTAATTTTATAGCAAGTTAGGCCGGTGCTTGTGTTGTCGCCCACTGTCCCTTTTCCAGAAGAAGCGGCCCTAAAGCTGAGATCACTTTAATGAAATTAGCAAGCAGCGGAAAGGCAATTAAGTAGGCAGGGGGGTTAATGAGCTCGTCCAGGGCTCTGTGACAGATTTTTAAATTGGTTCACCCTCGGGTCAGACCTGAATTCTGGACATGAGGCATTGGATTAGAGCCGAGGCTCCTGGAAGGGCACTCTTGAGGGGTTTCCACCAGCAGGTGGGTTGAACTGATAGCAGTAACCAGAATGATGGCACAGTGCTTGGTATCTTTGTTCTCCCTCTGTTTTGCAGTTGGAAGGTATCCTGAAAATACACAAAGCCGTCCTCGATTAACTTTCATTCCGACATAATCAACCCCTAAATCTGTTATCGTGAAAATCTAAATGATGAATTCACCCTTGTTAGTTTCCCCTGAAAATGTTTTTGTATGAGATTAGTAGTGTTTGATAAGCATGTCTAAGAGCTGGTTTTAGATGAAGTAGCATGTGTCTGACTAATTGCAGACTCGTCAGACTTGTGAAATAGGACGTGTGGGGGGATTTGATAAGACGGGAATGGAAACACCAGAGGAGACTCTGTGGTGCCGGTGCCGTTGAGTTGTGGGTACCAACGGGTCACATCATCCCCTTAGACCACCATCTTCATCCCACAGTCTTTCAGGGGCTTCATAAAGTGGGATCTGGCAGCTCTTTGCCTCATCCCTCTGACGCCAGGCCCATTAGATTAGAGCTTTATGGGGAAGAGCGTATGGGAGACTCTTCTCTCTTCACGAAACCGTCCTTCTCTCAGTCGGGAACCTGAAACCTCGTCTTTTTTCTAAAGAAACCATTACTGTTAACACTGTGGGATATGGTTGTTAAATTTCTACATGTATTTCAGCAGGCAATCTCTTGGTGAAAAATGTGATCCTTCTAGCAGTCTTTAGTGGTCTGAAAATAGTATAGTATATAATCATTATGTAGCGTAGTATATAATCATTGTATAGTGTATAATCAGTTCTAGTAGATCTTTATTGAATCTGCAAGTCACTGTAAAAAAACTACAGCAATTTAAGGTATGTACTCTACCATTAAAAAGTTTGGGGGCAGAAATTTTTTTTAAAGAAGTTAATCATTTTATTCAGCAGGAACACATTAGATTTTTTAATCTAATCCATATATTTTTAATCTATCTATAACTACAACTGAAATACCTAAAATTTGGAAAGTAGCCATTGTATCTCCTGTCTATAAGAGTGGTGATAAAATGGATCCAAATTCATATTGTCCAATTTCAGTTTTGCCCTGTGTTGCAAAGGTGATGGAAAAATTAATCAATAAGCAATTGATAGGGTTCCTTAATACAAATAACATCTTATCTAAAGTTCAATCTGGTTTTTGTTCTTCATTTAGTTGTACTACAGCAGTTGTAAAAGTTATGAATGATATCTATAATGCATTAGAAACACAACAATTCTGTGCAGCTATTTTTATTGACCTTGCTAAAGCTTTCGATACAGTTGACCATTCTATTTTGTTATCCAGATTATGTAGTATTGATGTGTCTAATTCAACCCTATCTTGGTTTTCTAACTATTTATTTAACAGATCCCAATATGTAAAGATTGATCAACAATTATCTGTACCATTAACTATTAATAAAGGTGTCCCTCAGGGCTCTGTGTTAGCATCAACCCTGTTCTCAATTTACATTAATAATATTTCTCAGGTTATCTGTAGTTAGGAAACCTATATTCACTTATATGCGGATGATACTATTCTTTATGCTGTGGAATCGTCATATGATGAAGTTTTAAAACAAGCACAGGATAGTTTTTAAAAAATTTAAGAGGCTTTTAATGACTTGAATCTAGTTTTAAATAGCACAAAAACAAAAGTAATGTGGTTTGGGAGAAAACAACAAAATAATAAAGACATTATAACTTCGAATGGGGCAATAATTGAGGTAGTATCTTCATTTAAATATCTCGGAATCTGGCTTGATGGCTCCTTGACATTTACTAACCACATAACTAATCTCCAGAAGAAAGTTAAATCTAGACTTAGTTTTTTGTTTTGAAAGAGATCTGTGTTTACCACGTCAGCCAAGAAACATCTTGTTGAAACTACTGTTTTGCCCTTGTTCAATTACAGTGATGTGATATATAGAAATGTATGTAAAGGTGTTCTGGAGCAATTAGATGTGTTGTATCATGCAGTAATTAGATTGATTACTAATGCACCTTACAGAACGCATCATTGTGAATTATACTCCCTTTTGAATTGGACATCATTGCATATAAGACGAGAAACTCACTGGTATATTTTTATTTACAAAGTTTTGCTGGGTTTATTACCTGAATATCTTCAAAAGTTGTTGATCTCATTCTAATACATATACAACTAGACCATCAAACTATATTTCCTTGGCTATTCCTAGAAAGAAAACTACTTATGGTCGTTCCGCTTTTGAATTTGCTGCCCCAAATGATCGAATGTAACTGTTTCGATGTATACGAGGATTATTATTTGGATTATTAAAACTTGAGGGGTCGTTGGAAAATACCTCTTTGGCCAAATATGGCCCACAGGACTGATGTTTAAGACCCCCTTCCTTAGAGAAAATGTTCACCTCGGGTGGAGTAAATGAGATCCATGTGGTCATTATCTTGTGGATCATCAACACGGTGAGTATGAGATTCTTTGAGTGTATGGGTTAATTTGAGCCATTCTCCACCACTCATTGAAAAGGTTACACACATGCCCTTTACAGGGTCATAGGGGTGTTGAGTCAGGGTTCAGCTATGGTTCACATTAGCATGGACATGATGTGGTAACAGCAACATGGTCATGCTGACCGTGTGTTTGACATGCTTTTTGTACTGTCTAAGGCTCGGCCAGCAGGCCTCAAACTGTCTCTGGGGATCCCTAGATTGCTCTGGCAGCCGGCTCATTTTGTGTGTATAATCACTTTCTGAGTGCCCATGACTAGCAGGGTCATTTAACTTCCCCCCCATGAGCTGACCCTAGGGTCAAGGGTTGCACCAGTCAACAATGGGAAGCCCGTGCTTCCTCTTTTGTAAGCACCGTTGGGGTGACAGCACTGACAGACCATTGCCACAAAATTTTCTGGTCTGTGAACGTCAATCAAATGTGTTCAGGTCATACATAACTGATGTACATTTGATGACCACCTTAAATTTTGAAAAACTTAATGTACAACTTGGTTAGCATTTACAGGATGACATGAATGTGGATTAGATGAAGTAAACAAAAACAAAAAAAAAGTTACTAGAGATGCACCAACATTAAAATGCTAGATATTGATTGATAAGCTCATGTTATGGCCAAAGACAAAATTTTGTCTAAAAAAACAAAAAAAGCTTATCAAATTCATTCATTTTTTCTTTTTTTTGCTAAAAATGACATTTAACAGTATCAGTCAGTTATTTTGTTTAAGATTCGTGTTAGTTTAAATGTAAAAATACAGAAAAAGGAAGAAAAAAAAAAACCCTTCTGTAATCTGTACCCGATATGGTACAAATGCATCACTAAAAAACAAAACAAAACACCTCTGTCATTCTGTGTAGTACGTACAGTATATTTTTTTGCCTAATTTTGGTCTTTCAATAAAGCATACCATTTTACTCTTAAGTAATTTTTTTTTTTTCCACTTAAGAGAACGTTTCACTTTTGTGCTCAATTGTTTGCGATATCACAAAACAAACATATTGAAAGAACTTTACAGCGTATCTGTAACAAATTTTGCTGCTGAGAGTGGGGTTTCTGTCATCTGCAAGTGAGGAGCAGGAAATGGAAAACCCGGAGCGGAGTGATTATCGAACGTTTGAGCATGGAGGGGAAATTGCTGTCACTCGACAAGCTTATTCATTATATTGCTTTGATTTGTAATCAGCTCCATTCCGACAGTGTGGGAAACAGTTTTGATCTTGTGAGTTGACGCATTATTTACCATTTTTCAGTGTTTTGAAATGTTTTTCTTCTCTTTGTTCTTCAGACAAAGAGTCTCTGATCACAGACAGCGGGAAGCTTCACACTCTAGACCTGCTGCTGACTCGACTGAAGTCTCAGGGCCACAGAGTTCTCATCTACTCTCAGATGACCCGCATGATAGACCTTTTAGAGGTGAGTGCTTCCAGGAACTTCTCACAGTCGGTGACTGACAGCTCTGTGGCCTGTGAACATTACGTAACTACGTCATGTCATTGTGACATGTTTTTTCCTTTAACCTTCAACCTGTCCTTCATGTCCACAGAAATCTGTCTGTACTGAAGCGATTGTAGATATCTGAGGTCGCGCTGTACGTGTTTTTGTTTACATGTTCGTTGTACTTTGAGTGTTAATCCCACAAAAGGAGAGATGGCTAAATTTGATCAAGCATTGTGAAGGGAATGTTTGCTGTTAAATAGCTTCATATTGTTAAAGTTGGACAAAAGCTGAGAGAAGAGAACTGGAGGAAACAATCACTTTTTCCAGAGGCACACAGTTGTTTGCCACATGTTCAGCAGCAAGCCAAACATGGAGCTAAAAGTAGAAACCTCTAATAACATTGTCAATACAGGCTGCTTATAGTCGTACACAACAGCACTCGTAGTCTAGAAACACCTCCTTAGAGTCAATAGGAATTCCTTCCGATTCATTTTGGCTTAAGCCTTTTCCATGGCAGTCTTTC
This sequence comes from Acrossocheilus fasciatus, assembly GCA_036784905.1. Classification (NCBI taxonomy): domain Eukaryota; kingdom Metazoa; phylum Chordata; class Actinopteri; order Cypriniformes; family Cyprinidae; genus Acrossocheilus; species Acrossocheilus fasciatus. The sequence goes on along the minus strand of CM071957.1, from coordinate 20,460,952 downwards.
TAAAGTCTGATTACGTAGATTTGACTTCCTTTATTTGTGAAGTAGTTGGTCTATAGAAAGAGTTACGCATGGAAAAACATGGCATCAACCTTTGGCTTTGATTGGCCATTAGTTTTGGCATAGACATGTATATCTGCACCTATATTTTTACCTTATGTCAACATCTTAATTGATCCTATTTTCCTTTTGGATACACATTCCTGGTCTTATTATGAATGATTCATCAATGCACGCAATTCAAAAGAAATAAAATGTTTGGCTTTACATTCTTTCATCAAAATGTAATAACTTATCCCGTTCTGAAATGACTTTGCTTTTCAGCTGGCATCACAAATTTGTCTTATTTTTCAACATCTGATGGATAATATATTATCCACAATTTCCTGCTCTTTTAATAGAAATATGTCACATATATATAACCAGACTACTTTTGTAATGTGTATAATATATATATATATTTTTTTTTAAATAAGTACATTTAACTATTTACTATAGTAAAGGACCCCTGTCCTAAAATATGAAGGAAGCTATAGATTTTAATTTATAAAGACCCATTTATGTTGTTTGCGGGATTTTATAAAAACAAGTTGCAAAATATATGTATGCAAAATTAAATTGTATGTAAAATATATTGTGAAATATGTATAATGTAACATATAATGACATAAAATAACTTAAAATTAAATTGTAACTGAAATTAAATAAAATATACATCAAAAAATGTTTTACTGTTAAAATGTTTAAAATCATTCAAATGTTTTAAAAACATTGCATTAAACAAATTTAATTTCTGTCAACTTTGACAGCCCTAAAAATGCATTTTGAAAATCTTTTTTTTTTTCCCCACATTTTTTGCAGATTCCCTAGAAACCCTTAAGGGTGCTATAGCCCAGTTTGAAAACCCCTGTATCGATGTATTCCCTGTGCAGAAGCCGAAGATTGCCACGTCTTGTCTCCTTTGATATTGTGTCTCTCCAAGCAGATCCCTTGAGTGTTTTGGTCAAGTTTTTCAAATTTGTTTATTTATTATGTGGTCAATTCCTCAACTCCCACTTGAGATCTGTTCAAGCATATTCCAGGCTTTGTTCCTAAGTCTCAGGCTAAATCATGCTATGTTCGACATTCTGCTAACCTGGATTTATATTCTCAGCGGTGTAATGCCGTTTAAGATGGTCTCATTTGTTACTTACAGCTGCAGAGAAGCTTGGGATTTGTGATCTAATGTTACTTCAGGCTGGAACAAAGTCCTAATCAAAGACATTTAATGTCAAAGAGAGTGCTAATGCTTGCTTCATACGGTCCAGATGTGCTTTTGGGAGGCCATCCAGTGGAGTGGTAGGCCCAGTGGAGTTGAGACTTCACTCTGGGTGGCGTAGGAGAGTGGGAGGTCATCTGAGAAAAGTCTCTGAGAAGAGTCTGCAATGCTAATGAGGATCTGTGGTGGTGTGTTAAGGGGGACATAATTGAAAACTGGCCCTACAGATTTTTTGAGAGGATTAAAGTGAAATAGACACACCAGTTTCATATCATTGACTTGTTTGCCTGCATGATTTTCCATTTTCTTACTTGAAATGTTTCTCAACTGTCCTGCAGGAGTACATGGTGTACCGCAAGCATACTTACATGAGACTGGATGGTTCATCCAAGATTTCGGAGCGGCGGGACATGGTGGCTGACTTCCAGAGCCGGTGAGTTTTCAGTTAATTTTCAGCGGCCCGACAGCAAGGTTTGAAAAGGAGACGCACATGTCTGTAAACGCCCATCTCTTCTTAAACCTAATTGGGACTTGTTTTTCCAAAATGTCACCAAGCGTAAATTCCTCATCCCTGGCGGTGCTATCAGGGTTTTGCGCTCTCTTCTCTTTCCCCACCCTTCCTCACAGGGTCTGGTTTGCATTAGCTCAGCTCTCTGTGGGTGCAGTGGGCTCTGGTTTTTATTTTCTAGAGGAGTGTGCTGTATATTGAAACGTCTCTCTGTGTAAATCTTGGGCGATTGGGCAGGCCCCTTAAAGAGCACGATCTGCCTCTGCTTTATTTGCTTTCTCTCACTGTTCTGGTCTCCCCTCCCTTTGCAGGACGGATATTTTTGTCTTCCTCCTCAGTACCAGAGCCGGGGGCCTGGGGATCAACCTGACAGCTGCAGACACGGTGAGGTCGTAGCCCATCAGCACATCATGATTACCAGATCGCCTTCCCCCCACCGCAGGCCATGAGAACAGCCTCTAATATTGGATGAAATCAAAGACATTTAGCACTCATGTAATAATAGCTGCTGAACTCGTTGACCTTAACACGGACACTTTGAAGCTTCGACCAAATGGTCGGCATGTAACGCGACCAACCACAGTTTGTTTTGTTTGGGGGTGGGTTTATCTGAAATGATGGATATCGCAATAACAGAAAGGTATTAAATAAACAAATAACAGTGCAGCAGTCTCTGGAAGTGGTTACGCAGAAAACTCAAAAAAAAAAGTTTTTAAAATTTTTACATTTGAATATGTTCTGTTTGTGTAGATGCAGAATAGGATCAGAATTGATGGTAAAAAAATAAAAGTCAGCAAAATGTGCAGATCAGCTTGAGGATATCAAGTTTATTTACTACTTCATGTGTGCTACATATATCTCTAATATATATGCAAAATATATGTGTGCAAAATTTAATTGGCTTTTATATTGTCACATTACTGAAATTAAAGAATATTATTTTGTATTATCTAAAAAATATTTACTAAAAACCATGTATAGAATGGTTAAAGTATTAAAATGTTTTGAAGATTATTGCATTAAGCATAATTATTTTATTAAATTAGCATGTTAACTTTGACAGCCCTAACGGAATAAAGTGAATAAATCCTAAAAATCCTAGTGAATAAATAGTGAATGATCACTTTTAAACTGAAGCTCTTTAGACAGTTTTCACATGTTGTTTTTGTTAAATGTTGACAACAATGTTTAAATTAATATATAAAACTTAAAAATATAAAATGTTTGAATATTTGATTTAAATTTGATGTCATTTTTATCAGTTAAAATTAGATTCCATTTCAGTCAGAGTAACTTCAATATGATATGACAGCATATTGGGTAACTGATTTATTTATTTATTTATTTATTTGGAACTAAAACATAAAACTGTGCTCACTGTTATCAGCCATTGCAAAGTGATGAAGAATCTAATTCTTCTGCAGCTTGTTAACTTGACTTTTTCAAGTGGACTGATTTAAAAAAAAAAAAACTCTGCTTTTACTCCCAGATGTTGAATTTGGTCAGCCAATCAGATAAGAGCTTGCCAGATCCAAAAAGTGCATCAGATGGTTAGTGAATTGACTGTGGAGGTGTGCGATCTGAGGCTTAAACATAATTTTAAACCAGTGTGGATTACATGTGCAAGAATTAAAAATACCATCTGTGGAATAGTCTTGAATAGGAATGAGTTCATAAGAGGAGATCATTTCTTGTGACCAATTTAGCCATTTCCTCTCTTTCCAGGTGATCTTCTATGACAGTGACTGGAACCCCACAGTTGACCAGCAGGCCATGGATCGAGCCCACAGACTTGGACAAACCAAGCAGGTCACAGTCTATCGGCTTATATGCAAAGGGACAATTGAGGAACGCATCCTACAGAGAGCCAAAGAAAAGAGTGAGGTTAGTACACAGTATCGAGTGCCTTCCTCGGGCCAGAAGGTTACACAAAATATAATGTAACATGTTTTCCTTTTAATTCAGCTAATTCTGCAGTGGTTAGACAAATTACCCCCTTTTCTCCTGTTAGCTTACATCAGTCAGTTTAAGTTACAAAGCTATATTTATCAAAATGTCAAACCTCAGAAGAGCCTTTGCAGTGACGAGGGGGTTAAAGGAATATTTAGCCCATGGTTTTAACTCTAATTACAACTAATTATACTATAATTGCATATGTGCTCTAAACATGTAGTCCAGGATGTCTGTATCAACACATCATTATTGTCAGTGTTTGTTTCCAAGAGTCAAATTTTCTCTTCTTTCTGCTCTTACTGATTTGATTTATTTATTTTCTGTCTCAATAATCACTTTCGGCTGTGGGATCTGCACTTCAGATTCAGAGGATGGTAATTTCAGGAGGAAATTTTAAACCTGACACCCTGAAGCCCAAAGAGGTGGTCAGCTTGCTGCTGGAAGATGAGGAACTGGAGAAAAAATGTGAGTTACCACTCCGTTTATGATAATAAATGCATATGTGTAATCTAAATGAGTTAATTAGTGAATTAATTGCTCGGCTCTGATTGGATTGATTGGTTGTGTTTCCGGGCAGTGCGTTTACGGCAGGAAGAGAAACGGCAGCTGGAGGAGAGCAGTAAGGTGAAAGAGCGGAAGAGGAAGAGGGAGAAGTATGCAGAAAGGGTAAGTGCCATCAGGTGTAAAGTGATGAAGAATCTACTTCCTCTGCGGTGGAGTATGTGCATATATATATATATATATATATACACACAGAATTTTATATATAAATTACTGAAACTTAAACTAAAACATTGATATAAAATATAAAAAAATAAAACCTTATCCAAAATGTAAATATTCTATTCATAAATAAATAATACTAAAATTGTTCATTTTCACAAAATTTATTTGATTTTTTTTAAATATAAGGTTCCTGATGTAGAAATCCATATAGACATTATAACAAATTATTTTGTATGTGAACATCAAGAAAATGCCCTAACCACCCTTGTCCAACTGTCCTGTTTCCATGTATCCCTCTCATTTTAAAGAAGAGAAAGGAGGATGACCCAGACACTAAGAGGAAGAAGGAAGGTGTGAATGTGGTCATCCCTTTTGTCCCGTCTGCAGACAACTCCAATCTGTCAGCAGATGGAGAAGACTCGTTCATCAGTGTGGACATGGACTCTGCCATGCCCAGCCCCTTCAGTGAGGTAAGAATGTATGAGACTCGACTCGTATACACTTCCTGGACTGGATTGAACTGTGTGATCCTGATAATGTTTACTGAATTGCAGAGGTCATGGTGTCAGGAAGAATTATTGTACAGTGCTGGTCCTGTAATGACATTTCTTTAGCTGATGAGTCCACAAAACAATCATGTGAGAACTTTCCCAAAGAATGGGCGATTTCTATAGAGCTATTATGCCATTGTCAACACACATCCTCTCATTTACTTGCTACATTGATGCCGCTCTTCCTCCTCCTCGTCCATCTTCTGATCCTGCTGTCTTTCCTTCGTGGTGCTGTCCCTCTGTCCCTGTCTCACCCCCAGAACTATGTGTCCCTGCAGATCTCGTTGAGCAGCGAGCTCCAGCCCAGCTCCATTCCTGCAGACGAAAGCAGCAGTGACATGCTGGTAATTGTGGACGAACCTGTGTCTTCTGCTCCACAGTCCCGTGCCACCAACTCTCCTGCTTCCATCGCTGGCTCTATGTCTGACACGATGAATGGTGGGTGCCCTTGTTTTAATTCTTGTTAGTTTTTAATTACATTCAGACTTATAGCTCACAGAAAGCTTGAATGTCTATATTAGGTCTGTGTGGCAACAGCGTAATATACAGTAAATAAATCAATAAATCCACTGCTCTCTTGCCTCCTCTGATGCTGGGACTATAAATAGTGTTCTGTGCTCGTCAGTGCAGCCAAAGACAGAACCATTAGCATGCTGTGCTCGAACTTTCGCCATGGCGTTAGAACTGGTACACTACTGTCGCTTGCAAAAACAAAATGACAGCGCTGTGGGTGGAAACATGCAGATTATATCCCCTTACCACATCATGGAGGAAGCGAAATCTGACATGCTCGTTTTTTCACAAGTTTGCAGAGAAAGGCTTACCAAAAACAATTTACTGGGTTGTTATTTTTCACGTTTTCTGGGTTGGTAGATGCACCGGGGACCCGATTCTAGCACTTAAACATGGTAAAAGTCAGATTTTTATGTCACCTAAAAGACTTTTTGTCAGTCTAAACACCTACATTTACTACAACTTATAGCTGTTTGTTGGGGCTTATTGCTTTACTGTTCAAATCCATAACTATAGTTTAAGAAGGTCACATTTAGCACAGATCTGGCTGCCTTCCTGTCGAGTGATGAGCAGTGCTAATAAGCAGTGTTGCAGTCTAGGCCATAAAGCTGAGCGCGCAGAGGTTTGTGGGATTGAGCTTGCCTATGAAACGCGAGCAGAACTGTGGCTATGAAGGAGACGTGGTGCGCGTGAGTCTGGGCCGCAGTGGCTCAGACAGCCTTGGCATGCAACCTCATAATAAACTGAGGATTAGAGGAAAAATGGCACACTCCGACAATTTAGAAGATACATATTGATGTGTTTGGCTGGCACATATTCTGTTAAATAGTTGTAGATCTGTGAAATTACAGTTTGAGGATACACTACCAAGTTTGGGGTTGGTAATTTTATTAAGGTTTTTGAAAGAAGTCTTTTATGCTCACCAAGGCTGCATTTATTTGATCAAAAATACAGTAAAAACAGTATTATTGTGAAATATCTTTACAATTTAAAATAACTGATAAAATACTAAAATGTAATTTAATCCTGTGATGGAAAAGCTGCATTTTCAGAAGCCCTTAAAGGATTAGTTCACTTCCATCATAAAACATTTTCCGGATAATTTACTCACCCCATGTCATCCAAGATGTTCACGTCTTTCTTTCTTTCCAGGATTTTTCTCTATATAGTGGACTTCATGGGAGCCAATGGGTTGAAGGTCCAAATTCAGTTTCTTTGCAGCTTCAAAGGGCTCTTTAGAAAATGACCGACCGTTTGGCTAGATTAGACCCTTATTCCTCGACTGCGATTGTGTAGAGCCCTTTGAAGCTGCACTGAAACTGCAATTTGGACCTTCAACCCATTGGGTCCCATTGAAGTCCACTATATGGAGAAAAATCCTGGAATGTTTTCTTCAAAAATCTTGATTTCATTTCAACTGAAGAAAGATATGAACATCTTGGATGACATAGAGGTAAGTCAATTATTCTGGAAGTGAACTAATCCTTTAATCCTAACCCATTTCATCACATGACTCTCTCTCAGGTGTATCCTCCCAAGATATATCCAGTCCAGGCAGGGGAAGGTCCAGTCGGAGTCGAGGACGACCCAAAGGCTCTGGAGGAGCTGGGAAGTCATCTTCTGTGAGGAAGGGAAGAGGACGGAAGTCCACCGCGGGCAGTGCTGCAGCCATGGCAGGGGCGATGGCAGGGGCGGCAGCAGCGTCTGCAGCTGCGTATGCCGCATACGGCTACAGTGTGTCCAAAGGTAGCAGATTCGATTTTGACTAACAGAACTCCTGGTGAAAAGGTCTACAACAGTTCATCCATTGTTAATCAATCCTCTTCCAGGTATTCCAGCAACTGGCTCCTTACAACCGGCTCTCATTCGGTCTTCAACCACACCTGCCTTTGTTCCAGCTGGCACCTCCTCCCCCCAGGCTAAAGGAAGCACTGTGGCCACCAACTCACAGACTTTAGCACACAGCAGTTCACAAAGCCAGCACAACCCCACTAAGAGAGGCAAAGGACCCAGCAACCACAGTGGGCGGTAGCAGCTTGTGAACTTTCGCTTTTCAATTGTAGCATGGCCAATGCATTTTCAGTCCCAGGCTGGCAATTCTCATGCTGACGATGTTGAGCCGTTATCACACCACAAGCCCTACTGTCACTGTGAGACCCGACCTGATGCCCACCCCAATTTAGCATCCATTTCGGGGGCTGGTGAGCAGGAACAGCAGGTTGTGCACTTTCCTAAAATCAGTCACTTTTCCATTGAGAATTTGATCTTCTGAATATGAAATTTAACTAATTGTTCCTTCATACAGAAAATAGCCATTGTAAAGGCTGACATAAGAGTTTATTCCAGTGACAGCTCTTTTTTGTTTTCTGATGACCAAGTAAGCAAATGGCAACAAGGCCAAATGAAAGATTAAAGAGTTTTCTTCATATTCTGGCACTGATCATGAGATGTTCTGCATCATTGTGAGCAGAGATGAGTTGAAATGGGAACGGGGGAGGAATGTTGGTTATCAAACACCCTCTCGAACAACGTCTTTACCTTGAACACATAGGAACAGATAAGACTGCTTTTGTAAAATCGCTCTTATTTTTGTAGGACAGACTTGTTGACATTTGTTCAATTAAGATACCGAATGGCCTTCTTTCTATGTTTATTTGCTGCAAATTCAAAGATTTTGGCTTAAATACTAATATATATTTTCTCTTGGGAAGAATACAAGAAATCAATGTTTTTTGTAGTATATGCAATGAAAAAATGTCTGAAGTTAGTGCTGCTTAAAAAACGTGTCACTGCTCAGATCGTGACTTAAAATACTTGGATGTGAAATGTATCATAGCTTAAGTTAAAATTTGGTAATTTATGATGACCTGTGCTAGTTGTAAATTGTATCAAAGCGGTTTTATTTTTAAATAACATGATGAAAAGTCCATAATTTTGTTGCATCTGTGACATATGGCTGTGGTTTTGAGGAAGGCCATTTCTGGGTTTATTTTGTCTTTAAATGTTATGATAAATGTTCTATGTATGTAAATACTTAAAGGGTATCATCCCTTTCAAAGTTCTCCATTTTCCCGCAATTGCTTGTCTATTTTTATAGGTCAGTGTAAATACCTGAAGAGAAAAACCCAAACAGCCCTTTTACTAACTTGGAGAAAAACTAAATAAACATTGATTCAATGATTTGAAATTTTCACATATAATGTGGTTTTTGCCTATGCATTCCGTGTTACCAACTTTCTGCCCGTTTTTAAAATGCCATTTTGTTCTCTCATATTCAACACAAATAACGGCTTCATTTCACACCAAACACACTCGACAATCAGGTTACAGGTTCTCTGAAGGTTTTAATGTGCAAAAGGAAAACAACTGTAATGGCTTAACGGTATTCTGCTTCAGTGCAAATTAAAATGGAAGTGTATTGAGGTTTCATGCCCACACATTCAAAACAAAAATGCGAACAGCTTTAGAACTGGACAAACTTTGGCAATACATCATCACACAAGCATGCCTTTGTACTACAGCACCATATACTTAGGTCAAGAGCAAAAGACAACGAGAACTGACAGTATGCATGATGTCACACTATAAAATAACAACATAGGCTTAAATACCATGTTCCCTTAATACAGTATCTTTACCGTAGTACAGTATCTTTACCGTAGTACAGTCAGTTTTAATAGCTTAGTATCAGGAGAATTAAATATTTGAATAGCCACTAAATCACAATCACACCTCAAGGACGGCAACATTGACTTAATGCTAGGACCTTAATAGTGTTTGGACTTAATGTTGACCTATTTAATGTTTTACAGAAGATACAGGTGTCTAGCCTGCTAACAATATGGGTCTAATGGTGGTGAGAAAAGCTGCCTCGATGGAGAACAGATGAGGGTCATCCACATCAGGGCAGCTGACTCTCATGAACTCCGCCAGGCGAAGAAGGTACTCGATGTTGTGGCCCGACTTCCCCTTGCACACAGCAATCTGAGCGGCAATTTTCTCTGGACTGGCAGGCCCCAGGTAAGTAGGGTTGTCAGGTGTGGCGATGTAAACCAGAGCCTGGTCAGGTGACTGGTTCATGCCCCGCGGGAAGAACTCTACTACCTGGGTAAGGTAGCCGCCTCTTACCGCCTCCCTTACATTCAGATACTTGAGAGACTCCTCAACCTGAGAGCCAGTCACTTCAAAGGCAACACCCCAGGTGCACGCCTGTGTATGAAAACACAAGGTTAGTCACATATAGTGAAGGGAACCAGTATTTAAAGAGACAGTTCACTCAAATCAACAGAAAACCAATTGTAATTTGCTTACTCTCATGCTGTTCCAAACCTGAATGACTTTGTTCCAGCAGAAATAAAAGATGTTAGGCAGAATGACAGCCTCAGTCACAATTTGCTTTCATTGCATCCATTTGTTTTTATGCAATGAAAGTAAATGGAGACTGGCTGTCACTTGACATCTTTAGCATTTAGCGGAAATCAGTCAGTACAGGTTTGAAACACAAGAAAAAATAATAAATAACTTATTACGCCCACAAAATTTGGTATTTCTCGGTTATCTATTCATAGTGTTGTTCCTCTAAAAGGGGAAGTTCCACTTACGTCATCCTCCTCGATGAGCGTCACCACTCTTCCGGGCTGTCATGGAAATACGCAAGGGTCAATGAGTTTCAATGGAGGAGCTCTTCAGGGATTTATAGTTATACGTTATTAAGAAAACTATAAATTTGTATAAATAAAGAAACTCACCATCTTATCATCTCCACGATGGAAATTGTCCCCGTGCCAGAAGCGTCTCTTGTACCCCTTAATATAGCCGATCTTGCTCCTCTTGTACTTGAAGTCTGGCTTCCAAACCAACGAGCCGTACCCAAAGATCCACAAACTGGATTTTCCAGCGACGATATCTTGAGGTTTCATCTTTACAGGATGGTATGAGGATAGAAAGGGTAGTAGTTTACGCTTTGATGTAACAGCTGCTTTGCGCTAAATGAATGGGCCCACAGGCTAACTGGCTAGCGTTAGCTTCCTCCTATCAAGCAGGAGAGGTATTGGTTGGCTCACGGCTATACCGCGGAGGGTATCAGAGCCCAACTGCTTGGCAGTTGTGATGGTGAAGTCCCGCAAATCGCGTTTATTTGCCTGGTGCATGCCGATGCCGTGCAGTTACCGCATTATTGCCTTAAAACTCCATCTCGGCCTCTTCGGCTCTATCAGCTAGAATAAAACACAAAAGCTGTTGCTAGCTCACCGGCCAGCCTGCTGTTTACAATCTAACTTCTACCCAGCCAATAACACGACACTTTAAAGTCGGAAGAAACAGCCTTTCAACCGTTGTTTTCGCGCAGCCTAGACTACCGTGCTGCTTTTCCTCCACAGCGGATGATGAAATGTACGCTGCTTTGAGGCAGACTATATGCGACGGTGTCTATGGGCGTATCTGACCTTGCTCAAAATCCTGGCCAATCACTGTTTAGGTAGGGCGGGGCGTTTTATCTCCTATCCAATCAAATCATCTCGCCGTGATTCTGTATGCGCATACCTGTCTGATTGGCTCGCGAACCAGTAAAAAACGCGAGAGGTTGTTTCATTTCATAGGCAAGCCAGACGTCAGTCACAGAATACTCTCACGCTCATTGGTCAGAGTATCTGTCGCTTATCTGTTCGGCTGATGCAACTTGAAACAAGGGTTTCAAGCGGCGATACTGGAACAGTAAGTACTGAGAGTATTGCATCAGGCCTTCTAAGAATGTTATTTGACACCGAAAACACCGCTGAATGCACATACAAGGTAGCAGATTTGACCTCGTATGAAGTCTTCATTGGAAGATTATAACAGGATATAATATATGAGAAAATATAACATTCATCCATTTATCCATAGAAGGGATGCTGCAGGGTAACGCAGCATCTCAGAGGCATAATAATATAATATAATTAATATAATAAGGAAATCAAGATGCTGTTTCAAAGCATGGCCACGATTTCCATTTTTATTTTACATGCAGTAGTCTAGTCAATTAAATGCGTTTTGCATTGCCACCAGAAATTGTAACATCCTTCAGAAATCCTCCATTCACTTTTATCCTATCATGACTGCTGAGACAGATTAGTTTCTTCCTAAAGATCTTTTAAGCTATGGCATCAGCTTGTATTTAAGATCTCCTTTGTCTGTAATCTCTATCTATGATAGTGTGACACATTTCAGACCTTTCCAATAAGTACACAAACAATTTTTCGTACATTTCTAATCTTTCTACAAACCTGTCACATCCAGTGCCACATTGTTGACAGGTACAACCACATGTGTTTATCTCTATTTTGTTTACATCTCATGCTCTGATTATTTACATATTACGATAAAGTTAAGGTTATCAATACCATAAATTCGGAAAGTACATGTTGTTTGTCCTTAGAATTGCGTCATGTTCTTAGCAAAACAAATATTTATGTATGCTACTGACCTTTTGTCTGTCTGGAAGATTCAGAGTCTTATTAGATTAATGTTTCTTTTTTGCGTATTATATATATCTGACCAACCTCAGAATAACAACATGACAGCATCATCAAACTATGACGAAATACAGGCAGGTCAGACTTGATCTGAGTGATCTCAGTAGTGTCACAGTTCTTTTTCTCAGCCCTGTTTTGGGTCTACGCCTTAGGTTGATGAGTTTTGTCAAGCCAGTTTCTAAGCCATTAGTCTACTATAGTGACTCATTTAATATTCCCTCTGTAGCAATGCAGATGTAACATTTTTCTGATGTCAACAGAAAGGAAATTATTTTATTTTTGCAAGCCTGTTAGTCTTCTTTTTTTTCCCAGGTAAATGAATCATTGAATTTCAAAACAATTCGAAACAGTATTGTATTTGCTGTTTTTTGCTGTATAAAAAGTTCAAATTAGTCCAATTTTCGGTTGATAAACAAAACACCCCTCTGCCCCTGGCCACCCCTGGACATTTCCTTGTAGTATAGCTTAGGCTCTTCTTTGGTTAAAATAGGATTATCTATAAATAGAGGTATTAGCTGGCATCATAAGATACAAGCACATGTAAGCTCCTTAAAGGTCTGCATGATGCACAAGCCTTTCTCTGCCTATAGCTCAGGCAGACGGGGGAGCTCCAGTGACCAGACCTTTCACGGGACAGCCTGTTTACTTTCTCCAGTGCAGTAACCTTAGGCACGGACACGCTAGGCCCCCGCTGACCTTATATGAATGACAAATGCAGAATGGAAAGAGGGTCGTGTGAATTGCGCATGTGTTGTACTTGCCGTTTGTTTGCGTGGTTCTTTTTAGCCATTACTAGCCATATTTTTTTTGGCTGTTGATTAAGTTACTGAAAGTTTTATTAGCATAACTGATTGAATGTTTAACTTAATCAATGTAATTATACTATAATTGATGTGTAATTTGACAGAGTTCATTATTTAAAAAATGTACGTCATTCGGATCTTCATGCTGCATACGTTGGCTCATGTTAGTTTGACGTGATGTTGATGACCAGTTGAACGAGTTTCAGCTATAGTTAGGAACATACCGCTGTCAAATGTCCAAAAACAAAAAAACAAAAACACGCATGTACTGTATGTCTTGCAGAGAAAGGGCTTGCCATAGGGTGGAGACCAAGAAATCTGCACCCAAAATAAACAAACCCAAAATCTTGGAAAAAAAATACATTCCCATGCCCCATGCACACATATAGTGCACTTAAACATTCTTCATGCCATACATGATAAAATACAGGGAACATTTCAGACATGGTGTATTTCATGGATTTTTTTTTTTTTAAACTGGTTCACTAATAGATGAGTGTGTTTGATAATTGTATATTTATTTTAATCCTCAATCTGTATACAATTTTGATCTTACTTTTAATTTCTTTATTATTATTTTTATTTTGATGTTATCTTGAAGGGATAGTTCAAATGGAAAAATGTTATCATGTTCTCATGTGAACCTCATATTCTTTATACCTGTATGATTGTCTTTATTATGTGGAACACAATATAAGATATTTAAAAAATTATATATATATATATATATATATAATATTTAAAGATATTTTAAAGATATTTTTTAAAGAATGTTCCAACTATTATTGTCCACAGAATGAAAGTGAATGGGGTCCAAAACAACACTGAATCCCTTTGTCTTTAGTTGTATGGACAAAAACAGAATATCTTCTTTTATGTTCCTCAGAAGAAAGAATTTCACACAAGAGTAAATAATGACAGAATTGCCATGTTTTGGTGAACTGTCCCATTGGTGAAAGTCTTTTGAGAATTGCTTTAATTTGTATGTTTTCATTGACATATTTCATTAAATTCATCCTATAAAAGAGAACTTCAAGAACACTTTGAAAAGCAACAGACAACAGAATGATGTTGTTGTTGTTTTTAAATAATGAAACTTGCAGCTTGTGTTGCTGTACAAACCTCATGGGCATTTTAGTGACATCTAGTGTTAGTGAAGGGAAATTTCAGATGGAGGGCCTCTGGGTTTGCTGGATTTCTGGCTCGTGATAGCTGTGTTTTGGACATCATGTGCTTTAAATCGTACATTTCAGTATTGCATTTGAACGCTGTTTTGGGAAGGCATTAATGTGCAATTTCAGGTTCAGAAAAAGTTCATTTGTGTTGTTTACCCATTTTACTCTTTTGACTGCACACGGCCGACCGTGTCAGAATCTAATGAATGTTTAGCATCCTCCTATCAAGGATGTTTTCACATTCCACAGCCCAGATTTCAAAATACTCTTGAAATGAAATCAATAGTCTTGATTTGATGCCCCCCTCCCCTTTTGTTTGTTATGAGCTCGTTTCCTGAAACTTTTCGGGATCCGTACAAATACAGAGAACGAAGAAAAGAAAGAGATGCGTGAGAAAAGCGTTTGGCCAGTGCCGGCATGTTCTGCATTTTTTAATCAGACAGGAAGCAGGAAATGATGTCACGGGGTCACAAACAGGATGCAGTGATTATAACACAATGAGAATGCCTGGCCATGCGATTTAGACCCAGAGGCCAGAGAGCAGAGCACACACACATACACACTTGCAGTTTCGGCGGGAGGGGTTCGGGTAACAGGTTGCATTGCGAAAGCTTTCGCGTATAACTAATTGCTGCGATAACAAGTGTTTAACGCTCCGGCTGCTGACGGAAATTCTCTCCGAACCTTTCCGAAATGTGTTTATTCTTCTTAAGCGTCCTTTTGACCCAAGCGCAGACGCAAAGACAAGGATGCTTAGATGACACGGATGAACAGGATGTGTGTGTTTGCGTGGCACAGATTTGTTGTCGGTTGTTGATTATGTTGCTCTTTGGAATGGAAAGAAACCCGAGCTTGACCTGGAAAACCATTTCTGGTTTAGTACTTAGTTAAACTCAAAAACGCATCTCCTGCATGGCCCTCTGCTGCCTTGCATGGGGTCTCATAATATTGACTTTGGCCAGGGTGATGGGAAGGATGAATCTCAGAGCTGAACATCAAATGAAAGTCCAAATTGCCTTATTTTTTATGATGCATATCAACTACTTTGCCGATCAAGCCTTAGCTGACCTTTGCACCCTTTAGGTGATTCTGTACTGGCTGTTCTGCTCTGGCAGGCCGATAGGGTCTTTGATTTATTGAATTCTTTTTTTAAATAAAATTTTTCGGAGAGCATAATGCTGCTGAAACCCATCTGTGGGCGCCAAGGCCACATGCACAGCTCCAGTCGATTCTTTTG
Source organism: Acrossocheilus fasciatus (assembly GCA_036784905.1). Classification (NCBI taxonomy): domain Eukaryota; kingdom Metazoa; phylum Chordata; class Actinopteri; order Cypriniformes; family Cyprinidae; genus Acrossocheilus; species Acrossocheilus fasciatus. The sequence goes on along the minus strand of CM071957.1, from coordinate 20,445,719 downwards.
TTGTGGATCGAGATGTCTCCTTTGGCCCCGAAGGCGAGGCTGAGGCCCTCGGAGCTGGAACTCGTTTGCGTCTGTAGATAAGTATGTGTGTTTTCTTTACGGGTGCTCTGCAGAGCAGCGCCATGATGAGCCTGGTGAGAGGGACGGCATATGCCGCTGTTTTTATGGCAGGGCAAGGTTGCACCCTGGGGCATCTGTTTCGGTTTTCTGAGGAGGGGCCGCTCCTCTGTCGTTTGCGCTCTTCGCCTGTCTTTGTTTCAGAATTTCCAGCTCAAGGGGCCTGTATCCGAGGCAACGGATTTAAATTTCAAGCCAATTTACAACTGGGGAAGGGGAAGGAGGGGGTTGTGAGGTTTTTTTTTTTTTCAGGATTGAGAGAAAATAGTTCATGGAGATGCAAAAAATACTGCACATTGGTAAGCAAATTGTAGATTTGTTGTTTATATATAATACACACACAAATGTGAAATTATCAAGAAAACAAAATAGCTTGAAGGAATTAACTTTTTTTATTCTTCAGATGTTTGGTTTCTTATAAATATGCATTATATACAAAATAATAGTATAAAACATATAAAGAGCAGTGTGTCATTATTAAATTAACTCTGGAAATAATCACTTTTTAAAAAATTACATTATTGGTTCTGTATTCTCAAAACTAATTATAGGCAGTCAGTGGTGAGCAGTCGCTTTGTTTTTCTGTTTCTGTCCATTTCTTGTCTTGTACTCATGGGCCGTGTTGCATAAAAGAAGTCAACTTAACTTCCTCTTGGATCTTGCTGGCACAGTTCTGCGTATTACGGTTTTCTTCTTTTTTCTTTCCATGTTGATTAAATTCTCAAAAACAATCCAAGAAGACCCTGGGCACAAACATAGCACTCTACTTAATTCTTTTAAGGCTTTTTTGTGAATTTTCAGCTGCTTACAATCTTATTGTAGAGAGGAGAGCAAAAAGTCTTTTTAAATGATTGATGTTAGCAGTTTTTTTTTCTTCTCAGACATTCATAGCGCTCATCGTTGATTTGTTTGGGTAAGCTCTCTGATTGGTGCTCCCCTCCTCGGTCTTGCATAGCTGGCAATGCTGGTTGAAGGTTTGGAAGTCCCTGGCACCTTCTATTGATTACTTGGCGGACGACGTGTCCATGATTACCGCAAAAGGATCTTTTTTTTTTTTTTTTTTTTTCCTCAAAGAAGTCCCTTTTCCTTTCAGCCCACGGGGGAAAAACATACCGTAGCAGAAGAGTTCAGAAATCATCCAGGACTGTACACGTTTGTACACAAACACTTCTTCAACATAAAACTAAACTATTGCATTCGATGAGCAGGACTCTGCTCTCTCCAGTTTCTCAAGTTTCTCAGTGCAGCAGTGGACGTCAATATAAATCTCCAGTCTCTAAGTATTTTTGTAAACAATCCAGAAAAAGATTCTGCTTTGATTGTGTTTTTTTCTCCTCTCTTCATAGACATCAGCCTGTAATTTATACCTGTGGAAATTGTCAAAACAAAACAGAGGCTTAGATTATGCTTTGGAATTGATGCATTCCTCTCAATATATACAGTAAGAATAGCATAGGTTCATTACAACTTGAAATGCATACAGTAGAATATTTAGTGGCCTAAAAGGCAGATTTATCACTTTTCTCTCTATTAACAAGCCTCTGTTCAGTAGCCTAGATTAGTAGACACTGACAGAATGATAAAATTGTGAGCAGATCCCTGCTTGAAACATGGAGACATATTAAGAAATGAAATGATCCTCCTTACCTCAGTTGCTATGACACATTCACTCCTCTCCTCTGCTATTACAAACACAGACTGGTACACGGAGTCCCTTGGGGAACATATCGTTGATATCCTACACTCTGGCTTTTCCCTGCACACACAAATCACGCTTCATGTTAACACAAAGTAAAAGCACATGGGGCAGCTATTTATTGTGCTGTGATGGGGGTGAATGTGTTCAGCTCATTTTTTCACTTTATAGCGTTTTGTTCTTTTGCTTTGTTTACAGAGGCTGATGTAAGAAAATCCCTGTAAGAGGAAAAGGCGCTTTTGTTGCGCGGTCCAAATCAATAAAAATCTTTTAATGGGGTAAAAATGCTTCTTGCTGTCAATGCCTTAGGGCCCGTGAGTAAAATCCACATTCGAGTGTGTAAATGTGTGTTGCGGTTGCGGATAACTTCTTTTAGCCAGTATTGATGTTTGTATTACGGTCATCAGGCGAGCACTAAGTGCAAAGGTAATATACTGGGCGGTACTCTAATGGAGCATGACCTCAGCATAATAAAGCAAATTCAATTCATCCAAACACCTCTATTTATCAAAGTGACGTGAAATCCATTTCTTACCTGTACATTCTACTCAATGGTATTTTCTCTTCTAAACACTTTTCGTATTTATGACTTTTGTCCTCTTGGGATACGATGTCCTTGAACTCTTTCGATGAATTGTAGTCCAAGTGGCAGTTCTTGTGTATGTAATTTGATTTGTCAGGTGTGCAGTCCACCTCCAGGCTGACCTGCTTATTAGTGTTCTTCAACTGAGAGGTGGGGATCAAGTTGTCTCTTTGCGATTCCGACATGTTGTTCATTGCCTCACCTCGAGTCCTTTCTCCAGATGCCTGCCTGTGAATGTGGCGCAGGGCAATAACCACCATGCAGAGTAGAACCACGAGAGCCACCAAACCCACAGCTAGAGAAACCGCAGCCCACTGGAAGCGATCTCCGGTTTTCTCTGTGGTCACGGGAGCAGTGACAGAGTAGTATTCACAGTGGGGTCCGGTGAAGCCGCTGGGGCAGAAGCAGGCGGGCGGGCTCCCTGGGATGCCCACGCAGGAGCCGCCGTTGAGACAGGGTCTGGAGGAACAGGCGTAGGAAGGCCGGTCACAATTGCGGCCTTCGTATCCCGGGGCACAGGAGCAGACGTAGTCGTTGATGCGGTCGTAGCACGTGCCGCCGTTAGCGCAGGGGTTGTTTGCACAGTCGTTGATGTTGATCTCGCAGCGCTGGCCAGTAAAACCCGCTCGACAGCTGCACATGCGAACGCCCCCCAGGACCACACACAAGCCATCTGTGGATCAGTGGGACAGGTGTCAGTGACCAATTTTACATAGATATGCATGCACACACACATCTGGATCTCTGCATCCGCATTATTTCTAAATGGACAAGTTAGAGGCAGAAAAGACGCGTTCTCGTACCATTGGCACACGGCAGAGTCGTGCATTTGTCCACTCGTCTCTCGCAGTTCAGGCCCGTGTAGCCTCTGGGACAGTCACATGCGTAACTGCGCCCGTTGTCTTTCTCGTGGCATCTGCCGCCATGAAAGCACGGGGAGTCTGCGCAGGTGAGCAGACTGTGTTCACAGTGAGTTCCCTCAAAGCCAGGCAGACAGGTGCAGATGTAACCTTTGTCAAGATCCTATAGGGTGAGAGAGGAAGCAGATATTTATGGACCCATTTGCATTGTTTTATGTTTGTCCAGTAATTCTAGATGTTGAGAAAAAGGCTTTTCAAAGGATGCTTGGATCCATTAATAAGGCCATAACATAGCTAGTGATTTAAGCCTGAGGTTTTTCCAAACACTAACAATGGATATTCTGACATGGACAGACGATAAAATGGCAGTCATTTAATATCAAAGATTATCTGTCATATTTTAGTCATTTTAGTATCATTAACGTCTATTGTGAATTAATTTATTTGTGTTTATTTCAGTCCACATTCACATTACAGTTCAAAAACACTAAGCTCATTAAACGCATGTGGTTTTAATCAAATTCATATCCTCAGATTGAGTCAGAATGACTATAAAAACATGGTTTGGGGCTTTTCAATGAAATAATGACTTACCGAGCAAAGACCTCCATTCTTGCATGGGCTGCTGTCACATTCGCGCACCTCAAGCTCGCAGTTGACCCCGGTGTAACCAGGCCGACAGGTGCAGGTGTAACTGCCCTGACCTGTATTCATACATGTGGCTCCATTCACACATGGCTTGTGATGTGTGCAAAAATTCAAATCTGTTTTGAAAGAAATAACAATGTCAGTACTAAAAAAGGTCATATTTTTCAGCATCAGTGTGAATCACCTTAAGTTTTTCCACGATTCAGTCACAGATCTACTTCTTCAGTCTTAAACTAGCAATGAGCTAAAGTGCTGTAAGCTCTATTATTACCATGACACTGAGGTCAATGAAGAGTGAGACATTCAGACAGCTACTGTAACTGTTTAGGGTTTAGTCTTACCTTGATCACAGAACAGTCCACCCCAGCCCTCTTTACAGTTGCACTGCCATGGTTGCTGACAGGTGCCGTGTTTACAGGCTGGATATTTCCTGCACTCTGTGCAAAGTTTACCCTGCCATCCTTCTCTGCACCTGCAATACACAAATATGCCCAAAAAAACCAAAACACTTTAAATATGTTTTTTAAACCCCCACTAAATTAGATACTCACATAGGACATTTTTCCATTAAACTATAGCTGCCAAAACTCATTTAATGACAAAAGCTGAATAACAATGTTGCATTTTAAGGCTTATTCTGAATGTAGGTCAGAAAATTACAACAGAGCAAATACTATATAGACTATGCATGTATGCAAAGACAAAAATTAAAAGGAATATTACACACTTCATACACAGGCCATGTATACTTACACACACTCTCCAGGTTTGGAGCAATTGCCATTCGCTTCACTGCATCCGTCCAGACAAATCGCTGTATTAAAAGAAAAAGCTCTTGTTATTAAAGGTTCATGGGTTTACAATAGTTATGAAAAGTTCAAAGTTATTTTGACTTAAAGGTGATGCATGTAATTTCCCCCATGTTAAATAATTTGTCCTCTATCAGCTTAATATGCATTGATAAATGTAAGCCTATCAGATTGATTCTTTAAATAGTGTACCAAAACGTGGCATTCGGTCTGAAATAACAATGTTGTCTTTGCCAGGCTTGGGCAGAACTACCTGTTTGTCCAACAAAAGACAGTTCTCAGGTAACTTTTCTTTTTGCAGTAGTGGCACAAAAAAAAAAAAAAAAAAAAATCCAACGTCACCTTTAAATGTAAAGGTTTATACTTATTGAAGATGTAATAAATTAATAAGTGTGACTGACTCATTTTTTGCATTAAGCTTTGCTGAAGCTGAACGGAAAACAGAAATGGCAGAAACTGGACTTAGACATCTATTTCCAAGATCCGACTCCATTTTCCAACAGGAGCATCCATAATTGCATTGTAGCTTTAACTTAATATCAGCTGCTCTTGTATAAACTCAAGTTTAGTAGGCTTACTTGTTCATTATAATGGCTCTTAACCAAATAAATCTGTCTTGCTGCAATCAGTTGTACAGAACCTGTCTGGTGAGGTCACTGCTTTGGGTGCGGGTAATTTACTGTTGCTTGTGTTGAGCTGTCTATGACATTGATTTTGAGCGGGTACCGACCGGCGCTGAACTGCTGGTTAGACCGCAGCAGATGCTCTATCCCAATAACGGACAGCTGCCCCTATTGTTGTTTGTAGTCTGTGCGAACCATATTTGCAGCTGCTACGCTGGAGCGCAACAATGGGGACTACAATTTCGTGGCGCGTGGCGGATAATAATGGCGCGATTAACTCGGCGCGTGCTTGCCATGACGCTCGTGCAGGATTAAATTACCAAGCACGCGCGCTTAGAGTATACACAAACTGTGTCAGCGCCCTGATCAACACCGTGAATTCTCAGAGAAACTACAGCAGTACAAAGAAAAAGCCGAGAGCAAAACACACAAGACTCAAATGTATACAGTCGGCAAACATACGCTTTCCATTAAACCCATATCCATCTCAGAACGCTGTTTGTATTTTCTCCTGCTCATTACCATCAAAAGAAGTCAAACCCCAATCTTAAAGGACCATTTATCTTTTACTTATATATATATATATATATATGAATAGAATGTTTTCGTTTCAAACTAGTGTTTGATTGACCAAAAAAATTAATTAGAAGTTAATAAAGGCGCAAACAGTATGGCCTGAACAGCGAGGTAACCCTAGCAACAGCACGCTACTTGAGGATCATCATTGGACGAAACACTGACAAAACACTGGCATGTTAATTATTCGATATTATATATTAAATATTAATTTAAACACTTATTCACACTAAATGTAAAAAATAAAAGCGAGTTTATTTGTGGTAGGGGCCACAAAACACGATTCTGGTTGTTCCTTTTCCAAAATTTCCTATGCAAATTCCTTTTAAAAGCTTGATCCCAGAGGCCGCTGACAGCAGCGTTTACATCACTCAAGACATGTTCTAATATTTTTGTTCGGCTGTAAATTAGGGGGACGAGCAAGACACAGAGCTCACACCTAAGCAAAACCTCACTTTTCAAGACAAGAGTCCAGTGGATTGTGATCTCTGATTGCTTACGTTCTTCGCAGTACTCCCCCTTCCAGCCAGGGAGACAGGATAACTGCCCATCTGGGTTGCAGGTGTAGTGGCCAAAACGGTCGTCCCTGGGAGTGCATTTTTTGGAACAACTGTCGCCGTAGTAATTTTCACTGCAGATGAACCGGTAAGAATACCTTAGCTCCGTCTGCTTCCCACTTTGAACATCCTGAGACCATTCAGCCCCTACTTCCAACTTTCTTTGGATGGCAAAAAAGCTTATCTGCAATTCGGGGTTGTATGTGTCTGTAGAAAAAGAGGAGAAGATTGTGATTAGGCCATTGCTGAATTATTATTTGATTTCTTGTTTCTTTTTCTCAGGTTAAAAAGCTTAAATGAAATAAGTAGGTTAGAGCGTGGTGTGATAGTTTTCCTTTTTTTTTTTTTTTTAAAGTGTCTTCAAAGGAAAAAATGTAGCCCAACTTCAAGTTCTGGGAAGCTGACACATTTGGAGTAAAACTTATGTTTAAATTTCCTCTTCCTTTGAGAAAAGCAAAATATTCCCATGGTATTATCCCATTCTAAAGGGCGGGACAGACAAAGGTGTAAAATACAGGAAAATGCAGTCGGATGGTTTTGGCAAGCGCTGTGTATTCTCACCAAAGCCCACTGCTCTTTCCCACGCCAAAAATAAACCAAAGGAAGTTCAATTGTGTTCGAGCATGAGAATGCAAAGGTGTTTGAAGCAATAGGAAAATGCATTACAAATTTACATCTTTTCAATGAACATGTTTCTTAGGAGATGGATACAGCTTGCCAAGGTTTAATAAAGCGTTGTAGACAAAAAAAAAAGAAAATAGAAAAAAGGTAGGCTATATAAAACGTTCTAATGAAAAGAGAAGCTTGAAATTATGTATATGTACAATATCGAAGTGTCGCCCTCTAGTGGACAAAATCGAATCTTACCTACAGGTAGATCCGCGTAAGGTGAGTGCCAGGCCTCAATAATCAATGAAAATGATCCCTAGGAGGAAAGAGATATTTAGATTTTCGCCTTTTATATCTAAAACACAAGATTACATACATTATTCAAACATGAGAGGATGTAGCCTATAAATAAAAAATAACAGCATTATAAAAAAGAAGCAGAAATAAATTAATAACGCCAACTAAAGTGATCAAAATATTAAATAATGTGGAATGCATCAAAACTGTTACTCTGCACATGTTGAACCTGGCTGCATTACAAACTGTTGCTACCCCAACGCTGTAATAAAACGCAAACATGTTTCAGATCAAAAGGAGTTGCATTTGAGCTCACCGGCCAGCCAAAGTTGAACGGCAGTCGAATCGGTGTGCTGAAAGAGCCACCTCCCATGATACTGAACGAGTTTGTCCCCAGCACTGGCGTTATGGCACTTCCAAAGATACAGTCACCTGGAGACACGACCACCTGGTAGTTTTTTAGGCAAACTCGGAAGAAAGTCCTGCATTCAGGCTTGCATGCATTGCCATTTGCGAGCAAGCCTTTGAAATTTCTGAATTCGTGAAGGTCGAGTTCGAAAACACCAGATCCAAATATCTGAAGGGAAAAATTACACGCGTTACAACATTGCACTGCAAACACTGGCTTACCTACAAAAGTGCGCTCGAGAAACAATTGAGAGGAGCGGGGTCCTGCTGACTCTCCACAGGACCTGGGATGTTTACCTGCGTCAAAACGGTCGTGAAAATTGCGATGAGAAAGGTGAGCCAAGCTGCCATGCTTTTCGATTCTCCTGGGCAGCCGCGTCACCCACGATTATATTCCCCGAAAGAGCCTATTCCAATGCAAAAGGGTGCAATGAAAACAAACGCCGAAGAGTAAAAAGGTATATCCCGCTGCGCGTCCACCCTGCACGGCACTTCAGTGTGCAGGAGCACGTCTAATTTCCAGGTTATCCAAAAGGTGAAACTGGGAAATCAGCATCCAGTCTTATTCCTCTTCGTCTCAAGATATCCACGGAGCATGTTTAGTATTCCACAGTGAGCACACCGATGTGTTTAGTGTCAATGGTAATGTCTTGTTTTGGTTCTAAACTTTGTGCGTCAGCAGCGCGTTGTTGGGTATCCTCTCGCGCTTCTCGTGTAATTCGTGAATGAAGACTTGTTTCTTGCGTCCCGCAGTATTTATACTGGCTTTGTGTCCGCGCTGCTCATTATATAAACTGTCTATCACTAAACGCCGCCCACTTTATATACTCAGTCAGCCCCCCTCTCTCGACAACAATGATATCCACATTTAATACCCACCACTACGCGGATGATGACCAATTGAGCGCGAGTGATTATTAACAAGCCCAGCATCTGTTGGCATATTTAAAGCAGTCACGGTTAAACGCTGATAGTTTCACACCGTGCAATTTTCTCTCATCCGAAAACGGAGGAAACTTCGCACACACAGCCTGTTACTTCTCGTTTGTCCCCGTTCCAGTCAATTGCGCGGGTAATTATATTACATCATTGAACGCGTGCGCGGTCAGTGTAGGGTCATACACCTTACCTGATGTTCCGGCGTAGAGCCTCTTCATGTTTCTACCTAAACGCTATAGTAATCACTATAGTAGGTAATATTTGAATTTGAAGATCTATTTTAAATACATCTCTAAGCATTTATTTTCATTTTCACAGTTTTATACAAAGTATTTTATTCTTGTATTTTTATCAAAAGCTCACTCCAAGTCATGCATAATTAAAAATATGATAATGAATAATATTTCCTCATTTAATTTGATACATGTGCTGCACGCGCTGTTCTTTCAGCCTAAATGCAGCGTGCCATTATTGTTGAGTCGCGTGCCCCTCGTTAGAAGCGCGTTTCGAGGGCTTTCATGTTGCTTTCATACGGGCCTCTGGCTGCGATGGGGTGAGATAACAATTCAGCTGTATGATAATGAGGGTTTTAGCCATAACCGCCATAAAACTCTTCGTCGTCTTCTTTTGCAGTTAACAAGAATGATCATGTAAATTACTCCAGTTGTATTCTGGTTTAATTTTACCCTTTACCCTAAAGTGTCACGATGGTTTATGAATCAGCCATTTTGGATGAGGATAATTGCGTCATTTAGGTGTAAGCATGTGTTATTTAATTATCTTTATTTCGAGAGAGGAAAAAAAGGTGATTAATTTAGCTCAAACTCAATCATGTAATGTATGAGCTCAAGAAAAGATTAGTAAATATATTAAAAGAGGCATCATATGCAATCTCTGCATATACTGAACCTGATGGGCTAATAAATTGATTACTATATCGGATTGCATAAGTATACATTTCTGAAAGGAAAGAACAATGCAAGTTTAAATTGAAAGCATTTCTAGTTTGTTTTCGTTATTTTGCCAATGTCCACAGGCGTTTTGATTTTTGATTGGTTGTGCTATTGGACTGTCATGTCGCTTGAGGATTTTCTATTTACCATCTGGTGATAGATTGAGCGCGCGCGCTGATCGACTGACTGAACCTGTTCATTTTGGATTCTAGCTGGCATCGTTAGTGTTAATAGAGAGGGATCCGGCGCATCCAAGCAGTGCATTAATTGCATTACAATAATACGAAATTTTCAATAATTATAGCAAGCCCTGTTTTCATTTGCCAGCACGCTCCGAACGAGCCAACATGAGTAGGCTGTTTGAAGGAAACGCCTGATACATGCACAGGTGGCGAAAGTGCATGAAAGAGGGTTTAATTGCTTTGTGGTTAGCGGTGACATTTGAGCTCTTTCGACAAGGCATTATAGTTTCTCTGGCTATCTTGCCAAATTTAGTAGTAAGCCGAACTGACAGCTTGAATATCCCATTATCAATCACGTATTAGGAATAAAGCTTATAAAATAAGACTTAGTTCAAAACTTTACAAGCTCGATATATTTCAATATAGCCTATATTTGAATCATACACTGGCCATACAGCCAGATGTAGTTCATTGATCCTATTTAGGTCTGAAGCTGAGGGAGTATAAATCATATAAATCAGCTCAGCTGCAATACTGTAGACTCCCATCTCTTCCAACCTCTGTTGTTTAAAATGTAATTTTTTGTGAAATAATTGTAAATTGTAGATGCCTCGCAAGTGTAAACTTTGATCTAAATCCTTATGTTGATAAACTGTTATACACAAATGTGATTCTGTTTATGTTAGCCTGTATTTACTTTTTTTGTCAATAGGGCAGTTGATGGTTATAGTAAGAAGGGTAGCCATAATAATAAATATGGCTCACTTCCCATGTTTTATCGGTTAGTGTTTTTATGAAACATTTATCGAGTCATTTTAAATGGAAATTCTAGTAGATGTTGACACAGACCCCGATATGTGAAACAGTGTTTGTTGATTCGTTATTATCGGTTTCAAATCTCTCTTTCTCCATTCTGGTCTGCTTTTGAACATTTGCTGAAACAGCATATTTATCTTTTTTTTCTGATGATGTATTGAATAGGTTTTGTGAGTTATATTTACACACCTGCCATGCAGATGATGGCTAGAACAAGTTAAACAACAAAATGAAAGAAAATGCATGTAGAGAGAGAGAGAGAGAGAGAGAGGGGGGGAGAGAGAAAATGATGGAGAGACATACCTTTTGCATTGATGCTTGTTTTGTTTATGAACTGAATTAATTGTTAAAAGCACCATTTATAACAAATTAACCATAGCAGAGACATGTTTGTTTTGGCTTATGTGAGCAATCACTGAGTTTCAGTGGACAAAGCAGTGCATTAGTCCACAACACCACATGGCATATAATATCATTTGTTTTGCAACTAGTTAAATAGCAATACCACTCTCAGCATGCTTCAAATCAGCCTGTTTTCCTCAAATCATTAAACCGGGTTTATTGTCTGATGGTATCGTATTATTTGCACCCAGGAGGTTGTGTAGAAAGCAGGTTTCTGGTTTGATAGCTGTGGAAAATATTGCCCGTCTTATCTCCTCTGGGGCCATATGTCTCAAATTAAACCGACATAATAAATGTCATGGTGCAAGCAACAACTGAGCATTTATAGATGTGTTTCATGCATTCACACTGCTGATGATAGTGCATTGTGCTAAATGTGGAAAATTACCATTCCTTGTCTCTTTTCACATTAGAAGGGAGATAAACGACAGAACAAGCTTTGAATAACAAGTTGTTTTAATGGTTGCTGTGAAACGATTGTGTCTTTGAATAGATTAAATATCTTTAAAAATGTCCAATAATCTATAAAAAACAGATAAGAAGTGATTAAAAAAATCATAAATATAATTAAAAAAAGATATATAGAACTAAGAAAATAAATAAATGCTGCTGTTAGTAAAAATAATGAAACTTCGTACACATTATAGATGACTGTTTGATAACACCACAAAACTGAACTTTTCAACTTGTTCATTCAATTGTACGATCCAGAAACTGTAACTCTGGATTTGAACGAACTAAAGTCCCAAGAGGACTTTCTGCAGTTCTCAAATCGCCCCTGCGGTGAGCAGAACAGTGGATCACAGAGCATTTTTCCTCCTGTGTCTACACCACTTCCCTCCACTCCACAGTTGTCTGGTCTATATACAATATATGTCTTCTTGTTTTGACTGTGCATAGAGATCTGATGATCTATGAGATCAGTCTAATGATCTGCCTGTTCTCATTCATTTCTAAAAAGTCAGCTAAATTTTGGAAGGATAATCATTTTAATTGTGTGCATGTATGAATTCTTATGTTTATATATATATATATATATATATATATATATATATATATATATATATAATATATTATCCTTGCAGATCTTTTGTGATATTGTCAGATCACCAAAATCAGGTCAGACAGAACAAGAAGAAATTAAAAAAAAAATTCTATCAGCATACTATTTTAGATATGAGCACAAATTTCTCTCTATTTAAATAAACAAATAAATAAGGTTTCTATATTATTGGGTTTATTATGGTTTATGTATGTCAGCTACATCTGCTTTGTATCACCACATGCAGAAGTGCTCAGCATTGTTACTGTAAATCCAGAACTTATAAAATAAACCTGCTTCTTTTGCCGGACTGACTTATCAACACTTTTTTTATTGCCAGCACTGGAAGTGGAGGCAGATGGCCCTGGTCCACTTGGATTACACCCCTATTAAAAACATGGCAGTTTCACACTCTGCGATGCTACATTTGATCTCTGAGCCACAATCTGTCTCAGCCAATCAATATCCAGTCCATTGGTAGTGCTGCGCTGAGAGGCTGTATATCAGCAATATAAGCCACCTGTTTCACTGATTATAGTTCAGAGCTCTATTTGTTTTAGCTAAGCACCAGCAAATGACTAAAGTAGGACGGCGCTCATTGTAAAATATTCCACTGAGGAAGGTTAATTAATCTGAGTTGCTCATGTTAGATGTATGGCTTCACACCAAATCCAACCTCTATCAATTTTTTTTTATTTTTTTAACTTTGGCCAATGAATTTGGATGCTTATATTTCTATGGCTATAAATGTAAACATAATGAGTATAGATAAAAATTGGTCAGTAAACAAAAGTACAAAAGGCTTTGTTACCATTATAAACATCCTCACTCAAGTATAGCAATCTGATATCTATCAGACAGGCTGCATCCATCTTGATGCTTAAGGTTTCTCATTAAAATCACTAGCACCCACCCATCACCCCACTGAGAGGAGCTTGTCTATCATTCTGAACCTGTTTTGGAACTTTTCTACCATTCTCTCCCACATTATGTTGACACAACAGTATTGTTCCAGCACTCTCCTCATCCCTCACAAGAATGCTGTTGCTGGCAGTTGTTCTGTTGAAACCACGATCCATGAGTGTATTTTAAGATGTCACAATCCATAGTATCATGACCTTCTGGAAGAAACCATACTGAAAAGTACATAATAATCAGAAATATATTATATTGTACAATCGACATTACTGGCTGTTTTATTTAGCCAAAAGTGGATGTTTGAATCAGTAAGAAATATATTTTAAAAACAACTACATAGTTTTTATAGTATAAAATATATATATATATATATATATATTTTTTTTTTAATTAAACTTCCACTTCGATGTCTTCATAATTCAGGTGTATACTGCTGCTTAAAAGTTTGAGGTTGGCAAGATTTAAAATAATTTAAAATATCTGTTTTATATTTTAATACATTTTAAAATATAATTTATTTCTGTGATGGCAAAATATGTTGATTTGGTGCTCAAGAAATGTTATTTATTTATTTAGGAAGCCATAATGCATTTCAGAATTCTTTGATGAATAGAAAGTTCAAAAGAACAGCATTTATTTGAAATGGAAATCTTTTGTACAATTATAATAATGCCTTTACTGTCACTTTTAATCAATTTAATGCATCATTACTGAATAACAATATTAATGTATTTTTAAAAAAAATCTTACTGACCCCAAACTTTTGAACAATATTGTACATTTAAATGTCACCCCTCCTGATATTTGTAACCCTGCGATATTTATATGGAAACAACGGGGTTGAATGAATCTGATATTTGTGTTCTCTCACCTCCAGAGCAGCAGCTGAACTTGAAGCATCCAGCTAGTATGGTGCTAATGACAAAGAGACTAGTTCCACTTCCTGACTCGATTATGAGAGAAGACATGTGGTTGAGATACAGAACGTAGATTAGAGAGACCACCTGCAGCCATGTAAGGGGTTTAGAGCACGATGCGAGACTGAATTAAAGCATGCTCTAATCTTCCCAGAAAACATACTCTATTAATCAATGACATGCTACATCTTATCATCCACATCTTTGCCTGCGAAACAAAAGTGAAAACCATGTGTTTGATCTGCTCTCTGTACTTCTTCAGTACGGAAGCTGGATACAACTAGTGATGTGACTCATTTTACCTTCAAAACTTTGGCACTGGTGCTGGTGGTGATGAAGTAAAATGAATCCCAGTGGTTAGGTACATGGCACCTTGGGAGCATGGCCAAAAGCAACACATGGGGGCACAGTTTCTGCAAAGCCTTTGCCACAATGGGATTAACGTCTGTAGCCCAAGATAATCCCAGTTGTCTCCACACTAACCCACCCTGCAAAACTGGAAGATGAGATAGAGGGTAAATGGACAGAGAGGGGTAAGATGGAGTCAGAGGGGTACACTGGACTCATGAGTGATACACCTACAGATTTTTGTCTACTTTCTTTGTTACCAGGTAGGATTGGAAAGTTCTATTGGCCGAAGGTCTGAAAACAATTTGGGTAATCTGTTACATGGGGTGCAAGACTACTAGCCATCTGTGGGCGTGACGTGGTCAGTAATCAGTCAACAAGTGAGATCTATGCTGCAGTTAAGCTCCATACAAGTAAATGCACTACATACTTGGAAGTCCAAATGATCTTGAATTTAACATTTCGTCCAATCCTGTATGATGTTTACAGGATGCAGGTTATAGGAGGATAAGCTTTTCTCAGAATGCTCAATCAGCACATCTGGTACAAGAGAGAACAAATGAAAACACTGTCAAATTTGTACACTTTGAAGTATAGTCTCAGTAAACTACTAGTTTAGTAGTTTTATACGGTAAGTATACTCGTAGGTTTACTTTAAGTGAACTTTACATCATACTTTAAGTATACTACTATGTCCCTATTTAGGTATTAATTTGTATATATTTTGTTATATGAATATCTGAACATACAAAACATCAAAAGAAAGAACAGGGTATCTGCTTGTAAACAGAAACATTTTATTCTAGCTCCATTCATTCTTTTTTTAAACACTTGAATGTAAGTTTTATTAATAAAAAAAAAGAAAAAAAAGAAATAAACAACATTTTGAACAAAAAGCTGAAAAAAGTCAAAGAATTGGATTCAGAATGATAATCAAAACGTAGATGGAGTTGATCAACACCCCAAAGCTTGACAGTCATTATTACCTCTTCATTGGTTGACATTTTAATTCCATAACATTACACAGTTTTGATTCTGTTTTATGTCAGATGATAATGTTAGATTACATGTGGAAGTATCTGTTGTTTCTTAATTTTTTTGAAAATTCTGTACAGAAGATATGTACTAGTGTCCCCTATTGTATAACAATGAAAACACGGATTGTAGGAGCACAAGTATAGATCAAATATATTTAGACTTTTTCTAAGTATAAGTCATGTATACTTAAATGTCATTTTAAGTATATTCCTGAGAAGTACATAAAGCCCATTTCTGAGAAGTACATAAAAAGTAAACTAAAAGTATACTTTCCTATTTTTTTTAGTTTAAAAGAAGTATACTAAAAGCACACTTGAATAAACTTCTTTTTCATAAGGATTTTTTCACGCCCCTGGACTGTTTTGTTGTGTTTTGCTCCCCATGTGTTCCCTGTGACCCAGTTTCTCCCCAGTCTGATTGTGTTAATTTGCTCCAGGTGTGTCTTGTTTTCCCCTGAATTCCCTGTCTTTATAAGCCCCAGTCCACTCAGTTCATGTTTGTCGGTCTTTGAGTGTCTACCCTGCCTGTGATCTGTGTTCCCGTTTGAATAGTAAACTGTAGTATTGTGAAATTCTTCGTCTCCTTGTTCCTGGTTCCCGTGCTTCCCTTGAAGTGGGACAGAAAGACCAACCACCTAAAGGAAAGTATATCAGCGTGTTTCCCCTTGTTTTTGTTTTCCGTTTTTATCAGTTTTTATTTTGTTTTGTCATGAATGACCCTGCCTGCCTCCTTCTCATGCTGGAGCAGAAGAGCCTTTCCCTCGAGGACCATACAAGACTGTTTGTGGAAATTTCAAACTTTACTCACTACCCGGACTACTGCCTCTGCACATTCTACCAAACGAGCCTGAACGACGAGTGCAGAGCGCGGTTGTCGGGAGATGGTCCTCGGGGAGATTTTGCCACCTTTGTGGAGTGGATGCTGGGGTCCTGTGGATCCCCACTGACTGTGGACTTCGAGGACGACGACATCAGCCCCACTCCTGACCCAGAGCCCAGCCCACCAACTCCCCGCGGTGCGGAGCATCAGCCCGAGCCCACCGATGACGGAGAGCCATTTTCCGCTTTGATCTACGAGCCAGCGTAAAGCCGAGCAACTGAGCGGAAGATTGCCCTGGAAGTTGAGCCCAAGTCAGATCAGGTGCGAGAGCTGGCGACAGTGCCCATCGCGAGGGAGCCAGCCATGGACGGTGTGAGCGCGGAGTGGACCTCCACCCCCTGCACTGTGGCTGAGGGTGAGCTGACGATACATCTGGGACTGCTGGACATGGAGAAGGATTCGATTGACTGGAACACTGAACTGGAATTAGAACTGCCCCCTCTCCTCTCTCCATTGTTCCTGCTGGTCTCATCCAACCCTCCTTCGTCTGTGGTTCCCTTGTCCAGCCCTGAGGGGGCTCCCGATCCTCCAGTGCCTGCTCCTCGAAAATGCCCAGCCTCCCACCCGCTCCTGCCTCCTCCACCACTGTCGTCTGGCAGCCCCTCTGCTCGCCCTCAGCCCACCGTCAATGTGGTGCGGGATTGCCCCACGGGATTGCCATCCTGCAGCGTCACCAGGGCTGGAGTATCCCTCACCTCCACCTCGAGCCTCCTCGGCCCGGACTCCACCTCGGCCCATTGACCCAGCGGCTCCACCTCGGCTCCTAGCTCCTTCACCTCCACTGTCACCCGTCGATCCTCCAGCTCCACCGGGCTCCCTCGTCCCTCCGGCTCCGCCTTGGTCGGGCATCAACCTGCCATCGCCTCAGGACTCCGCTCCTCCGGCTGCACCTCGTCGCTCCGTCCCATCGACTCAATTGAGCTCCTTCCTCCCGCCAGCTCCACCTTGGTACTCAGTCGCTCCGGCTCCGCCGCGGATCTCCGGAGCTCTGCCTTTGTCTCGGTTGCCAGAGCACTCGGCTCCACCTTGGCCCCCTGTATCCTCGGCATCCCCCTGGCTCGTCGGCTCTCCGCATCTGCCTTGGGCTCCTCCACCACCTGCTCCGCCGCCGTTGGTCGGCCCCCTGGAGTCGGCGGCCATTCCTCCTCCATGGCTCCTCCGTCCGTCGGCTCCACCGTGGGCCATCATCATGACTGGCTGTGGCCTGGGTCCTGCCAGGCTCCTCCTGCTCCGGGTCCCTCCTGGCTCCTCCCTCCTTCGTCACCTCCCTGGTCTCTGTCAGCTGGCCCCCTCCCGGTTGTCTGTTCTCCTTTTTATTTTTTTTATTTATTTTATTTTTTTTTTATTTTTTTTTTTTTTTGGGTTTTATGTGTAGTAAAACAATGGATAATTTTCATAAGGGCTTGTAAAACATACTGCAATAGATGGTAAAGTTTGTAAACAAACTTCTTTGAGAGTGCAAAAAGCTATAAGTTGGATAAAATCTAGGTTGAAGTCGTTTCATAAGCTTGAAGTTTAAAAATGAGATGAGCTAGAAATATGCTAACAATGTTTCTATTTATTTTATCATGTTGCTGGCAGATTTTCGGGATGCTGTTAGCTTGTTTTGGCACATTGCTAGCATGTTTTAGCAAGTATTAAAATGTTACTTTGTTTCAAAGTAAATAAAAAGTTACTCAGATATTGCTTGTAAATTTCACAAAATAATTTCAAAGAAACTGCAGGTAACACATTATATTAAAAGTGAAATTTTAAAGCAGAAAGAATAAAATAGTATTTTCTTGTAAAACATACTCCAGTAAATGTATAACATGCGAAACAAGACAATTAGTGAAATAAAAGAATGCGAGCTTTAAAGTGATAAAAGCAAATTTACTTGTGCTGATCTAAACCTGTATGACTTTCTTTTTTCTGTAGAAAAAAACACAGAGGAAGATGTACATGTAATGAAAGTCAATAGGCCCCAAAACAACATTGGACCACGCTGACTTACATTTTATGGGGGAAAAAAACACTTTAGTGTTCATATCTCGGCTTTGTCTTGCATGTATACACATTAGTCAGAAAGATGGCCCAACTCCACAACTAAAATATGCTATTATACTCCCAGAGGGTTCTCTCCAGAGATCTTGTTAGCCACTCACCTAATTAACCACCAGGGTCCACATCTGTAACGCTTCAGGTCATGGGGTCATCCATTATTCAAGGACTGTGTTAATGGACGAAGCAATCTTCTTCAATTTTTTGCATCTTTTAAACTAGCTTCATGCAGACAAAGAGCAGGTTATTTGAGTAGTGTAGTAGTGTTTGACACTTATGAATATTTATGAAAGTATATAATGGAATAGATGTCAGTCAGCACATTATATAATTCTGCTCATCATTTGGTACCACATGTTACCATTTTTCATATAAATCAAATTTGAACCCAGAGTAAATCTATCACAATTATGGCCGTTCGAATGACGTTGTCTCTCCGAGAATGCTCAGAACCAGACCATTGAGGAGAAAATTGAATCACTTAGGAAGCTGGGGTCAGAGGAAGTGACCTAAAAGTGCTGACACAAAATTACTCATAGCAAGGGTTATGTCACAGGCTGTCACAGTTGTAAAGTGTTGGGTAAAGGGTGTAGTTCATCTGACAAGACGCTGATGCAAGTGCACCGGCTTCACAGAAGACAGTAGATGTCCATTGATTACTACATTATGACTTCATCAATACCAAGAAAAAGTCAAACAACTCCCAAAGGAATGATGCAATTCATCTGATAAGTGTATGAGTTTAATCATGTCAAACAAGAAACTTAAAAGAACAAAATGACAGCTGATACCAACACTTGCTAAAACTCCAGATGACGACATCTTTGGATCGTCATACAGAATTGTCTAATATTGTCTATATATAGTAATCATTATGATCCCCATCTATAATCTTTGCCTAACAGGTTCATTGTGTGTGAATACATGATGTTTACTACATAACTTACAACTGTATATTACTTGACACATTCATCTCTAACTAATGACAGAATACTTCCTGACTGTAACATTTAAATATGCATTTTCAGTGAAGCTGTTTTGAAACAATATGTATTGTGCAAAACGGTATACAAACAATTAAAAAAAAATTTTTTTTTCTTATGCATAAACATTTATTTATTTACATTGATTGTTCCACAAACAACCTTTAACTGGACTTTACCATGGAAAAAGGTTCTTGAGAATATTAAAATATTCTTGTCACAAAACTAAGAAATTCAGGAATGTTCATAGAAACCTTTATTTTGGAACTTTTATTTTTAAGAGTGTTCTGTGAAAATCAGTGGGTCCAGTGCTGTTGTTGTTGTTTTTGGGCCCCATTGATTTCATTGTGTGACCGCAAACATTCTTCAAAATATCTTTGTGTTTTTATGGGTTTGGAATGACGTGAATGTGAGTAAATGATGACAGATTTTTCATTTTGGGGAGAAATATCCCTGTTTGCAATGAAAGTGGGATTAATGCGATGGTTTTAACAGGAAAGCATGCTTGCCTTTCAACTGTTGTGATGTTTCGATCTGTGACCATCATGACACAAGAGGCTGATGAGGCTCCTAATGAGCAGTTACCACTGAGCTTCCTGGCCAGCAAGGAAGGGGCAACAGAAAATGATGATGGCCGGAGCAACAAAGGAATAATATTTCTGTTTATCTGCTTTGGGATGGGTCAGGGGTATTTTTGGAAGGCTGTTGTTTTTTCCTCTGCAAATTCCAGGTTCCGCTTTTTTTCCGTCTCCCCCCTTCACCCCTTGTTCCCAGACTGTGAATGCACGGACGCTTCCTCTCCCTTCTTCCTATTCTCAGCCTCTGATTGCTAGGAAGCGTATGTGTGTGTGTGTGCACGTGTGTGAAGCAGAGACACACACGCAGATATTTAATAGTGAGGGGGAGCGTGTGTGTGGTGTGTAGGGTGTGGGGGGATATGGCTATTAAAGAAATGAGGGGAGAGTGTCAGCGCTTCCACGAGTGCCGCTTTCTCAGAAACAGCTGCTGGTAGTTAGGGTGTTAAACCTGTGCAGACAGCTCAGAAAAGCACATGCAGATGGATTTAAACTCCTACAGTTTTAATCAGACTGTGTCATGCTAAAATTACTCTGTGTTGCAGACTAAATAAGCAGACTAAAATGGTTTGTCTGCTGGAGGACATGGTGGTGCTTCCAGGTGATATGACTTTAGTTTTCCTGATTGTATGCGTTTATCAATATTGAATATCCTGAGGATGTCTCTGCTAATTGGTGACCATCTGAAAATCCATGAATCAAGCTTATGTATAAAAACAGTAGTAAATGGCAGCATGCCCTGCTTCTCTCATAAGGCTTTTATAAACAGTGCAGTAGCTTCCAAAAAGAAGTTTGTCCAGCGATTATGATTTCAAATATACAGTGGGATCCAAAAAGTCTGACCACAATGAAAATCTGGGATTCTAAACGCAACTTAAAGCCGGAATAAACCATGTGTGAAGTAATGATCTAAAGGCGAAATAAATATTTATGGTTCTGCACAATGTCTTTGTCATTAATTAAATAAGTCTATTTCTGACATTAATCATGTCATACTGGAGAACTTAATCATCTGGTTTTACACAGCCTGTTGTTATTAAAGCAAAATATTAAGACATTGAGAATTTTTCAGTTAACTTTTCACTCAAATTGTTATGGTAATAATATCATTTGTAACATAATTAAAATTACATTAAATCATTGTGTTCTTTTCTGACTTTTGGACTTTAAATTTCTCTTTTTACCCACTTTTTAAAGTTTAGGCTTAGTTTTGAAAGACGTCTCTTATGCTCAACAAGTCTGCATTTATGCGATCAAAAATACAATTGTGAAATATTACTACAATTCAAAGTAAATCCTATAATATACTTTAAAATGCAATTATTTTTCAATTAATTTTCAGCTGACTTCAGTCTTCAGTTTCACATGATCCTTTAGAAATCATTTCAGAAATGAGTTCCTGCTTAAGTGACATTTCTTAGTATTATAATTGTTTTTTGTTTTTTTGAAACATTTGTTCAGGATTCTTTCATGAATTGAAAGTAAAAAAAAAACAGCATTTTATTTTGAAAAAAAAAAAAAAAAACTTGAACATGGAAAACCAGACATTATGATGATTTAAATGCAAAAGTAAACAAAACCGTAAACCTTGCTTCTAGTGTGCCAGTGACACACACCAGTCTAGAGGATGCAGACACCAGAGGGTTACTGAAAACTACTAGTGCTTGTGACCTTGGGACGGGTCATGACCTCTGCGCGTGTAATGTGTCCCACAGTGACGTAGATCAGTATAGACGTTCAATGTGAACAGTGCGTTTCACTTTATGGCTAACATTTCTTTTAATGAACAATGAACATTTGAACATGACTTTTATTTTATGTTTATCTTCATGGATAAGGATCTGAGCTGACAACTCATTCCAGGGAAGTATGAAGAGCCTGCCACATCATCTTCCCCTAAGGCAAGGCATGTAATCCAAGGCTTCTCAAAAATGACTGACTGTTCCTGCACTTTTGAGTAGTTAAAATTGCTTCCCTGAGTGACATGTAACCTAGCTAACTAAATCATTATAAGTATAACTTACAGTGGTATTAGGATGTAGCCTGAGAAAAATAGCGCATATGGTATTTTGCTACTGTTTTTCACTAAAAGAGCAACTAAATCCATAGCTCTTTGTGCCCAAATCCTTTTTGCTTTTGCAGAATTCACTTTTTGTTTGCCAAGTATCTAGAAGTATTGCAAAACAAGGCATTTTTGTTAAACCAGTGTCTTGAATCAAGTTCACATGGGGTCTAACGCCAAAATTAACATTAAGTTGTTATATTCTTTTAGGAACCATTTCCTGCTCCTAAAAAATATTAAACAAAGCTGATTCCCTTGATGCAAACGTGTTTGACAGAGATCCAAACGGAGAGCTCAAAACTTCACACTTTCAAGAAGTCCTTTTGGGATGCTATAACTCTTGGCAATTACTCTTCCAAGGTCAGTGTTATTTCAGTTCAGGGTCATTGGGTAAGACTAACAGTTGTAGAAGAGTAGAGACATGTATATAACTTAACTGAGATCATTACACCATATGCCAGCGCTGTGGTTGTTTAGAGACAGCATCATCACCTAAAGCTTGCTGTTGATATAAAAACAAAGCAGTGCTGCTTCACCAACAGTCCAAGCCGCAAGCCAACCCTCTATGTTTACAGAGAAACAACAACCTCCGTCAGTCTTCTCCATCCAGAGTTTGCAGCTTTCCCCCAGGTTCAGCTGGAATACTACATGAAAAAGAATTCATCCAAACCACACTTCAAAATTCAAAATGTTAAGTGGGCGTATAATATTTTTCTAGCTTTAAGAGGTCATTAATCTTACTTTATTTACATTATTTTTGGATTCCCTTAGAGGTTTTTATGTCATGACCCACATTTGAATGAAAAAGAAAGCAGGCCCCGAGGACATTTTTGAACAATCCATGTTTTTTTTTTGTTTTTTTTCTCCAGTGATTCCAGCGGCTCCAAATCTCCTGGGGAAATGTTAACACGTAAAACAAGCAGATAAACACAAACCCAGACTATCATTTACTATAAATCTCCCAAGTGCTGTGCATCTGCACTTGACTGCAGAAACGGCACACGCCATTCTTATCTGAAAGGCCAACAAGCTACAGTCTGTTACATTGTCAGCGCAGAGAAAATGTTTCATTTCCAGACATGGTTCTGTTTCTGCTGCGATAACCAATCTTCACTTTAGTCAGCTGTTTGTCTGGAAGCACAACCAGAGATAGGGGCACCTTGATTAATGTTTAAGATGTAAATATTTATATGGGTTGCATTTCATGGAGAAGTACAAACAACCAGCACATGGGTCTTTTGAGTTTGAAGCCTGGTCGGGTGTCGAAGCGGAAGAAATTTTTATTTACCGGTACATACATTCACATCATCTCTTGGACAGTAAATCAACAGTATAGCAGATGTTTTGTTAGTGTAGTCTTCTATGGCTTTCAAAATGATTTAAAAACTCGTAAAAAAGGAAAAAAAAAAAAAAAAAAACTTACTGTATCTTTGGGCTCTCACATTTCACTCTTGTTAAGAAAAATCATGACTCTAAAGTTGTCCTGAATTTTTCAAGCTAGCTGTCATCTTATACTCTACTAAATTCCTTGCATATGTTTTGGGTTTGGTTTAGGTTTTTGTACATGTAATCAGTAGAATGAGCTAATCATATGAACATGCAATACATTTAAACTACCATAATTAAATTGTGGTTTAAGCTAATAAGCTCTTGCCCTTTCATTTTTCCCTATAAAAAACATTTTATTGACTAATTGATTGATTGTGCAGGCACATTCAAAATCAACACTTTATTTACTCCACCTTGTTTCTTTAAACCGGTGGAGTATTTTTGGCTGCAATCTTCCCAGAGTTCCCATCGATGATGTTATGTTATGCGTAAGGTGTAATGGCATTAAAGGAACAGGAAAGATCCTGTTCTAGCCGGAACTTCCCAGTTTGGAGACAAAAGCAGTTAATGATGACTTACAGTTAAAACAAAACAAAACAAAACAAAACAAAAAAAAACCCTTATGAGTCACATTAGGACTATTGTAAAGAGATTTTTAAGGTACCAGCTCAGAGTCTAGTATTAATATAATTCATATGCATCAGAGGGAGTTGGGAGGAAATATTGGAGGAAGTAAAGAGGGAAATGGTGGCCCAGGAATGGGGGGTTGAATGTACCAACAGGAAATCACAATTGTGTATGTTCCTCGAGTCACACACTGCTACTATATGCATATATAGATTATACATTTCACATACTGGCAGATCTGATCTAGTTGATTATTTGCATTTCTGAGTCGTTTCTGAGCGTTTTTTTTTTTATACATCAAACAAGCACCTGTCTTTGTGTCAGCAGCTATAGGGTCTGTCTAACTAAAACGCTTTCAGGATACAACGTATATGCTATAACTCCCCTGGGTTTAATGCATTGTTCTTGTGAACACAGAGTCATTCATTTAGACATAGATGTTCTTGACTGTACTATTCACAGACACTTTGAGCATGCCATTTTAGTGGAAAAAACAGCATCTTACTCACTAGATATTTGCAGTCCAGTAGAACAAGGCATTAAAATTAAATCAGTTTGTTCATTACAGATATGCTTTCTAAATAAATTAGACTAAATTATGTATTGTGTCTTATTCGCATTTTACAGTTCAAAAGTTTGGGGTTGGTCTCGTATGCTAAAAGACTGCATTTATTTGATCAAAAATACAGTTCAAACAGTAATACAGTGAGACATTATTACAATTTAAAATACTGGTTTTCTATTTTAATATACAGTTTAAATATTAATATTAAAATATCAAAGCTGAATATTCATCAGCCATTACTCCAGTCTTCAGTGTCACATGATCCTTCTGAAACCATTCTGATATGCTGTCCTTACGATAATCAACCATGGTTTTATTATAGTAAAAGTGTAATAATAACCATGGTTTTTTGGCACGTTGATTATTATTTTGTAACCGCAGTTTTACTACACCATGGTTAATTTGCAGTTACCATGCTTTAACTATAGTAACCATGTTTTTTTTTGGTTTTATTTGTAGTAAAACCATGGCTAATTTAAGGATGATTTGTTCCTCTAGAAACATTTATTCTTATTGTCAGTACTTAAAACAATTGTTCTCTTTAGAATCATGCTGAAAAAAATGCTGAATATTATTTATTTAAAAAAAATCTTACTGACCTCAAACTTTTGAACAGTAAAGTGTGGAAAGCAGACAGTAAACTTTTAAAATTGGTTTTCCATTAAAAACTGTCCATTTTGTGTACAACATTGATCACATTAGTATGTTTCTGTACCTCAAACAGTAGCGTGTGGTGTTAGCAATGCAAGTTCACTTCAGACTTGAACTGATCAAATGTAAGCCTGAATGTAGTCTTCTTAAAAGTGTGACCAAGCTGCAAGATCAGAAATTGGCACCATTACCTGATTTGCATAATCAGGTGCTAAACCTCCACAGTGTGATTCCTTCTTCTTTGCTAATTCTCAAAATCACCTGACCTGCTCTCTCGGCTCTAACTTTTTTGTCACTTGTCCCACATCCTGTGTGTACATATTAGGGTTGCAATGTCCCAGAGAACCACACAGGGAACACAATGCTGAGAAGGCCTTGCCTCTTTCCCTATTGTGGCCTCGTTAGGGAAATGAAAGGGGTGTTCCGTCTATACTGACCCTCCGATGTTTTTGCCAGTCCCTGCGTTCAAGGATTGCCTGGGAATTATTTCGTTTATCAGCACTATTGTTGCCGGCCGTGGTATATCTCAATAATCTATCTATTGCACAAATTGCAGTTGGATTGCGAGCCCTGCGGCAGGATATACAACTCACTGAAGTGGAAACAATAGGAAAGAGTCATTCCATCTTAGTCATTAGCGCTTTTATGAAGGAGCTATTTAATTAGCCACAATAGTTTCGTGTGAGAGTCATCCCCTAACAGAAGTTCACAATGCTGTGAGGACCTGTCTGGCCTTTTCACAGCTGATCGTTCTCATCCTTCAGGCCCTCCCTCCTCAACCCCTTCCCCCTACCGTTCCCTTCACATTCCCATCTCCTCACAGCTTGCCTCTCTTATCTGCAGTCTCCAGACAGCTGTGTGTGTCTTTGTGTTTGTCTGCACTGACTGTGCGGCTGTGTGATGTGAACGTGGGTACGTATGTACGCATTGACATGGAAGCATTGAGTGTAAGCATTTTGGTCAGAGGCCATTTAAGTGTAATGTGTTTTGATGTGGTTTGCATTACATATAAGCCTACAGAAAGGGTCGAGGATTAACAAAATATTGAATTTCTTGAGAAACCACCGAGGTCTTACTTACTTGTGTTTGGACACAGCTGACTTGACTGTTTACAGTGAGTCTGGGAGGTTGAGCAATGAATGGTTGAGTAAACAATTATACTGTACACGCATGATCTAAACCGGACTTGAATTTTATCAAAACAATGGATCCGCTGATGACAATCACTGTCAGCATCGCCTGTGTACAATGTGCTATTTAAATATTTAAATTCGAAAGCTTCACTTTCTGAATGTTTGCGCGCTTGTGATTTCGTTCAAATATGGGATGCAGCTTGCTGGTGAGAAACATCCTGTTTACTGTGGCCTTCCTGGCTCAGGGATCATCTTTGACATCACTTTATTGTCTATGGCCATATTCAAGGTAACCACTCATAGGGGTCACTGTCTGATGTTCTTCCTGATTTTAAAACATATAGAAGTTTTCAGAACCTTGTGTATCAGAGGAGTGGTTCTCAATTGGTTTTTCTTCATGACCAGGGGTTTAAAGGGTTACTCCACCCCAAAATGAAAATTTTGTCATTAATCACTTACCCCCATGTTGTTCCAAACCCGTAAAAGCCTTGTTTGTCTTCGGAACACAACTGCGTATGCTGTTCTGTGTCAGCCGCACAACATACATTGTTTTCATTCAAATCAAAGCATAGAAAACATATCCGTGTGGTGCAGCTGACACAGAACAACGTTCACAATTTGCTCAATGGGGGACCATCAACTGTTTTATTACCAGCATTCTTAAAAATATCTATTTTGTGTTCAACACAAGAAAGAAATTCATACATACAGGTTTGGAACGACATGGAGGTGAGTAAATGAAGATAAATTATTTTGGGGGAGCAATCCCTTTAATACACTTTTTTTTTTTTCTTCTCTTGAGGGGGCACCAGTGATTTAATCTTTCATTATAATAATTACTGCAGTGTCTTTAGATACAACACTTTTAAATTATGATTCCAAACAGTAACATACAACCCGAATTCCGGAAATGTTGGGACGTAAATCACATGAGCCAATATGTTATTGACAATAGAACATAGAGAACATAACAAATGTTTAAACTGAGAAATTTTACACTTTTATCCACTAAATGAGCTCATTTCAAATTTGATGCCTGCTACAGGTCTCAAAAAAGTTGGCACAGGAGCAACAAAGGGCTGAAAAAGCAAGAAATTTTGAAATAATTCAGCTGGGAGAACATCTAGCGACTAATTAAGTTAACTGACATCAGGTCTGTAACATGATTAGCTATAAAAGGGATATCTTAGAGAGGCAGAGTCTCTCAGAAGTAAAGAGAGGCTCTCCAATCCGTGAAAGAGTGTGTAAAAAGATTGTGGAATACTTAAAAACAATGTCAAATTGCAAAGGCTTTGCAAATCTCATCATCTACAGTGCATAACATCATCAAAAGATTCAGAGAAACTGGAGAAATCTCTGTGCGTAAGGGACAAGGCCAAAGACCTTTGCTGGATGCCTTTAGTCTTCGGGCCCTCAGATGACATTGCATTACTCATCAGCATGATTCTGTCATCGACATTACTAAATGGGCCCAGGAATACTTCCAGAAACCACTGTCGGTAAACACAATCCACCGTGCCATCTGCAGATGCCAACTAAATCTCTATCATGGAAGCCATATGTGAACATGGTCCAGAAGCGCCGTCATGTCCTGTGGGCCAAGGCTCATTTAAAATGGACTGTTTCAAAGTGGAAAAGTGTTCTATGGTCAGACGAGTCCAAATTTGACATTCTTTTTGGAAATCACGGACGCCGTGATTAAAGAGGATACATTTGATGGTTCCTTAACCCTAACCCTAACCCATCTTATTTCTGTGTTTGACAGCTCATTTTTAAATTAGGGCTTTAGTCTCTTTAGTCTTCTCTTTAGCCCTTCAAAGAAATGCAACATCATAACATATTTTACCTAGACACAGACATATTGATTTTGGTTGATCACAATAGTAATTTTTACAAAACACTAAAAATGAATATTTAGTCAAATTTTGGACTGATTCCCCCAATCACCCATATAAAAACCCCACCTAGGCTAAGTGATATATTGGTAACACTTTATTTCGATAGTCCACTTTAGACTTCTACTAACAGTAAGTAACTTTGCAACTACATATCAACTAGCAGTCATTAGAGTATTAGTAAACTGTCTGCTTAATATTTTCTAACACTTTATTTTGATGGGTCCACAACATACAACATACTGACTATGAGAAACTTTGCAAGTATGTCAACTTATTCTACTAACCCTAAATTTACCCTAACAGTCTACTCTGAGAGTTAGTAGACATGTAGCTGCAAATTAATGAGAATTAGCTGACATGTAGTTGACATGCAGTTACAAAGTTACTTATAGTTAGTAGAATGTCTAAAGTGGACTATTGAAATAAAGTGTAACTGTGTAACTGATACAGATCTGTGAAATCACTGAAAATCACCTAATCTTGACCCAGACTGTACATTAGGTAGCAACCCAGAACAGTTCTAAAGTTAATTGTAAGCAAAAATGTATTTAAAAATATTAAAGTCACAAATATTAATAAAAACTGATACTATATTTTCTGAATTAAAATTAAAAGAATTATTTTGTTCTTTAAATGTCATTTCACTAGTTTCGTGCTCTTGAAAGCCAATAAAGTGACACAAACCATGTTGCAAATGAACCCGTATTTAATGTTAAAGTAGCCTGGATTCTTTTTGGCCTTGTGTAGTTTTGTTCATGGTTTGAGGATGAGGGCATGTCAAGCAAACTTTCCATGTTGGCATCTGTCTAATGACAGAATTTGTGCCAAAATACTGAGAATTCATGGCCTTTGACGTCAACAACAAAATATTAAATATGGGAAATGTTCTCTATGTTTGATTAGTTGATAAGTCTTGTTACGTCGATAAGCCTTTTTATTTTCCATCCCAAACAATGCACAACTATATAGTTAGGTGTATTTTATTATTTGCTATAGGAAAAGGGGCAATTTTTTATTTCCTTTTCAAAACAGACACGTTTGGCCCAACACAAACAACACAGCACAGAGCCTAGGCTATGAGCCATTGTGCGTTGGTTTATTTTATTTTATTTTTTTGTGGTTTGATAAATTGGCAAATGTGCTATATATAATTACATTGTTTTGTTTTATTTTTGTTGGCTCGCAATTTATCCAATTTACTAGTCATGAAAAAATAGTTTAATCATAAACGGTTATGATTCAAATCAATCACCACATCATTTGAGCCCCCAGAGCCATAAAACTCTAACAGGCCATGGCATTTAATCATTAGTTTTTAAAAGGGCTCTCGTCACATTTGCTTTTGGAATGTGTGTCAGAATCCCTGAAAATATTTATAATTTCATGGGAAGGTACTCGCATGCTCTAGCACACACACTCCCACACATACTAAAATACATTTGCCAGCTGTGTGTACTCAATCTGCAACTTAACTTCATCTTTACCTTGTTCGATGCATGTTTATGGTCTTCACAATAGTGGCTGTATAACACCATCATTTATTCAGCTTCTGTTGTCTAAATGTTTTCATTATCCACCAATTTCCAAATTAAGGTGATGATAAACCTGGCCTTCATTTAATATCCAGAGGCAACTTCTGTCAACACCTGTGCCTGGTATCACTATGACATTTTTAGCGCAGCCATGTATACATTTAGGGCTAATAGTTTTAGATTTTAAGTTGCTTTTTTTAATCAAATGAGCAATAAGACCTTGTTTCCATGCAACGTTGAATCAGCTTCCTCTTCTGCCTCATTCCATCTCCTTTCCCCCTCCTCCATCTCCTAGTGCCGCTTCCTGCGTGTTATGTTTTTTGAGAAGCTTCACATCCTTGCGCTTTGACAATTAGGTCCTGTTACTAACACAGGAGGTTGCGTATAGGAACATCTGCGGGATGATTATTTTGAGCCCTCACATGAGGTCTCTCCTTTATTGTGCCGAGCGCTGGCTGTGATTTTGCGTGTTTCTCACCCCCATCGCCTGCTGCCTACCATGCTACCTCTGTCTGTTTGGTTCTTTAGCCTCATGGTGTGGTGCTGTAGTGAATCTTATACCCTTTAAATAGCAGCGGGAGGAACGGTATAATTGCAGGCCCACAGAGGACAGATACCCCACTATCACCAAATGTTAGCAATGCAGTATGATAACACCTCCATAACCCCCACACGTGAGAGCCCTCACCAACACAGAAAACACATGGTGCTTTTGGCTGCCCATGTGAACATACAAAGGGGTGTATTTGGGGGTGCGTTAACGACGGGTGAGCTGGCACGAGTCCCACTCCGTGTTTCACACATTTCAGTGCTGATGTATGTGCTCTCATCAGCTCCTGTCTTTCCCAGCATCTGTTGCTGTGTGATTGTTAGATAGGGACTACTGTGCTGTTGCAGCGTTGTGCAAAGTTCTGTATCTATCTATCTATCTATCTATCTATCTATCTATCTATCTATCTATCTATCTATCTATCTATCTATCTATCTATCTATCTATCTATCTATCTATCTATCTATCTGTCTGTCTGTCTGTCTGTCTGTCTGTCTGTCTGTCTGTCTGTCTGTCTGTCTGTCTGTCTGTCTATCTACTTTTTTCAAATTTCTCAAATCAGGCTTTGTCACAGCAATATTCAAAAAATGTTATTTGTTTGTTTATAGAATACATTTACATATGAATTTTTTTTGAACATCATTTTAATTCTATTAATTAATACATTCCTCTATATAAATATATACAAATTTAATTATACATCCTTTTTGCTATAGCTTTACTCAAATTTAAGATGTTTTTGAGTGTGTGTTTGTTAATGGGGGAGAAAAGTACTAAAATGACATGGTCTTATTTTATTTCCTAAGCATGACTGGCGATCATACTTGGACTTTTCTGTTGTTTGTTTTGTTGTTGAGCCCATTTCCGTTTGATCAAACTTTCAGGACAGACTAATCATTTCATCTTGATCAGTTTTTCACAAATCCAATATTTGGATCAGTTGTTTATTAATCTGCAGCAGTATTGGGACGGATCCTGGGCAGATGGCTGTATGATTTCATTATTTCCCAGTTCCTTGCCATACTGGTGCAAATACAGAGAGGCTTGGCTGTGGTGTGCAGTTCTGGCGGGGATGTCAGCTCAAGGTCGAACTCAGCCTCATTTGCTTCTCATTAAGCAGTTCCAGGCATGCTCAGCCATGCCCGATCCCACTTTATTTCCCCCTATTAGAAATGAAATTTGCGTGCCAACGGCACATGGAAAGAAAACACTAATTTTGTTGTTTTTCGATGAGGGAAGATGGGACATTGTATTTAGCAAGGCGCAGGAGCCACTGGATTTCCTCAAAGACGACGAGGTGTGTTCAATCGCTGCTCTGCATACCACCTTCCTGGAAGTCAAGCACCTTTCCCACAGGCTCAGGCTGAGAGGAGCGTTACCATGGATACGCAGACTCACCACGACATGTGACCGCTGGTTAATTCTGATCAGTCTCTCGCTTTTTCTCCATTCCTGTCCCTCTCTCGCTCTCTATTTCCTCTGCTCTCTATTCCCTCCCTCCATTCCCAGCCTTACCTCTGAGCCTGGGAGCGGAATTCTGGGAACATTTTTCCATGTGAAACACCGAGCACCAGTCGAGGGGTGTGACGCCACTGCATTGTTTTAGCCGGCGAAAAGAGGAACCGCGCGCGATGAGGCCAAATCCTGTCCACTCCAAAAAAACAGCCACTTTCTCACACTGGCTTCCTTCCTCGCTGGACAGCTCAAAACAATCCCATAGTCGTAGGGCCCGAGGAGTGTGAACGAGGAATCAGCCGCACAGAGAGCAAAAGGGAAGCGGGCCTTTTTCTATCGGTTTATGCAGACTGTTTATGAGCCATTGAAAACAAACAAAGGGGCAACACTACTCATGCCCCCCCCTCGACAGCCGCCAACTGACACCCACACAACAAAGAGTGAACGGGCATTATATCATCGCGAAACAACTAAGCCGCTCGGCTGCTGGATATTTTTTTCACTCAAGCTGTCTTGTTGCAAAAACAATGAAAAATCCTTATCATGAAAAACGGTTGGCTGTTCCTGAGGGCAGCCTTTTTTTGCCTTTTCAATGTTCAGCTAAAATAATATATACTGTCACCTGGGAAGTTTCAGAGATGTAAAATTCTCAGTGCATATGGTTTCTTTATGCCAATTTTATATTTATTTTATATAAATGTATATATTGTAATTAATAAATATTAAGCTATAAATATATTACTTATTAATCAATTTTTAAATCAAGGTTAGGTGTCAAGGTAAAAATTACCTTTTTTTACCTCATCTGTATGAATTCTTGTGGCATTCTAGCAATGATTAAGAGTGGGGGCTGGAGGGGTCTGTGGATCCAATCAGCGGCATGAGGCATTCCCGCTCACTTGCACATGAGCTCTGACTTTTCAGTGAGGTCAGGAAACCGTCTCATCTATGAGGATAGATTCGGCTGCGGTGGTCTGTCTTCAGCTGTAGCGCTGTTCTCAGGTCAGGAGTTTAACAAGTTCCAAATGTGTGCATAAGGCCATGGAGAGGCTGCATACGTGCCTCCCCTTGCGATGACTCAGATGCACCCCCCCCCCCCCAATCCTCCGCTCTCATCATCCTATTGTTTTATTCTGCAATGCATTTAGCACGTATGGACACTGACTTTCCCTGCCCCCATCTATCTATGTAATATATGTGTGCGTGTGTGTATGTGTGTGTATATATATATATATATATATATATATATATATATATATATATATATAGCATGGGGTCAGTAAGATATTTTGGAAAGAAATAATACTTTTATTTAGCAAGGAACCATTAAATGTATCAAAATTGAGAGGAAATACTTTTAAATTATAAAAAAAAGTAGTGCTGGGCAACGATTAATCACATCAAAAATAAGGGTTTTTGTGTGCATAATATATGTGTGTGCACTGTGTATATTTATTATGTATATATAAATACACACATGCGTGTGTATATTTAATAAAAATGTTATGTTTATATTAAATATATTTATATATATTATAAATTATATCAATGTAAATATATACATGTAAATATTTTCAAAATATATGTGTGTCTTTATATATACATAATAAATATACATAGCACACACACACACGTTATATAAACAAAAACTTTTATTTTGGATGCGATTAATCATGATTTTTCATTGCCCAGCACTAAAAAAAGTAAATAAATTTAGTTCTTTTAAACTATATCAAATAATCCTGAAAAAATGTATCACAGTCTCCATAAAAAGTATTGGGTTAAGAAATTAAGAAATGTTTCTTGAGCAGCAAATCGGCATATTAAAATGATTTTTGAAGAATTATGTGACATTGAGGACTGGAGTAATGGCTGAATTCAGCTTTGTCATCACAGAAATTAACTATATTTTAAAATAGATTAAAATATAGAACATTCATTTTAAATTGTAATAATATTTCACCATATTACTGTTTTTACTGTATTTTGGATCAAATAAGACCAACCTTGGTGGGCAAAACACTTTTTCAAAAAGATTTTAAATCATACTGACCCCAAACTAGGTGCATGTGCTATGCACTGACAAGCTAAAAGTATTTTTTTCTGACAGTGTATATATATATTGCATATATATGGTATATACTGTTGGTATACTTGGACTTTTAAAGTGCATGCAAACATATTTATCCTGACCTCACATAAACTGCACAGAGGTTGATTGACACCTCACTCAACAGTAGTGTGAGTAATCAAATATGGTGCCTCCCTTTGTTGCACTGAAGTGATTCCTTTCACTAGTGTCAAGTGTCTATATTAGGTGCAGATGAGCTTGGGCCCTTGACGAGGAGTCCTGACCGAGTTTGTCTTTTTCTGAAAGTAAATGTGTTTACACTATGTATATAGAAACAGAACGGGTGTACAAAAACAAAAACAGCCGGGGTTGTGCGGCGTTTCCTGGCCTGTGTGCGTGCACTGTCCTTCGTCTCGCCCCACCCGAGGATGCTGTTCCTTTAACAGCTCCGCTCAAACACACACACACACACACAGGCTGGGAAAAGCCTAGTCTGACATGGCCGAAGAAGGGAGCGAGCTCGGAGGAAGCACCTGTTCTTCCGCGGCCGCTGCTGTTGCGTTTATCTGACCCCAGTCACATCAGGTGGCTTCCTAGTTTGCGTCAGTTGCTGCTCCCTGAGGCCTGGCTGTCATTGGGCAGCTCTGGCCCCTCCTCTTCCTGTTGCTGCCATGCTCATTGATCTTGAGAGCTTTGTTGCTTCCTGGTTTCTGAGACGACAGCAAATTGGTGGGTCTTTGGACCTGGCCGATGGAGTTTCTCATCAGCCACACTCTGACATCTGCAAATACACAAGCACATGCACACAAACAAACTCTCTCAGATTGTGAGATTGTCTGGTTTCCCTGTTTACATGTGTATATATAAATAAATATATGTATGAATGGAAGAACTAATTTAAGAGGGTGAGATAAATTCATTAAACACACATACAGTGTACTTGATGTTTACCAGCAGAGCTGTTTCTTAGTTAATGCGACACAGAACATTTGGGAAATGAAATGATGGTTGGAAAGCAACAGCAAACACACCGCTTCCTACACGCATATACAGCTCATAACATATGCTGGCCAGTTTTAATGAACCAGTCTCCAAGGCCATTGGGGTTTTGAGTGAAACAAACACTCTGATCTCGCATGCAAGCACAGTGGAGGAAAAGTGGGCAGAAATGACAAGTTATGGGTGCTTTGTACATTTCTAAAATGACTAAAACTAAAAATATTTAAAAAAACAGAAACTTTAAAATGTTGAAAGCAAATAAAAATTAAAACTAAAATTAGAATGCAATCTTAAAATATAAAACAAAGCTCATTCAAGATATGAATACATATTATTATAGTATATCATTAAAAATAACACATACATGCTAGACTAAGCCAAGTTACAGTTATGTCTGTAGCCTGACTGCACAAAAACCAGATGATTTAAGTCTGACTAAAGTGTTTACATGTCATTTAAAAAAAAAAAAAGACAAATGATTGCTTTAGTCAGACTGAAATCAGACTTTTAAAGTGCATGCAAACATACTTATCCTGACCTCACATAAACCGCACAGAGGTTGATTGACCCCTCACTCAACAGTAGTGTGAGTAATCAAATACGGTGCCTCCCTTTGTGGCACTGAAGTGATTCCTTTCACTAGTAAAATCCCAAAAGGAAAGCTTTCCTTTAATCACTTAAGGTATAGCTCTTTTAATGGATGGAATTTTATTGTCACTAAAGCTATATGACTAACAGGAAGTGTTTTTCAGAGAGCCCGACTGTGTGGCTATTGATTACTATGGATGTTAGCTGAAATGAATGGGACAGCATTTACAGTGTTACTGAGATCCTCTTTATTCTTTTTTTTTCTGTCACTTGTAAAGTGAAAATAATTGTTGTCCTGTTTGTTCCTGTCCTGTCTATATCGGTCCTACTTACTGAGACATGGAAGATTCAAAAGACCCGTATCGTCTGTAACTTTTACCAGAATCTTTGTTATCTCACTTCACAACAACTGTAGAAATGTCAGACTGAAACCTCTTATCTCCTCTATCAGGAAGAGCATATCTACGTCATGGCTCTGAGTTTTGTGAGATTCATCAAACATGGAAGTTATTCCAGAGCGTCATCACTCATCCTGTAAATGCCGCTTCCTTGTGTCTTGTTTTCCAGCAGGTGTTTCTCCAGAATGACTCCACCCCTTCCCTTCAAAGCCGTCTTTGTTATGTCTGTTTAGGCCTGTTGTTTGTGAGGCCATTTCTTGTTCTGTCCTCGCTCAGATGAAGAAAATACCGAACATAATGACACTGGGTAATTGCAAGGTAATTTCCTGTTTAATGACTCTGCGTTTGATGACTTTTGTTGTAGTAAATGGCATAGGCTTTAATGGTCCTCTTCTGCAGATGAAGGCCCAAACCAGATCATTCATGTTACTCGAGGGCATTTGGTCTGGTTGGGTCAAACGCAGCACTAATTTCTAAGAGACCATTGCCTTTTGACTAGGTCTCAGTGGTTCTCTGGTGCTTGTTTCTTGTGGTCCCCCCTCCCCCCCATAGGAGAAAATAGACTCTTCATGGACTTTTCCATCCAGCCCATCAGCTGTGTCTCTTCATTGACAAAGCTACACTGGGCGTCGAACCAGCCATGCTCTTTGTGAATGAGTTTCTGAGGATGCTGTGGCCTTAAAGCTGGTTCAATAGCTGCTTTCCTGTCATTACCCCCTTCCCCCATCCCAACCTGGCCTTTCCCTCTGTCTCATTTCCTTTCTGTGAGTGCCACGTTTTGTGGGGGTCCGATAACAGGGGCACAGTTCTCATGGATATCCCCTATGGGGGAGGGAGTGATATTGGCCAGGGCACAGAGAGAAACAGTCACTACATATATTATATTGACCATAAAGATTGGCTGTGAAAGCAACTTAGCTCTCAGGCTCTAGCGCCAGTTACACCAAATATAACTAATATGTGCAACACAAAAATGAAAACAATCTCTGCTTCACATAAAATGGATTATAGATTCCAGATGTGCTTTAACAGTCTACTTCCCTTTAATGCTGTAATTCATTTGCTTTGTTTTACTCTTTTAAATACCATGGACCCTCAAATATGATCATCCTTATGTTCCCTATTGTAAAATTTAAAAGGCAGTTTTTCCGTATATAAAGACTATGTATAAAGATCTATAATGTGCAAATTAATAAATGTGTAAAATAAGATTTGGGAAATATTGAAAATATTTAGCGCTGTAAATATTTAGACCTACTATTTATTTTATTACTTAAATAATTTTTTTATTTGATTTTTATCTTATTTTGAATTTTATTTTATTTATTTATTTATTTTTTAATTTTTAATTTTCTTTTATTTTTTCCAATTCTCTTGTGGCCTTCCAGAACCCATTTTCAAAACCTCTTGTTTAAGTAAATGAGAGCATCTTTGCATAAAAATGTTGCTTTGTTCTAAAACTAATGGTACATATGTATATGCATAAAATTCCACAAAAATATTTAGTCAAGTTATATTAAACTGAACTGTTTAGTATTTAATTAAGTTTCTGTCATCTTTGATTTATTTTTCATTAACTGTTGCGGTGCATCCCCAAATGATACATCTTGCCTAAGAATTTGATAAAAAAACAGTTATTTTAGGAGTTTTTGTGTCAAGACTAATACCTTCAAATGCTGCTTCCTAGGTATCTCACTAGGTTTTGAAAAACATAGCTATCTGTCTGTCTGCACAATGGAGTGGTATGATGTCATTGTATCACAAATTTATACATAAACAAAAGCAAAAGCCACTTAGTTTGTTTTCTTAGGAACACTGTGGGTCCGCAGTGGAGCTGCCAAGGGACAGGGAGTGGATATGCCCTCCGATATAGAGCAGGGCCCTTGCCTGTCAACAAAGCAAAACCAAGCTTTGTTTCTGGCTCTAGTTATAGTCTCTCTTTATTTCTTTGACATCAGAAAGTAGTTTCCTTTTCTTTTTTTTTCCATTCCAGACATCATAACCTCAGGGGCACAATGGGCTGATTTTCCCCTGCTTTTTGTTTTATCTCATGATACATCTCTCAGCACTGTTTCTGTAATTGCATTGCAGTTGTATAACACCTTGTAGTACTGCTTAAAGGCTAAATTCCAGATAATCAACAGAGGGGCATTAGGGGGCTCCTTGTGTAGCATCTGAAACCCCCCAAGGACAATTATGAATCACAGGGTAGATGAGACCTTGTCTGCTTTACTGTATTCTTGCATGTACAGTCTTGTCTGGATCTGAGTACACCGGACTGTGATGAACACGAGATGTTGTTCTTTGGAATCTTGTAGAGAAATACCACAGACATAGATGCATGAATTACCAGAAAGACCTCTATTTTATTGCCCATGGACCTGCTGAGTTTAGTTATACTATACCATTTATTTTATTTTATTTTATTTTATTTTTTATAAGAAATTAATACTTTTATTCAAGGATGCATTTCATTTTTCAAAATATATAATATGAATATAAAATGTAAAAATGAATATAATATAAAACAAGATTTCTATTTCAAATGAATGCTACTCATTTAAAGTATCACTGTTTCCACAAAAATATTAAGCGGCACAGCTGTTTTTAACACTGAAAACATTAAAAACATTTTCTTTTGCACCGAATGCTGATTTAAATAATAATATTAAAATGATTATGAAGGATTATGTGACACTGCATGAAGACTTCAGTAATGGCTGCTAAAATTCAGCTAAGAGATGGAAAAATAGAAAACTGTAATAATATTTTATATATATATATATATATATATATATATATATATATATATATATATATATAAACAAACACACACACTGTCGTTCAAATGTTTGGGAGTTTTTAATGTTGTTGTTTTTTTAAATAACATTTTTCTATTTAAATATACTTTAGAATATAATTTAATATACTTTAAAATAATTCAGCTGTGCTGCTTAATATTTTTTGGTACCTGTGATACTTTTTTTCAGGATTCTTTGATAAATAAAAAGTTTAAAAGAACAGTGTTTATTCAACATAGAAATTTTGTGTTATAATATAACACTACTATTTCAAAAGTTTGGGTCAGTAAATTTTCTCTCTCTCTCTCTTTTTAAAGAAATTAATACTTTTATTCAGCAAAGACATGTTAAATGGATAAAAAGTGACAGTAAAGACTAAAGTAAAGAATATTTTCAATTGTTAGAAAATATATCTGTTTTGAATAAATGATGTCCTTTTTAACTTTTTATTAATCAAAGGATCAAAGAAAAAATGTCACATTTTCCAAAAAAATATTAAGTAGCACAACAGTTTCAACACAGATAATAAGTCAGCATGTTAGAATGATTTCTGAAGGATCATGTGAGACTGAAGACATAATGGCTAATGAAAATTCAGTGCTGCATCACAGATATAAATTATATTTTAAAGTATATTAAAATAGGAAAACAGTATTAGAAATTGCAATAATATTTCACAATATTACTGGGTTTTTTTTCTGTATTTTTGATCAAATAAATACAGACATGATGAGCATAAGAGACTCTATTAAAAAACATTAAAAATCTTACTGATCCCAAATTTTTGAATGGCAATATATATTTAATTAAGTAAATGCAGCCTTGTTGAGCATAAGAGACTTCAAAAATATTTAAAAATCTTACCGACCCCAAACTTTTGAATGGAATTATGGTGGCATGTGCACACATACACACACACACACACACACACACACACACACACACACACACACACACACACACACACACACACACACACACACACACACACACACACACACACACACACACACACACACACACACACACACACACATACCTATCTACAAAAAATCTACAAAAAAGCATTAACAGTACCACATCACATTAATGATCAAATGGTAATACCATGCTAGTGAATGATTTTCATATCCAAAAATGTCCAAATTGCATTATCATGGAGGCATGTCTTCATAACTTTTTGGTTATTTTTGTGTTGTGAGAATCACACTAAATACAGATAACATCATCTTACATTTCAAGAAAAGAGGATGAACCTTTGATTCTAGTAAAAACAGATTGTAAATGGCGTCAGATTAGAAAGTCATGTCATTTGCAACATTTTACATTTTGACAGGACTGCAATATTTTTGTGTTGAAACAAAGAAGGTTAATTCATCCTGATTTCTAATATTAGTAAACCAGTCTCTCTCTACATTCCTCTGTATGGCGCAATGTCAAAAACAATAAAGCCATCAATTCAAAACGCTTTTTCAGCTTGGATCTATTATTACTGCCGAAATATCTCATGGCATTCTCAGAAAAACATGAAAGTAGGTCCACATGAGGTCATGTGAGCAGAGGGTGTTTTTTTTGCTTTGTTGAAGCCCAGAGAGTGATCAGCAATCAGGTGCACAACTGTCCTGGGATTTATACTTAAAATGTGAACAGCACTGAAGACTATTAGTTATGACTGTAACAATTTCACATCGAACATGCGTATGACATTAAATAGACCATCCTGTAAATGATTTCCTCCCTTTTTTGAATTCACATGCTTCTGACCACACATCTGGATGGCTGTCATGATGAAAAAGATTCAATATGGCACGGTTTGTTTTCTCAGAACTGCTTTCACCCAAACATTTATGTGGTAATAGAGAGGAAAGAACTTACAGAAGGCTTTGTATTGGAGTACTGGCCTGTGGCTGACAGGAATGTGACGTCGGTCATCCCTGTTCAGTGTTACACGGGGCGGTTCCTCACCCTTGAGAAATACGGGCCAAACAAGCAGCTTTTTATTATTTTTTTTTTTTTCAGATGTAGACTGCATATCTTGGCACATATACAACTGCATATACTCATATGTTTTTTTGTTTACATTGCTGTGTTTGTGGTAGTTGAAGCCTCTGGGCATGCCTGTGTTGAATCTCTCATTGAGGTCCTCACAGATCCATTTCAGGACGTCCTTCTGCTGTTTTTCATCATGAATATACGAAGGTGAAAGAGGTGAAAAAGCACTAGGAAATCTCATGAAAGTACTTAAGCTATAAGTACTTATCAAAATGAATTTAAGCTAAAATAATATTCAAAAAATGTAAAGTAAATTTAGAAATGAATAAAACGAATACAATTGAAAAATGCAATTAAAAAAAAAATACAAGTAGTGTGGTACTCCTATTACCCATCATGCTTTGTGACTGTGATAAAGACAAAACAAGGCCAAAAAAGGTTACAATGCCTATTTTTTAAACTATATAATTAAATTATTAAAATTAAGAGGTAGATTAGAGGAAATTAGAAAATAGTTATATGTAAAATATGTAAAAATTAATAACTGTCCTTTAACTGTAAAAGACTTAAAATGCTGTTAAAATTGGTTAACAGCAAGTTCCTTTACTATATATGGAGAAAAGCTGTTCAAACCTTACATTTCATGTAATTTTACAATAAAATACTATTAAATGTAATATTTAATTTTTAGAAGTCCAAAAGAAAAAGTCTTATAATTTATAATGAAAAGCCATTTTGTTTAAATAACTGTTTCTTAATAGTTTTTTACATTTTTTTTTTTTTTTTTTGTCATCACTTAAAGGGATAGTTCACCCAAAAATGAAAATTCTGTCATTATTTACTCACCCTAAAGTAGTTTCAAACCTGTATGAATTTCCTTGTTCTGCTGAACACAGAGGAAGATATTCTGAAGAATGTGGGAAACTGAGCAGTTCTGGGGTCCCATTGACTTCCACAGTATTTTTTTTATGGAAGTCAACTATGGAAGTCAATGGTGCCCCAAAATAGCCTGGTTACAGACTTTCTTCAAAATATCTTCCTTTGTGTTCGGCAGAACAAAGAAATTCATACAGGTTTGGAACTACTTGAGGGTGAGTAAATGATGACAGAATTTTAATTTTTGGGTGAACTATCCCTTTAAGTACATTAGTGGTTTATGTTAAGTCTTATACTATTTTATTAATATATATTGAATTATTTTTGTGCCATGTGTTTTTCCATGATGGTGTTTTGCATTTTTGTGTATGATACACTTATTCTTTACATCAACTTGGAAAAGCTACTTGTGAAGAACTTTGCTTCTTCTTTTGGGTTTCGCTTTATCACCTGTTATATGGTAGCTGTCAGTATATGTCAGTAGCAGCGTGCTTTGATAATACCTTCTTTCATTCTTTGATAATTACTCAATTTTTTTTGTAAATAACAGTTTTAAACTAATATTTACAGGATGAATATATTTGACTGTATTTCAACAGAATTACAATCACAGCTGACAAGTTTTTTTTCTGTAAAAAATAATTTGAGTTTATAGATTAATAAATATTGACTTTTGGGAAACATTTTTTCAGTGATAATTATAGTTAAAACCTTTAGATCAAAGAAATTTGTAATTGTGTTAGCCTACATTTTACACTGAAATACACAATTTTATTAGAGTGTAAGTTCAGTAAGGCCAAAAAGATTCATAATGACATACAATAAAAAAAATAAAAAAACCTTTCAAAGTGGTTTTTGCCTTGAGTATATTTTTTGATTGGACAAATGCATATTTCTTCCATTATAGTTCCATATTGGCACTACTTTTGGCAAGATTTCTCAGTCTGGTGATTAATCTCTGTTTTTTCAGTGTTTCAATCAAATCCATTCATGATTAGTATGTGTATGTGTCTGTCACACTTTTCTCTTTACAAA
The DNA here is from genome assembly GCA_036784905.1 of Acrossocheilus fasciatus. Classification (NCBI taxonomy): domain Eukaryota; kingdom Metazoa; phylum Chordata; class Actinopteri; order Cypriniformes; family Cyprinidae; genus Acrossocheilus; species Acrossocheilus fasciatus. Next base: position 20,403,342 of record CM071957.1, on the reverse strand, counting down.
TGGATTAATCTCCCTGTTGCCCCAGTGCCCCAGATGAGAGATGTTTATGAAATGGTTTTATGCAGAGAAGGCCACCCAGTGCCTCTGTTTGTTTCCATCTGTACTATGCAGGTGCATTGTAGAAAGACAGGCCAAATGGAATGGAAGGACAATGGAAAGCTGGCATTAGCGAGCCAGTGGAGGGGGACCAGGTGCAGTCCAGAGCTGTGATCAGACAGGGCGGGTACATAAATAACCCTGTTAGTGTGTGCAGAGTGGCATTATCGCTCCCATACTGCATTCTGTTAAAGTGTGCTAATAATTAGTTGATTGATTGTCTCCCAAATGATTACACTTTTTGAAAATGTGCAAAATATTTCACTAAATATTTAACTGTTATATCAGACCACACACAAAATATGCTACAAAGCAGTTGGGATAGAGATCAAAATGATTTAAATTACATGCAGAAGTTGTGCTTATTTATTCAAATGGACTGTTTCCTACTCTCACTGCCGCCATGTCGCACCAGCTTCAATGAAACATTAATGGAAGAAAAATAATCCAGGATATCACAGTGTCTAAACTGCCGGTCCATTAGTTTGTCATGTTTAATGCATAAATCAAACACGATTCTTTCTGAAAGACTTTTCCGTCTGTATAAAAATGAAGACAGAAGGCATATATTTCATTTCCAGACCGAGCAACATGTGGGAAAAAAGCCATCAGAAGTGATCGTGTGACACCTGCAAAGTCGTTCCCTCTGTTTGTCCTTGTGTTTGTCTGCGCTGCAGTGCCAGCCTTGTGGCCTTTGACTGTTGATGGTGATGACAGCTTTGAGGTGGGACGTTTATTTTTCCACTATTTTATCATAAATACAGCTCACGGCTGCCAAAGACGTAAAACGGTTCACAGACCCATAAGCAAGATATCCGAGTGTGAACAAATGCTGCTTCAACTGTAAAACATGCTGGGATAAGCTGCCTTTGTATATATGAGGCTGCAAAAACCACTGAAGTAGATGCTGATAAAGCTGAGTGAGACAATAAAGAGTCCTTAAAGAAAAACATGCTCAAGCATGTTTGGAAAACTATAAACATGATTGCTTCTGTTTGGTTCACTTATCAGTGTTGTTAGTTCATGGTCCAACTGTGAACGTGAAAGTAACATTTCTAAAACAAACAATAGAGAGAATTAGAAGAAAACTGTCTAGTCAGCTGCCTCCTACTGTATTTACTATAACATTTTTCACAGCTCCATATACAGCATATTGACCTGTTTTTATACCTTCACCCACATCCAGTGAGGTATAGGTCACATGAAAATAACACTTGTGACATTATTTACTCTAAATAGCTTTGTAAACACACATTGACTTTTAGTCTTCTATGAATCACGAGTTTTTATAGCAGGATGTCAAAGCTCCTCTTTTCCATACAATGAATGTGAATGGTAACCACAGCTGTCAAGTAAGATTTCAGTCTTTTCCTCACACAAAATGATAATATGGTTAACTATTTTATAATGCTTGAAAGCTCCTGGTCCACATTCAAGTTCACTACTGAGAAGAGGGCAGCACAAACATACTTCGAACTTCCACAGAAAGCCATACAGGTTTGGAATGACATGAGGGTTAGTAAATACTATAACTTTCATTTTTGGAGTGAACTTGTCTATTGAGAGATAATCTAACGCTATCATTGAATTTTGCATTACATAATCTCACACAAATAGAAAAAATATAATTATAGTACTTCTTGCCATTCAGTCAGTCAGAGATAAACATTGTTTTATGGTTACCATTCTGAAAACATACATTATGTCACCCAAGACATGTAACTTTGATTTACACACTGCCTCTAGCATGGGGAGCAGATTATTGGTTCGTTTTTTTCTCATCTATTGAAAGTTCTTCTAAGAGATGGATGGAAACCAGGTGCTCATTTAACAATAGAAAAGACTTTTAAAGTTTTGGACGTAACTCAGGCTGACAGAGTGCATGTGCATGTTGAGCCTGGCATGCAGCTGTATCCGTTTGCAGGGAAATTTTAAGGTTAGTCAATTATATTACATCTGTTTCCACCTGAGTCCAATAAGACTTGATGAGGACATCACGCCATAGCAAGATCTGTATACAACCAATGTGTTTTCAGATCAGATCCAAAGGCTCAGTTTTCTTTCGGTTTTTCCAAATAAGATGTAATGCTGTAGAGTAATTTCCCAATTTTGATGTTACTATTAAAGCTCTCTGAACTGCCATACCTCATAAAGTGGGAATGAATAAAAGAAGAAAGACAGAAACGATTGTGTATTCAGTGCTGTGGAACACTAAACACTGAGATATACTTACTAGTCTATTCCTAACAAACAGGCTACTTTAGCCATTTGAAACCTATTGAATATATTAAACAAAGGATTATATGAGAGATATTATTCACATGAATGCAAATGTGTAATATATCGTTTTGTTAACTTCAAACACTTGCACAGGAAGCAATACAAATGTGTTTTTGTCTGAGGCTTATTTTCCTAAATAAGAAAACATGTGGGAAATAAATAAAATTCTAAGTTTGGCGGTTGACTGCATGATGTTCAAAAACACAGTTAGCTTTTAACCGCAGTACTGGCGGTGCTCCTGTTGCTGTAATCCAGTTTAGCTCCTCTCTAAAGCCAATGAACTGAATTAATTTGATACCCCTATCAAACGTGCCCTTCGCAGAGGGCCAGCGCCACCGTTAAAACTCCTCCAGCAAATGTTACTCTGTAATCTAACTGCATTTAATGGCCACACATTTCTATGGATAGTTTGTGCTTAATCCCACCACTGTAATCCTGGACTACAGGAAAAAATGAGAGGAGACATTAGAAAATAAGAATGAATGAATAAATAAACAAATAATCAGAAAAATTTATATTTTAAAATCAATGAATTATAAATTATCAGTCAAAAAGTAAAAACAAATTAAAAAAATAAAAATTAAAGACTTGAAATGACTGAATAACCTAAAAAGAAAGGTCATCTTCGGAACACAAACTGAGATGTTCCCAGGTCCAGAAACGTAGTAAATACACCGTTAAAACAGTCCATGTGACATCAGTGGCTCAACGCTACGAGAATACTTTTTTTTTTTTTGCGCAAAGAAAACAAATATAGCAATTTACTCAACCATTCTTCTCCTCCGAGTTACGTCTTCCGCCATTTTAGAGAGTATCACAATGGATACGCACACTTTCCCCTAAGCGTAAACAATGTTTAATACGCATATTACGTTCATGCGCTCACTTTCCCCCGAACGTAAACAGCGCTGATTAAGTCAAATACCTTCTTAGGTACTCTCCAAAATGGCGCAAGACGTAACTTGGGGGAGAAGAATGGTTGAGTAAATTGTTATTTTTGTTTTCTTTGCGCAAAAAAAAAAGTATTCTCGTAGCGTTGCAAAACTGAAGTTGAGCCACTGATGTCACATGGACTGTTTTAACGATGTATTTACTACGTTTCCAGCCCTGGGAGCATTTCAGTTGTGTTGCTGTCAATGGGAGGGTCAGACAGCTCTCCGATTTCATCAAAAACATCTTAATTTAGGTTCCGAAGATGAATGAAGGTCTTACTGGTTTGGAACGACATGAGGGTGAGTAATTAATGACAGAATTTTCATTTTGGGGTGAACTAACCCTTTAAATATTGATCTATTTTTAGGCATTTTGTCATATTCCGTTTAGAATAAAATGTTTTAAAATTGTATATTTTATTAACACATTGCTTTGTAATTTATTGTATTGCTCTATACATTTTTGAAATATTTTTTATTAAAAGACTATATTTAAAATATTATTTTATATAATGTATTAATACATTTATAATAATGATATATATATATATAATATATATATATATATATATATATATATATATATGTATACATATATATCCACAAATATGCTTACAATATGCTTTTCTTACTAAGAAATAATTAGCTGAAATATATATGTAAATCTTTTTTTCATTAGCCTTAAATTTTAAATTAAATACACATTTTCATATTGAAATTGGCTAATTTGCTCATGATAGAAGACAATGTATAATTTATTTTTACTGAATGTTAGCTTATTGTAATGCCACCTGCTTTGTGCTTTTGGCCATGCTGGTGGATACAGAGAAACAAGAGAAGCAGAATCCAGTACAGGGATCAGAGAGCTCAAACTCTGAGACGCAGCTCCGGTCTACTGCTGACTCACTGTGTGTGCCAAGTTTCCCTTGCTGAGCTGTACAACTTGAATGCTTCAGTGGCTGTTGTGTCTTTGCTCCTCTGGGGTTGCTAGCTTATGTTTAAGTGTGTCAATATGCAGTGTGTTCAGCTCCAGTTTGTTCTGATGTACGATGACAGATTTTCTGATTTGTTGATTGCACAAATCCGCCAACGCTGGGGTCACAACCTTCGAATGAGTGAATTCTTCGAAAAAGTGTCTGCTGTCACCAAACTTTTTCAACACTGCAACAATGTAAACAGCGAGTTGAGAACGCCGACGGACAGATGTAATAAGCAAGCAAGAGCAGTAAGTCTTTGTTTACATAAGCATGTTGGCCACATATCCCAAGCTCCACGATGGCAAACTGAGTTGTTTATGTGTCCCGTGAAGCTGTGCGGGGTTCACACGAGGTTCAGCACCAGCGTGGGCTGCTTTTTCACTTATGTTTCTTCTTGTTTCTTTCCCCAGGCTTTCTTCCTCATGGCAATATAACGGCATTGTGTGAGAGGGGCATTCATGGTCATAACAATGTCGGGGAGTGATGGAGACCTGTGGCGTGTTCTCTGATGGTTAGTTGTCGTGCTGTTCAGTCATTGCAGTTAAACACACAGGGGACACATTTAATGTGGCACAGCTCTGTTTCACCATTGTTCTTCCAGGCCATAATGACAGATTAGGCCCTAAAAAGCACTAAACTACGTCTGTGGGCCAATACTCCAGATACCGAGAGAGCAAATTCCCATCCATGGGAACCTGAGGAGCTTAATTAACTACTCTTTCAATTTACAATTTAACGGCATTGTGTCTGACTGATAAAAATTGCATTAAGTGTAGTTTGGCAAGCACATTTAACCCTTTAATGGTTTCTGTATCCTGGGGAATATAGACATTTGAGAGGTTTGAAGGAGTGACAGGAAGTAAGTGAGGCCAGTTAGTTAATGAAAAAACACTGAGTAAATGTACTCAGACCAAGTGACTTGGTATAAAAATTCTGATATGATCTAAAGGTAACAGGAAACATATCACACATACTGTAAATCAGAAAAAAACAAGACATTGTATTATTTGAGTCCTAATGTGTGGAAAATAATTCTTTTTTGGAGATATTTTTGTTAATGTAGTGTTTGTATGCATCTTTCACTGTATTTGTTTTGTATGTTACCCTTTGCTAACAGTATATGTACCCAAAAATGATAGATCTGATTGCATTTTTATTATTCAAATCCTATAAATCATTTAAACTTAAGCAATAGGCACTTTTGGATTTTTTTTTTTAAATAATAGATTTATAAAGTTAACGAATATGGATTTATAGCTCTTAGTGCAAAAAAACAATGACAAATCAGCTGTGCTGAAATCCACTCCCCTCATAAAGTGAAAACCAGAACAATAAAATAAAACTGAGTGGGTCATAAAGGGGCGGTTTTCATCAATACGTTTTCAGGCACACATTCATTGGCGCAGAGATCTACTGGCACCATGAAAATGAAATCCATTCTGTTCCATTACATTTGCGATAATGACCTCATCCTGTTTTAAATTAATGTAAATATAACGTTATTGCTGGGAATTATGTCATGATATTGCGCTTGTGGTTTTTGGCCTTATGACTCAACGATGAGGACATATTACACAATTATATCTTCACTCAGAGAAAAAAGTCAGAAGACTAGGGTGAAAAATTACTCTCAGGTGTAAGTCTGGCCAAAGCTCTCCTTCCATCTCCATTAGAAACAAGGGGATGAATTTGATGGGTTGAAGGGTCTCAAGTTACCAAACTAAGCCCGTGCACCAGATGCTGAATGGCACTTGCACACAAGTGCCAAGTCGGGGTTGGTAGTTTTCAACAGCCATGAGGGCGTTTCCTGGCAAACGGCTGTTTAATTTCAGATGAGAGTTTCAGCGTGAACAGAGGCTCAGGCGTCAGATAAAGGCCCTCAGCAGCCTGACCAAACAAACAAGCGTCTGATTATTTCACTGCACACGCCAGGGCTCATTTGTAGTGAATTAACAGGGCCACTCATAGCACCGATAAGCCTCGGCCCTCTCCCTTGTGTTTTCTTAACTAATGCTAGCGCCCCAGAAGCGCGTTTAATCAGTTTTAGATATGTGCAGAAATCCGCCGCGACACAGGAATAAAACGTCAAAGCAATTTCTCTGCCCGCCAATTCACACGTCCTCCTTATGTTTGGAAACCTGCGAGTAATCAGGGATTGAATGACAATGTATATTTTGCTTGCTGGCAATTATGGACGATAGTCTGTGATTGCTCATGTAATTTTACACAAGCTTCGTGTATCTGCCATGGAGAAGTTAAAGCAGAAGAAAAAATGAATTTTGAGCAGATTATTTGCACATTTATCTCTTCACATATAGTCTTGATATAACACAGACTGTAAGAAAAAGAAAGAGAGAACCATAGAGGCTGAATATGAATCATGGAGTTCATTAAAGGACTGCCTCCTGGCCCAGGGCCAGTGTGAGTGCAAGTTTCAAGACTGTCACTTGTCTCTTTCTTTCTTTCTTTCTTTCTTTCTTTCTTTCTTTCTTTCTTTCTTTCTTTCTTTCTTTCTTTCTTTCTTTCTTTCTTTCTTTCTTTCTTTCTTTCTTTCTTTCTTTGATCATATACTTGCATTTTCAGCCCTTACAAATTTAAAACCATTTGATTTTAATTAAATATTCAGCTGATACTTGTATTACTATAATAATAACAATAAAAATAGTAATAATAATAATAATAATAATAATGTAAAGAAAAATATTAAATCATAATTAAAAATTAAATTATGAATGATATTTTAAAACACCATTATTTATTTATTTTTTAAACATTTGATTTTCGATCAAATATTTAAACTATAATAATAATAATAATACATGTAAAAACAAATATTATATAATAAATGTTAATATTATATGCCAAAAATTGAGAATGTTTAATATTATAAATGATATATAGATACATTTTATATATATATTATAATAAATTCTTCTTAGAATTACATATAAATAATAATAATTTTTTATTATAAAAATAATTCACTGCTATTGTGAAACAGCAACAAGTTTACCGAAAGTCATTCACTGAGATGTTTCTGAGGTGAACATGGCCACTCTGGGTTCACATTTTTCTCACATTGAGAAATAAGGCAGCTTGCTGTCTGCAGTGTGTATTATTGTACGATTAGAGCTGGGGTTTGAAAACAAGCAGGGTCTTTAATGACCCAGCGATCAGTCATCAGAGCCGTTCAGTCTCACTGGTCATCATCACTTTACAAAGGCTCTTAAAAGCCTTAATTCTGTTCTCCATTAGTCTGGCCCCTCTATCTCCCCAGTTCCTTTAGCAAAGACCCAGGTTCCGTTCCGCATTACCCAGGCCCTCGTATCGCCTCAGCACTGACTGTTATTTGTGGCTCTCCCCTCTGGCGGTTCATATTGATTGAGCCTTGGCACTTTTTGCCCCTTTGATGACTAAAGTAGGCTGCTGTGATGAACCCTGTACAGCCTGCGTTCCCAAAACCCCTCCCATCCCATGGTTCTGGAGCCCTGAGAAATCTTCGCGTGGAGCAACAGGAAACACTCGAACATCAGGAAACCAGCTTGCGTTAGAGGGAGGCTGTGTTCCTGTTGTTGTCATTGTTGTCACCGTGGCTGTTTCAAAATGAATATTTTCCGAGCTCATTCCGATTTCAGAATAACTTGTATGCAGGCTTGTTTTACTGTTATAGTATGAGTAACTGACATGATGCTGCATGCATGTTTCCATACTATGTTATCGAATGCAGTTTCAGTTTCCTGAAAATCCATTTCTGCTGAAGAACATGTTGGGTGGCCTGGGACAGTCATACAAATTATCATGTAGCAAATCTGTGCTCTTCTGCCATGTTTTGGTTTTGTTATCTCTTGAGTAGCTTATCTCGACTACTTTGCGAATGTAGCATATGAGGATGAGCCGTATCTCATTGTTCAGTTCTGGCCCAAATGTCTCATTCTCACTCATGCAATGCGGCCCATTGTGTTTGGGGCTTTTTACAAGGCAGGCTTCCCCCAACCAGATTGCATCATTGATGTCAGTGATGAGCTTGGAGCAGAAAACAAAACATGAATAAATAAACTGAATCAGTGAGCCAAACTGTCCTCCTTTTCTAAAGGGGAAATGCCATGCTTGCCATGCTGGCCATGCTGGAGATAATTTCATTTGTCCAACTGAAATTTCCACCCTCTGTTGCCATTTGGCACAACAATGCTATAGTGCATTATTACCTAAAAGCTTGGTCCATCTAATGGATCCTGAAACCTGGAAATTAGATTTGGAAACCTGGCTCATTAATCATTGCATCTTATACTCTTTTGATGTGATTTCTTTTAAAAAGATGTTAGATGTTGAGATGAAAGGGTTTGGAGATGGTGCTGGAAGATGAGGACCATGTTTGGATCTATTATTACTATAAAAACATCTTTAAAGATCAAGGGTTGTGGTAATATAGCATCAGAAACATTCCATTATGAATGTATATTGTTGTTCTGAACTATAGTGTTATTTTAGTAATATATATATAATATTATTATAGTATTTATGAATATTTTACATTTGTTTCACTTCATTTTGGTTTTAGTAATTTTGTTGTGTGATTTGTTATTTACATTACTTTTTGTTTTGAATATTTCTATTCAGGATTTCTATTTAGGATTTTTTTCATTTTAGTACTTAAATTCATATTATTTCAGTTTTTCAGGAAACATTTCTAGTTTTGGAAATTTATTTCTAAAATTAATTATAATACATTTATTTTATTTTATTTATTTTTCAGTGTTACTTTAATTACGAAAAACAATTTTTAATAGTTTTGATTTTTGAATAGTTATCGATAATATCACTGTTCTGATCCTCTCAATGAAAACATCTGAAAATGATAAATGGAAGAGTATAAAAATAACAACAATGGAGAATGGAAGTTCAAACCTGGTCATATGCTTTTGATGTGGTAAACTCACAATGCAGATCACTTTAAACTAAGTAGCTATTTACGTTTTATATAGTGCTATGCTAGTTCCCAGTATACCTCTTAATGCTTTTTAAAGGCATTGATACATTTGGAGTAAAGTAACTGAATGAGTATCTGAAGGTCATTTAAGTGGCAGGAAGCTTACTGTTTGTTAACTGCTTGAAGTCTTTCCAGATATCTTGCTTGCAGACTTTTCTGAGAGCCAGTCTTCAGTGAAGTTGCATCACCTTAATTTTATGATTGGGCAGGCAAAATTGAGTTCATGAGTAATACAAACATAGGACCCTATGATTTCAAACAAACAAACAAACATAGGACCCTGCATGTTCTGTGTGTCTCTGTGTGAATGAATGGCGCAGATGCGCGGTTTTGTTTACTACACACAAACTGAAGTGTGTGTGATTCTTGCGGTGTTTTCAGCCTCTGTTGCCTCCCTATATGAGTAAATGAATACATAAACATAATCTCTGGAACTGCTCTGAGACCCATACGGAAATCTGATATATGGCCATATATATATATATATATATATATATATATAAAAAACAATAGTTAGTATATGTGAAGATAAATGCACATATTTGTAATTCAGTTGTTTGCTGGAGACATACATGATAAAGTATATGTACAAACATGTGGATAACGTTTTTTTAAGTTAAAAAATAATAATTGTTTTTTTTAATTTTTGCAGATAATATGATAGCCTATTACTATAAAATTAAAGGCCACTTAAGCATACTTAAAAGAATACACTTTCTTGACTGTTTCTTGACAACTTAATTGCACTTTTTAAAAATGCACTTTGTAAGTCACTTCATGAGCATTTGACAATTTCATTTGAGAGAAACAACAACAACAACAACAACAACAACAACAACAAAAACTAATGTCATATCATATTAAACACAAAGAAACTTAAAGGTCTTCACAGCAACCCATCAAAATAAAAGTTTGGTTTAACTTGAAGAAATGACAATTAACTTGACAGAAAAATATTACTTAATGTAATGATAGTAGTAGTAGTAGTTACTAGTACTACTAATACAACTATTATTGAAATGTTATTTTTAAGGAATATTTACCAAAAAAAAAAAAAAAAAAAAAATATATATATATATATATATATATATATATATATATATATATATATATATATATATATACCAGAATTTATTTACCAGAAAAAAATTGTAAATACACAACACAGTATTTTTGAAAATAAATAAATAATAAATAAATAAATAAATAATAAAAAAATAAAATAACAATAAATTGAAACCATGAAACCATTAAAATGGAATCCAAAAAAATAATGGAAAACACAGAATTTGGTAAAAATAAAACTGAATTTGAGAAAAAAAGTATTTCATAGGGCCTTAAAAATTAAATTTTTGTTAAACATTTAAGAAATTACTACTAAATTGTGTAAGTTTCATGATTTCAATTAGACATGTTTTTTTTATTAGTTCAATTTAATTTAACCATTAAAACAGAGTGTAGAAAAATGAGAATGGAAAGAAACTGAATCCAGAAAATGAAAATGGAAATTTGGGATTTTATAAGACCCTACAAAGAATAAATGTGAAAGGGATATTCTGAATATTCTGTCATTGTTTACTCACCCTCATATTGTTTCAAACTTGTATGACCTTCTTTCTTCCATGGAACACAGAAGAAGTTTTAAAAAGATGTCTCAGTGTTTCTGTCTATAGAATAAGTCAAACACCATTGCTTTTCACTGAACGGTTAATAAAATGTCTTCTTTTGTGTTTTGCAGAATAAAGAATTCGTAAAGGTTTGGAATGACATCAGGCCCAATAAATGGTGACAATCGAGGATTTTCATTGCAAATTGTGATTTCTATAATGTGGACACTGTAATTTAAAGTGTACTCGCAGTCCATTCTACGTTAAGGAAATAAAGTGTGTGTCTGGATAGCTGTTCAGATTCCCGCTGATGTGTGTCAGAACACTGTTCAAATAGATGTAACAGAGCAAGAACAAGCTGTCCCATTAAACATGTACCAACAACCATGAGTAGCATCAGGTCATGCCAAGTGCTATCAGGTGGCCAGCCACAAAAACTCCGATGCGCCATGAGCCAGCCGCGTGATGTCATTTGCCATAAGTGACCTGAGGACATATCATCGCTCGTATTGTGGAAAAATTAAATGTGTATCACTAGCAACACAATCTGCAAAAATATGATACAGTGCGAATGGGATTTGCAACCTAAAAAAGTTCAATAAATCCTCACTTGATAAAGAGAACTATAAATACATAACGTTTTCATTTAAAGAAAACGTTCCTTTTTATTGCTGTTTTTTTTTTTAATAGTAAAAGATGTCATTTATTTTTAAGGAGGATCAGAAGCAACATTTTTATTAGCTTTTAGTTCTATTGTATAACATTTTTTATAAATGTAATAAAAAGAACTGACTAATTCTTTTCAGACAAGCCAGAGAATGACTCAGCTAGTCTCAGCAAACAGATGAAAAATCTACAGCATAGTCATAAGAATTTGATTTAGCATCACACATTTCCCTGTTTTGTTGTTTGCGAGGATCACCAGTAGTCTCTATTCGAGCCCAAATGTTTAATTTAAGGAGTGAGGAAACCATGTAACAGAAGAGTGCCGTGTAGAGAAAATTCTGTCAGAAAAACAGAAATCATCACTCGTTGGATATGGAAGTGTAAAATTTCACACCAGTTGTGGGCATCTTCCCAACTAAGATGTAACACGCTGCAGTGTGCCAGCGAGGATGGAGCTGTTGTGATGGTGCAGATAGAGCGGGTTGATGTTGTGAACGTGTGCGTGCGTTTGCATGTATCGTGGTAATCCGAATCAGCCGTGAAACACAAGGAGGCTCATCTACCAGAACGGTTAATTATTCAAGGTGCTTTGGCTGAAAACCTGATCGCCTTAGGAATCCATTAGGCACCGTGAGCACCAGTGCTTGCCGTGAAACTACAATGGAGAGAGAATGGCCACTGCTGATATACTGTACATGGTGTAATTGAAAACCAGGCTTTTTGGGTGGCATGTATGGTTAAACAGGGAGAATTAAACATCGTGCCAAGCCAGTTCAATACAGGAAAGTATCTGGTTGAGCCTTGAAACCACAACACATGAAATGAAATCAGGCTTGTTACAACTTTGTTGTAATTAGAATTTATGGTTTCGCCTCTCTGGAATGGAGATTGAGAACGAGCGAAATAGAGGAGGAGAAAGGGAGAAAGGATGGTGGAGAGAGAGATACAGAGAAAGGCTACGTCCATACGCAGTGGGGTATGACCTGTTTGCTATAAATACAGATACGCACAAGCACATTCGGTTGATCGCGCTAATTTCTATATTTCTGTAAGGTTTACAGATAGATTGTTCTGGAATATGGACAGCATGTTTGACACACCTGTATAAATGCATTTATGAATGCTCAGCTTTAGAAGTTTAAAAATCTTTATATTTATATATTTACAATATACCATTTTTAAAATTCTATCACATGTACTGTACATTATAATACTGGATATTTGCACAGACACTGACACATACTGTACACTACAAAAAAGTTTGGGGTCAGTACTTTTTTTATGAAAGGAATAAATACTTTTATTCAACAAGGATGCATTAAATTGATTAAAAGTGAAAATAGAGACCTTTATACTCTTACACTGCTTTGTTATGTATCGGTTTCCACAAATTAAGCAGCTCAACTGTATTCAACTGTGGTAATGATAGGAAATGTTTTTGAGCATCAAATCATCATATTAGAATTTCTTAAGGATCATGTGACACTGAAGACTGGAGTAATGGCTGCAGAAAATTCAGCTTTGCCATCACAGGAATAAATGGACATTTTAAAATATATTAAATTAGAAATCAGTTTTCATTTTTTATCAAATAAATGCAGCCTTGGTGGATTTATTCCAAAACATTACTGCCTCAAACTTTTAAAGGGTATAGTTTACTGTAAGTAACATCTTCAAATGTAATATATACCATTAAATAAAAAAATGACCCAATAAATACAATAAAATCAACCTATTAATTACTTGAATTTAATGTTTTATTAACTTCCTTAATTCTATAAGCTGAATGATTTGTAAAGATTTGACATCTCTAAAGTTGCTGATATGTAAAATGCTTACATTTTTTTTCTTTGTCAATGCATTAGCAACACTTTACATATGAATACCTACGATTACTAATTCTGTTGGGTTTGGATGAAAATTGGCCTCGGAGTTGGTTATTCATCCATACAGACTGTATTTGAGCTGCTGTTGTATAAACAGTATTTGAGAGTCACACCTGTTAGTAAATACGGTTGCCATCCTAAACACTGACTATGTGAACGTAGCCAGAGATTGCAGAATTCAATTGAACATGTGAAGCACACATGGATCCTTTTAAGTCTGTCCTAAAATTCTTCATTGTGTGCAGTCAACGATGCTTGCTTCCCCTTTAGTTAAATAGAGGAAAAAAAAGGAGCAGATCATAGGCATCTGACCATCTGCTCCCATTTCTCCCAATAGAAGTCCTTTTGCCCCAACAGAGGCCTCAATTTCATCAACAGTGGGCAAAAGACACCCTAGAATTAATCTCCCTCTGCCTCCAGTAGGAGAGGGAGGAAGGACTGGGGCGACCACAGAGCAGTGCTTTGGTTGTGAAAGCAGTAATTTGTTCATTCACTGCTGTGGAAAAGCAGCACCCGGGGAGCGCACTCTCGCATGCTCTCCCGCTGACACAAAATTACTTGGTTCAGCAGAGCAAGTGCTGGTGCAGTGTAACATCCCTCAGATCTGAAGAAGAGCTTAGGCCAGGGGCATCTGCTCTCTCACAGTTACACATGGGGTCTCATACTGTCCTGTTATCAACAGTATTTTGTTGTTTCTTCAGAGCTGTAGTCGTTCATATTTATCTCAGGGCTCCAGACTTTGACTAAAACGGCCACAATATGCGACAAGTAATAAAAATATATGACAATTTAAAGTCTAAGAGCCATTGATGACAGTTGAACTAAAATTTGTGTGCTTTCAAATAATTTGTTCATAACTCTAGAGTTGAGAACAAACGACTCTTCTGAACTGGTTCTTTCTTATGAGTCAGTCAAAATGATTCATGGAAAAATTCATTTGTGAGTGAGTGGTACACTTCAGAACCAATCACATCTGACTCCTTCACTGAACTGAGAGTCATTTTGGGGAAAAATACCATTTGAAATAAACCAGGAACCATTAGCATGATGTATACTTCAGGTTTGTGACTGGTTGTTCATATCACAAGGTGTAAGTAAAGATACATATTCACAATTGAGTTTTGTTGTAATAAATTAATGGAATTCTAAAAAAACAAAGGCAAAAGAAAATAATAATAATAATAAAGGTTACTGTCTATCATATTAAGTGTTGTTTTACACTTTATACAGCACAAATACATTACTTAAGATTTAGTTCACCCAAATATGAAAATTCTGTCATAAATTACTCACCCTCATGCCATTCCAAACACATAAGACCTTTGTTCATCTTCGGAACACAAATTCAGATATTTTGGTTTAATTTTGAGAGCTTATTGACCTTGCATAGACAACTGACACATTCAAGGAAATGTAGTAAGGACATCATTAAAATAGCGTAGTGGTACTCGCGTGAATGGTGGCAGACAGACTGGAAGAGAAGAAATTGTTGAATAAAGTTATTTTAGTGCACACAAAAAGTGTTCTCGTAGCTTCATAAAATTACGATTGAACCACTAGTCACATGGACTATTTTAACGATGTCTTTACTACCTTTCTGGGTCTTGAACGTCAGTTGTGTTGCTGTTTATCCAGGGTCAGAAAGCCCTCCAATTTGAACAAAAATATCTTAACTTTTTCATTTTTGGGTGAACTATCCCTTTAAATCATTGTAGTATATTAACTAAAGTATCCCTCATGGCCTCTGTTGTTAAAAGTAAGGAGCTATACACACTCAGAGTACTGGACAACCATTTTTATTGAGCAATTCTGTAATTTATATTTTACAGAATTATAAATTAATAGAAGTATAATTTGGCTCCTAATTGTTTCATTCTTTAGGAGCCAATGGCTTCTTCATCATTTCTTTTGTCTGGAGCCCTGCATGTGAAACTGTCAAACCATTAGCCTCCCTTCAAAAAATTCCAAGCAACAATGGCATTGCAAATACTTCAGATAAGACCTTAAAACATTTAGCAATACCAAACAAAAGAATTGAGAACAAAATCAAGCATCCATGGTCAATAAACATATTAAACTTTTCCATATTAGAAAAAAACAAACAAATAACTTATCACTGCAAAGAGGAAATGAGCTACTAAAACCGATTGAGTGATCTGGTCACATGCAACCAATGAAATGAAAGCCTTGGAGGGCTATGGGCAGGTTTCAGAGGTCTGGAGATAAGAATTATAATCTTCTGGCCTTAATGAATATTCAGACACATCTGGTTGTGCAGGAGAGATAACAGTGGGTGGAAGTCCTGTGGATTGCCCATCATTGCTGCTGGAATTGAAGCTCTGCATCTGGTTGGGCTGGAAGCTTAGCCACAGTAAGCTAGCCAGTCACCCGATGAGTTGCATCAGAGTGCCAAAGACCCAAGAAGCCAACAAACCATATTGAATATCTAACTTACTGGGTATTTGAGGACTCCAGATAAACCACCGGGCATTCTGGGCAAGAACTGATCAGGTTAGCAAGGTTCAAGTCAATGCACTGGCTAAAATTCACAATAAGGCTGCAGCAAATATCAATAAAATGACAATTGCATGTTAAAAATAAGCCAGAGCAGCAGAGATAATGACACATCTGTTTTATTTTCCATCATAAAAGCCATTCTCTCAAAATGGTGTCAGTACATTAGGGCTGTTTGCATCCATTACTTTGTGAGAAACGGGCATGCATGTTTGCCTCCTGCCATAAATTTTAGGAGCTCCATATATTTCCTTATACCATGTTATATTTATGAGCCCTAAATAATGCTGATAAGCACCACAAAAGAACAAACAGAAGATGTCCTGCTGCTGTGGAGCACCTAGCACCTTTATTTGAGTGATTTCTTAGTTGAGATAAGGACAGAGTAATTATCTTGTGCATCTTCTGGCTCATCTCGTCTCACTTAAGGGCCTTGAGTTTGCAATCACAAAGTCTAAATCTGTTGTCGCAGTCTAGCAGTTAATGATCAGAAATTCTTATCGAAAGGTTTGAAGTTTAATTTAACCAGGCTCTGGAAACTTACTAAGTTTGTGGAGGCGATGCCAGGACGTGCATAGCCTGCCTGGAGGAACTTGAGGAAACTGAATCTCATTGACCCATGACTGGGACAAGGATGTTCCAAAACCTTTATAAGGAGAACACAAAGCTGGTCATGTCAAATGGAAATGGAAATCATGTTTATGCTCTTTATATTAGTCATTCTCTGTTTAAACAATGCATTTTTTCCAGAACAATGTTACAATAGTGCTATGCATGTGTGGATTTTTGCTGTCAATGTTAAATGAATGGATAAAATCATTCCAACTATATAAATTTAACTCACTTTAATTCAAAGTCAGCAGTGTTGCTACAATCATAGCGATAAGCATAATCAGAATCAAAGCAAGTAAACAGTTTTATCTTTTTTCCACTATATTGCAACTGCAAACAGCTTTTACAGCATATTAAATGATTTAGTTTACAGTAAGTATACAATCATTTTGGTCAGATTAAACTTTTTATCTAATTTTCTTTACATAATTTTATATTTCAACCTGGTCTCATAAAAATACGTACCTCTGCGTACTTTTTGTGTGACACCGTTTTACGTACCTAGCTGTCGCTAAAAGTTAATGCTCTATCGTGTTGGAAATATGCCCTACACCAAATCTAGCCCTAAACCTACCCGATAGTGTTAAGAAATGCAAAACTGATATAAAAACATATTAGCTGATGCAACTGTGCCATTTGAACTTCCTTTTGCAGATTTCAACTGCTTTGTTGAACCGTAGTTACAAGGGGATTCGAACTGGTGCTTTTCGTCTCCTAAGTCCGTCTCCTTACTCCGTCTCCTTACTCCGTGAGCTACCGAACAAACTTGTCATCTATGAAAACCCATAAAAATGAAGCTGGATGTGTGTGTGACGCTAACGTTCAAAAGCATTAGTTTTCAAATCTCCCAGCATATTAATATTGTTTTGAAGTCATAGCATGATATTCTTCATGTAATTGTGCGAAAATTACACTTTATTAATCGCAACTCTGTAAATTTGTGTGAAAGTGTTCATTTATTTTGGAAACTGCAACTCTGATATTGTCAGGATCCTCTCTGGAGCCAGGGAAACGAGGACACGAGGAGTTTCTCCAAAACATAGATTTATTTTCAAAACGTAGCAACAAGGGAGACAAGGGAAATTACAATTAACAGCTGACACAGAGACAGGGAAACACAGGGCTTATAAACAGAACGAAATCAAATGAGGAGAACTGAAACAGGTGGGGAACAATCAAACACGGCTGGGGACTAATCAACTAATAAAGACAGGAACAGGAACAAACCAAATATGGGCACGAGAGGAGGGGAAACACAAGACAGGACTGACATTACTCCCCCCTCCCACAAAGCACGTCCCGCGCCTTGCAACATCCAACGGGGAGGGGGGGTGGGCGCTCTGCAGGCCTCCAGGGTGGCACCCGTTCCGGGAGACATGGCGGATCAGGGGACTCGGGCGGCCATGGTGGATCAGGGGAGTCCGCCGGCCATGGCGGATCAGGGGAGTCGGGATGCCATGGCGGATCAGGGGAATCGGGATGCCATGGAGGATCAGGGGAGTCCGGCGGCCATGGCGGATCTGCCTCCGAGACCCCGGCCCCAGCCCCCACCTCGGCCTCTCTGGCAGGAGCCCTATTACCCCCCCCCCAGGTCTTGGGCTGGGGTTCAGGGGAAGCGGACTCTTGGGAGCAGTCACTGGGGGGCGCTCTGGCAGCGTGGAGCTGGACGGGACCAGCAGAGACTCTTGGGAGCGCCTTCATGGCGCAGGCACTGGGGGGCACTCTGGAAGTGCGGTGCTGGACGGGACCAGCGGAGACTCTTGGGGGCGCCTTCGTGGCGCGGGCACTGGGGGGCACTCTGGAAGCGCGGTGCTGGACGGGACCAGCGGAGACCTTTGGGGGCACCTTCGTGGTGCAGGCACAGGGGGGCGCTCTGGAAGCGCGGGCTCTTGGGAGCGCCTTCGTGGCGCAGGCACTGGGGGGCGCTCTGGAAGCGCGGTGCTGGACGGGATCAGCGGAGACGTAGGAGGGCTGGACGAGACCAGTGGGAATGACGGAGAGCTGGATGGGACCAGCGGAGACCCAGGAGGGTTCTTGCGAGGAGCAGGCACTGGAGGCCATTTGCGAGGGGCAGGCACTGGCGGGCACTTGCGAGGGGCAGGCACTGGCGGGCTTGTCACACTCTCTGCCAGCGGGCTTGCCACACTCTCTGCCGGCGGGCTTGCCTGGGCTGCGAACCGGGGTCGGTGAGGGAGAGCCGTGGACGGCGGCGGGCTTGCGTGGGCCGCGAACAGCGGCTGGTGAGAGGGAGCCGCGTACAACGGTGAGCTTGTGTGGGCCGCGAACAGCGGCTGGTGAGAGGGAGCTGCGGACGGTGGCTGGTGAGGGGGGGCCGCGGACAGCGGGCTCGGACACTTCCCAGACACCAGTAAATCACCTCTCTCCAACACAGTCCCGTGGTGTCTGGGAGCTCCATGGAACGGTGGAGATTGGCTCCGAGCCGGAAAAGGTGGATGATGCCCGCGTCTTCCAGCAGCATTCCCCTCGCGAGCTGACAGAACTCGGCCGCATACTCATAGAACAGGAGATCCAATCGGGCAAGGGCGAAGACCTGCGCGGCCACTTCCATCACCGCGGGAAACAAAAAACAGGAACAACAAAAAACTGACAAAACGTAGGAAAACAAAAACAGGGGGAAATGGTGGAGGATACGGTTTGTGGGTCAGCTGTTCTGTCAGGATCCTCTCTGGAGCCTGGGAAACGAGGACACGAGGAGTTTCTCCAAAACATAGATTTATTTTCAAAACGTAGCAACACGGGAGACAAGGGAAATGACAA
Organism: Acrossocheilus fasciatus; assembly: GCA_036784905.1. NCBI lineage: Eukaryota > Metazoa > Chordata > Actinopteri > Cypriniformes > Cyprinidae > Acrossocheilus > Acrossocheilus fasciatus. The sequence goes on along the minus strand of CM071957.1, from coordinate 20,384,007 downwards.
TTAACAGCTGACACGGAGACAGGGAAACACAGGGCTTATAAACAGAACGAAATCAAACGGGGAGAACTGAAACAAGTGGGGAACAATCAAACACGGCTGGGGACTAATCAACTAATAAAGACAGGAACAGGAACAAACCAAATATGGGCACGAGAAGAGGGGAAACACAAGACAGGACTGACAGATATGTACACCCAGGTACGTAAATGGCATGAGACCAGGTAGTTATATTTATATATTTTACTATTTTAATTTAAGTCTAGTGATAACTACTAGTTCTTTTAAGCTGAAAACACCAGATTCGGGCAGACCTTAGCTCAGCATAAGTCAGAACAAGTCCTCTCATCTTTCATTTTGTTTTTCCCATTGTAAGCCCAACTTAAAAAATATATAGAAAACTTGTTGCCCTAAAAAAGTTGATTTTGTCTTGTTGAACAAACAAGACATTAGTATTACACTTTACACTGGAAAGTGTTAGTTCATTAAACTAACATAATCTATTGCAATAACTAAAAAACTAAAAGAATTTCAAATCACATAAGCCAATATTTTATTCACAATAGAACATAGACAACATAACAAATGTTTAAACTAAGAAATTGTTACAATTTTATGCACAAAATGAGCTCATTTAAAATTTGATGCCTGCTACAGCTCTCAAAATAGTTGGGATGGGGGAATATTTACCATGGTGTAGCATCTCCTCTTTTTTTCAAATCAGTTTGAAGATATCTGGGCATTGAGATTATGAGTTTCTGGAGTTTTGGTGTTGGAATTTGGTCTCATTCTTGCCTGATAGGTTTCTAGCAGTTGAAGAGTTCGTGGTCATCTTTGATGTATTTTTCGTTTAATGATGTGCCAAATGTTCTCTATAGGTGAAAGATCTGGACTGCAGGCAGGTCAATTCAGCACCCGAACTCTTCTACTACGAAGCCATGCTGTTGTAATAGCTGCAGTATATGGTTTTGCATTGTCCTGCTGAAATACACAAGGCCTTCCCTGAAATAGAAGTCGTCTGGAGGGGAGCATATGTTGCTCTAAAACCTTTAAGGATTCACAGTGCCTTCCAAAACATGCAAGCTGCCCATACAGTATGCACTTATGCACCCCCATACCATCAGAGATGCTGGCTTTTGAACTGAACACTGATGACACGCTGGAAGGTCTCCCTCCTCTTTAGCCCGGAGGACACAGCGCCCATGATTTCCAACAAGAATGTCAAATTTGGACTCGTCTGACCATATAACACTTTTCCACTTTGAAACAGTCCATTTTAAATGAGCCTTGGCCCATAGGACATGATGGTGCTTCTGGACCATGTTCATGTATAGCTTCCTTTTTGCATGATAGAGATTTAGCTGGCATCTGCAGATGGCACGGCGGATTGTGTTTATCGACAGTGGTTTCTGGAAGTATTCCTGGGCCCATTTAGTAATGTCAATGACAGAATCATGCTGATGAGTGATGCAGTGTCGTCTGAGGGCTGAAGACCATGGGCATCCAACAAAGGTCTTCAGCCTTGTCCCTTACGCACAGTGATTTCTCCAGTTTCTGAGTCTTTTGATGATGTTATGCACTGTGGATGATGAGATTTGCAGAGCCTTTGCAATTTGACATTGAGGAAAGTTGTTTTTAAAGTATTCCACAATCTTTTTACACACTCTTTCAAGATTGGAAAGCCTCTGCCCATCTTTACTTCTGAGAGACTCTGCCTCTCTGAGACATCCCTTTTATAGCTAATCATGTTACAGACCTGATGTCAATTAACTTAATTAGTTGCTAGATGTTCTGAATCTTTTCAAAATGTATTGCTTTTTCAGCCCTTTGTTGCCCCCGTGCCAACTTTTTTTTGAGACCTGTAGCAGGCATCAAAATTGAAATGAGCTCATTTAGTGGATAAAAGTGTACAATTTCTCCATTTAAACATTTGTAATGTTTTCCATGTTCTATTGTGAATAAAATATTGGCTCATGGGATTTGAAAGTCTTTTAGTTTTCATTTTATTCAAATTTAAAAAAACGTCCCAGCATTTCCGGAATTCAGGTTGTATTAAATTGCTCTAAAGTTAACTTGAGTAGAGCCATTGAGAGTCATTGAGTAGACCAAATTGCATTTAAAAAAAAAATATATTATTCAGCTATCAAAATTGTTCTCACATAAAATCTGAAAAGATTGCTATTAATCACTTAAATTTGTATAGTTCCCATTTTATTCCAAATCTACATATTAATACATTATATGACATGTTATCATATTATCACTTTCATAACGCCAAAATAGTTGCTGTTATATACCTTCCTTTGTATTATTTAAATGTGATGTTAATAATATTATTAGGCTATTATTATTAAACACACTACATGACGTTATCTGTTATAAATATAATGAAAATGTTCAGATTGGTCCAAGCTTGGATTGCAGAAAGTGTTCGGATTGGTCCAAACTTGAACTTTTTTATGACCTTAAAACATAAAACATTTTGAAGCTGCATACAGACCAATTCTGCGCTATCTTTAGAACTTTAGACTAAATCGTATTTATCCAAGTTATCTTTTAATAACAGCTTGAAACACATTTCATTCATCATTATTTGCCCTTATAACACTATAGTTTTCACGACTCAACACAGTTTAAGGACAATGTGCTTCTGTAGAGATGCAGATCATCCCTGTATTGACGGCATCAGCATTTTCCTGCCTCTTTTTGTACCACTAATTATCACCTCTAATTGAGCAAAGGGGAGAGATTCGTGCTCCTGATCTCTCCAGGGGTTACCGTTCATCATTAAACACTCAATATTCCATTAACTTGGCCTGGCACCGCTGCTGTCTGTCTGGTGTCGGGCAGGGCAAGCGTGTGAGACGGCCTCAGGTGGGATCGTTAGACCTGGGTTGTGGCTGGGTAACCAATCTCGACTCATTTGGGAAGCTTTCATTCGTTAGTAACAGTGCTTCTGCTTATGTCAGTCAATGGATATTGCTTCATCAGAGGAGTGTGTCGTCTCATTGGAGTTGTGTCGCTAATGCAGTTTGCCCGAGGCCGGTATCAGCAGGTCAACTAATTAGGCTGTGAGAGGATGTGTGGCCCACGGCACTGCATTTCAGCATCTACGACAGATCCTCAAGACATTTATTATCAGGCAAAGAGCTTCAGCATAATGTTGTCTAGTACTTGCCATCAAGGTCCAAAATGAATGTTTGCAAAGTGCCAAATAAGAGTAAAAAGGGGCTTTGCCAAGGTAAATAAATGTTACATGCCAGTTAGACAGTAACATTATTAGGAACTAGTGACATTATGCATAGTTTGTTGAATTGAAAGGATACTATTTTGCCCCAGTCAAAGTTCAAAGATAATTGCATACTAATTGCATAATAAACTGTCATGTCCATCAAGCCAACAAAAATGAGAGTAACAAAATCACAATAACTCATATTGTAGATACACCTTTTACCCAAAAGACTGGTTAAATTATTATATATATATATATATATATATATATATATATATATATATATATATATATACATACATACACACATACACACAGAGAGAGAGAGAGAGAGAGAGAGAGGGAGAGATTACTTATGAAACGTTTTGGCCACGTTTTCACAGCAGCTTTATCAAGAACAGGCTTGCTTTGCGGTGAGTGATGCGGGCCAAAGAGCCAGGCAGGAGGATGAGAGTAGAGGAGTTGAATCGGTAAAGTGCTTGATAGGGACTTGCAACGGAGGCAGGCATCTATATCCTAATTAGTGCACGTGCCATGAGCGTAGAATACGTAAACACTTTTTAATAAAACGTAAATTCGCCCCCCATGATTTTTTTGGGCCAAGTCAAGTATGTTCATAGAGGTTTCCGTAGGCCAATGCGAATAAATCTTGATTTAAATTGAAAAAAGACACGATATTGTCGGACCTGACGTTTTATTCTTATCCAAAACAACTAGATGCAATGATACATATCTACACTACAAGTCAAAAGTTTTTGAACAGTATGATTTTGAATGTTTTTTTTTTTAAAGAATTCTCTTCTGTATACAGTATATATATTTGTAACAATAGCCAAAAATACATTGTATGGGTCAAAATGATTGATTTTTCTTTTATGCCAAAAATCATTAGGGCATTAAGTAATCATGTTCCATGGAGATATTTTGTAAATTTCCTACTGTAAATATATCAAAACTTAATTTTTGATTAGTAATAGGCATTGCTAGGAACTTCATTTGGTCAACTTTAAAGGCGATTTTCTCAATAGTTTGATTTTTTTGCACCCTCAGATTCCAGATTTTCAAATAGTTGTATCTCGGCCAAATATTATCATAACAAACTATGCATCAATGGAAAGGTTGTTTATTCAGCTTTCAGATGATGTATAAATCTCAATTTCAAAAAACTAACCCTCATGACTGGTTTTGTGGTCCAAGGTCTCACACACACACACACACACACACACACACACACACACACACACACACACACACACACACACACACATATACAGTGGGTACGGAAAGTATTCAGACCCCCTTAAATTTTTCACTCTTTGTTATATTGCAGCCATTTGCTAAAATCATTTAAGTTCATTTTTTTCCTCATTAATGTACACACAGCACCCCACATTGACAGAAAAACAAAGAATTGTTGACATTTTTGCAGATTTATTAAAAAAGAAAAAATGAAATATCACATGGTCCTAAGTATTCAGACCCTTTGCTGTGACACTCATATATTTAACTCAGGTGCTGTCCATTTCTTCTGATCATCCTTGAGATGGTTCTACACCTTCATTTGAGTCCAGCTGTGTTTGATTATACTGATTGGACTTGATTAGCAAAGCCACACACCTGTCTGTATAAGACCTTACAGCTCACAGTGCATGTCAGAGCAAATGAGAATCATGAGGTCAAAGGAACTGCCTGAAGAGCTCTGAGACAGAATTGTGGCAAGGCACAGATCTGGCCAAGGTTACAAAAAAAATTCTGCTGCACTTAAGGTTCCTAAGAGCACAGTGGCATAATCCTTAAATGGAAGACGTTTGGGATGACAAGAACCCTTCCTAGAGCTGGCCGTCTGGCCAAACTGAGCTATCGGGGGAGAAGAGCCTTGGTGAGAGAGGTAAAGAACCCAAAGATCACTGTGGCTGAGCTCCAGAGATGCAGTCGGGAGATGGGAGAAAGTTGTAGAAAGTCAACCATCACTGCAGCCCTCCACCATTCGGGGCTTTATGGCAGAGTGGCCCGACGGAAGCCTCTCCTCAGTGCAAGACACATGAAAGCCCACATGGAGTTTGCTAAAAAACACCTGAAGGACTCCAAGATGGTGAGAAATAAGATTCTCTGGTCTGATGAGACCAAGATATAACTTTTTGGCCTTGATTCTAAGTGGTATGTGTGGAGAAAACCAGGCACTGCTCATCACCTGTCCAATACAGCCCCAACAGTGAAGCATGGTGGTGGCAGCATCATGCTGTGGTTTTTTTTTTCAGCTGCAGGGACAGGACGACTGGTTGCAATCGAGGGAAAGATGAATGCGGCCAAGTACAGGGATATCCTGGACGAAAACCTTCTCCAGAGTGCTCAGGACCTCAGACTGGGCCGAAGGTTTACCTTCCAACAAGACAATGACTGTAAGCACACAGCTAAAATAACGAAGGAGTGGCTTCACAACAACTCCGTGACTTTTCTTGAATGGCCCAGCCAGAGCCCTGACTTAAACCCAATTGAGCATCTCTGGAGAGACCTAAAAATGGCTGTCCACCAATGTTTACCGTCCAACCTGACAGAACTGGAGAGGATCTGCAAGGAGGAATGGCAGAGGATCCCCAAATCCAGGAGTGAAAAACTTGTTGCATCTTTCCCAAAAAGACTCATGGCTGTATTAGATCAAAAGGGTGCTTCTACTAAATACTGAGCAAAGGGTCTGAATACTTAGGACCATGTGATATTTCAGTTTTTCTTTTTTAATAAATCTGCAAAAACGTCAACAATTCTGTGTTTTTCTGTCAATATGGGGTGCTGTATGTACATTAATGAGAATGAACTTAAATGATTTTAGAAAATGGCTGCAATATAACAAAGAGTGAAAAATTTAAGGGGGTCTGAATACTTTCTGTACCCACTGTACATATATATAGGCAAGGCAAGTTTATTTGTATAGCACATTTCATACACAGTGGTAATTCAAAGTGCTTTATATAAAAGTAAGTGAAATAGTCATTAAAAATAATAATAAGAAATTAAAAATAATAATAATCACAAAAATAAAAACAAAGTGATTTAAAAATTGATTTTAAAATAATTTAAAACATTTAAGAATAGAAAATGATTATACATAGTGCAATCAGTTCGGACGTAGCACAGTGCTCATTCAACAAATGCACAGCTAAACAGATGAGTTTTGAGTCTGGATTTAAAAGTGGCTAATGTTTTAGCACATCTGATCTCTTGGTTCCAACTGCGGGCGGCATAATAGCTAAAAGTGGACTCCCCTTGTTTTGTGTAAACCCTTGGTATTTCTAACTGACTCGATCCTAATGATCTGAGTGGTCTGTTAGGTTTATATTCAGTGAGCATATCTCCAATGTATTTAGGTCCTAGGCCATTTAGAGATTTATAAACGAGTAAAAGTACTTTAAAATCAATCCTAAATGTAACTGGGAGCCAGTGTAAGGACCTGAGGACTGGTGTAATATGTTCAAATTTTCTGGTTCTAGTCAGAATCCTGGCAGCAGCGTTCTGGATGAGCTGCAGCTGTCTAATGGTCTTCTTTGGAAGGCCGGTGAGGAGACCATTACAATAATCCACCCTGCTGGTGATGAAGGCATGAACAAGTTTCTCCAAGTCTTGACTGGAAATAAAACATCTAATTCTTGCAATGTTTTTGAGATGATAGTATGCTGATTTAGTTACTGCTTTGACATGGCTACTAAAACTAAGGTCTGTCTCCAGAAACACCCCAAGATTTTTGACTTGGTTTTTAGTTGATTGACCCCTAGAGTCAAGGTATGCATTCACCTTGATAACTTCATCTTTGTTTCCAAATGCAATGACTTAAGTTTTCTCCTTATTTAACTGAAGAAAGTTCTGGGACATCCAACAGTTTATTTCATCAATGCATTGGCAGAGGGAGTCAATGGGGCTGTAGTCATTTGGAGATAAGGCTAGGTAAATCTGCGTATCATCAACATAGCTGTGATAGGCAATTTGGTTCTTTCTCATTATTTGACTGAGTGGGAGCATATACAGGCTAAACAAGAGTGGTGCAAGAATTGAGCCTTGTGGGACTCCGCATGTCATGGACGTCCACTTAGACTTATGCTCTCCTATACTCACATAATAACATCTCCCTTCTAAGTATGACCTGAACCATTTGAGTACCATCCCAGAAAGCCCGATCCAGTTTTCCAGTCTCTCTAGAAGTATGTTATGATCAACAGTGTCAAACGCAGCACTAAGATCTAGTAGTACCAAAACTGATATTTTGCCTGAATCAGAATTGAAGCGAATATCATTTATTATCTTAATGAGTGCTGTCTCTGTGCTATGATGTGCTCGGAAACCAGATTGAAAATTGTCCAGGTATCCATTTAAGTTTAAGTAGTTGTTCAGCTGATTAAAAACTACCTTTTCAATAATCTTACCTATGAATGGAAGATTTGATATTGGTCTATAGTTGTTCAACATTGTGTTATCAAGATTGCGCTTTTTCAGAAGGGGCTTAACAACTGCAGTTTTCAGGGAGTTTGGAAAAGTCCCAGAAAGAAGTGAAGCGTTCACCACTTCTAAAGATCTGCTTCTAAACAGTGAAGCACACTTTTGAAAAAAGATGTGGGAAGTGTGTCAAGATAGCAGGTTGATGATTTAAGGTGCTGTACTATTTCTTTCAAAATAAAAAAGAAATAGTACACATATACATATATATATATATATATATTAGTTTATATACATGTTACACATGACTGTACTTCATAGTCCAGTCTACTCTAATGCATTTTTACCCTGAAAAAACATTACCTCTGTATATATTTTCTTGCATTTGTAATTGCTTTAATCTTTGATAAAGGAAGAATTTAGTGTGCATTTGACTTAATGCCCTCAAGATGAACCATGCCTGTCATGCTGTCCTACTCCCTAGATAAGGATTGAGCAATGTGGGTTACCACACTCGAGTATTGTGTGTGTGAATGTGTTTACCACACAATTATAGAAGCATCCTGGTGGATATCCTCTTGTCTCCTCCTGTTTTCTACTACCACTCTGTGTGTGTGAAACCAGATATGGACGTGTTGTTTATTGTTACACAACCATCTCTCACCAATTTGTGGTCAGTTCGAGGGACTGGCCCATTTCTACTAATGTTTTTCCATACTGGATATCTGACACTGTTTAAGGTAGCCAGTAGAAGCATGTATACACTTGTAGGCTACATAACGCAACGAAGGGGTTGAAATCTGATACCGTTTTACTAGCGACCTCTCTCACCATCATTTGTCTTCTTTGTCACACAAACACCATTTTCTCACTGCTTCACTTCCCCATAATAATCTGTGGACAACCTATTCATACAGCGTAAATAGCAGGTGCTTATGGGAGCAAAAGTCATTGGCCAGATCTAAAATTACGAGCCATCTCTTTTTTTCCCCCTACCAAACCAGCAATCCACAGAGAAAAACATACTCTGGTCATAGGTGTGCCTTGTTTTCCAGGAAAGTGATCAAAGACTTCCTTTTCTCACAGATCAAAACGGCACTGCGAGATATTTATTGCTTTGTTTGGCACTCACGCCGACACGTCCTCAGAGAAGAGGAAAACGTACGTGCCTGTGCATGACACTGTAAACCGACACGTAACAGGGAAAGCGACAGATGCGGCTGCAACTGGGATTATGACCAGAAAAAAAACTCTAGAGGGATGGATTCATGATGGATAGACAGCCCAATTCACACAGCAAGGTTCAAGGTGTCAAGGTTCAGTGGTGAAATTTGCACATCATATTTTCTTCAGGCTTCAGAGCTGCTTTTATCATCTACAAATATCCAAGTACAAGCATTATTTGTCACAGATTTCTTCATTTGTGCTTTATACTGCTGTTTCCGAAGCCTAAAAAGTTTAAAAGCCACTCTGATGTATTATGTTTATAAAAAAATACTCACACATTGATATGACTCCAGTCATATCCAGTCATATCACTGGCCAAGAAAAAGTTATTTTATTCTATAGTAGTCAACATTTGAACTGGATCAAAAAAATTCATCGAAGTTGTCCTAAGACAAGAATGCATTTTGGTTTTAGGTTTAGGACAACTTTGATGAAAGGTTTTGATATACTACAAATGCTGACTACTGTAAATTATTAAACAAAGGGGCTGCAATTTTGAGATCACATGACCAGCAGGTGGCTGTGTTTTTCAATTTGACCAAAACTAGTAAAATATACCCTACAAAAAATGCTGTTAAAAGGGGTCATCGGATGCGACATGCACTTTTACAAGTTGTTTGAACTGAAATGTGTGTTGGCAGTGTGTGTACACAACCACCCTATAGATCCACCTAGTGTTTTTTTTTTTTTTTTTTTTTAAATCTCGTTAAATAATTTCGCCTTTCTCAGATCAAGCCATTCTCGGATGCCTGTCTGTGTGACATCACACAGACTCAGGCCCCTCCCATGATTATTGATTGACACTTGTGTTTTGAGAGGGGCGGGGTGAGCAGAGCTCATTAGCATTTAAAGGAACATGCACTAAAACAGGTTGCTGAAAACAGAGCTGATTTTGACAAGGTAAAAAGGGTGTTGTTTTACACTACCATTTAGAAATTTTAACCAAAATATGTTATAGACTTTTCATTAAGACCCTAAAGAATCATATCAACTTGTGGAAAATGGGCATCCGATGACCCCTTTAATAGTGTAAATTAATAGATTATTATGATGGTTATTAGTACGTTAGTACATTTTATGGTTAAAAAAACAAACAAACAAACCCGATTTTGGTAATTCAAGTAGACTGGTATATTAAAAATATAAAACTTAAAACTATATATTTCATTAAGTTGTAAAACATACAAGCACCAATAAGCCATTCTGTAATACCTGAAACTTGAAAATACAACAGGATAATTTTTTACAGTGTAACAAACATCCCAAAAAACTACACCAGCATAAAAAACATAAAAAAATAGCATGATTTTAGCTAAAGAAACTAAGATTAGAAATAGATTTCAAGAACATATAGAATATAAACTTTTTCCTGAATAACACCAATTTAGTGGTTATTCTACAGGTTAACTGACAAAACAGTGTTTTTACAGGATACTGTAACTCACTCAGCTGAATGGCTCATTTTGTGTCGTTATAACTCTGATGACATCATTACATGTTGTTTCTCTTCTATATTGCAGCTGGTCTATTGTTGCAACTTACTACAATAAATTAATTAATAATGAACTGGCATTCCCTATTCATTGAGAGCATTGTTTTAAGGGCCAAATTGAAAGGCAGAATTTTGGCAGCTGAAATAAGCACACACAAACATATTTGGTTTTGCCAACGTGCTCAAAATCGAGGTCAGCGCTTGGTTAAGGGATGTGCCCTGAATAGATTTTCAGTCATTTTTCAATAGGATCAGTGACTAAGCTAATTGTAGATTGTTCTCATGACATTATATTGGAGCTGTTATAACAAAGCCTAGTGGCTAAGCGAAGCAATACATCTGTTAATCTGCTGCAGGCCCTATCTCTCTCCCTCTCTCACACACACACACACACACACACACGCACACACACACACACGCACACACACACGCACACACACACGCACACACACACACACACACACACACACACACACACGCACACACATAAACACTCAATTCTCTCTCTCTCTTTCTGTTTCTCTGCTTCTGCCTCCCTGGCACCACAAAAGGGACATTTATCACCATGGTGACAAGCAGAGAGAACAATGCTCACTTTTGGGAAGCGGAAGGTCTTCTGTGGCTGATATTATGCTTAGAATATGTTGGATTTCCTCCTAGAGGGTGAAATGGCTCTTAGATGAGAGATGGGTTGGCCCAATGAAATCAAAGGTTTTGATAAGCGACCCCATAAATTATACAAATGCCAAACTTGCCCCGCACCAGTTATTTTACAGTGCTTCCCTTGAGATCTTCCATATATCTCACTATCAGAGCTGTCAGCAGGTGTAGACCTGTCAGACTGGTCTCGGGAAGGAAAATTTTGAATGAACGAGGAGCAAAAGTCTACCTAAATCAGAACACAATGCTAAAGGCACCAGAAAAGGATTAGCAGGTAGTCCAAGAGCAAAACCCTCTGTGTGTGTGTGTTGTTTTTATCTGAATGACAGCGGGGCCACTTCCCATGGCATGTCCTGAGGGTCATGAGTTTACCCTGCCAAACCCCTCCTTCCCCAGGGTTTGTAGGCTTTATGATCCCAGTGTGTCCCTCTTGTATACACCCTGTCCTGTACAGCCTCCCCCAGCTCTCTCTCTCTACCCCGCCAGCCGCTCTCACCCAACTCTCTGTGTTTATTCAGCCTCATCCTCCACTCCGCCAGCCTAATAAAGCCCCGCTCGTGCATCCCTCGCTCCTACTGGCCAGACACTCCCGCAATTCACAACATTGAAGAGATTGAGTGAAATGAACACACGCCGTACATTCACATTTGATCGCATGCTGCTTCCTCTCTATAAAGCTGTAATATTGTTATTTAATATTGTATATGTAGGAAATGAGTATCTTTGACTATCTGTGTCAAATGAGATAGTGGGGTCAAACATGATCACACTGAAAAGGTGGGGATTTATTGAGGTTCTGCACTATTTTTAGATCTCTAGTTGTGATAAGCAAATTTGTGACAGATCATGTGACTCTGTACAAATGGTCTAAGATTTTATTTTGATCAAAAATGGGACAAAACCAAGGCCTTCAGAAATGAATAAAAAAATTTAAGTTCAACTTTTCACAAAAATGTTCTGCTGAGATAATTTTACATTTACATTTAATCATTAAGCAGATGGTTTTATCCAAAGTGACCTGAAGTGACAAATGAGAACAATAGAAGCAATGAAAACCACCAAAAGAACAATAAAGTGTCTCGGTTACATGTATGTAGCAAGTTTTTTTTTTTTTTTTAATAAATAAAAAGAAAATAAGAACATAGAATAGAAAAATAATAGAGAACGCAAGTGTAAGAGGTTTCTTTTTTTTAATAAAAAGAAAACAGTAGTAGAATAGAAATAAAGAGTGTAAGTGTTAGAGGGTGAAGTTTTTTAAAATAGATTAATAAAAAAGAAAACAAGTAGATAAATAGAAATAGAATAGAGAGTGAAAGTGTTAGAGGGTCAAGTTTTTTTTTAAATAAATAAATAAAAATAAAACAAGTAGATTAAAAATAGAAATAGAATAGAGAGTGCTAGTGTTAGATGATCAAGTGTAGATGGAAGAGATGTGTTTCTAGCCGACTGCTCGGATTGAGTTGGACAGGTCATTCCACCAGGAATGCATAAAAAAAGTTATAAATTACATAAAGATAATAGAAATCTTATACATAATAATATAATACATTTAAATGAATAAAATGCTAACTTTATACATGTAAAACTTTTGGACATTGTAAAAAGTGGTGGCATTAAATTAATTTTGTTGTAACCTATGTAGTCAGGTTTATTCAATTAAATTAAATAACTTAGATTATTTAGATTTTTAGGTTACCTGACAAAACTGTTTTAAAGGCCCTGTTATTTTTTCTCCCTTTCCCTCATGAGACATCTTGATGTCTGATGATTTCCATACTTCATCTCCAAAATCAACAAAGAGCAGTCCCACAGCAGGCTGAGTGAGAACAAGAGCTCTGATTAGCTCCGTCTCCTCCGCTGACAGGCCGTTCTCACCGGAGGAGCTAATCCACTCCATGGCTGCTTTGGAGGAGATTCCATCTCTATTCCTCCTCAAATGGCCATCATTATCTCAGCCCAATCAGTGTCTCGGTTGTGAATGACAAGCTTTTTTACTGATGGGACTCATTCTGACTGCAAGGAAACATGACCTCCTCGCTCTTCCACGTACCCCCATGGGACCACCATTTCAGTTGCTGAAATATTCATGCTGTCGAGGAACACGCTGTACTCGCTAAGGTCTTTAAAGACATTAGACAAGAGAAAGTGAGCAGAGAGAGACAGACGGAGAGATACTCACATGCGGAAAGGCTGCATGCAGTGCTATTTCACAAAGACCTACAGTGTATGTATAGGAGAGCAAACACAGCTGTAAGCTGTAAGTTAAGTCGGTGGAGAATTCGGGAGATCTTTGGGAATATGAGGAAGATGAATACAGAAGGAGAGGAGAAAGGGAGAGGAGGCAGGCATGCTGGCCTGGGGCCCTCTGATAGCAGCGCTCTAATTAATAGGTTATGAAAGCAGATGGAGGATGCGGGATGTCAGGGTCATTAAACTGCCTCTCTGTTTAACCCCCCTCCGTTCCCTCCAAACACATACACACAACACCCGCCTCCACCTCCATCTCTTCACTTGCTGAAAAACAGGCCTGGCTCTCTTTCCATAAAAAGGAAAATAGCAAAAAAAAAAAAAAAAACCTTGATGGAAATACAGACCATGCATGAGGAGGATGGATGTTCTAGTCCCTGGTGGTGCGGTTACAGAAGATGGTTAACCTGAATTACTGGAAAGAATGTCCAGATAGCTGTAAAGCCTGATCATTAAAGACCATGATATTCACTCATCGACCATCTCAGCACTGCTACAGTGTGTGACTAATGAGGATGAGCGATATGGGTTCTGTTTTACCTGGATCCCAAATTACTTTCAGGCTAAAACCATTCTTCTGTCTTCACTGTACTTTGGAAAACCTATGCGGTCTTGTTATTGTTGACTAAAACTAAGACTATTAAAATTGAATAATAAAAAAACATGTAAAAATTAAATAAAATAAAAAAATGTGCTAAAATAAAATAATATTACATAAATAATACTAAAATAGCACTGTCCCTTTCTTGGTAAAACAATTCTTTGATTATAAAACTCATGTTTTACTCGTCCTCAAGTCATTATGTCATTCCAAACCTGTGATTTTATTTCTTCTTTGGAAAACTAAAAATCCCAATACCGTACATTTTTTTTTTAATATACAGTTACACTAAATGGAGACTGGAGCTTTTTAAGCTTCAAAAATGACAGTGTAAAACGCGGTGACATGAAATTAATGATTAATTATGAAGTCAGGCTTATTAAATTATATTAAATAAAATAAAATGATATTTTGGTTTAAATAAAACCAGTGAATTTAGATTTTTAGGTTACCTGACAATAAACTGCAGTATTATTATTATTATTTTTTTCTTCATATAGTTACACTCGATGGTGACTGGAGCTTTTAAAAGTTTCAAAAATGACTCGCACAATATAAAAGTGTTGTTACAGGAAGCCATATATGACTGTACTGCATGTATATTCCAAATCTCCTGAATCCACCAAGAAAAAGATTCCATTATTTCATTTACTGAAAATCGTTTTCGTACAGCGAGCTGTGACAGGATCATTGAATTAGACTAAACTAGACAATCGGACCAGTCTGATTCATGAAGGAATCATTCAGCTCAACTCAACTCAACTCAACTCAGATAAGCATAGCAATTTAAAAGATCTTACTAAAAATAATGATTTGTTAAGGACACAGCTACTTCAGAACTATGTCTAGTTGCATGGAAGATAGCAACTAGCAGAGTCTTTGTAATTGCTGATTTTGTGTTGCACGGAAGAAAGATAAAGACATACAGATTTGGAACAACATAAGAGTGAGTAAATTTTTCATTTCTGGGTGACTATCCTTTTAACTCTTATCTGTTCTGCACTATATCTCAGCTCTGACCCAAATCCAGATATTAAAGATGGAACTTTACTCTATTTCCCATGAGCCATATGAGTGCACCATCCCCAAACAGCGGGAGTCATGATGTTGAATGGGCATCCAATCTGCTGACTTGTGTTTTTACTGTCACTCACATTCCGCTTGAATTGGGAAGACAAGCCGAGAAGCCCGAAGGCTTGGGCAAAGAGCCACGATATCATGCAAAAATGGACACAGAAGACAAAAATACTTCCTCTCTCTGATCTTCTCTTCCTTTTCCATTTTTACTCTCTGGCTTCCTTTCATTCCCCATTTCCTATCATGTTTCATCTGAGGTCTATTGTTCTCCTCACCATCTTGAAATATTTTAAAGATCCCCCCGCAGGTCACTGGTGCAGTTTTCAGGGCAAACTTGCTTGATTTTCACTCCATAAAGCAGAGCTCTGCCAAATATCTTCCTCGTTCGGGAGGTTGACACTCATTTCGAAGACCAGCTGGAGGAAAAGCACACAACAAGTGGTGCCCTCTGTTGGCCACCGTCAGAGCTGCACTCCATCGACAGGGCATGCCAAACACAGTGCGAGTCTCATCTGTGTTTGCTCTACAGGCCTCAGATGGCATTCATGCGTGAACCGTGATCCACCATCAAAAGGGGCACAGCTTTACCAGATGATTCCTGTAAATTACAAGCGGCATCTTGTTACAGCTTCCAAATCAGCACGATTCCGCACCATCTTTTCAATGCAGTAGATGTTGGGAAGCATGTCCACAGTGTGAAGCACTCTTTAGGTGGAGTGGGCAGTGTGTGGGAGGCGGGCTGGACGGAGGGCGGACGGTGCGCAGTACCAACGCTATCAACTAGCCGCTTGAGTGGCTTCATTCCCTAACGCCTCGGCTCAATCAGCATAATCAAGCCATCGCACGCTTCAAACGCAAGCGCACACTCTCTGAAGTGAGATGATAGTGCTAGGAATAAATTCATAGCCTTTGGTTCACACACACAGAGGTGGCTAATGGCTGTGAATATGACTTACACATAGAGAATGGGGGGATTTACTCCACATGGTAAATTAGCCCTTCTCCGCAATTAATAATTCATGTTGCCCGATTAATTATGAAACAATCTGAAACCCAAAGCCAGTCCGGTAGGTTTGGAGGTTGCCTAGGAACGGGTGACCCATATTAAATGCCACCATTGTTTGGTCGTAACTGGAGAGCCAGGCTTCCCATTGGGCACCGGCCCCCAAGGGTATTGTGGTGGAGAGTAAATAAACAGAGGCTATATCATAACATTTGTTTTGAGGTTGATCACACAGGGTAAACAAGTATGCGTGGTGAATTATTCATCAGTGACGAGCAAGAAATGTCTGGCCTGGTAGAATCCTCAGAAAGGCCCGCCAAAACGAGCGTTCGGAAGCTAGTGGGGTTGTGATAGTGCAGTTAATGGTAACTTATATTTTAAGCTGGTTCTGTTCAAACGTTACACCAAAATGTATTAAAAATGGCAAAATACGTTGAGATGAAATAGACCAGGGGAAGGATGGAAGGGGTCCCCTTCCCAAAATATAATGCCAGCTATATCATTTCATGTATAGAGACAGGAAAGAAAAAGAAAGTATCATAGAACGATAAGTTGTTTCCAAAATTACATGACTTTTGTGCTAAAGCCAAAGGCTAAGGCTATAAATTAATACTCAGCAAGGATGCATAAAAGTCATATTAAAGCCATTTATAATGTTATAAAAGATTTATATTTCATATCAACGTTGTTCTTTCGAACATTACATTCATCAAATAAATATAAAAAAGCATAAAAGTTTTCACAAAAATTTTACGCAGTACATTTTTTTTTTAACACTGATGATAATAATAATAATAATAATAATAAATGTTCCTTGAGCACAAAATGAGCAAATTAGAAAGATTTCTGAAGGATCATGTGACACTGAAGACTGGAGTAATGACTCCTGAAAATTCGGCTTTTAATAAATTACATTTTAAAATATATACTAGAATTTTTTTTTTAAATGTTATTTATTTATTTATTTTTTTAAATTGTAATAATATTTAACAATATTACTGTTTTTACAGTATTTTTAATAAAATAAATGTGGCCCCAAACGTTTGAATGGTAGTGTATATAATATGTATACAGTATAAGAGTGCACGCATGATGATTTTTTGAACAACAACATCACTACGTGTTTTTGCACATGAACTCCTCACATATCACCTATGTACCAGTGCTTCTCAACACAACATCCGACAAGGGATCAACATGGGACAAACGCTGCTCATAAATTTAGAATCTGTTTTGTTTCCATCCGATAAAAAACAAGCTCAAAGAGGGCATCTCTGAGAGCACATCCTGCCCCTGGTGTGAGGAGGTGGAGCAAGAGGCTCTTCCCAGCATCTTCTCAGCACTGGCTAGAGCGTGGCGAGTGAGGCCGAGAGAGGGAGATGAAGGAAGATATGAGCTCCGTGTGACCAGACGGCGGGTTCCTTCCTTGCCAGCCTGAGAAACAGGAAGCCCATCTCGTTGTTCTTCCATTATTGTGACTAACAGGAAATGCAGAGGTCTTCAAGGAGAGGATGGGATGGGGCAGAAGGAGGTGGTGGGGAAATTAAGGATGCAAGGTAGTGTGCAGTAACTCAGCATCGTCAGCACGGACTATAGTCTTTTCCACAAACAAGGCAGTGAAGGTGATCACTGACAGTTTAAGGTGTTGTAGACTTCACACCTTCCATTTAGAAATTCTATTCACCAAAGGAATCTCACTTGGTGCTGGTGTTGCCATAAACTTAAAACAGACCAGAAAATAAAAAGAAGTATATATATATGTAATTTTATTTAACTTTACACACTGGACACACATTTTCTCCAAAAGACTATCAAAAATGAACATTGCAGTGTTGTCTCTATTTTGACCTCAACTGCACATACAGTTAATACATTAAAAACACTAAAAGTCGTGTTTCAAATTATAGTGTATGGAGTTGCTCTCAAGTTGTGCCTATTTTTGCAGAATTATGAAAATATAATGGCAGCTTTATCATTTCAGGTACAAAGACATGAAAGAAAAATATTATAAAGAAACAAACATGTTGTTTCCAAGATCAAATAATTGGCTTTTATATTTGTTGCTTTAATGTTTTAATTAGCCAAAGCAAGTTATATATATATATATGAGTGTGTGTGTGTGTGTGTGTGTGTGTGTGTGTGTGTGTGTGTGTGTGTGTGTCAGGAGATTTATTCCATAGATGTGCTAAAAATATTATGTTAAACGTATTTAATTAAATTAATAGTACCATAAAACCATAAAAGTTTGGGTTCAGTATGATTTTTTTTTTTTAAAGAAAACTTTTATTCAATAAGGATGCATAAAAAACTAAAAGCAACAAAATCCCAAAGTAAAAACTAAAAGTTGCATACAAGCTATATTCCCTTTTACTTAAATGAACTTGTACAAGACTTGGCCTCATTTAATCATTTCATGTGCATTCATGCTCCTCTCTCTTCCATTATACTGTATGTGTTCAGTTTTATAGGGCAGTTAAAAAGCTGTTAAAAAGTTGAATTATAGAGTCATTTAAGATATACAATGGAAAGCAAATATCATGCAGAAATAGAATTCGTGTAATACATTAAATTTGCATTAGTTAACTTACATACTCTATAGTACAATGCAGATTGTTATTAAAAACAGATGCTTCTCTAAAAAATATTTTACTGCCTTTTGAAATGAGGGAGATTAACGTCTTTAAAATGAGTGAGCATTCTTAGTGCTCTACTGCCATCCCATGGCTACCAGTATAACTGTCTACATTACAATCCACAGTGGACAAAGATTTTAATCTATAAAAAATAATCCCTAATTCTTTTTCTGTAAGGGTTTTATCTTCAAGTGCACTCTGTGATCATTGAATGGATTCTTGATCTTAGGCCTATCAGTATGAGGAGGCCCTCTGGGTTCTTAAGCAACTAGCAGGTGTGAAGTCAGCAGTTGAATTCATATGGATTTCCTTTTTTGCTCCCTGTCTAGTTTTTCCCCCCTAGGAGGGGAAATTCAGTGAGTGTGTTCTTTTGTTCAAACGCTGCAATGCCACATGTTACACTTCCTCAACCCAGATGAACTCTTGACTCATGGAATATTATTGAAAACAGCAGTAGATGCATTAAGTCGACCGGGAGCTGGAGGCTGATGATATACTGCTCCAATTCAGCAAATGGGGGAACATTAGTATCTCAAATTGAGGGATGGAAGTTGCAGGTTGGCCTGTTTAGATTCAAGGTGCTGCACCGTAATGTCACATGGAGTTATTATGGGTCATGGGAACCAGGCGAAGGGAGAGCGTGGTGTTTATGTGACAGGGCTTCCTATTTGAACGTGCCCTGCTCTCTGGAACCTTAATGGCTTCCCTTTTCCCAGGCTGAGCTGATAAGGCTGTGGGTTAGGGCTCACAGTGCACTTCATAAGAAGAAATATGCCAGTCTTTACACATACAAATCACACACATTAAGTAGATTTAAGATCGCAGGGTTAAAGGTTATGTTTAAAGTATGTTGACATAGCTCAGAGGAATTCCACATCAATTAAAGAGATTGTTCACAAAAATGAAAATTCTGACATTATTCAAACATGTTCCAAAATCTTGTTCCAAATATGAAGTTTACTTCACATTAAATTTTAGTTCAATGCAATAATAAAAAAAACAAAAAAACAATCTTTACAAAGCTCTTTGTGTCCATACAGCATCACTTCACAGCGACCACATTTGTACACGCACGCACGCACACACGCACACACGCGCACACACACACACACACACACACACACACACACACACACACACACACACACACACACACACACACACACACACACACACACACACACACGAGACGTTCGTGGCTTTTCTCAGGTTAATAGCTCACTGGAAGGAAAGATCATCTGTGCAATGGCTTCAGAAGACTTAAAATACACAGTAACATAACTGCACAAGCCATATGAACTATTGCTTTTTACAGTATTGTCCTTTTCAGAGCTTGATATACAGTGCATGGTCACTATGAACTGTCATAGATTGGAAAAGAGATTTGTGAAGGTTCTTCAAGGTTGTTCTTTAGCATTCCACTCACATGGATGGTAGGGATGACATGACAGTTAATGACAATTTTAACTTTTGGGTGAAACATGCCTTTAAGGCATCATAAAAAATATGTAATATTATGCACATAATTATTTACTTAGTAAATTAATAATTTATAGGCATTCCACATTTTGAGCTTCATGCATATGCAGAATGTGTGTTAATATATGGAACACATTTACATTTATGTTGCTAGCTGACACGTTCTTGCTGAAGTTTGCACAACTGATGAGGAGAATATGAAGCAGATAAAGACTGAATTACACGGCTGAAGGCAGTCTAAAGTTTTTTTTGTAGAGATATTGCTTAAAAGATTTATCATGAACAGTTACAAGTATTAAAATGATGACGGAGATAATTAAATGTTTTCGTCCACCAGGTGGTGCTCAGTCTTCATCTGCTTGTGTTGTGTGCGTTTCAATTTACATAATGTGACCCACCAGGGGAGAGAGAGAGAGAGAGAGAGAGAGAGAGAGAGAGAGAGAGAGAAATGTAATTTCAGAAATATACAAAATAAATCTGAATAGCAAGGACAATGTAAATCACATTATGTAAACTGCTTGACTGATGTTCATGCTAACGTTGGCTATTTAAAAGCTCCTCTCAGTGCCTTATTGTACGTATTCCGCACAGATTCGATGATCTATAATAGAGATTTAAGTACATACAATCCAAGAAGGAAATCTCACTATATGCTTTTAGTCTAACTGAATGCTCTCCATGGAATTCAGTCCATTTCAGTGAGCAATCCTAAATTAAATAGCCGAGGAAAGAAAGAAGGCTTCTGGGTAATTTCCCCAGTGGATGGGCAACTGAAGGTCAAGCCCTTTGCTTCTTTTTATTAAAAGTACTTTGTCTCTCTGCTGTGTGTAAAAGTATCACAAACAAACCAACAAAATCTGTTTTCCTCGATAATGATCACAATTTCAAATGTTCTGTCATATATTCTCCAGAACTGCAAGGTGATTGCGAAGCCACTGTAGTGTGAAACCGCTTTGGTAAATCACTTGCTGCGAGATTCTGCCGCTGCTTCCTCAAAAAGTACATTCTTCAAAAAGTAAGCGATATTCTGCTACTCTCAGAGGACAACAAAAACTCCATCACATGGACTTCATATCAGTTCAGTAGAGAAAACTATAAAAGATGTCGTTTTACTAGCTTTCTAAACCTTCTACCTGAACAGGCCACACAATACAGCCATATATTGGCACGCCAGATTGTTCTTATTGTGATTTTATTTTCCTGCACTGCATGCCGACAGTTTACCTGCAGGGTTTCATCCAAAGCCAAATCATTAGCATAAACGACATGCTGCTACGCGGGCATCTGTTAATGAAATGGTGATGTGTACAACTATCCACACCAATTAGATGCTAATTGAGAAAGTAATAGATGGACAGGAACAGACTGATGCCTGCAGAGTGATGTAAACTCATCTTTTTCAGCAATATTTATATCTCTCGCCCTGCCGTCCTCCACTGGATCTGATTCAGTCCTCATCAGCTGGGAAAATGCTACTGATTCTGAACCTGATGATTGTCTAATCACAAAACCTGTAATTGTAATCACAGGACTTTGTATATAGGGAAATGATGATATATGTAAGTAAATAAGTATATTTCATCCATCCATGATTGAACCCGTTTAACTGAAGAATAAAAAAGTATGCTCACGTCATTGTCTGTTTCTTTGGTAAATGATGATAATGCTATTCGGCCACCTTGAATTTCAGTGTAGTTGTGGTCATTACCGACAATACAGTGTTAACAAACTTAAAAAGGTTAGCCAGTGCAGGGTCTGCTAATTGATGCAGAAGTTTTTAATGAGGAGCAGTGAGAAATGGACAGTAAATGTCAGGTATAAGCGCTCCACCCCTTGCAAGGGGAAATGTCAAGGATCTGTCGCAGGAAGGGATCGCGGGTACACCAGTGCTGTCAAGGTAGTCCGCTTGTGGGTTAATTTACTACTGGATAATTGCCATAGCCTTCTAGTTAACACTGTTTTTTTTTCACGGTGAATGTTATTACAAAGGTCAACCTTACTGGTGAAGTAACTAGCATAACACATGCCTAGTGAAGGACAGTGGACTGATAAGCAAAATATTTTTTTTTTACTTTAGAAAGACTCAAAGAATTGGGCTGTTAGTCTACATAAAACACATTGTTCCATATTTATGTAATAGAACACATATCATCATTCTGAATTCTCCACTTCATAATCCTATTAGGGCAATAATAAAATAAAAGCCAAAAACCTATGAATAAAAAAAACAAAACAAATGCAAACATGCAAATATACATGCTATAAATGACTGAAATTGCTGTTGCTTTGAACTTTTTATATTCATCAAAGAATCCTGAAAAATGTATTATGGCTTCCACAAAAAATATTAAGCAGCACAATTTTTTTTTAAACTATTTAATAATAAAAATAAATGTTTATTTAGCACCAAAGTATATTAGAATAATTTCTGAAGGCTCATGTGACACTGAAGACCATACTGTAAAAAAAAAAAAAAAAAAAAAGTTGAGCCAACTTAAAATTAAGGCAACCAGCTTCAGCAGATTTTTGAGTTTCCTCAACTTGTCGTTTTAAGTTCACACAACAAAAATTTGAGAATCTCCCACAAAAATAAGTTGAGCAAACTCAAAAATCTGTTGAAGCTGGCTGCCTTAAAATGTTAAGTTGGTTCAACTTTTTTTTTTTTTTTTTTTTTTTTACAGTGAAGAGTAATAGCTGCTGAAAATTCAGCTTTTATTTCAGAGTTCAAATTCAGAGTTATTTTAAATTTTAAATTGCAATAATAATTCGTAGTATTAAATGTTTTACTGGTAACACTTTAGAATAGGGGCACATTCTCACTACTAACTAGTTGTTTATTAGCATGACTATTAAAAACATCCCCAATCTTACCCAATACATAAACTTAACAACTACATTACTAACTATTATAAGCAGCAAATTAGGAGTTTATTTGTCAATTTAATGGTTTGTTATTAGCGATGACTTGACCTTAAAACCGTTTTCTACTGATTACTGTTTTCTTTAAATATACATTTAGACATACAATAAGAGACTTCTTAAAAAAAAAAAATCAATCTACACTACATTATCACAGTTCATTTTTTGTGTGAATGAGCATATTTTAGCTAAACGCATCTATCATAGATCAAAGTACGAGATTTCAGTCATAACTCAATTTTGACATAATGTGTCATTACTTTGTTTTGTCTTTGCACATACTACGGTAGATTTGAGAAAGCTGATTAGCTAATATTTGCCATAAGACAAATCATTTAGTGTTTTCTTATCTATTTCTTCATGGACCTGTTTTTATCAACAGATGGTCAATGGTTTTGAATCGGCAGTGCCGTAAATGTCCAAATGAGGGCAGTGAGATTCAGTAATTGTTCTTTGTGCTTGTGGCTGCTTTGTCCTCTTGTCAAGAAAGTTTTTGATTCCTCAGCTTCAATTATGAGAGAAACCGACAGCCGACTGAATATGCAAAGAAGTTTAACGGTTATTCCATGCCTAATTATAAAGGCATGCTGGTTCATAAAGAGAATCAATTAACTGAATTACATAGTTTGGAGAAATTAGACTAATATAAAGAATGCAGGAAAACACGTATTCGTGCTTTTTTTCTCACATCAATCATAAGAGAGACTTTAAGTTTCTTGTAGCGCTGCAAGGGAAGAGGTTCCAATGGCTGCTGCGACCAAACCTGAAATATTTTTTCCTCTCCACCAAACTCACAGAGATCCTGAGCTCATAAATCAAAATGGCTTGTCTGTACTGTACATGAAGGACAAAGAGAATGTGAAAGTGCCCTTTCCATTTTCCTCTTTATTTTGGAGATTTATGTAAGCAACATAAATGTATTTATTTGTGCCTCCTGTTTTACTGGCAAGCACAACAAACAGCAAATGAATCATTTTCACATGGAGCCACAGCTCTGTTCATCGCTTATTCTCTCTTGCAGTGAACCAGGAACATCAGGGCCATTTTGAAGATGGATTGGCACTGTTTTGAAGAGCTCTCGCAGACATGGAAGTGGATTTACAACAGAGAAGCGGCCGTATGATCTAGGGGGCTTTGATGCCATGTGGAATGTCATATGGTGATTAATAAATTTAAGTGACAGAAATGTCTTCCTTCCCAGAGAAGCAGGGGGTGTCTGCGGGATAAAGTCATCCAATGAGGCCTGCGCGGTGGAGAACTCTCAGCTCAAAACAGGCCCAAAAATAGAAGCATGTCCAACAGAGTTGGTAGCTGGATTTGAGTGCATTTATACCACACCGTAGAATACATTTTTCATGTGCAGGATGCTAGAAAACCACTGCTCAAGTCCCTCATCACCATCAACAATATTAGCATCCTGCCACTGTTTTCACTTTCCTTTGAGGAAAAGAGATGGGTTTTTTCTTCCTTATAGAGTTCTCTATAGGGTGCTAGCAGTCTTGTGAATAAAATCTGGGCTGTAAACCAAAAAAAGGAACGAAAAAAAGGGAAAAGTTTAACCCTAGGGTGGCGGCAAAGAGTCGATTCCAAAGTACTGCAGGGTTACTTGAACAAATTAGTCTTAAATTATCATGTGGAAACTGTTCCTGTAGTCTGCTGATTAGTGTATTTTCATGTATTATAGTTTTTTAAATATATTATATATTTTTTTTCTTATGAAAACTAATTAAAATTTTAATGAGGCATCCTGAGAAATGCTTTCTGCCAAACAATTATAAAATCAACTGATTGTGGATAAACACTCTGTATTTTTTATTTAACGCAATTATAACCTTTTAAAAATAATTATCGAATTATATACAAATACAAATTGGCATGATGAAAACAAGAGAGTTCAAAAGATCATAATAAATTATATAACTGCTTATAACATTATAGTTAAAAGAGTTAAAAGAGATGTAGGACAAAAAATCTGGATTTTGGAGAAGTCTTTTTTGTCTAGGTATTTTAAGCAACATGTAGGCTCTCCGTGGTTTGGAGGAAAACTCATTTGGCTAATTAGCTTAATATGCTTAGTGGTTCAGAGCATATGTGCTTTGACAAACACACACACACGCACGCACGCACACACTATGCATGCACGCACACACTAAATCTTACATTTATTTAAATAAGTGTGCATATGTGCCAAATATACAATAAAGGGAGAAAGAGAGAGCACAGAGTGAGAGAGAGAAATCAGGCAATTAAATCTGAAGTATTGTCAAAACCAAATACCTCTTTAAGTGCCATCTATCTTGTACAGGTAATTGATGTCAGGAAATAACATTCTGAGAAATGTTCTGCACAAGGCCATGTATATTTTAAAAGCTTAAGTTGAACCCTGACAACTGTTATTTGTAAGACACTTAAAGCATACTCTTTTGAGTGTTTAACTTTTGGAGCCATGTTTAAGCTATTTTGAAAAAAATAGCAAATAAGGACACAACGCATTGATTTTTCTTAAATTAAGAGTGCTAAATTTGCCTTTTACACTGATATCCATTACTTATAACTCGTAACTTAATGCATAACAGATTTTGAAAAAAAAAACAGAATAAATTTGTTGTTTTCTGTAAAAGGTTGTATACCTGAAAGAAGGCATCAGAACAATGAAAAATATCAACCTAGGCTTTGAATAAAAATATGACAGATATGCATTGTTTTACAACCATTGTATGAAATATATTGTACACTGATCTTTACACACACAAAAAAAAGTTTTTCAGAAAGTAAAATTCCTCAAACAGAAAATCTTTCATTTAGACCTGGTGCCTATGTTCAAAAGAACATAATCTGAGAATCGATACTTGCTTTGAAAACTCAAGATGTAAGTGTATTCAAGAATTGATCTCACCTCACACTAATGGACATGAAGTATCAGCACTGATCACTAACAATTAAAAAGTTTCCAATACCACAGTCTAAAGCTATTCAAAGACCCTGAGGATATCAACAAATAGTTTTACTGTGCTTTCTGGGGGTGGAAAGGGCTGCATGTTGCAAAAACATTTATTCTGGCCCGGAGAACTGAAATATGAAAAATTATCTTCACTGTTATCGCTGCAGATTATTTATAAGCTACACTACTGTGCAAAAGTCTGTGCACCAGTTAAAGCGGTTTTAAGTCAGTTATTTCTATCTTTTACTGTAGTGTGTCAGTAGGAAGTATCCGTTTACATTTCCAATAATTCCTTTTGCCATTAATTGTAATAATCCAGTGAGGTTTTTGTTTACACAAGGAGTCTGACAACAGCCAGCGCTCCACACAGAGATTGGATCTCACCATCATACGGTCCATCTGGAATGACATGAAGAAACAGAACAAACTGAGACAGACTAAATCCAGAAGAACTGTGGCAACGTCTCCAAGACACTTGAAGAAACCTACCTGCAAAACTACAGTACTGTGAAAAGTTTTAGACACTTGTGTAAAAATGCTGTAAAGTGAGGATTCATTATTTATCAATTAACTGCAATTAATCAACATTTGGTGTGACTGCGTTTAAAAAACATTTTGTTCTAGGTACACTTGCGCATAGGTTTTCAGGTAGTTTTGCAGGTAGGTTTCTTAAAGCATCTTGGAGATTTTGCGACTGTTCTGTCTCAGTTCATTCTGATTCTTACAATATATATATATATATATATATATCCTCCAGACATGCATGTATCTCCTCTTCTTAGAGCTCCAAGTGTAAGATTTCATTTCAGCCCCTGGGAAATTAGCCAGCAAAGGCTTGAAGAAACCTTGCATATATGTGATGAGGCAGCTCATTAAAGCTGACACAATAGAGCCGGTGTCTTTAGAAACGCCAACATAACATTTAACTGCCTGGGGGTTGACAAGGCCGTGTCCGAAGTGTCTATCCCTGAGATGAGAGGTCAAACCACATTTGATTTCCAGTCTCCAATGTGATTATATATATATATATATATATATATATACACACACACATATTTATGTATATACAACAGTTCTGTTCCTCTAATTTAAGTCACATTTCAAAAGTGCTTTTCATTGCCTGTATCATATATAATATTACACAAGACACTATATTTCATATGATTGTTTAGAAGGTCACATAGAGATTTAGTAGAATAATACCTTCTAAATGAATATCTGAAGAGCCAGAGGACTTGATTCAGACCTTCAAAAATCATGTCCTACTTTACAAAGTTCCAGCTGGCTCCCTTTCACACACAGCAACCAGCAACTCCAGATGGAGCTTGCTATTTAGAAGATCCCAAGGTCTCCAAAGCCCGGTGGAGAGGAATAACGCGAAGAGACCGTCCATACAGGCCTTCCGTCATCATACAGACAGCAGGGGGGAACGGGAATGGTTGTCTGACCTTTCATAGCACATATTCTATTAAGAATGCAGTCTGAGTCACAGCCAATCGAGTCTCTGAAAAACAACAGAGTCTCATATTGGAACAGAATGATGTGTTCCCTTAGTTTCATGCTTGATATTACAGGAAGGTGCACTGAACACCAATATATTTCCTTTAAATACTGAAGATGAAATGGGCAACATAATATCAGAGTATTTACTGCAAAAAAAACACAACGACGGCGAACAAATAGGACTCACAATTACCATATTTGACTATCACAGCAGGGCGTTCGACCCAGACCTCCTGCAGCAAAACAACTGTGGTATCTAACCATAACCAATGCCCTGCATGTGATGAATCAATAATCCATTAAAATATAATATCTCCGTGTAATTGGATTTGGGAGCTTATGGTTTTGCAAAATGTTCTCAGGCTCAAATGTAAATAGGGTCCTGCTATGTCGAAAACCTTTGTCTAAATGTAGACCCTGAGAAACATCATACAGAGAAATGAAAACAGAAACCCTCAGGGATGCTTCCAGCTTGTCTTATGAGGATGTATCAGCAGTGGGCAGAGTCTAGTTTATGAAATCATAGGGGGTAGAGATATCAGCTCCCCTGTTCGCCTCACTATTGTACAGGGGTAAACTTTTGTATTATTACCATATAGATTGGCTGTCTGTCTGTGTCATTTCCATTTTGATGGAGGCTGAGCAGGGATGACATTATAGAGTGTAATATACCATTTCATGATAGGTAGGTGGAGCAAGTGTGGAAAAAGGGGCTTTGGGTGCTGTGATTCATATTTTTGTCAAGAAAGTAAAGGCAGAATAGCTAGCAACTCCACTGAGGAACCTCAAACAACAATATCTGCACTGAAGTGCACATAACAAAAAAAATATAGTTTAAATGAATCAAAGAAATTATATAGGGTCATTTGTCAATGGACATTTCATTTAAAAAAAAAAAAAAAAAAACAGATATTATTTTTCTGTCAAACAAATTTGTAGTGTAAAAGTACTTATCAGATTTAAAATCTTTATTATATTCTTAATTTCTTCATGCACTGATTGTTAGCCTGGTAATACCAAACTCGTAGACAGAAGCGAAATGAAATTGAGCAGAAGTACGAAGTGAGTCTGACGTAGTCAGGCTAGATTATTGTCCAATTATGGCCAAAAACAATAAACAGGCAATATAAAATTTTTATCCTGTTTTTTTCTTCTCTAAAGGTACTAAAAAATATAACAATAAATATTAAAATTAATCATTTTAAGTGCTACTAGCAAATTAAGGCATCACGTCAGAATATTGCAAAATATTGTAATATTCAATTTTGTATGATATAAATGTAAATAAATCTTTTTCATTATTAGAAGCCCCGTTAATTAGCAGTATTTTTATTCAGCAAGGACACATTAAATGAATCAAAAGTGAAAATAAAATATATGTATTTATAAATTTACAAAAGTTATAATATTACCTTATTTTCATCAAAAGCTGTTTTTTTAGATGATCTCCTATTCATCAAAGAATCCTGAAAAAAAAACAGATGAAAATTCAGGTTTGCCACTAAAGAAAAAAAAACTTACATTTTAAAATATATTAAAATAGAAAACAGTAATTGTAAATTGCAATACTATTTCACAGCAGTTTTACTGTATTTTTAATCAAATAAATGCAGCCTTGGTTGATGAGCATTAGGCTCTACTAGGCAATCACTGGCAAAATAAAAGCTCACAAATGTCCATGTGAAACATTCTTTGTTTCTCATCCTTTTTAATTAATCTTTTAAATACCGACTGCTGCTTCTCACTTAATTGATTTAAATCCAGAGAATGAAAACATTGGCCAGCTACAATAAACGCTGGCATGCGGGTGTTACTTTTAAGACTTCAGGGAGTTCAATGATTAACTATTTTCTCTCATCAGGGCAAATGGATCAAATTGTTCAGTTCACTGACAGTTATCGGTTGCACTCGCTCACTCTTCTCAGTTTTGCTAAACCCATTAGGAATAATTGACCATAGCTCTTACAGACGGCTCTAATAAGCCTGTTTTTTCTAGACCCAGAGTTCTTTTGCTTACATTTACTGAGACACAGAGGCTGTATAAAGGCAAAATTAATTTGGGCACTTTTAAGTAATTTTTTTTTTTTAAAGTAAAACTTTCAGACTGAAACCACAAAGGCTCTTGGCTCCATGGCTCATTGAATTCACATATCCTTCAAATTGGCATGCACACAGGGTTCTTACTGCAAGGTACAGCATGGCCATTGTGTCCAGGGACACTCCGCTCTGACTTCAGGCTTTTGAAGCTCTACAGTAATCTGCAGGATTATACAAGCAAGAGCTGAAGGCATCAATCTATAGCATTTTCCATCAGGAAAACCCAAGACATTTCTGTGTGCAAAAAAAAAAAAAAAAAAGGAGGAAAAAAAAAATCTTTTCAAGGTTGCAAACCCTCTTGGTGCACAGAACCAGAGCAAGAGGTAAATTGCCTGTATGCTGAGGCTTTGACTTTTCTCAGGATCTTGAAGTTTGATGGGGAAATATCATTTAGAAGATGATAAACATATTAGTACAATTTTCCTTTGATATTCAGTCTGTTCATCGACTGGAAAGCCTTAATGGCTGTAAAAAGCATTTGCACAATACACAGTGTTTTGTGACCTTAAAGGGGCAGACGATAACCTTGCTGAAGTCCATCACCTGTAAGAATTTGAGCCGGTGTGGTGATGGGAGGCAAACAAAACCACAACTCCTCAGTAAACACTGGAGAAAACCTTCAGAATGAGCAGGCTGAACGGCTGAATGGCCTTTAACTTCATGAACTCCATCTGGTCTGACAGCTGTTCATTTTATTTACTCCTATTACTCATGTTGATCATAAATTTTAAACATGTCCACCAAACATGTGGTGTTTCATCTTTGACATCCAATGATGCACACAGCATGATGTAATAGCACTGGCTTTTCAATTGGAATCACTCCAATTCTCTGTGTTTGTGTATCCCAGGCTGTCAGTCTGTGAAATTAGTGGTGGGCATTTACTGCAGGTTGCAACGTTATGCCAGTAGGTGGCGACAAGTGACTGTCACTAAATGATTAATTCAACGGATTCATTCAAAATGCTGGTTGGTTTAGGAACAATAATTATTTACTCAATCAATTTGTTAAAGAAAAACACTGAATTATTTAAGAACAAAATACCATTGCCTTTGTGTTGAGGCAGGTCTGTTCTTGTTTTGTTTGTTAGTATTTTTTATTGGTGAAGCAAAAACTAATAGTAACTGTCTAAAATGTAACCGTCTTGTGTCTAAAATGTAAATTACACAGTATTAACTCCTTGTTTATTAAGCTGTTGTATTCAAGCAATATTACACTATGGTGCTGCATGAGCAACGACTGCTGTTGCTAGTTCAAAAGTCATGTGAGATGACATAAAGTACATCCACAACACCAATCATTGCTTTAGTAAATTGTATAATTCTGATGTAGGATAACTAGGATACTGTTGTTTAAAGTTGCCATAAAATCAAAACTTACAACTGTTTTATGGAATTTTGAAGTGTTTATTAGTATTAGTTTATTATTATTATTATTATTAGTATTTTAAATGTGGGCCCTCAAAACATTTAAGTCAACATAAAATAAAAACTGACAATTCTTTTTTTTTTTTTTTGGAATATTGCACTGTTTATTATAAATGATTTATCCATACACATCATTTTTAAATTCATGTGCCTTCATAGTCTTTAATCAAGCTAATTCCCCTCCCCTCCCTCTCGCAACCATATATTTCCTCTGATGATTTCTCTGATGATCCCTCCCCTCCAGCAACCTGTCACTCAGATAAGATCACAGCAATTAGCAAACGTCAACAATCCAATCAACGATCCAATCCAATCAAAGTTCCACACTACATTTTTTCACAACTGTTTTACTTGCATATACCTTACAACTGAGAAGAAAGACACATACCTGCTTGTCATAATTATTCAAATAAATTGTTTGCATATTCATACATTTACATTGAATATCTGATTATTTACAAACTACAAAGTATTTTTTTTATATATACAAATAAATCAAATTAAGTCTACAGTTGTTGTCCTTTGAGTGTGTTCACCTGCATTGCTCGTAAGCACTGGAAACATCTTGAGAGACCTGCAAGGGATCAGTACACAATCCCTCTACTTGAGATGATTACAGAGGCAGGTAATAAAGCCCGGCCATTAGAGAGGATGCTCTGTTTACTCTGTGCAAATCAATTACCCACCATTTATTTGCTGCTAGGATTGCTGTGTAAATCCCTTCACAAGTTACACAAAGAATTGTCACCCCCGTGATCGGTTAGGCACACCTATGGGTTGCTTACTTACTGTCATCGTTCTCTTTACTTTCCCATTCTGTTGATTGGAGGCTGGTGAACAAATGATATTTCTTGCAAACTGTCGCTTGCAATTTATCAAAGAAATTGAGGTCTGTCGGCTCATACGCTGAATATGCGGTAGTTGTGAAGCCCAAGGTGAGGGAGCTTGTTGTGCAGGAGCTTGTTGTGCAGGTGATGCCTAACCTGAATGTGTCAGATTGCACATCTGTTCTTACTAATTAGAACCTGAAGTTATGACTGCATACCTATTTACAATTCTGCAGTCTGCCTTTCACAGCAGACCTTGAATTTTTCTTATCTTGGTGTGTAAATGTATTGCCTGAGGGTGATTCTATAGACGAGGCTCTTTGGATGTGTTGAAAAAGGACTATCTATTTAGACAGCAACTTGTAGGGACTGTGCATTTACAAGTGACTGAATTCACATAAAGTTAAACTTTTTCACATTTATGTAAATTCACACTCTTTTGGAGCTGTACTGTAATCTGCACAATTCAATTCATCATTTGGATGATGAATTGATCAATTTGTCTGCAGTATTGCTGATTCAGACGCTCCAGTTTATGGTACATGGTCCAACAAGTTGATTTATAAGTTAAACGACAAGAATCTAATGTACTATATTTATTTGCTAATGTTGCACACTTGAAATTAATCACGCCACAGCAACTGGCTGTTTGTGTGAAACTTTTGACAAAGACCTTGGCTCATTATAATGTTTGTGCTTTATAATGTGTGTATAATTTTTTTTTTCTTTCCAGCAGTATATTGCACTACTAAAAACTACTTCTGTTGTCTGCACTGTTGATAAACAGCATTTCAAATTAAAATTAATTCCAGCCTGTTTAAAAATGATATACAATCATTTTAAATCCTTACTGAAAACTTGCCTAAGTTAGCTACAGTATCTAAATATTAATAATATCATTTTAAATACTAATAAAATAAATTATGAAATATTTATGTAGGAAAATATAAATGGAAAAAAATATGGAATTATGTGGATTTAATTTTTTTTTTATATATTATTAATATTTATTTAACTAATATTCAGTAAATAATAATATCATAATATTAAATATTAATAAAATAATTTACCTAATATTTTGAGTAGAAAAATATTGAAATATGGGGATTTAAAAATATTACCTACCTACCTGCCTGTCTGTCTGTCTATCTATCTATTAATGGAATGAATTTAATATTTTAAGTATGGAAACATTAATAGAAAAATATGAAAACATCTATTTGTGTTCTTTGGGCATTACACCTTTTATTTGTGCTGTACTGCTTTCATTCAGTCCCCTCCTCCACTGCGGTTGCTGTAGCAGTGGGTTGCCAGCTAATGCAGAATATAGTTGCATACATTACCTGGTAGGTATCACCAGCACACCTCACATTTAACTAAACACAAACCCTGATAGTTGTACCGCATACAAGTCACGTCATGACCGTCTCTGCCTACACCAGAGCAAAACATACATGCATCTGTTCCTAACAGCGTCTTCCCTCCTCTGTGAGATGCTCAACAGATTTAGATGATGCATAGAGAAGAGGATGAAAAATGATGTTACTGGTAACTGCCTGAGGGAGGTAGAGCTTATCGGACTGAATCAGGAGGAGCAGTGGTTAGTGGCCTTCATTCGAGCGTGGAGTGGTGGAGGCAGATAAAGCGTGACGGCCTCTACTCTTCCAGATTATCTTCACAGTGAGAAGAACTCCTCAACTACCCACTATCACACAGGGAACCCTTTATCTCCTTTAAGTCATTTATTTTGGAGATGAAATCTAAGCATCTGGCAGTACCAACACCGTGTAAGTGTGAGAAGAGTTGAAAGAGACAGAGGAGGGCAGAATTAATGCATGGAAGTCAATAGGTTTTTTTTTTTTTTTTTTTTTTTGCAGGTGCTGTGTCTGGATGGAGTGAGAAAACAAAGATGATACATTGCAGCACATGCAAACAAATTTTTTGAGCTTGATTAATTTAGGCATAACAGAGCATCTGGTATTTACATCTATTCTGAGCTGACATATGTACTGTGTATGTGTGTGTGTGTGTGTGTGTGTATATTTGAATCCCCCCCCCCACTTAAATAGTAAGTGATGCTTATAGTCACAAAATCAGAGACTCTCCCCTGCTAATAAACAAACAAACAACCCCCCCTCCAAAAAAAAAAACTAACAAAAAACAAAAACAAAAAAAAAAACACAATCGACATCTCGTCTGACCATTGGTTCTTAGATCACCTGAAATAGATGTTACTATCAGATGTAAACAAGATCTAAGTCCAACAATGCATCAGGAAGACTAGAAAGGTCAAGATGCTGTCTTATGATGATTTGGTGTATCTATATCAAATCCATGTGATGAGATGTGGTTTGTGTGTGTGTGTTGGTGTGTGTTCCCTCTTTAAAGGCAATAACTGTTTAAATATGTTCATATCATATCTGCTGCATGAAACACTTCTAAAACAGAACTAATACGGCAGTCCCATTAGCCTTCAGATAGTTTAGCTAGTTTTCAAAGGCTTCTTTGTGAAAATGGCTTTGTCATCCTCAACAGCATGATTTCACCAAGCAGACTGCAAGTGATCCGCTTCAACATTTGAATATTGTTTGCATGAGCAGGCTAGTCAAAACACAAAGCAAATCATCTCAGCCAGAATTAGAGTTTCAGACAAGCTTCATTCATGCCTTCAAAGCACTACAGACTCCATGGTGAGAGAACCTAAACGGTTTCTAATGGCGTGTTGAAAACGGTAATATTGAGCACAAATGCATTTAAAGGGGCCCCTGTTGTACGATGCAAGAACAATATAAGGTCCGTTCAAAGCTTAAGCGGCACCGCTACATTTGTGCTATATCATTCTGTAAAGAAAGCAGCGGCAGAACGCACCAGCGACAAAGGCAAAGGCGTTTTAATGACAGGTGGGCAGAAATCCCAGCGTGGGAGTTTAGTTTAGCGTGTGAAGGAGGGTTCGTGCAGCTCCGGGCTCTGAAGCTTATTCTGCAAAGGCCGCTGTTCCCCTACCCAATTTAGCTGGCTCGCCTGTCAGAACGCTTTAAATAAACAGCTCCGACAGCTCCCACGGAAATAACCCTGATGTCCTGCCAGACTATTGTGCTTCTGCGCACTCCCTTTTTACTTCCCAAAGGACACAATTTGTGTTCTGCGCATTATAAGTGTGTACGTGTGTATGAGGAAGTGAAGCAGTCGATTTATAGGGTCGCGCTATCAACACGATCTCCTTTCACAAATGGAACAGATCTCATAAGTGCTGCTGCAGCAAGGGCTTGTGGGAACACGGAATGTTATTGCGGTCACATTGTACGTTTCTCAGAGTGACTGAGGAAAACAAACAGATATTGATCTGAAAAGCGAAGGTGCGCTGCGTGTGAGTGACACAGAGAGGCTTCTGTTACGAGACAGATCGAGGGTGCGTTGGGATATTGTCTGAAGCTCCTAGAGCTCAGGAGGAGGTTGATCCGAGTGTAATCTAGAGGGTTAGTTAAGGGGATTTATTCTGTGCATTTAATTTGCATGAATTAACAATTATATGACTTAAGTATCTTATAAAATATACACCATATGCATGCTCATAAATATATGTATTGTATATATATATATATATATATATATATATATATATATAAATCAGATTTTACTCTCATTTTCCACTTGAGATGCACCATGCATCAGAAGTTCAGTTATATGAATCTAATATTATACTTGTTTTCAAGTTATATATATTAAATAAATTAATAATTTTTGTTCATTTTGTTTTCATACCATTGGCAAATTATTTGTCCTGTTCCTAACCATAAAAAAAATACTATTTGAATAAAATGAAATTGAAATTCTGGTTTAAGTATTATAAATTTAAATAAAAAAAAATTGTGTAATATATCAACAAATCTTATATTTAAAGACAAGCGCTGTATAAAATGTCTATTTCAGAGCAAAAAAACACATTACCTTGTTGGTCTTTTTAAAATTCCCGATGAAAACTACAACCCAAATCCTGTTAATGCGCTTTGGGTTGAGTTTATTTTTAATCCTCCGTTTCTCCAGTCTGCAAGGGGAATCTTGCTGATACCTTTCCTTTTTCCATCAGTCATAAACTCTGGGACTCAAAACATTGAGATTTAAAGTTTCTATCGAAACTTTTAATACATACGCTCTCATTGTGAAATGAGATAAGACAGGCAGGATGCTGAGATTTGAAGTTTTTCTAGCTTCTGTTTACCCACTGGGATCATTTTTGTACATTTTAGTCAAAGGCTCCAGATAAAGGCCTTTTGCTGATAAGCGGTCTCTTTTTATTTGACCAGTTTAGACTGTTTGTTGTCTAATTTATATTCCTGATGATGCTTTTTGCTGCTGCTTTGTGATTAAATTCTGTTGGCAGTGAATCCACAGATGCAAAACAAAGTCAAGCCTGCTTCTATAATCAGCGTGAGTTAATAAACTACCCTCATATACTCTGTGCACATGCAAACATCCATATGGTACAGCACAATCCTATAACAAACAGCTATAGCGATTACTGGCACAGGATCAAAATCTGACCATACTGACTATAACACAAAAGAAATACACAAAGAATAAATAAAGGTGCTGAACACAGACGTGCAAGCTCTCCAAGAGATTTAAGGCAACCAAATGACCCATTAAACAGCTACACCGTATGATTATTCCACACAACAGCTGAGATAACAGCTGACATATCAATGCGTTTGTCTTTTATACTGCATTTTAGGCAGTAAAACATGCCCTTCAATGTATGTGAAAGAGTGCATCATCATGATCAGCCATTTTACTGGAGAATCTCAAAGCACTGCCAGCAACACGGCACAAACAAGGCATGATTTAAAAGACAGCCGATCTGAAGGTGTCGGAGTAGAGCTCTTGAGAGCACAAAGATAAGGTGAAAGCTCCACGTGATAACAGTCTTCATTAGAATATATCTATGCAACTCATATCAAGACTCTGGATGAAAGTAACTGCTCTTCTCTGATAATATTGCATAGACACCTCAAGGTTGCTGATATAGCAGAGGTGCCGGAATATGTTTTGAAGAAGGAAGAAGTTTGCAAAGTACAGCAGTGGTTGGGACATTATGACATGGCAGTGGCTTACCTCATGAATATTAACTCATGCTGATGTTGCAGTGACTGAGCAATCACTTAATATGGCTCATTAATATTCATGAGCCATCATATGACTGGTAGATACTCACCCTGCAGATACACTTGTGCTGGTCTTGCATATGTTATTCTGTAATATCAGACCAACTTTACAAGTTTTTACTGGTTTGATAGATGTTTGTGAGCACACTAACATCTCCAAGCTGTGGATTTGCTCATTTTATATCAAATTATGGTCATAAATAAAACATAAAATAAAAAGTTAATCCAATTAACACACAATTAACCAATTCACAATTTAAGTGCATTTTGATGCCAGAGTCTGTCAGAGTCCGTATTTTCTTCTTTTTTAGAGCAATACAGGGCATTTTACCTGTTGGTAACATCAAGTGCTAATACTATAGTGAATTATTGTCCATACCAGAAATGCACTTTAAATGCTAGTCAACAGAAGCGCATTATTTTAATATTTGCCTTATAAGTTCAATTGAGTGGGCTAAAAGTTGACCCTGGCCCCTGTGCCTCTGGCAGACAGCACTAACTGAGATTGCTACATCATTTACTGACATAAGCTTTGAGTGCTGTTCATCTGAAGCCAGATAGTCCGGAGTAAAAGCAACCTCTTGAGTAGCAGATAACACATTTCATTGACAATGCATCACTAAAAGCAGAGGTTTCGGGTCAGACTCATTTGCTGGTGCAACTTTGGCATTTACCTGCGGACTCTTCATGCCCGTCTGCTCTTTATCTAATGCAATTCTTAGCTGGACTAATCTCCTCAAAAACCGCTCAAGTGTCCTTGCTCCCTCCGACTTAGTCTTGCTGATTCCTCCAGAGATGATGGTGATCTGTCTTTCTGAGCGGAAGAGAAGGAAGAAGAAAGTTGGTATAACATTAAAACTTAAAAGCCTAGACTGCCAGGCATGTAACCTCATAAATGACTGAATTCAAAGTTAACTGTGCTGTACTCTAAGAAGCATGAAAAACAAATAGCAGCACACAGATATAATGTAAAATAAACAATTTAATTAGATTTAACTTTAAATTTCACAATTGTTTTCAGTAAAACTGGGTTGCCAAGTCATTTAGCGTTTCCTGCAGAATTGAGTTCCTTTTAAACTGTTAATGCAGGCTGATTTTTCCCCATGGGTTAATGATTTGACATATGCATAAATTATATTTGACTGAAAAGCTAGTATTGAAATATTTACTCTACCCAATTTATATTATAAGAATGTTAAAGGAACACTCCACTTTTTTTGGAAATAGGCTCATTCTCCAACTCCCCCAGAGTTAATAAGTTGAGTTTTACCGTTTTTGAATCCATTCAGCCGATCTCCGGGTCTGGCGAGAGCACTTTTAGCATAGCTTAGCATAGATCATTGAATCCAATTAGACCAGTAGCATCGCGTTCAAAAACGATCAAAGAGTTTCGATATTTGTCCTATTTAAAACTATTACGCCGGAATGAGAGTAGTTCCTAATCATATCAGCCTAGAAAATCGCAACTTTTCATTTTCCGCCGATCTTAGTACACGATATAACTACAGAAGAGTCAAGTTTTAAATAGGACAAATATCGAAACTCTTTGGTCATTTTTGAATGCGATGCTACTGGTCTAATTGGATTCAATGATCTATGCTAAGCTATGCTAAAAGTGCTCTCGCCAGATCCGGAGATCGGCTGAATGGATTCAAAAACGGTAAAACTCAACTTATTAACTCTGGGGGAGTTGGAGAATGAGCCTATTTCCAAAAAAAGTGGAGTGTTCCTTTAAAACTGCACAAGATGATGATACAGGGTAAAGATTATTTTACGTTTTTATAAAAAGAGATTGTGTTTATTATTACTACTATATAGAAATAATCAATGTGAAATTGTGTCTATGCATAACACTGACTGTAAATATTTTAGATATGAGAGTGGCATATTTTGAGTTGGACTAGTTTGTAAACTAGTTTAATTGGGGATTGTTCTAGTTTTGACTGGGCAATAACTGGTTTTGTTGCATTCTAATAAGCATTATACATTTGTTATATAGTTGCTATACATGTTGATGTAGCATCAGAACGAGTCAGACAAAACTAAGATTCGATCAGAACATCGAAACATGAGGAGCCGAAATTCTAGGAGAGGCCCCTAGAAAACAGGACAACGTCATAAAGATTCCTATCTCCGACTTCTGGAGCAAGCCTAACCAACAAGCCTCTTTAACAGAACAGCTCGCAACATTAAGACAAAAGAACACTTATTGATAAGTCCAACGCAGGAAGGAGGTCGTCAAATTTGGGGTAAATAATCAAGATTAATGGTCAAAGGGATGGCCATCACATGTGTTCCACGAGAGAAATCACAAGCTTCTTTAGATTGACTTTTCCCCCACACATAGAAGACAAAGAACCAGACTGAAATTCCTCTGTCCAAAGAACATTTCTTTTGGTCCCCACAGAACTACACAGAGACTTTCTTTTTCATATGCATATAAAATCATCCTAAAAGGACCTTTTCTAGGCATAACACTATATTATGTATGTAACCACACATTAGACTATCATGTTTTAAGCACATATTATGTATGTCTTTCTAATAACTATTGAATGACTTTAAGGTTAGTCGTGTTTGGTATGTATGAGTTTGACATTTCTAGCTTGAAACGTTTCTTTCAATTAATTCTGTGTCAAATGTATCATATTCTGGTTATAGAAATCACATCCAAAAGTATACTTTGCAAGAGTGTGTAAAATTCGGACCATGTGACTGATAACATGCTGATTTATGATGGAAGGAACAACCCTAGCTAAGATAATAGCCTATCTAATTGGTCAAGACACCAAATGGGATGTGTCCCAAAAGCCGAGTTTAAAAACTCAGGACACCATCAAATCTTTCTCTTTCGCCCCTCTCTCGTCCCTTCTTCTCGCCACCGCGTTTTGATGTTGTTTTAGCGCTCTTTGAGCGTGCTCTGGCCTACAGGCCAGTTGCTACTTAACACCACGATGAGAAGAAAAACCACCTAGTCTCGTTACTCATTTTATTCTTTTACTTTAGTTTCTTTTCTTTCCGTTGAGTCTCGTGTTCAAAAGTTAAGTTTGCCGCAAAGTCCAGCTCCGACTGCACCCGCCTCAAACTTCAACCAGCAACGGACTCCAAGACCATCCTCAGCCAACGGCCCAACCATTGGCTTCCCAAGACATCACTTTCAAAGACTACTGAACTTCCAGCCAATCACCAACTCGGGAAAACCCCTTTCCTGCAAGGACAATGACAGAAGGGAATCCCTGTAACACAAGGCAAAGCAAGTACAAACTCCAGATTCTGGCTGAACTGGTGCATTTAATATAAATTTTAGCCTCATTGAGAAAGTCAATGCGAGGGTTAATTAAGTGATTGATGGTTGTTCAGGTCTATGCAATAGCACATATTGCTATAAACTTGGGATTTCACATTCTCATTCTCTAAATTATATTAATAGTGTTTTCACTATATTTTGGATTTGAATATCCAGTGCAGAAGTAATGTTATACAGCTCATTCAGTGAATCCCTGACGACTCAGTGATCAGCCGCAAAACAGTGATGCTGTTCAAATTCCCTATAAAATAATGAATGATTCCTTTTGAGCTAAATTAAATTATATTTATGTATCAAACCCTACATTGATATATATATATATATATATATATATATATATATATATATATATGAAACAAAAAAATCTTTATGCACCACAATTAACTATTTATCACTGTTAGTGTTACTTTTTTTTACAGATAGTTTTCAGAATAATAATAAAAAATACATTGAAGTCACAAACACAAGTTCTTGTTCTTGTAGCTGTTTCTTACTTTTTATTGATATATTTTGTGAAATATTTGGCTCCAGATATTCTTTATTCTACTCAGCGCAGAGTTTGTAGAATATGTCAGGAAAATAGAAGACAAAAACAGAAATGAACACATCTGCCACAGGCTGAGCAGCAGAGCCAAGATGACAAAGTTTTGCATGCTATTGAGACTTTGACATGTAGATTGTACCTTATTAATAGTATTCATATTAAATATATATCCTAAAGAGGTCATACAACATTTCCAGATGAATCATCACCATTAAAATCATATGTAAATCACAACTATAATATAATCAAGTCATTTATGCCTCATCTCGCTCCCTGAGGTTCTCATTGACGCCTTCATTCCTATGTTGGTCTTGTGAAAATGTCATCAAAAAGGGCCTGAGGCATGCCTAATTACTTCACACAACACACATACAGCTGATAATACTGATGTCACAATTTTGACAGCTCAAGTACACCCTATGTGGGACGAAGAAGATGACATGGTTTCAGGTTAGCATATTTATGCGTTTTCCCAAAGCCATACATTAGGATTCATCTGACAG
The DNA here is from genome assembly GCA_036784905.1 of Acrossocheilus fasciatus. NCBI lineage: Eukaryota > Metazoa > Chordata > Actinopteri > Cypriniformes > Cyprinidae > Acrossocheilus > Acrossocheilus fasciatus. Next base: position 20,342,707 of record CM071957.1, on the reverse strand, counting down.
GTATGTTTGCATGTTGCGTTTGAAATGCTATGCATGCGTGATAAAGGCCATGTTCATAACCTTGTGTTTTCATCATATTCTGTTGCCATGGTGAGTCTATCGATTGGAGCAGGGCTTTGTTGCTGAATGCTGAGAGGTGTCATTTAAGCCAATAATGTGAAGGACTGTCAGTCTGCAATAACAAAGAGATTGTGGGGCTTTATTGGTGTTTTGCTGTCTTCTGAACATCTATATCCAAATGAAAGACTAAGCTACAGCCCTGGCGGCTGGCGTAGACGCTTTTCCATCTGTAAGAAAAAGCTGAATGGATCCTCAACATTATTGGCTGTTATCAAGCTCATCCTATCATTTATTGATACACAGCGTTTTTCTGTACCATGGAGCTGCCCATACACAAAATTAAATTTCCATATATAAAATATGTTTTAATATGAAGTAAAAACACAAATGGAACCTATTAAACTGGAACAATTTCATATATTAACATCTACTACATTTAGGCGTGTGGATTTTGGATGTCATATACATTTATATCGATCCTAAAATCTATGTTGATATTTTATAAGAAACTGTAAAATATATTTTAAAAATGTATTACAAAAAAATAATAAAAAAAATGTTATAAACTTAAATAGCTTAAATATCTTCATTTACCTAGAGAATACACAAATGCTATCGATAACAAATGACAATATAACTCTAGATATTTCCAAATGAGCGCTATTGTTACGTCCTCTGTCGTGTGTGTCATGTGTTCCCGCCTCTTGTGTCCATATTTGGTCTTGTTCCTATCCTTGTTAAGTGTGATTATTAGTTAAGTCTTGTCCAGCCGTGTTTCGTATAATTATCAGTTATTGTCATGTGTATTTATTTCCTGCCTGTTTAGTTAGCTTTCGTCTGGTCTACTCGTTATTCCCCGGTGTTCCTGTCTGTCTCAGCATTGCCTTGTCTTGCCCTGCCTTGATGTCCTGATTAAAGACTATTATTTTTGAAGTTTATCCTCGTGTCCGTGTTCCTCGTTCCTCCCTGCTGTGTGCACCATAACAGCTATAGTCACAGAAAAACATAAAATGTGTTTTAATCGACCTAAAATACTTCAACAGAAAAATATCTCTACCTATTGTTTTATAATAAAAGTCAAATCAATTGCACAACTACAATGAAGGCCATACAAGAACAGAAAGCCCTGTACTAGCCGCACATCGCGATCTGATAATTCGTTTTGAGTTCAAATGAATCTCAGGGGAAAATAAATGTTACAAAATGTAACAAGATTATTTGGAGGCCAGCGTTGAATTTTCTTCTAAATATCATCTAGACCATTAGAGATGTCTTCTTCCCCCGCAGACCAAAGAAATGGTATGCGCTTCAGCGAACGCTCCGGCCTGAACCCTGCAGAGCTGTGGGGAGGAACTTCTCTAATTCATTCAACTCCATTAGCGGCTCATCTCATTTATCCTGGTGACTGGTCCTGCTACGGCGGAGCACAAAGTCATCTCTCCATTTATTTCCATTAAAGTGCACTGAAGGATGAGATGCATGTTCATAGAAGGTAAATGTGTTTACAAAATGGGAAATGTACGTATTTCAATTCCACAAGTGCAGCTTTAGAACCACAGTACCAAAAGTTTGGGAATAAAATAGTGTTCATGTTGCATAAAATTAAAAAATAACATAAATATACCACATGCTCTGAACTGAACTTTATACTTTAATAATCATTTAGCTAGTTTTACTATGCCACTATGCAACCAGGCATAGCTAATTAGAATATAAATCCATGAACTAGGCCAGCGCATATCTCATTATGAACAAACGTTTCATTGCTTTTTTTTATTTATTCCATCGTTTGAAGTGCTGATTACATTAATGCCATCTACAGTATGACTGATTTCGATTTAGTCCTGGCAATGTTTTATAATGAAGAAAATATACAACTCTAAAATCAGAGGTGAGCACAACCATAACAATATATTTGAGTAATAGGCCCATTGCATCAACCTGCTTATGAAGCCTTTGTTATGTCAAGGATTATAAACGTGTTTAGCACAGACGGCAAAGATAAACCCAGAGGAAGCCATTTCCTCATATTCACTCATATTTGTTTTTGGGTTATTTTATGGCGCACGCCCAAATAAACTGGGGAATGTTCAAAGGCAAAGTTGAGAGAAATAATGCTTAATCTATTAGCCCAATGTTTTAATAAAGATTTACTATTTAAAAAATTGAATATTATGTGCAGTCAAAGGCAAAAGAGAATTAAACAATTTAAGGCTTAATGGGAATTTAATATCTTTTAACTTTAATGCTTCTCTGGTTAGATGAGTCCTTAATAAATGCAAAAATATATATATCCATAGCTTTTTTTTTCATGATTGTACACTATTATAGCTTGCCATAAGCAGCCATTCCCAATTGAATAACATGAACAAAAGCATTTACTCTAAAAGGTTTTTGGCCTAATTAGTAGGTGGTCTAATATAAATATGTGAAAAAGTTTGGCAACCCCTGGTCTAAAACGACATTTTTCTTTTAGCTCCTTTTCAAAATATGTCATCTAAATAATATATAAAACTAGCATTCATTTCAGAAAGAACAAAAATTCCTAGAGCTGCTTGGCTTATTTTGATGGACAGTTGGTCATTTATACTTCAAAAGGCAATTTGCTGTGAAAATAACTTGAGGCAATTTCAACCGAACCCTGACAGAAATTTAATCTGTGCTGTCATTGTTCTCTAATAAATCAATGAAAAGTGAAAAACTTGTATAAATGCACTAAAGACTCATTACACAATTGGAAGCATTTTATGTGTATAAAGACTTTTTCCAAACTTGCCATAATTAAAGAATATTTTCTTTGTGAACCAATTAAGACATTCCCTTGTAAATATGTTCCTGTCAGTATAGATATGAGAGATGCTGAGGGTTGAACACTGGGGTTGGTTATTATCTGTAAACAAGAAGCAATTATTTTGCCTCTGCTGTGAAGAAGTGACTTGGCCTTATGTTGGCCTGTGTCACAAGACGTCGAATACAAAGTAAATTCATTTCTGTGTGTCAGCACACAAAAAACCAGATGTAGCGGCAGACTTGGACAATCCTTAGTGATTAGCATGAAAAAAGCAATTATTTGTGGATTAGAATTCTCCATTTTACAGTGCTGAAATTAATTAGCGACTGCACACCTCTGTTCATCTGTATGCACAAACAGCTGTGAGCTCATATTGGTAATAAGAATCTGAACTACAAAAGAAATACGCGTCACCCCCCTCCATCTATCTTTCTCTGCACCTGTCTGTTATTTCTGTTCCCCATCATTGTCAACAATAAGGCCACCGTCACCCTCACAATCACTGTCAATGTCATCGCCAATGTCAGTGGCACTCATCATTGTATGTCTGTTTATTTTCAACACACTTTGTTTGCTAGTTTAAAAAAAAAAAAAACATGTTTACTACAGGGCCGTATTGCCAGACAGTTTCAGTATTTTCATGCTTAAACAACCACATACAGCCTCTTTGTCCACAATCCACCGGCAGTAACAAGGACAGCTGCCTGACTGCTTCACTTCACAGATATTTCAATGTGTTTTTTCAGGTTTCTGATGATCACAGTAAACAAACAAGCAAACAAACAAATATAATTATAATATCTAATTAAACAGCATAGTAGAGACAAAAAAAAAATACTGTATTACTATAAAAATGATTATTGGAGAATATTTTAGAAAAAAAAACCACTTCGGTCTTTCTATTATAAAAATCTAATGATTAATTTAATCCATTACTTGCCAATTCTTTGTAATATTATTATTAAACATTTTAATTAACTAGTATTGAGTGAAAATTGTTTTTATATCAATTTTTTTAGTGTATGTATCTAGTGTAGATCTATGTATGTAATAACTGAACAGTTATCGATCCATGTTTTCATTTACCAGTATCTGTCAATAGTGGATATATATCAGCTGGATATATTTAATATGTTTAGATCACCTTTAATGTCATCTAATGCTCACTTAATGTTAAAATCTTTAACAACACTAATATATTAATAACACCCCACATGATAAATACTATAATATATTTTTGAACCATACTATAGTAAAGTGTATTATACTGTATATATTATAGTATTTACAACACTTTGTTAATGAATGCTATACAGCATATCGTGAACTGATAAACTGTAATAAATACTGTAGTATAATTTAGTTTTAATACAGTAAACTGTAGTGTATTGTAGAATAATATACTCTATAGTTGTAGAAAACTTTTCAGTATTGGGTAAAGTAATTTGTTTATATTGCTATAGTTGTTATATTACCACAACTATAGAATTACCACAACAAATTAAAGGTGGGGTATGTATTTCTTCAAAAACGCTGTAGAAAACTTGTAGCCAATCAGCACTCATCATCAGTGCACATGACAGACATTATCCGAGCCGAGCGGCGACAGAAAGATAGAGATGGCGGATAAAAAACAAAAGAGGAAAACATCTGCGGAACAAAGGAATTATAAGGATTATGATCGTCGACACTGGATGCCGCGACACGACACGCTGGCGTCCGGTGTAGACACGGTGTAACGATAAGGCAAGAAGTAGGACCCGTGTAAATATCGGATCAGCTTTCCAGCACTGGAGAAAACTCAAGGAGCGGGAAGGCCTGCGATCGAACGCCGAGGTTGCTTTGTTTCTTCTCAATAGGTGAGTAACATTGGTTTAGCTTTGTTTCACAGAACTAATCGTTGCCGTACGTATGTGTGGGGCGGAGCTATCAAAATAGGGACGAGACCCTTTTGGGGTAGGGGCGTGTTTGTTTTGGTGATTTCAAATGTCAACTATGGCTACCAGAAATTACGTACCCCACCTTTAATTCAAGTACTTTACTATAGCATGGTTCAAAAACACTATAGTATTTTTTGTAATTCTAAGCAAATCTCAAAATTCAATTTGATTTTTCACTTTATTGTCAGACTAATTGTTTTCCATTTTTTCATACTGTGCATTATAATGCCTAAATTCACTTATAGCATTTAATGGTTTATTTTTTTTATTTTTTTTTACTTTAAGGCAGCAAAATACTAGAATTTTAAAATCATTCATGAAATGAAAATAATTACTAACTTCAGTATCGGCCAGAATTTTATGCGAGTATGGTAAGTAAGCTATTATACCAGTCCAAATCCACGAAGACAGTTTAGCAATTACCTGCCATTAATTAAATAATTATTAAATAATTACCACCAGCTGGCACCAAACATTAATATTTACATGTTGTTACAAAGCTGTACCAGCCAGCTAGCAATAAAAATTGTAAATAAACCATCACGGCCATTCACCCCATGAATATTTAAACATTATTTATATAGCATATGGTCATTACTCATTTCCTTGTCTTAAACATCTTGAGACTTGGCTCAACTCTTTTTCATCTTGACGTGAATCTTGACTCAGGAGACAGGACAGGATGGAACAGAACACAGCAGGAACTCCAGAGAATAATGACACTCATTAATAGCGAGTTGGAGAAGACTGATGGCAATGTTTTGAAATGCGACGCAGTTGAAAGTCACTCAGAGCTGTCTCTTTCCGAAGGTTTGTGTCAACTCTGAGGGCGCTTCCAAAGACGTATGCCTTCAGCTCAAAACCATTAGCACTTCCTGTTGTTTGTCTGTATCTGACCTGTATTAAGATTTTATAGTTTTGTATGCCAAATAATGAATTATTTACCATATTCCTCCATCATGTTTTACGGTAGACAGATGAAAATCTGTGAAAATCCCTTTTTACTATATATTTTTCGGGATGCAGGCAGGTTCCTCATCAGATAAACAAGCAGTGCAAACAGCAACTGTGGGCTTTTTATCATCAGACTGAAATGAGACAGTCTACTAGTCATTAGCAAGGTAATTTCCTATGAAACTGTGAAAATGTATCCAAGACTGTGATAGCATAATAGTATGACTAAAACTCTTCCGGATTCTTATGTGCACACAAATGAAAAACAATATTATACATAGCTTATGTGGTCTCTACTCTCATCTGTCTCTTTCTCTCTCTCGATTCATAATTCAAAGAACCTTATTAGCATAATAAACAGGGCTTTGCCATGCCAAAGCACTGATACGCATAACACGATACAGAATAGTACAAATACATATAGGTATCAGTCTCTCTGCCTGTTTGTTTCCCTATACAGTCTCTTAAGAAATAAGACCGTTGGGATGGTTTGTGTCGAGGACTCTGGGATCAGATACCTGTGAATTAGAGGGCAGGAGTGTGCTGGTAGTGAGGGGGTGGGTCGGGAGAAGCTGTCAGCAGCCGGATGATACATCGTTACAGAAATCTGTAAAATGTACATCAGGTACGACTGGGTGTGTGGTGCAAGGGTACCTGGCATGATCTGCTCTGACAGAGTCAGCTAGGTGTATGATCCTGCTCCAGGCTAACAACAGCACAAATAAAGCACAGCTCATGTTTTGGAAAAACATTTCAGTGATTTACAGCTATTACTGCAGGGTTTTTATACTTTAATGAAGGGTTTTCAACATTGTTGATACCAAGGACCCTCGAATATGATCCCATTGCTGATGAAACAGCACAAAACACTTTTTAATGTGAGCAAAGTGCAAATCAATGCAAGTTACCTCACGGTTGCAACATACTGTAGTCTCATAAAAAAAACTCCTAAAACGTTCATATACATACAATTCACTGCAGTTTCCAGCTGTAATGAACAGTAGTTGCACTAGATTTTTTTTTGCTTTTTCACACAAATTATGATTACAGTGGCTGTTTAATGATTAATACTACTTCACACAGTTTCACAATACATGCCATGACTTCAAAACATTTTTCCACAGTGCATGATATGTAATACATTTTGATATTACCGTCACATGACCAGCTCCACTTGTATGGCTTTTCTGATGTAGTAAACTTGCTCAGTTGCTTAATCAGGTATGAGTCCCATGACTTATCAAGTCACAACACTCAAAAGACCTCAAAGACTAGTAGAAGATAAAATGGCATGGTTGTTCCAGTAAATGTGTTTTTATCTCACGTTTGCTTTTGTTAACATTATCAGTAAAGTTTAGGCTAGGGTCACTGGACATTTCTCTTTGAACATGCCAAAAAAAACCTGTAAGAAGCATCAAAATATTTTTCAGAAATGTCATCAGACACGTTTTATCAATGTTATTAAATGAGTCTGGGTAGATATCTTATCTGTGTTTGGTGTTGATGTGCCAAATCCTTTGATGTTATGTTCAAATGCATTTAGACCACTCTGAAATTACCTGTCAACTTATTTCATCAACTAATTGCTGTTTGCTGGCCCTAAAATGTTAATGTTTACATGTTGTTAAAAACTGTGCTAGCTAGCTAGGGAAAAAAATATTTACAAATAAACTATGACAGTCATTTACTCCATGAACATTATTTATGTAGCATATGGTCATTACTCATCTTAAACAACTTGAGACTTGGCTCAAATCTTTTTCATCTTTCTGTGAAATGTGACTTAAAAACACCAGAGAAGTTTGTAAATGGCACTCACTAACTGTGGGTTGATGAAGACTGATGGTTGTGTGTCAAATGCGATGAAATGCAACAGTGATGAAAGTCAATCAGAGATGTCTGATGTCTGTGTCTGTGCTTCTCAAGGAAGGATTTGTGGCAATATTTTACTCTCATGCAGGAGTTTTCAAACTTTTTTGAACTCCTAAATATGATGATTTTACTGTGAGGAACCCCCTTCCTAAAATAAAGGCATTTATACAGAAAGAATGAATGAATGATATCATAAAGACAATATGTGCTTGATGATTTGGTTTTACACTGTCATTGTATTAAGGCCATCTTTTACAAACCAAAAATATTTGTACACATTTTTATTGACAACCTATCAGTTTTATTGTTAAATATAAGATATTGTTAGATATATAATCCTGAAGATAAACATTTTCAGTTTTAAATATGCAGAGCCCTTTTCAAAATCATTTTGTCAGTCCGTTTTTTAACCCACAGACTTCCTAGCACCCCCTTGTGGTCCCCTAGGCTCCCAATTTGACTTTTGGATGGCATAGGGTTGGTATTGCAAGCACTGATATTTTGTATTGCATCGAGATAAATGAAAAAAAAATGTTGAAGGATAAAAAGTAATAATACAATATTTAGATACATTGATATTTGCATTGGCACACATTTGAACTCCACTAATATTAATATAAGCTGAAAATATATGGATTTTTTATTCTAAACACATAAAGTGAAGACAATTCATTAGCATTCATTCAATCATCAAATCACCCCAGAGAATTTACAACCTACCACATTCGGTCTTTTTTATCAGACATGCTTCTTATCAGTAATAACTGTAAGCAATTTAGCACTAGCAGTGCAACCGAACGTGACAGGTAGTTTGAATGAGATTAGTGGAGAAAAGGAAGTATTTCTTGGCAGCATTTCTCTCTGCAACCTACTGCTTCTGCAGGACAGAGTCGATAACGGCTGCACAGCCCATCCCAGTGTAGCATCAGTTATCCACCATCTGTGAGAGCTGAATATATAAGAGAATTCACCTAAAAAAAATCAATTTAGTCTACTTTCAAATAAATTGACCAAATTGAGTTGCAACGTCATGTCAAGCATGACCGATTCCATTAAGGAAAGTCATTCTCTATAAAATTTTACAGTCTAGTTTGAAATGATAAACAACACAACGTAAGCTATTCTATTAATTCAGTTCACATACAATTTTCTTCTGTATTTAATCAGTTTGTTATATAGTAAATATTGTTGATCCTTGCTGTATTGATGTTGTGCATTTTCTCTTCTTCTCAATTCTATACAATAGGAACTGCAAAATTAGTTCATTAAAATGCAAAATTGTTTTTCCTCAAGGTGAATGTGTTGAAAGACAGAGTATGTAAAGCGCACAATGTAGTGTACTGAGCCTATAGCAAAGTTAATCACCTTATTTCACCGGATTTTAAGAGAATAGATGGACACAGCCTGGTTTGGCTCTTTCTAAATGTTATTTGTCTGAGAATGACATCTTCTTTTCATCTGAGAAAGATTCAGAGAACAGACTGCTCGGCTATATCTGGAAAGTGACTCATCTGCAGTACTTTCAATCACTCTCACCTCAAATCCTGACGGCAACAGATCAATTTACACCTTTCAAGGCAAAGCACAAAGTAGTCAGAGTAATAAGAAGTCCCAGAAGTCCAATGTGTAGTAGGATTAAAAGTAGAAGGGAAAAAAAACGATTTGTTGAAATCAGGATTGCACAGTCCCGGATACATTCTGTGCATTTGAAAGCTATCCCGACTGCAACACATCCACTATTTTATTCGCAAAAACCATAGCTTATATATTCTGCTTTCTCTGATGTATTTCTCTTGGCTTCATTCTCTGAATATTTGTCGTATGATTTCACAGGAGCAACAGTCATTCTGCGTGTCATTGAGCGCATCAAACTGTGTGAAATCAGATAATGTCCTTCCCTGCTCTGCTGACACGGAGCCCATTGCCTGCTGGGACTCAGCAAGGTCAATTAGCCATGCTGATTCTTCAACAGCCGGCACAAACACAGACCATTATCAGTAATGGAGTTTCTCACCAGAGTCTGTTTGCATTGCACTGACCAGCAGGGTAACCGGTTGCATGTTGGTTTTGTTTGCCGCTTCCTCTCTCTTTCTTTCACTCACTCATTCTTCCTCTTATATGAAGAGAAAATGTGGGGATAGTAAAGAGACTCAGTTGATCAAATCAGTGTGTCTACGGCCTGTGATACTGAGAAAAGGGTTCCTTTAAGCCAAAGCCATCTAACACTTAGCCGTTTTTCCCTGAGGAGCTAAACCATGGGTCAATAAGAGCAGCAAAATAAACCACAAGAGTTGCTTTCTCTCATGGCTGATGATTAGAAAACAGCCCACGGTCCTGATAACGGTTCATTTAGACCAGAGGGATGAAGAGACCGTTAGAGCAACAGAGCTACAGTATAGCGTGAAATGCTGCTTTTGATTTTTATGGCTGTGATAGATAGATAAATGAGTTTTATTATTAAAGATTTCCAAGATAGCACATGAGCTTTATAATTATAGTTGAAGCTAAGTATGCAAAATGGCATAATTCAGTTCACAATGCATACATAGAAATGTTCAAATTATAGAAGCTACAAATATTTTGACCTTTCTGTGTTCCTTTTATAAACATGAGTTGTTTGACAAACCAACAAGCAGCTAGCAAGGAATATGTGTGTTAACCTATGAAAACAGTCATCAACATCTCACTGCAATGAGAAACCCTCCTTTACGACTGCATATGAATCTAGAACAACATGACTCTGAGAGTGAATCATGCCTCTCTGTTATACTACAGTTATTGAAAATGAAATTGGAGGACTTCAGAATTAATAGCACTGTAATATTGTTGTTGCGTTCATCTTCTTGCCAGGACAGCTGTTTTACACTGCAGTGGATTATAAAATAATAAGACACTTTCACCTCAAATCAATATCCCATCAATTACCCATTATGTCGTAAAAAGCCATGTAATTAGTGATATGACTGTACCTTATCGCTTAAATGTTCATCTAGTTTGAACTTGTTCATCTTGGCAAAAAGCTGCTTGCTAACAACTTTTTTTTTTTTTTTCATGGAAGCTTTGCATTTAGTGAGCAAATAAAAAAAATCATCTCAAATCAATATTTTGTGTTATTCACAATTATTCACTTATTTGGGAAATAAGAGGGATAATGTACTGTGCATCCAGCTGGTTGTTATTGCAAAATAAACACCTTCAGAGTTTATATTATGATAACAGCTAGCTGAATATACAGTACTGTATCCCTTACTCAGTAAATCCAACTGCATATATTCGCATATATACAGTATACTTATGAAAAGTGCTATATACTATATAGGGAATCACATTTTTTTAACACTTTGGAATTTCAAACTTTACAGCATCCCACCCAAATTAAATCATCACTGCAAAAGCATACTTGGCAACTCGTGCAATGTTGTGAATAAATGACCAAAACAATATCAATAAAAAAAACAAAAAAACACTTTCTTCAGGTTGTATTTTGTCATCAGCATAATTTCCTAATTTCATGTACTATTGATGAACAGTGATAAAGCTTGCCAGAAAATAATGCTCATTTATCCGGTTTGTGATTTCCCTTCATTCTCTGTGGAAGCATTGATAAAGCATCAATTCCGCACCTAACATGCATCGTTTGCTCTTCATTTAGTTGCACTCACACTAAAAGCTTCCTGTGTTTGCCACTGAGTGAAAAACAGAGAAAAACACATAAAATTGCCCAATGCATCTATTTTTTCCAGCCAAAATTACTTGAACGCCCATCATAGTGTAATGACTTCCGAAGTACAAACCTCCAAGGAGGACTTGTGAAAGCCCGTTCCACTGTTTTAAAGCGGAGCTTCTCATCTCAAAAATAAGAGCGCAATCAGGACATTTTTAGAAACCCACTTTGCTCATGTACAAACAGAGAGGACGTAGCTAACGCTTCACAAAACATCACGTGGGAAGCCTGGGAAAAGGAGGATAAGACTTTTGAAAAACTAGCAGAGAAAGAGTGAAAGAAAGTCAAGAGATAACATGAGAGCAATGTCATACGAAGGAGGCTCAATGAATATTCATGCTTCTCAGTCTTCAATGGGACTTCAACATCATAGACTTCCCATTCCTGCTTCTTTTAGCTCTTTTCCAGCTGATAAGCGTCTCCTAACGCTAGCCCATCCCCAACGGTTGCCACAGAGATTCCCAGTCTCTCCTGAGCAGTAATCCGCTGCTTCCAGAGGAGGCTGGGGGGCCTGAGCCCCCCCTCTCGCCCCAAGCGTCCTGATCCAAGCTCTAATTCCGCGTGTAATTTCATTAAAGTGAAGCGCATCTGCTTACCCCAGGAGAGACTGTTCTGGAAATGATTTGGGGCCCTTACATGTGTATCGCTCCTGTGATATGCACACATACTCTCTCAATTATATTGTCATGCAAAACGGATGAGAAAAAGAAAGCACCTGGTTTTGTGATGAACAAAAGGCATTCTTGCTTTTGTTGAAAGAATCGCATAGGTAAAAATGGCACTGAACAGGTTTGACGCGCTTTTCACACTGCAGTGCTCGGTTTGTATTGACTTTGGACTCTAACTAAGCATTTCCTGCTCCAGTAGCCATGAACACTGAGGTGAGGGGGCTACAGACCCAGTGTAGAGCTTCCACATCTGATTGCTTCACAGGAAGCAATGTCTCAACCCACACAGCAAAACTACCAGCGAGGTCTCCCACACTTACTCCTCATATTCGGTCTGTAACCATGACGACTGCCTGCACCATCATTGTGTAAATCTATTTTTTTTTCTTAAGAGCTTTTGATTTCCAAACTGCACGTCATAAAAATGAGAGCTGATGAGGAGAGGATGTGCTCTTCTGCTGTATCATTGAGGCTAAGTGTACACTTGCTCTGTTCTAAACATAGTGTGCTGCCATTCGAGGCAGCATTTTATGACACTTTATTTTGACCACTATCTATCTATCTATCTATCTATCTATCTATCTATCTATCTATCTATCTATCTATCTATCTATCTATCTATCTATCTATCTATCTATCTATCTATCTATCTATCTATCTATCTATCTATCTATCTAAGTATTTTAACCAAAATGGGTATTGTGCATTCACTCCATGCCATAATTACTGTATCAAGATGACAGCCAGGGATGCTCTACTAAGAGCTGTTCATGTCCTTGGTATTATGCATTTCTATGGCAACACTATTAAGACCAAAATGAATGTGTAATTTAAATAATAATTTGAATGGATCAAAATATAACAAGTAATGCAAATATCTTATTAATAAACAAAGTTTATTTAGCATGACATTTGATAGTTATACCTTGTGATAGAATAAATTGTAATTAGCCTAATGCCTTTTGTTTATTTTCAGATTTTTCTTGCATTAAGACATTAAAAATAGTCAATTATAGGAAAACAGAAATATGAAAAATTGCTGCTAATGCCACTGTTTTGACAGTTAACGCATGTGTGGGAGCTATCAGAAAATTCTAAATTGTCACAAATTGTAATTATGAGTTCTACATGGACATGAACGCTTTTTAGAAGTCGGAATCCCAGTGAGAATAATTACGATCATTTTGACATGGCGTGAATACACATTTAGAGTAGCCTACTGCGCAGTTAGCTTAGCAACATGCTAATGCGAAACTCTAATTAAATAAACAATGAGTTGAGTCTCCTGAATGATATTTGTGTGTTATGTAAACTTGTTGGCTCTAAAGAATGTTCCAAATCTGTCACTTATTAAGATGCTGTCTATGTAGGCAGTAGGTAGTGAGACAACTCGCTAGATCAGCTACTCCTTAGAATTCCTATAGCAAACCAATGCTTTAGCCAAAATATCCAAACACAAGTTTCTGACAGGAAAAGACTTAATTCATAACGAATAAGGGTTCCTTTTGAAATCAGACCAGTTGAAATATACACTTTTTTAGTCTTGAAATTTCTTCAGTAAGACACACAGTTAACAGCAAACATTTTGCTCCCTTGATGCTAAGATGGAAAAATTATAGATATCTCAGAGGACCAGAAAGTTGCAACAGTGTAAAGTAGCTGTCAAGGCAAATAACCGAAGTCAGTACTTGCTGGCAGAGTTCATGCTTTTTTCTCTCTCTCTCCCTCTCTTAGGAAATGGACTCTCTGTGTACTTTCTCTCAAGGGGTCTTTTACAGAAGACTGTAATCGACACATTACCATCTAGACTAGCACTAATGATGGGTTATCGCCTCAGTCTTAAAAATTAGACAACTAAAAGTCATAAAATGGGACTGACAGGGCTCTGTTAATACACTTGATGGATCTTGTCTAATCTAGTAATTGATTATATAAATAATGCCTCTCTGAATGTGTCTCATGGTGATTTAGTGTGTAGTGAAAGACTACTTCAGAGAAACTTTCTCTCTAGAGACACTTTAGTGTGTTGTGCTTTATGTAGAGCTTTAATACCCCATCAAATCTGCTGATGCAGTATGCAGTAAAAGACTCTGAAGACTCTGAAGTGTATTGTATATAGCTGGAATTCAGGATAGCTCCCATTAGACCGGAGTTCAAATGCTCTTGAAATTCATAGAGTAAAAAGTCATTGTAAGATAAATGTACAGGTTGACTGTACGAAATACAGCACAGTCTAATAACTCTACCGACAGTGCAACAGCTGGTTGTGTCACGCTTCACAGCTGCGTGGTTTACTTTAGACTGAGCTTAAGCTACCCAGCTAAACTCCATTCCCACAGCTTTTTGCTGTCTATGTTAAGGAAACATTTTCAGCAACATGAATTTATATGTATACGGTTTACATGACTTGACTGACACATAGCCCAGATCCGTCCTCAACTGAATTATAATGAGATCCTTCAAATACATTTATAACCGGCAGGTAGTTGGAAGCTCAAAGGCTTTCAAAATAAACTGCTTGTACTGTAGTTCCACTGGTTCCTGCACTGCAGTAATTTGTTATCTGAAACAAGGTTACTCTCAAATCCCTCAATAATTATGTAGCAAGTACTGTCAGTCAAATCCTTCCCTGTAGAGATGCATAACAGTCTGCCTGTGCTGATTAATTTGACACTTTTTACTTGGGAAAAGTTTTTCTCGTTCTTCCTTTCTATGGAGTAGGTATTTACTACTTGTATTGCCACAATAACAATACATTTTTCTGAAGGATAATTTCTGAACTTGACTCTAAAACATTTTACAAAACCATATTAATTTCTCATTATTTCAACACAAGAAACTGAGATGCAAATTCACTATCAAATCATCCTTTTAGCAGAATTTTCTCATTGAAACTGTTCCCAAAATGCACTGAACTGTTTCTTTCGCAAATTGGGTTCATCTGATTGCAGCCCATCCAGAGTCAGAGATTTAGGTTACACATGACTGTAAGTAGTTCATGAACTAAATAGGCTGTAAAAAGACAAGCCGTTTAAGCTCATTTTATGGAAATGCTTGAATGTGGACATTCTCATTTGTCTATCACTGTACACTCTCAGGAAAGAAAGCTACAAAAGTTGTTACTAGGAGGGTATCCTTACAAAAAGTACACCTTTGAACCTTATTTACCCCTAAAGGGTACTACATATTAATACCTAAAGTGCACAAATTAGCACCTAAATAGATATTAGTAACTTTTGACAGAGTACCGCCCTAGTGACAGCTTTTGTTTCTTTTTTTTCTTTTCTAGAAGTGTATGGGAGTAGGCTACTTTAGTTAATAAGTAAGGCATCGGAGTTCGATTTATAAAAACTAAGGGATGTAATGAACTGAGAAATTATGTTCTTCAACCAGTCAGCAGCTTTTTTTGAAAATTATTTAAGATGGTAACTGGGTGGTGTTTATCGAAAGTAATTCTTTGAGTAAAGCTGCCCTGAGGGTATACATATCTCTTTTTTTGGGGGGAAAAACAAAGCATTAAATTATGGATTGGATTAGATACAGCATACACTTTGATCAATAGATTCAATCAACATCAAACTAAATCCAATAAAGTGTGAAACACCATTTGCATATTTAACATGGTTTCAAATATTTTTTCAAATCCAAACATATTTTCTTGCCAGAAGTGTGATTTTATTGCAGATTGTGTAGATGTGGATTCACAAATGTCCAGTTGGGGAAACTTGAGAAGGTTTTTCTACTTGAATGAATCCATAAGTTAAGAATAACAACTGAATGAAATAGAATGGAGGACAATGACTAACGATGTTATCTTGACACTGGCTGCTTTGACTATTTAATAGTTTGGCTGCTTCTGTAACCCTCGGGTGACCTTACCTTACTTTGCTATTTGGTGATTGTCGAAAACACTGAGTAGTTACAAAATGACTTCCTCTTATCTGTGGGATCACACCAATGTCTCTCCGTGACTGAGGCCTCAGCCTGTCTCTCAAGGGGTGGTCTGCAGCAGTGCTTGACAGCCTTGGCAGATAACAGTGTTTGCTTTATGGTTTCTTTCAAACAGTAGTGTGCAATAATTTAACCAGCTAGCTGTGTCTCTGCAGACTTGGGAAAGATAAGATCACTCAGTGTTTAAATACAGTTACAAAGATGGTCAGTCAAAGGTAGTTTTAAGAGCAAATAATGCTCTGTTCATTGGTTCTCTGAAAGTCTTATTTAGTGTGTTAAATGACAGTGTAGAGAGTCTGTGCTAACTACTAAACTCACTTCTGACACTGAGAGAAGTATTATTTCACTTTATGTATTGTAACACACACACACACACACACACACACACACACACACACACACACACACACACACACACACACACAACATCACTTCGATCAAAGCACAGTGGGTGCTTCTGACCTTAAAACACACTCTCACTAGTTCACTTAATTAGTCTAATTACTACTACATTATATATATTACTACTTAGTTGTAATTTTTCTGAAAGACAACATTGCAACCAGATCTCAAATTATGTACTGTGTTGACAGCATTCTGTGGTGGAAATGAAATTTTTGTAATACAATGATTCTTGCTACGGATAATTTCAGTGATAGCATTGTTTATGTACCCTAAATACACACAATTTAAAATAGATTTTCATAATTTAACATGATTTGAAAAGTACAGCTTGGTTGGAAATGACAATAAAAATTGTCTTAATTACTTCTTTTGTTTTCACACATTATATGTCAAATTTCATGTCAAGTGTGCTCTTTCTTTACACTGATTTCTCAGGTCAGGGCAGGAAAGGAAAGGAAAGGAAAGAAAAAAGAAAAGAAAAGAAAAGAAAATTTGTTGGTTGTGGTGGAAATGATGCCACAAACTGTAAAATATATGTATAAATATTACTATTTTATGATGGATTTTCATATATAAAAATATAAAGCCTTTAACTGGAACAATGGCATGGAAAACGTTTCCATTTTTTATGTGACCTTCATATAACAAGAAGGGGAAAAATCTATTAAAGCTGTTTTAATAAAGTTTTAACAAAGTTTGCAGTTTTAATAAAAATCAATGACTGGGACTTAAAAAGTGCTTGTAGTTGAAGAAACACATTCATGAGCTCATTTTTGCAGTATGTACTTAAAGTATGAAGAGAGTCAATAGGGACACAACAATTGTGAGGGTACAATGTCTCAAATCTAATCTTCCTGACTTTCAAAAAGATAAGAGCACTCTCAAAATAAAAACAGAGAGGTATTCACTGCCTCTGAATCATTGCTCGTTTGTGCATGTACTGGCCATCTGCAATTTTGAATACATGTTTAAATCCTGTTACTTTATCACTTATTTCTTCAATGTAAAAAGAATATTAAAATGACAATTCAGTATTTTCTTTTCTTCCTTTTTTTCATTTTACATCCCAAAGAGTTATTGATATCCCCAAACAAGCATCTTATGCTCTGCATTGATTCAACTAATTCAAAAAGTCCTTCGTGTGGCGACACTGATTACTTGTAATTTAGAGAACTAATCAGCATCATTTATTGTTGTTAACACCCAATCACCAGGTGCCGTTATTTCCATTGGCCAGAGACAATATATAGCAATCCTCATGAATAGAAAAGCAATGTAAGCAGCCCATGCGTTTCCATTATGTGTTGTGTTTTACATTTAAATAGACTTTTCAGAGCTAAATGACCTTGTTAAGTCACCCTACGGAGCATGAAAGGACGAGTCCACACTGTACCTCAGCGGTCGATGTTTTAAATCATGACGGAAGGTGATAAAGAGGAAATGAGAGTCAAACCAAGACAGGATTATGAGTATCTGAAGTTCTCACTGTGCTCTGACCAAACCACTGGAGTATGTTACAATTTCAAGTCACGTTAGTCAGAGCACTTTGATCCTTTTCTGGTCACATGACCAAGACAGATTTGAAAACACTCAATCTGTGAGAGCTCTAGAAGGCTGTTTGAGAGTAACTAATGCTTGAATTCTATATTTTAGAAGAAAGGCTAAAACAGCACAAACCAATGACTCTCTGGGGTCCATGGACCACTAAAGGACAAGACAGATACTCTTAAGAAGAAAGGTATCCCTCACATTAGAAATTGAATTACTGGGAATTTCACACTCCACCTGCTCTTGGGAGTTTTTTTTATTTCCTCCCCACAGGCAAGAAGCTCAGACAGTTAGAAAATTATCCGGACACACATGGGCTCCACACAAGCGGCAGATGGACTTTTAGTGTCACTCCAAGCCTGTAGCGTTTTTTTTTTTTTTTTGCGCACCATAGTCCTAATCAATCGGATTCCTTTATTTCCTTCACTAATTAGGCGCCGTATTTTCACATTACTGCAGTCCAACAACCTATGCCGGAGGGCAAAACCAAGGAGATATATGATATGATACCTAGAGAGAGTATCCATTAACATTTACATTCACCTCAATAGCAGTTTCTTGGAAGGTACAGGACTCCCAGAAACCTGAAATCCGCCATCTTTGCTCATGGGCATTCAGTTTTTCTGCCAGTTTATTTTTGAGCCAATCACCTGAGCCATAAATGCCACTCATGCTTTTGTAGTTTATGGAACCACATACCTATAATGCATCATTTGCCATGGAAACTATATATTCCATTCCATTAAAGGGATAGTTGACCCCAAAAAATTCTAGCTATAATTTCTGGTGGAACTATCCCTTTAAGTCAATTCGGGGTGTATGAATGCTTGTTACTGCAGTTTCTGCTGACACATTCAAACATTAAGTTGCCTGCAATAAAAGACACAGCTTTAACATACAATCTCTCTGGTTATCTCGTTCGCTCTATGTGTATTATAAATTGAAGTATAATAATCAAATATTATTTCATGCGATTCTGGGGGAAGAAAATAGATAAAAGATATTAAAAATGTAAGCATTTAATCTATATGTTAATGCAGTCTATATGTGGACATCCAAAAATCCTACAATCTAAACATCTGCTTGAATGACTTTCAAGAACAAGTGCTGACAATGCTGACAATCTGGAACAGTATTCCAGTCATTTTGGATCTCAGAACAGCCAATATCCAATATAGGCCTAATGCTGCATGGGAGTTTTTCTCCATCTGCATATATTGACAACTGTGAAAAGTAAGGCTGAAAAGATTGAAATTGAAATTGTGTGGAAAAACGCTACTTTCCTTGAGCACATTTTTGGTTTTAAGTGAACAATACAGGCACCCTAAAACCATCTTTATAAAAATGACTTCCCAGCAGAAAAGCGAATGCATTTACAGCATTATTCGCACCTGTCTGCTCTGGGAGGAGGACTCTTTTACATTCAGTTGGCCATCCTGAGCTCATTTGAAGAGTCTCCCCTCCTGAGTAGCTCTCGGAGCAGTTTTTAATTATACCCTGTCATTCAATGTAATGAGACTTGCACAGGTACAGCCCCACAGGTGGTACTGAGTCACAGAGCGGTCACAGCTGCCTGTTATAACACATCCAAACTCCAGAAAACCATAGCATGAGTGTAAAATGCAAGTACAGGCCGCTAAAACCAACCATATGTTAGGTACTGATGCACTATTTAGGGGGTCATGGGTTACAACAGCACATGACCTAACACTTGTTTACCCTTGGAGTGATTTGCCGAGCACTTTTTGTCGCAGAGGTCGAGAAAAAAAGAAAAATAAATTCTCTTCTCACTGAGAACATGTTTCTGTGGCGGAGTATGAGTGCCACTGAAGAATAAAATGGTGGAAACAATTATTTTTGTCTTGGATCAAAAACAAAAATGTAATTAAATTTAGTTACTTTTCAAACTGACAAATGATATTTTAAATGCAACATTTAAACTGCATTTGTACGAAGCATTTACAAATTGCTTTTAAAATTCAGTTGAAAGTTTGCTGGCTGTTTTCAAATGTGAACGCTCCAATTTTAATTCACTTGATGGATGGATGAAGAAAAGCAGCTGGCAAATGTATTAAGAAATGAACTGGCAAATGCTTTTGCTACAAAGCAATTTAAATTGCTTGTAAAGAGTTAAGTATTTGTATATGCTAGTTTAAATGTCATTTTAAGCATGAATTAAAATAAACAGTCTATTTATTTGTCATTTGGAACAGTAACTTGACACCTTCCTGTTTTTTTTTTCAGTTATATTATACTATATTGTTAAATATAAATTAAATAAAGTCTATTTACAGTATTTGTCCGTTTGAACAGTAACTTGACACCTTCCTGTTTTTCAGTTATTGTCACGCCCCTGGACTGTTTTGTGTTTTGCTCTTCATGTGTTTTCCTTCCCCATGTGTGACCTAGTTTCTGCCAATTGAGTTAATCACCTTCATTGTGTTCACCTGTCTGCCTCTCGTTATCCCCACTATATTAGTTGCTGTCCATTTAGTTCCTGTTGTCGGTTATTGTTTATGTTACCCTATGTGTGTATCTCCTGCTTTTGAAGTTCCATTAAATCTCTTGTTCCCGTTGAAACCTTCGTCTCCGTGCATCTTATGTGTTCCCCGTACACGCAACCGTGACAGAATAACCGACCACAAAAGAAAAAAGTGAAGTATAGCGGCGTGTTTCCCCTCGTTTTGTTTCCGTTTTTCCCCTCAGTTTTTATTTTGCCCTTTTGTCATGAATGACCCTGCCTGCCTTCTCCTCATGCTGGAGCAGAGGAGCCGTACCCTCGAGGACCATACAAGACTATTCTTGGAAATCTCCCATTCCACCCACTACCCGGACTACTGCCTCTGCACATTCTACAAGATGAGCCTTAACGACGGGTGCAGAGCGCGGTTGTCCGGGGATGGTCCTCGAGGAGATTTTGCCACCTATGTGGAGTGGGTGCTGGTGTCCTGTGGATCCCCGCTGACCGTGACCTACGAGGAGAATGACACCAGTACCACTCCGGACCCAGAGCCCAGCCTGCCATCACCCCGAGCCGCAGAGCGTAAGCCCGAGCCCACCGCGGACGGAGAGCCAGAGCCCAGAGCAACCCAAGAGCCATCGCAAAGAGGAGCGACTGAGCTGGAAATTGCCCCGGAGCCAGTGCCTCAGAAATCGTCCGATCAGGTGCGAGAGCCGGCTACAGCGCACGCGACGGTGGAAGTAACAGTGGAGTTTGAGGGTGCTGAAGGAAGCCCCGCCCACTGCACCACCGCTGAGGGTGAGCACTCACAGGACTCTGAGGACTCAAGAAATGGGGAAATCAAAGCAGACATGGCTGTCATGCTCACGCCGTCATTGGAGGTTTCTGACAGCTCTCCTATGCCTCCGCTGGTCCCGTCCAGCCCACCTGTGTCTCCGCTGGTCCCGTCCAGCTCCCCTATGCCTCCGCTGGTCCCGTCCAGCTCTCCTGTGTCTCCGCTGGTCCCGTCCAGCTCTCCTGTGTCTCCGCTGGTCCCGTCCAGCTCTCCTGTGTCTCCGCTGGTCCCGTCCAGCTCTCCTGTGTCTCCGCTGGTCCCGTCCAGCTCTCCTGTGTCTCCGCTGGTCCCGTCCAGCTCTCCTGTGTCTCCGCTGGTCCCGTCCAGCTCTCCTGTGTCTCCGCTGGTCCCGTCCAGCTCTCCTGTGTCTCCGCTGGTCCCGTCCAGCTCTCCTGTGTCTCCGCTGGTCCCGTCCAGCTCTCCTGTGTCTCCGCTGGTCCCATCCAGCTCCGCGCTGCAAGAGCGCCGCCCAGTGCCTGCACCAAGAAGGCACCCCCCTGTCTCCGCGCTGCAAGAGCGCCCCCTTGAATCCGCGCTGCAAGAGCGCCGCCCAGTGCCTGCACCAAGAAGGCACCTCCCTGTCTCCGCGCTGCAAGAGCGCCCCCTTGAATCCGCGCTGCAAGAGCGCCGCCTAGAGTATGTACCTGCAAAGCTCCCTCCAGTGCCGGCTCCTCGGAAGTTCCCCATAAGGATTAGCCCAGAGGCTCAAAAATGCCCACCCTCCCACCCACTCTTGCACCCTCCACCGCTGTCGTCGGACAGCCCCGCTGCTCACTCTCAGCCCACCATCTGTGCGGTGGGATCGCCGCGGGTCTGCCTGTCTCCATCGGCGTCGTGGCTGGGGGATTCCTCGTCTTCACCTCCAGCCTCTGAATCCTGGACTCCGCTCCTCCGGCTGTGCCTCGTCGCTCCGTCCCACCGGCTCCGTTGGGCTCCTCCCTCCCTCCAGCTCCACCTTGGTCCTCAGTCGCTCCGGCTCCGCCGCGTGCCTCCGGATCTCCGCCTCCGCCTCGGTCGCCGGAGCTCTCGGCTCCGCCTTGGCCCTCCGGATCCTCGGCTCCGCCCGTACTCTTCAGCTCTCCGGCTCCGGCTCGGGCTCCTCCTCCATGGCTCCTCCCTCCGTCGGCTCCACCCTGGATCGTCTTCACGGCTGTGGCCTGGGTCCTGCCGGGCTCCTCCTGCTCCAAGTCCCTCCTGTCTCCTCCCTGGCTCCTCCCTCCTTCGTCACCTCCCTGGTCTCTGTCAGCCGGCCCTCTCCCAGTGGTCCGTCCTCCTCCTGAGCCTCCGCCTTTTTGTCCCCACCCGTTTCCCTCCCCTTTGTTGTTATTCGGTGCGAGGACGCACCGTTCGGGAGGGGGGGGTAGTGTCACGCCCCTGGACTGTTTTGTGTTTTGCTCTTCATGTGTTTTCCTTCCCCATGTGTGACCTAGTTTCTGCCAATTGAGTTAATCACCTTCATTGTGTTCACCTGTCTGCCTCTCGTTATCCCCACTATATTAGTTGCTGTCCATTTAGTTCCTGTTGTCGGTTATTGTTTATGTTACCCTATGTGTGTATCTCCTGCTTTTGAAGTTCCATTAAATCTCTTGTTCCCGTTGAAACCTTCGTCTCCGTGCATCTTATGTGTTCCCCGTACACGCAACCGTGACAGTTATATTGTTACATCTGATTTAAATAAACAGTATACTTATGAGTTTGAAAAGTTTATTTCTGTTTTAATCACTGAAGTGATAAACTGTCTTCCATATTTCTCAGAAATGCACCACACTTAAAAACAAGCCATCTATTAATAACAGTGCACTTGTCTCCATAGACTGTTAACATATTTTACAGGAGCACAGAAATAAGCTATAATACTTCACATCCACATGATGTTTAAAAGAAAAAGGTTATTCCAGTCTATTTTGAGTAAAAAGCCAAACTTATCAAATGTCTTGCCAAACTCAAATGGAGCAGTTCAGTGAAGAATGAAAGTACTTTGGCAAATAGGTCAGAAACTACTTGTGACTGTCAGTTGTTAAATGCATCTCTCTAAAAATTCAGAATGCCATTATGATGGTAATATCCATTGTGTTATGAATATCCTCTTTAACGCCACATGGCTCATCTCAGTAGCACTTCCCAAGATGCACTTCACTCTATTTAATCTCTCAAATTCTTACAAACAGAAGTAGGACACCTCACCTCTGGTATACATTAAAGGGGTCCTATGATGCGATTTCTTGTTTTCCTTTTCTTTAGAGTGTTATGTAGCTGTTTGTGCATGTATAAGATCTGCAGTGTTAAGCTCAAAGTCTCCCACAAAAGGATTTATTCTTCTTATCTAAAAGAGAAGCCTGATCCAGACCGGGCTAAAACGTCTCATTCAAACACGCCCCCACATGTCTACGTCACGATTAGGGGTGTAACGAAATCACAGAATCGATCGATTCTGTGATTTTCCTAATGCATCGCGATTCTCTCTTGAATCGATTCTGAACGCTCTAGCCTAATTTTTAACTGCACACTCAAATGATCACGAAGAAGACCGATGGGCGTTCAACTGAATGGTTAAACGTACTTGTACCTCTGCTTTTACGCTTTTATGATGCAAGATTAATGTAAAAACAACCCACTGTGAACACTCTTGTAATTCGCTTCAAACTTTTTGAACTTTATGAATGATTATTTTAAGTTCAAGTGGTGTGTGTGTGTAAGGAACTGAAAGCAATCTGTTTCTGAATCATGCAGTGCCATCTGCTGTTAAAACTAAGCTCAGAATCGATTTCAGAGAGAATTGTGTTGCATTAGATTAATCGATTTATCGTTACACCCCTAGTCATGATGTTGAAATATTTGCATAATGCCGCCCCAAATGTCGGCCCCAAATGGCCAAAAGGCGTGGTTTCAGTAACCGCAGTAGTGTTGATGCAGCCATGTCAGGGAGACGCTGTGTGTTTCTATGCGAAAGCAAAAGCACTTTATTTGGCGTTCTGAAAGTAGATGCAATTAGGAATCATTGGTTAAGATTTGTTTACAACAGAAAAGCACAACCCAAATGTTCGAATTTGAGCAAAACATTTTATGGACGACAGTTTCATGAACCTAGGAGAGTACAAGGCTGGATGTGCACAAAAGCTATTTCTAAAAAAACAAACAAACAAAAAAATATATATATGGGTCAATTCCGACTTTGATATGACAATCTGGAAAATCACTTCTGAATCGGCGACTGTAAGTATGTTTTGTTAGAAAGTATTTGCTATGGACTGTTCAAATGCTTGAACTGATGATAAAACTAATGACATTATTAACTGTCTTTATATTTATTTTGAAAGCTGAAGCTCATGATTATGGTAAGGGGTGTTACATTTCTGACACGCGCTTGTGGTGTTCGGCCAATCACAATGCACTGAGTTAGCTGGCCAATCAGAGCAGACTGTGCTTGTCGTTAGGAGGGGCTTTGTAGAAAACAACGCGTTTGAGAGAGGCGGGGCATAGAGGAACTACAATAATGTACAGTATTTGAAAAATAATGTGTTTTTTGAACATTAAAGCATGTCAATATATTCTGTTACACCAAATACACAATTAATGATCTTTAAAATAGCATCATATGACCCTTTAAACCAACAGGTCTCATTCATATATAGAGTATGTATATACACAAACACATACACATAGTGTGTGTGGGTATGAACAGATTCTGTAGTAAATCTGATGGAAATTTTGAAAATATTTAGAGAATTGGTGAATATTTTGCTTACAATAAACCTATAGAAGTGTGCAAATCATACAAGCTGCAATGCCAAGCATATACACATCTAAAACATAAGAACCATTACACCCGACAGCTGCATTTTAGCACTCTTTGCCATATTTTTGTGATGTTTCCATCATTTGACAGTGATGATGAGAGAATATTTTAAAAAGTGGGATGCTTCGCAAAATCTGCTGAAATTAACATACCATTGTTGCTGATGTCAGAGCACTCAATCACCGTAAGTACTGTCGCACATGTAGTGGGTGCCGAATGCTGCGTGCTGTTAATTATTCTGTTTATAAGCTATAATGGAGGATAATTTCGTTTTGTGCAGGTGTGACGGCCCTTAAAACTAGCCCAACATTTCTGTGCCATTACAAGCATATCTATTTTGTCTCATCAGAAAAGATAAGGTGCCCAATGCAATTACAAACACATAATTAGATATCCTAACATGATGGATTTCACAGCTTGCATTGAGACCCATGCTGACTAATGTGAGCAGACACAGACAATTCCTCTTCATTAAATCTTTCCTTCGTCCTTTATAACCATAACCCCAGAGAGGGATTTTCATGACATTGTGACCTCTTCCTGCTATTTGTATCCTCCTCATTACACCGTAACTTCTTCATTGGGTTCTGAAGGCACGGCACCGGTGTGGTGCGTTTGTGCTGCCAAGATAAGGGTGGAGAACACAAGTCCCTGAAGCAGGTGTAGCATTGGCAGCTGCACCTTCTCTGAGCATAGAAAGCAATTAGTTGGGTGAAACAATCAGGACTGACCAAATACTCAAGTGCTAAACAACACTAAGCACTTGTCCAGAGCAAGATTTCCCAGTTTGCCTTTGGTAATTGAAGTGAAACGTGTTGTCCAAATTAGAGATTAATTCAGTGTCCCTGTAGCTTCAACAGCCAACACCAAGGCCAAGGTTCAATTCCCAGGGAATGCATGACCAGAAAAAGGGTTGTGCAAAAATAAAAAATGAAGACTTGTCTTCTTTTGAATTCACATTGAAACATCCTACAGAAAGTTGAATTGGAATGTATTTTAGTTCATCGTAAATACACTGCCGGTCAAGGCTGCAACACAGTAAAACTGTGATATTGTGAAATATTATTACAATTTAAACTGCCTTCTATTTGAATTTATGTGACCCTGGACCACAAAACCAGTCATAAGTGTAATTGAGGTTTATAAGCTTGAGATAAATAAGCTTTCCATTGATGTATGGTTTGTTAGGATAGTTAGGATATTTGGCCGAGATACAACTATTTGAAAATCTGGAATCTGAGGGTGCAAAAAAATCAAAATATTGAGAAAATCACCTTTAAAGTTGTCCAGATGAAGTTCTTAGTTATGTATATTACTAATCAAAAATTTAGTTTTTTTATATTTATGGTAGTAAATTCACTAAATATCTTCATGGAACATGATCTTTACTTAATATCCTAATGATTTTTGCCATAAAATAAAAATGGATAATTTTGACACATACAATGTATTTTTGGCAATTGCTACACTGTAAAAAGTGATAAGTTGACTTAACTTAACTAAGAGAAAACCCTTTGCCTTAACATTTTTAAGTAAATTTTAATAATAAAAAAATAAGTTAAGTGAATTGTCAAGTTCACTTAACTGTTTTTAAAAAAGATTATTATTTACTTAATAATTTTAAGGCAACGGGTTTCCTCAATTTTGTTTTTAACTTGTCACTTTTTACAGTGTATAAACATACCCCAGCAACTTAAGACTGGTTTTGTGGTCCAGGGTCACATATTTTAAAATGTTATTTATTCCTGTGATGCAATTATTAGAATGATTTCTGAAGGCTCATGTGACTAAAGACTGGAGTAACAGCTGCTGAAATTCAGCTTTGGCATTAAGAGGAATAAATTACATTACATATGATCAAACACAAATCAGTTATTTTAAATTGTAATAATATTTCACAATATTACTGTTTTTACAGCATTTTTGATCAAATAAATGCAGCCTCGGTTAGATCACAATTATTCCAAACTTTTGACCAGTAGAGTATGATGAACTACATAAAAACAAAATCTATATGAAATTCTCAGTTCAATTTCAATCGCAGAATTTACTGCTTATACTACTACTACTTTTTTATTTTGATCTTTACCATTTTAATTGAATTTCTATTATTCAAAGAGTGTTTACATTGAAATACATTCCCGGCAAAACCTGCATTAATTCCAAGATATTCCCATCAGTAATGTTCAAAAGAATCAATATGAAGAATGAGTTATGAATAATCAACGCTAAAACAGAGACATGGGTATTATAAATGAGCTATTGTCTACTGCTGTCCTCTTTCCTTCACATTGAGATGAATTCAGACAGATGCAGATGGGATTCCTTAAAGTTTTTATGTTGTGCGCAGAAGAAAACGTTAGCTATTTTTGTTCCTGAGATGGCCACAGTCCAGAATTTTTGTGCTGGGAAAAACAATTTACATATTGATTACATTTTAAATCTAAGCAACTGCCACAGCAAGTGCATGCCGTCCCTCCACACTGTCTTGTCTCTGCTCACAAATGTTTATTTGTGATTTCTGTCTGCCAGATGGTCCACTTCAATGCTTTTCTAAATATGCATTTACCCGTCTCTTTTATTTTCCCTTTTCTTTTCACTAACACTATAGGAATGTCGACAAAGAAACATACTCTTCTTTTTCTTTGTACTGACTACTGACGGATTGTTTTTTAATTGTTTACTTGGTCTTAATATAAACTAAGTTTAGGTAAGTGTTTATAAAGAAGAACAAAAAAACTTGAAACTTTTACAACACACCGTAAACATTAAACATGAATTAAACAGTTAATATGAAAATGCAACTAAATAGCAATAACAGTAGATAATAACTAGAATTGTTTACGTTACTAAACACTTTATAAATTATACCAGTCAGGACATTAACTTTGACAGCCCTAAAACAGTAATGCTAATAAAATAAAGAAAATAAAGAGAGAGAGAGAGAGAGAGAGAGAGAGAGAGAAAACATAAAGCTATATTAACCCTGGTAAGGGTTTTTATTGTTAACTAAACCTATACTGAAAAAAAATATTAAATAGAAATAAAGCTAAAATAATATCTTTCTCTATCTATGAAGAGAGAAAGAGAAATACA
Organism: Acrossocheilus fasciatus; assembly: GCA_036784905.1. Classification (NCBI taxonomy): domain Eukaryota; kingdom Metazoa; phylum Chordata; class Actinopteri; order Cypriniformes; family Cyprinidae; genus Acrossocheilus; species Acrossocheilus fasciatus. Next base: position 20,314,606 of record CM071957.1, on the reverse strand, counting down.
CACACACACACACACACACACATATATATATATATATATATATATATATATATAGAGAGAGAGAGAGAGAGAGAGAGAGAGAGAGAGAGAGAGAGTAAGTTTTAGATGAAAACGACTAATGAAAATGAAATATCTAACTGAAATATTTTGAAGAACTTAGCTGAAGAACTAAAATAACTATTGGAAATAAATACAAAGTAAAACTGGAATGAAATTGAAATAAAAACAAATTAAACCTAAATAGTTGTAATAATGATACAAAATGAATAAATTGGACAAAAGGTGAAAATAAATCTAAATTCATCTAAAATAAAGATGAAATCTACTGAAATCTAAAAATAAAGGAAAAGTTAATTAAAAATACTAATAAAAACTAATCGTATATAAATAGTACAAAAATAACACTGATCCTGGTTTACAAAAGCAAAATAATATTTACAGTAAATATTGCATTTTGTCTGTGTAGATTTTACTCCGATTGAATGGCTGATGTGCAGCTCACAGAGTCAGAAGAGCATTTTTTTTTTTCGTCAGGCCCATAATATGGCTTTAGAAGTGCCCAGAGGGTCATCAGCACTCATTCATCTGACTTATGGCTGTTTCCTCACAGGAGAGAGCTACAAGAACGCGGTTAAAGTGGGCCATTTGTATGTGCCAGACAGCGAGTTCACGCAGCCTAGTTCTTTTCACTGCGCTCAGTGGTCTGTAGCAGAGCCCCCTGGGAGCGATGTGTGGCTGTGGTGAGGAGCTGACACCAGCTGAAACACCTGATAAACTGAGTGTGCCATCAAACCCAAACTTGAGGTATTACATAGGGTTGATGAATACGGGTGCGGGGCACAGTCTCTCACCTTTTGTGCTATCAAAAGATCTTCTGTGATTTTTCAAGTTGGCAAAGGCTTTGAACTTGTTCTAATGTGTTTTCTTCGGTCTATTAAAGGGGGTCTGCTACACCGTGGGAGTGTAAAGCTGGTGTTCTCAGTTCAGTCATCTATCCTCAACACCAGCTACTGACATCAGTCAATCAATACACAGAGCATATACTGTATGTGACTTTTAGTGACAATTACACTGCTTCAGATCCATTCTGCTAAGTGTAGGAAGAGTTACAGTACTTTCGAGATGTGTACAATATAGTATGTTAATCCCTCTCACAGAAGAATATTGCTTGGTTAGTATAGAAATCACCCATAATCTATATAGCTTCAAATGAATCACAATGTTGCATCACAGCCCAGCTACAGTACATGTGTTATTACATGCTATACAAGTTTAAAAACTAGAATTTAAGGAGTACATATTCAACATGTTGAAAACCTGACACAAATATATAATTTTTTTTTTGCATAAACCAAGCAGAACAACTGTTTTCAACATTTTTCATAAATCATTTTTGAGCTCAAAATCAAAGCTGAAAATACAACTTTACTAATCACACAAATAAATGACATTTTAAAATAATTATATTCAAATATAAAACGCAATTCAAATTATAATAATATTTCACAGTATTACTTTTATTACTGTATTTTTGATCAACTAAATGCAGCCTTGGTGAGCAGACATCTTTTTTGAATGTAAAAATCTTACATATATTAACATATATAGACTACATATATTAGTTCCTTTTGTGCTGGAGCACCGACATTACAGTTGTCACTGAGACAGAAAAAAGAAGAAAGAAAGTGTAAAATAAGTGAGAATGAAATTAAAATAAGTATCTACATTTACAGTAATTGCCTATCTGCTCTGTGTCTGCACCCTCATATAAATGGTGACAAATATAGCTCGAGTTACTGGAAAGGGCTTTGAAAAATCTATAAGAGGCAAATTAAGAATAATTCTTGCAATGAAGCAATCTTTCCTGGACTTATAAAGCATTTGACAGCAATGTGAACAATGCGATTAAGGGGGGAAAAAAAATGAAAAAGATTGGTAAGGTAGACGATTTTGTTATAATGTCCAGGACACAGACTCTACATTACATGAACTACAAAGAACAACAGTGATACATTCTCTGTTACAAACGCAAAGGTCATCTAGAGACAGTGAAGAATGTCATAGACATGGATAAAGATGATAAAACTACCATCACTGGCTTTTGCTCTGATGAAATATCAGGAAATTCAATGTTCAGAATCTACTTAAAATAACCGTATCACATATAGACAGCAAAATTGAGTACAGTAGATAAAACATGACAGAAGAGGATGTTTACAGATACCGTCATGCCTGCCATCCACATTAAAAATAGATGAGACACTCGAGTCTCCAATCCCAGGATCCCTATTCTGGCCGACCTTGGTTGCCGTAAGCTGCTATTACTGTAAAAAGGTACTGATAAGTATATGTCTTGGCATTAGTCTATGAGTGCCTACTGAGAAACTGAACAAACAATTTCAGTGCTTCAGCTTTTTCTCCATTTGTGAGATTGATTGCTTAGGACCTTGAGTCGGCATGATATTACACAAACGGGTAGAATCAGTCACTGGAACATGTTTCACTGAAGGAGACTTTGCATAGATCATGACCTGCTTCAGCATTAACCACGTCACCACAGTAATGCCCACTAGATCAGCACAAAACAAAACAAACCTTGAAAGAACTCTTGACAGAGAGCACAGAAGGAAATCTTCAAACTAAAATAACGATACGCTTGTTCAGCTACCAAATCAAGCTGTTGTAGGGAAATCTCCAGCAGCGCTGAGATACACCATGGACCTCATTTCAAAATGTTCCTGGCTTGGAATGCATCTGTTACTCTCAGGTGAATTCCAGTGATGGAAACAGTGCTTTATTAATGATGCTGTATACAAGAAATTTATGTAGAGAAGTTTTACTCAGACTTGACCTGAGTTAATCCTTGGTACGAGATATGCAAATAGAGAAAAAATGCTAAATATTTGGAGTCTTTTATGCTCATCATTGCTTCATTTATTTTTATATATAAAAAAAAAAAACAGTAAAAACAATAATATTGTGAAATACTATTACTATCTATCTTACAGTTTTGCTGACACAAAATCTTTACTTGTCACACAATTTCTGAAAGCTGAAACCATACACCAAATCTGCAAAACCATACACTAATTATCAGGCTTTGACACAGTTTTCGATTTCATAAAACACTTTTTGCAACACAGAACACAAAATTCTCTATATAAAACACAAAAATCTAACAATTAATATTATGGCAAAGATGTTTAAAAATGTTTGCTTTTGAGATGTGTTTTTGATCTTTTGAATGCAGTGCTTCTTATTTTAAGAGATGTGAGGCATTTTGCATTTTGTGTGTACAATTCTTGGATTTGTGTGTAAAGAGGCAAAGTTTTGAAAATGTGTGTAAGCAGTTGAAAAAAACAAACAAACAAAAAAAACTGTAATATAAGCCATTTCTCCAGTCAGTATCACGATCTCTCAGAAATCATTCTACAGTTTTTTTCAACTGTTACACACAAAATCTTTACTTATCACACAATTTCTGAAACCTGACACTCAAACAGCAGAAGCACACACCAAATCTGCAAAACCATACACTAATTCTCTGTATGTGACTCACAACAGGAAGTATCTTTATTTCCTTTTTCAAACACTACCATTTAAAATGCCACACTAATTAATCAGTGCTTCACACTAACTCCTCACATGTACAAACACTCATTGCTTTACTTACTGTAACACCAACTAATCATGGCTTTAGAAAAGGCCTATAAATAGGCCACAGGTCAAGTTAAATATTATTTTTTTAAAGTACTTTTTGATGCATTTCTTAGATCAAAAATGAAATTCTCAGAACTACTTGTTCAACCTCCAGATCATCTAGTCACTTGTGCACATCATAAAAGCAGTTTCTCTTTCTCTTTCTTTCTTTCTTTATGAAATTGCAGCCTTCTACATTTCAATACAGTAACTGTCATCAGGTTGCCATAGTTTACATCAGGTAATACTAGAAATGCACCAAAGCGACTGAGAAAAACTAGGTTTTGAACAACGGATGCAAACAATGTATTTCCTTTCTTTCTTACTGTATAATACTGTATTCACAACCACTAATGCTTATAGCAAAACAAAAAAGTTTGTTTTCAGTCTTGCGTTTATGTTTGCTTTTGAGATATGTTTGTGATATTTTGAATGCAGTGCTTCATTTTGCAAGAGATGTGAGGCATTTTGCATTTTGTGTGTGCAATTCTTTGATTTGTTTAAAGTTTTGAAAAAGAGAGGCAAAGTTTTGAAAATGTTTGTAAGCGGCTGAAAAAAACTGTAATATTCTGATTCGGTGCACAAAAAAAAATTCATTTTTAATTACGATTTTTGAATTCATTTGTGGAAAGTGTAATATTTTTAAGGTTTCCTTGATGAATAGCACATTCAAAAGAGGCTGCATTCATTTGGAATTTCTTCTGTAGCATAATAAATGCACATTTGGGGGGAATCATCTAGATTTCAAAATTGAATTTAAAACCAGAGTTATGATTGAAAGGAATAAATTTCTAAAGCATTTTAGGCAAATTTGTGACACTGAGCAACTATTTTTCAGAAAATGTTAGATTTTATTGCTTCCATTGAAACAAAAATCATAATAAATAAATAAATTTGATCTTTGTCTATTTGATGTAACTATACATCTTTGGCTTTGGTATAAACTGAAATAGCACCAGGTATTTTGTACTGAATAATACTAGATCAATCAGTATGAATGAGGCAAATAACACACAGTGGTCAGTGTTAATCTGCATGTGAAGGAATGAGCACAGGCACAGTTCCAGGCTAACAGCAGGAAAACACAAATATTGCGCGTAATGAGCTATGCCACCAGTTTCTGCTCATGCCAGGTACTCAATAGCCTATTCTTCTTTTTCATTGTCTATGTGCACCTGAGAAACATACCGTACTGCCACACCAGATACTTCTAACTCTCTTCTTAACGCCTTACACGCACATCGAGGCTTGCCAACACTCACCACCGACAACAACACTGCTTGTTTGGACACACAACAAAGCCGTGGTTGGATTCACTGCCAAATCTACTGCTGAAAGGGTAGAAACACCAGGCTTACGATGCACCCAGCCAAATAAGCGATCTGCTTACATAGACATGAAACAATACAGCTGCTTTATTTGCGTGCATTTCAGAGCACATGCATTATGCATCAGAAAACATGCATAATTTAGGGGAACAAGCAGAGGATATGTCTGGTGCTCAGCCAAAGCTGCTACCTCCTTATGGAGCGACACAAAACAAATTCCATCTTGTGGAGGCAGATGGTGGACAAGGTGACAGGGTGCCTCTTATCCAAATTGCAAGCACTTGAGTGAATGTTGTCATGGGAACCTGGGCGAAAGGCTGTTTTCGGATATCCCTTGAGCTCGGTCCTGGCAAAGAGGCCAAAGGTGATCTGGTGGTGAGGCTGTGGAGGTGTGCAGATGTTGACAAGTTGAAAATCTTCTGCCATTACAGAACTGATTTTTATTTGATTGGTTGAGTATACGATGATGAATGTGCAACCAATAATCAAAGCTGAAAACAAAAGCGACTCACTTTTTCGAGAAGTAGCGATTAATGATCAGCAGGTTTGATTGCAACATATAATCATTACTGTTAATAGTGTTCATCGTCTGTTTGATTACGTCATTAACTAATTTTTACCATACATTTTGGCCATATGTACATCAGCTTGACATAGTCACCACTGATAAGCTACTACTAAATATATTGTAGAAACTTAATTTCCTGAAAAGCTGCTTTGCATCAATTTGTATCATGAGAAGTGCTATACAAATAAACTTGAATTGAATTTAATTATTTACAGCCCGAATTCCAGAAATCTTGGGATGCTTTTTTAAATTTGAATAAAATGAAAACTAAAAGAATTTCAAATCATATGAGCCAATATTTTATTCACAATAGAACATAGATAGCATAACAAATGTGAACTTTTACAATTTTATGCACAAAATGAGCTCATTTCAAATTTGATGCCTGCTACAGGTCTCAAAATAGTTGGGATGGGGGCATATTTACCATGGTGCAGCATCTCCTTTTTTTCAAAAACGTTTGAAGACGTCTGGGCATCAAGGTTATGAGTTTCTGGAGTTTTGGTGTTGGAATTTGGTCTCATTCTTGCCTGATATAGGTTTCCAGCTGCTGAAGAGTTTGTGGTCATCTTTGACGTATTTTTCGTTTAATGATGCGCCAAATGTTCTCTATAGGTGAAAGATCTGGACTGCAGGCAGGCCAATTCAGCACCCGAACTCTTCTGCTACGAAGCCATGCTGTTGTAATAGCTGCAGTATGTGGTTTTGCATTGTCCTGCTGAAATACATGTTGTCTGGAAGGGAGCATATGTTGCTCTAAAACCTTTATATACCTTTCACCATTCATAGTGCCTTCCAAAACATGCAAGCTGCCCATACCATATGCACTTATGCACCCCCATACCATCAGAGATGCTAGCTTTTGAAATGAACGCTGATAACACACTGGAAGGTCTCCCTCCTCTTTAGCCTGGAGGATTTACAAACAAGAATTTGTTGAGTCAAATTTAGACTCGTCTGACCATAGAACACTTTTCCACTTTGAAACTGGCTTCCTTTTTGCATGATAGAGATTTAGCTGGCATCTGCAGATGGCACGGCGGATTGGGTTTACCAACAGTGGTTTCTGGAAGTATTCCTGGGCCCATTTAGTAATGTCAATGACAGAATCATGTCAATGAATGATGCAGTGTCGTCTGAGGGCTGAAGACCATGGGCATCCAACAAAGGTCTTCGGCCTTGTCCCTTACGCAGAGATTTCTCCAGTTTCTCTGAATCTTTTGATTATGTTATGCACTGTAGATGATGAGATTTGCAAAGCCTTTGCAATTTGACGTTGAGGAACGTTGTTTTTAAAGTATTCCACAATCTTTTTACGCACTCTTTCACAGATTGGAGAGCCTCTGTCCATCTTTACTTCTGAGAGACTCTGCCTCGCTGAGATATCCCTTTTATAGCTAATCATGTTACAGACCTGATGTCAATTAACTTAATTAGTTGCTAGATGTTCTCCCAGCTGAATCTTTTAAAAATTTCTCACTTTTTCAGAACTTTGTTGCCCCCGTGCCAACTTTTTTGAGACCTGTAGCAGGCATCAAATTTGAAATTAGCTCATTTAGTGTATAAAAGTGTACAATTTCTCAGTTTAAACATTTGTTATGTTCTCTATGTTCTATTGTGAATAAAATATTGGCTCATGTGATTTGAAAGTCTTTTAGTTTTCATTTTATTCAAATTTAAAAAATGTCCCAACATTTCTGGAATTCAAGTTGTAAATATTACAGCTAATGAGTTTCTTTATCAGCTTTGTCTGTTCTTTGCAAAGTTGGCTTTGTTTGATTGCAGATAATACATGTAAAACCATTCAGTCTTATAACTCTCTGATGGGTTTTAGCCGCTCTAGACCTTAATCTTTTGCATAAAAGAGGATGCTTGGAGCTATTTTGTTGAAGTCTCTTGGAACTCTGAAAAGCTAATATACTGTTCACTGTATATTTGTTATCTGAAAAACTGCCAATGTATCCGACTTGTCATTGGAAGCTTATTCAAATGCATCATTTTCATTTTTTTATCCAAGCATTCTGCCATTTCAGTGCAGTCATTACATTAAAATACTGCCAGATACATATTGAAAGAAATTCCTAAGAGCAGTTATATGTAAATATCATAAATATGATGATAGCTTTATGAAGGACTCCTTTCCCATCATTTAAAGGCAGATATATATTTTCAAATATAAACACCCAATTATATGTGGGAAAAAAAGCATATTAGACAGCATCTGAGGCATATGTATAAAGCATAATGCTTTACAGCCCCTCAATGTACAATGCACCTCCCTGAATACAACACAAACACAAAGTACTATTGAATGTTCTCTTTCAGACCTAGCTTTAAAATAAACAATAAAACTATAAAATAATTTGTATTCATAAAACATTTCAAAAGCACTTTAATGTCTTTTTTTGGACTTTTCAAAGCAGACTCCAGCACTCTTTTGATAGTCAAAGCAAAAGCACTTTAGATGGTGCTAAGAGCTTCCCTACATTAGTGTAAGCATGTGTAGCGCAGATGAGTGGTGACACTGGGTCACACTGCCTTAGGGACACCCTGACTCACCACAGCTGTCAATATTTACTAAAAAAAAAAAAAAACAGAGTACACCCAAAACAAAGAAGCAAATGGGCGTAGGAGCATACTGAAAATCTATAGATGTTGATTTAATACTAACTTTGAAGTTCATTTAAAAGGCAAAACTCAAAACCACAAACTACGGTAGCAACTGAACGAGACCAACATGAATCATTCCAGCATGCTTGATTTTGCACTATTTAAAAGTGCTTGTTTTTTTTTTGCCATACAGAATCAGTCATGTGACTAACTTTACCTTCAAAAAGGTAAAGAAATATAACGTGTAGCCAAAAACAACACGAAATGGTAATACTTTAGATTAGGGAACACTATTCACTCTTAACTACTGTAGTTGCTATTTAGCATGCATATTACTGGCAAATTGGCTGCTTATAAAGCACATCCTAATTCCTTATTCTGCATGACCATGTTCTAGATATATTAACTTACTCTATACCTAAACATAACTACAACTACCTTATTTACTGTCAATAAGCAGCAAATTAGTTAATAGTGAATATGTGTTCCCCACAAGTGTTACCCACAAAAATAATTATATTGTGAACAATAAACCCAAATAACTAAAAGTTTCCATAACAAAATCCCTGAAAGTTGAGGGATACACTTGTTGTCTATAAGCTGTTCCATATATCACACATTTCAAATTACTGAAACACAACAAGTAAAATTAAAATAATGTGACAAATCATTCATTCCATTCACTCCAAACTTGTTTTCTCCTTACTGATCTCTATATAGATTATGGATATACTATAGTATCTATATTATATATAACTGAAACGCCCCTCACAAAGTCACAGCTCTTCAACATGTGTATCATCTTGAATTTTGAGTTTAAATACAACTTTGCATAGCCCTTCATATGCTCAGAACTCACGAAGGGCATAGGAGTAAAACCAGAAAAGATCTTCACAGATTTTGAACAATAATCTTTGTTTTGTTTGGGAATATTGCAATCAGATACATGTAGTCTCCTTCATGAGGTGTGCTGTTAATCAATTAGGACAGCTCAGCCTTGATAATGAGCAAATTACCATCCCTAATGCAATAAAAGGTTTTGAACACATAGATGGCATTGCATTCTTCATATTGTTACATCCGAAATGAGGCGTAATGGCTGGTTTGCCCTCATCCGACTTTTTTTTAAATGAGGTGCACTGCAGCGTCATGAACATTTGCCAGAAATTGACTGAATTAATATCGTCTCCCCATTACAATTGAAAATAGTCCAATCTGAAAGCCCCTGATAATATGCAGCTGTGCTTGGCATTAGTGTAAAAGAGCTCCGTTTGTCAGTTTCCTAGCAACCAAAAGCACTATATTTTCACTGCATGTTGTTCCTCTTTCCCCATGATGTATTCACATGATATTTATAGTGTTGGCCGAACTACATATGGTATCTGCAAACCAAGCATTGTTGTCAGGCCCTTCTATACAAGTCATCTTTCACTGCAAACTGCCTTCTATTGGTATATACAAACATATTTTTTCTCATTTTTGTCAAATACATGACAAAAAATACACAATAGCACAATAGATATTACAAATAAAGTGGGAGTTTGTTAAAAAAAAAATCCCATTTTGCGGACTGTTCATTCTATTGTTTGAAAACTATAAGACCTAACAGATTTCAGTCCCTTTGTCTATATTATCCACTAAGCAATCAGTTCCTTTTAATTCTAAGGCTCTTGAATAAAGCCTGTGTCAGTTTTGCTAGATGTTTGCTGATGAGCCTTTATTTATCACACAATACCTCCATAATGACTGAGGTCACATATGAAACACAATGAATGTGTTACGAATAAATTACAGTACGCCAAACTATGAACCATTGTTAGGATATGCATAAATGCGCATTTATTATGTATTATGATCTCTAAAATCAATTATATGGTGGTTCGAACTTATCTGATGTGATTCAGCTTGAGACTGATGGATCCCATGTAGTCACATTCGTCAGGACGGCTGGAACGGAGGCAGGGGTCAGTCAAACCAACTCAATCTAACAGCAATTTGAACATTATTGACAAGGGGGCTAATTCATACAAACGACCTCACTCGTACGAATTCATATGATTTGTGAAAAATCGTACGTATTTTATAAGGTGGCAATTTCTTAGGAATTAGGGCTGTCCTTGACTAAGGATTTTTCTGGTTGACTAGTAGTCGTTCATTTTAAAAATAGTCGACTGATCGCACGTTTATTAATAAAACATTTGAATCATTAAAATGAGCCTTTAATTGCCTACATAGCCTAATAAGCACTCAAGCACACGCATAAAGCTTGCCACAGCGCACCAGTGGAAGTAATGATTATGAATGTGTCAGGGAAAAACAGTAAGGAGACTGCATGAACATTTTAACAATTTGATAAACTAGTGCTTTCTTTGTTTTCGGAGAGATGAAGTTGGCGACACTAACTTGTCATCTCCGCAGTAGTGATGCGCCTGTATGCATGTTTCATACGGATTACATAATCTGAGAATTAGTTTCCATTTGAAAGTAGACATTTCACTCTCTATAGATATATTTTAATGTCTGTTAGGCAAAGATATACACAGAGTTTTGCGCTCAAGTTCACAGAGACCGAGATGGCAGAAAGCGCATCATGTTTGCTTTCATTTTACAAAAGTGCATTTTGTTGTTATTGTGGGTGTGCATAAATAAACGGAGAGTCTTTACAGATTTGAAAGATGTATTACTCTTATCTGTATGACCAAAAATGACGGAGTATTTTTTAAGAGCAAGAGAGCACACCGGCGCCTCCATCCGTCCTGCAGCGAGCGCCACTGTTCAGCTTACACACTCCACAAAGACACTTGAACAGCGCACATTTCTCTAGGATAACATTAGATTGAGCTGCCATGTAAAGTTGCTAATACTTACATATTTCAGATGATAAGCCATATTTGAGGTCGATGAATGATAGGTGAGCGTTTAGATGTCCTGCTCGATGAACTGTATTACCATTGACTAGCCGATAATGATCTGTTAGTCACAGACTGCGTGACTTCGTCTGTGGATTTTTTTTTTTCTGTGACTAAGCAATAATAAAATTTTGGTTGACCAAGCCTCTTCTGGTCGACTAACGGTTAGGGGGCAGCCATTGCAGGAATTCATTTCACAATGAAAAATCGTACGTATTTTATAAGGTGGCAAATTCGTAGAAATTCGTACGAAAGAACCACACCTAACCCCGCCCCTAAACTTAAGACTCACAGAAATTGTACAAAATCGAGGTTGTACGAATTTGTATGAATTAGCCACCTTGTAAAATACATACGAATTGGCCGTGAGATGGTCAAACGGTCTCAAGCGAGATCTTCATAACATGGCTGTCTTCTACATCTCTTTCCAGCCTCAGGGTGGCATTGCTGTACTTGAACAAATGCTTCCGTTTAGCACCTCATGATGGTTTGCACCCATCATGTTGCTAACCCGCTGGCTATTTCTGCTCCATCTGCCTCCTACCGCCAACAGACCAGCTGACTGTTCAGCACTGAGATGGAAACACGTGCAGGTGCAAGTCTCTGAATGTCAGTCGCAACTCTGACTATGACAGCGGCACATTTCAAAATGTCAAATGTTTGTTTGGGTCTAGTATTTTAGTTTGACATGTATGTGGGGAAAAAAACTGTCTCCCTGCAGCCAGTGAATAGTGATCACATTTATAGCATTGGCCTGATTATTTACTCAGCTCTAGCTTAGGGGGAGGGCATTGTGATGAGGATAAATTCTTACTTCTTCAGCAGGTGCTCGAGCCGAACTGACCTAAATCTGCTCCACGAAGAGGCATTGCCTTACAATGAAATCACAACAAGCCCCCTTCACTGTCTCTTTGACTAAATCATCCTCAGCAATGTCAAGGGCTACACTCAGAATATGCAGAAGTATGACAACATCATGCAAATGAACATCCATATAAACCGGATAAGTGTCTGGAGGTTGAAGCCTTGCTGACTTTGTGCAAAGCTGAATATCTTAAAAATGCCTACAATGGTAGAAATATCGAGAATAATGATTAACTATCAGGGAGTAACAAACTAAATGCTAACTTGGTAGTGTGGCACTAGCTCAACTTTTTTCAAAATAGTGTAGCATCTCCAGTATTCATAGGCAATAATTCAAAAGATTAACTTTGGAAAAGTAAATATTTTATTTGTCAAATGTGCAGCAGCACAGCAATCAGCGGTACTTGTTGACAAAGAAAAGTATTTTTCTGCAAGTGGCCTAGTGGTTCAAAACAATAAAACACTACATTGCTGTGTCACGTTGTATTGCGCACATTGCCATTCAACAGAGCGAGCTGAGGCAATTATCAAACACACTCTCTTAAAATGTCTTTTGAGTCTTTCCAAAACAGCTTTAATCATTTTAGCGCATCAGTTCATTCTGACGGTTCCTTTAAAAGAAACTGTTTAAAAAAAATAATCACTCAGTTGTGTTCCTGGAACTCCCTGCACAGTATTTTAACAGAGACATTTTGAGTTATATTGTTTACTCTTCAATGTGCTTAAGCACTAAACCAGCCTGAAAAATATTTTTTGGCATGATTACAGCTTAAGAAGAGTAATTTATGAACTCTGAAAGGTGCTGTAAGCAATTTCACTGAATAAGATCTCTGCCTTCCTTACCCCATGAAACGTTTTTGCAGTTTATAAAGCTTAAGAGTGTCAAAGATGTTATTTTTTAGGACAGATTTTAATGTTCCACATAAATTCTACTGAATTATACATGACCAAGTTTGGGAACAGTAAAAAAAAGTAAATGTTTTAATAAGTCTCTCATGCTTACAAAAGTCAGCATGTATTTGCTGTTAATATATTTTAAAATGTAATACAGTTATTACACCAGTCTCCAGTGTCACACAATTCTTCAGAAATCCTTATTACCCATATTTGATACATTTTTTGGGATACTTTGATGAACAGAAAGTTCAAAAGAACAGCATTGACACAGAAATATTACATCATTGCTGAATTAAAGTATTAATAACTTTCAAAATAATTTATCATAGTTAATATATTTTCTACAAAATTGGCTTCAATGTAGTTAGCCCTTTTTGTTAGAAACTTTAGACATTTTATAAAGGCTTCATGTAATTTTAATGATCAGGAACTTGTAGTTTTATAAGCTAAAGTTTCTTAGTAGCTTCCTCAACAATCTGTTGTGCTGTAGTAGCATTGCGAGATACGTTAGGTCTGTAAAGTGTTCCTGCCCATGTGTTAGGGACGCAAAGGGTGCCAGGGGGTTAATTAAAACCACTAACCCACTGAGGAGGAAAAGGTAAGAGGCTCTTGGCATCACGGCTGACCCGTGCAAATGACGCTCCGCCTGCCATGTTCAAAGGCAATTTACATCCCTCTCGAAACTATGCAGCTGTCAAGCAACATCCCCGAGGCTCCTGCTGTCGCTTCAATTATCACAACCTAAGGTGCAGAGAAGCGCCCTCCCATTCCTGTCCCATCTGGATTGCCCAGGAGTAAGGCATTGTACTGATGAACTCTGTCAGCAGAAGGAGAAAGACAGGATGTCAGAGAGCCAGGAGAGGATTCATTGGAAAACACACAGATATGTGGGCACAAATGTGACCAGAGGGGAAAAATCACCGCTCCAAATAATCAGTCAACAGCAATGGTTTACTGGCAATATTTAACTGTACCACAAGGTTTTCATAAGAACACAACCCAGAAAATATTTGACACTATTGCTGACAGTTATAGTAGCATTTGAATAACTCATGTCGTGGTAGAGATATCGGCCTCAATAAAATGTTTTTACCACAGAAAAATCTTAAAAATCTCCTCTTGGTTTTCAATGCAAAACCATGCAAACAAGATTGCTGTAGAAAAATAATAAAATGAAATGAAATTAAAATATACATAAAAAAATAATTATATATATATATATATATATATATATATATATATATATATATATATATATATATATATATATATATATATATATATATATATATATATATTCAATATAAAATTAGATGTTTCAATATCAAAAGAGGAGTTCATTATGAGAGTGGCCATCTTAGTTTTTAAAGCAAAATCATGCAAACAAGAATGCTGGGTAATAAAATAAAAATGTTTTAACTAAATAACCACAGAAATTATGCAAATATTTTAAAACCTCCTCTTGAGTTTACTCAAACCAAAATCTCACAAATAAAGTTTAAAATAAAATTTAAACTCTGTTTGTGTAATTCTGGCTGTGAATGTTTCCATAACTAGTAATATCAAGATGCTAAACTGGATGGGATTTCAATATCAAAAGACAAGAGGAGTTTATTGTGAGAGTGGCAATCTCAAGGGCAGGGGTCAAGGATGTATTTGATTGCAATCAGTAGCACACAACTCATCTAGTTTTTCCTCATGTAGAGATTTGTACCGCCATTCTACCTTCAAATGAAGTAACACACACAGAATTGTGTTGAGGAGAGTCCTCGTGGGTTGTGCTGGATAAACATATTGTGCTGGGGAGTGGAGAGGCATGACCTTAGGGTTAAGCAGAAACCTCGTGAAGGGATGGCAGTAGGTCAAGATATACTTCACGAGTCTCCTCAAAATGAGAATGTCAAAAGAGTGATACGATCTCATTCAAAAAGAAGAGAAAGAGGAGCAGAGTTAAGCACAGAGAGGGAGAGATTTGGAGCTATTCATTTATCTGACATGGTTCATTTGTGATCTTACGAGAGATCCTTTGCACCTTCTGTTTTTGCCCCCTGGGCAGCGATTGAAGTGCGGAGAGAGATTTGCTGTATGTGTCTAAATCAATACTCTTTGACATATCATGATTCAACATCAAGAGTCAATCTCTGGTTGGATGAGTTGAAGTACAGACTCAATATGTGGAATCCACAGCAAGATAGCAATTTTGTTCCTATTATTTAGGGAATAATCAATACATGGTATGTGCTTGATTTCTCTGATTCTTTACATTACGCAATAGCTGAGGGTATTAATAGAAATGCAAGGGAAATAAAAGAGTATCTCTGTATATGGGGGGGGGGGGACCTGGAAAAAAACAGAGCTGATCAAAGCTCTGCAAGACCAGTGGATGCCCTTCATTTGTCCCACTGTAGTTGACCAGCTAAAAGGATAAACGCTTTGAAAGGGGAACAAACAGGATTTCTATCTCTAATAGCACAGAGGAAATACAATAAGATGGGAAAACAGGGCTTTTTATGATGAATTTGTTGGGCAAAGTCTAATATGTGCTGTGCGCTGTCCTCCCAATAACAAAATAAACGTGCAACAAATTGAGAAAACAACAGTTAAGAAAGCATCTGAACTTAGCGATGTGGATATGCATGAGCTCTGCAGTTTGGCACTCCAGTCAAGAAAAGTCATGTCACGTTTATTTATGAAGCACTCTATACAATAGATTGCTTTAAACCAAAGAGCTTTGCAATATTAAACATGAAAAAAAAAAAAAAAAAAAAAAAACAGTTTGAGTGTTGTTTTCGATTAGAATTACATTTCAACTGATCCTTTGAGGAAATGAACCGGAGAAGATTTCCACGTCAAGAAAAGGATGAAGTGGAGCAAACTTTTCTGGAAAACTCCAAACAAACTTTGTTTTGTCTTTATTTTGTTCTTTCAGTTTGCTTGAAGCATATTGGGGTCTTAAGAAAGACAGAGGCTGATGAAGGTGTTTCGGACAAACCTGTTATTAATTAGTTATTTTCACAAAAAGTAAATATTTATAGGCCTACACTGTAGTCAACATTTGAAGTGGATCAAAAAAATTGCCCTAAGACAAGAATGCATTTTGGTTTTAGGTTTTAGGACATCTTTGATGAAATGAAAGGTTTTGATCCACTTCAAATGTTGACTAGTGTGTGTGTGTGTGTGTGTGTGTGTGTGTGTGTGTATGTATATATATATATATATATACATACACACACACACACACACACACACACACACACACACACACACACACACACTCTTAAAAATAAAGGTGCTTCGCGATGCACAGAAGAATCTTTTTGTCTAAATGGTTCCATAAAGAACCTTTAACATCTGAAGAACCTTTCTGTTTCACAAAAGGTTCTTTATGGTGAAAGAAGGTTCTTCAGATTATAAAAAGGTAAGAAAGAGATGGTTCTTTAAAGAACCTTTGAGAAAGGGTTTAAGAAAATGTTAACTTACTTACATGTATATGGTATATTTTTATATGTTTTATATTTTATGCATTTTCTAATGCACCACATATCAGCTGAAGTACATGCACACCGGTTATGAACCTGTACATGTATATGTATATGTGTATATATATATATATATATATATATATATATATATATATAGAAGGAGGCGAAAGGAAAATTAGGAAATAAATAAATATTATTTATAAAATTAAAAAAATATAGAAAAAAAAGAATAATAATAGTAATAATAAATAAATAAATAACTACACACATATACAGGGTAAGTGTACCGTGTGGGTGGGCTGGGTCTCTGGCCTAGGCTACACTATACGTCTCACTGTTTTAATGCATCACAAAGTAGCTGAGACATACATGACAAAAAAAATAAAAATAAATAAATAAAAAACATACAGGGCAAGTGGGCCGGGTCCCTGACCTGGGCTGCACTACAAGTCTAATTTTTTTGATGCATCATAAACTAGCTGAGACATATACACATCTACACATTAAAAACATAATTAATTAGATAATAAATAAATAGATATATATGTGTGGCATGTAGATAGTGGCTGGGGATGGCTGATGTTTGGGGAGATGGGGGATGGGGGGTGGGGGAAGGGTTTCCTAGCAGCATCCTTCCCTGGCACCACCGATGGGGCATAACATGGGCTGGGGAGCTAAGTTCTGATATGTCGTAGCCACAGTGGGATCGGAGCCCCCCCCCCCCATAATATTATTATGGTTATTGTTGC